>CM055116.1:787765271-788976699 GCA_029206835.1 Rana muscosa | reverse complement strand
TGCTTGTCTTTGGCTGCACTGTGTCTGGCTCCTACCCTATGGATGAGCTAGATGTGGTCTGTCTTAAAGACAACTACATGCCAGTCTATTATAGTGAACATTCTCTGATGTATTTTGCATATGGATTGGTCTGCTGAAGGGCTAAGTGAAGTGGCTGGACAGACATATACTCAGATCTGTGATGTCTGTCTATACCACATTTTCTATTGTTAAATAGTGGTTTTCTAATTAGGAGCCTTAAAGAAAAGAAAATAGTATACACACTCTGCTTTTCTTCTTCCTTTTCAGATTCCTTGCTTTTGCGCCCAACTATATAAAAAAGTTTAGTTCATCTATAGCTAAGTGGCCATTCTCTTTCCCCACGGCATCTGGAGTATTTTCTATTGCTGCACTACACTAGTCGGCACAATACTTGGAGTCACATGCAGTGTTACTTCTGTTGAATCGGTAGGTGGCTTTCCAGTCTCGGCCTCAACGATGCTCCCTCTCCTTGACCCTGTCCATGATGGGCAAATGTTATTTGTTATGTATTTTTATATTTGCTTGTTTCTATTATGTCTTATTTTGTTTGTTCTAGAATGTGCTATGGTACTCTCAGCCTACTTGAAATAACCCTGAAGAAGGGATCTACAATAGTCCGGAAACGCATCAGGTAGAATAACGACATCCAATATGCACTAATAATTCAAAACTGTATATCGTTGTTTTTACAATATTCTATTATTGGTGATGTTTTGCACCTGATCAATTTATTTATCTTTATCACTAAATATTAATTAGACAATTTTTTGCTTACATTCTTCGTTGCCTACTCTTATCTTGACGGATATTTGTTTTTTTCTTTCATATTAATCTTGGGATTGGCAACTTTCTGGTCCCCATTGGTGGAATTATTAAAAAAAAAACTTTCCCATTTGTTGGCATAGGTTAGGGGAGAGGAAGCGATGCATATTGACAGGTTACACTTTAAACGTATCTTTTTCTTCTTCGGTACAAAAGAATTTCATTTGTCAAATGCAATGGTAAAATGCATTTCACACATCATGGATTTAGTACTGACTTTGAAACAGTTTAATGAGCTTGTTCTCTTTTGTCTTACTACTAAAATTGGTCTGTTAGTGTTCTGATCCTGGAAACATAAATTTTTACTTTTCTAATTCAGATGGGAAGTATAACTACTAGCATGTATTGACAATTTAGAAACACTGTCATTTACTGCAAGGTCTTACAGTATGTGTCATGTGAAGTGACCAATAGCTAATGATCACTAGCATGACCACAACATATGACCACTAGCTACTTTGATATGAGCCCAGATATTGTCTGAGAGACATATAAAGAGTAAGAAATGCAGGGTATAATTAGAAAACCAATATCTCTAGATTTTTTTTTACTGTTTTCATGTTTTGCCTTTACAGCCACTTTAAGGATATACATCATTTTCTTTACACAGGAGCTGGAGGGTGGTCTCCACATTTTTCCAATAAATATCAGTGGCTCCAGATTGATCTGGGAGAAAGAACAGAAATCACTGCAATTGCAACGCAAGGCAAATATGGAAGCTCAGACTGGGTAACAAGCTATCTGTTAATGTACAGCGACACAGGGAGAAACTGGAAACAGTATCATCAAGAAGAAGGCATTTTGGTATGTTTCTTAAACAATAAAAACAATTATAAATTGTAACACTGCATCCATATTTTAAAAGTCATAGCATTATAAACAACTGCAAATACAATTTCCTAAATTACTAGTTTTAATGCTTCTCTAGGAAATAGCAGTAAAGTAATACATAGAATGATATGTATTGTACTTAAATTTTAAAGTACTTTTCTTTAACAGTGAAAAAAAAAAGGGAAAATGGATGTTTCTTTCACTTAGCTAAAGACTATAAAATATATAACTCAAAGGAAAGATTTACACTTATATGAATTTGCTTTATGATTTTAAACAAATACAAATACATTTTAGAGTGCAGTTATTTTATGATACTTTAAAAACTGAAGGTGAGATCTATGCATAAACATACTGAATAAGATTTCCAGGTCAAACATAAGTATTCTTCGGAACCCCTCTAGTAATAACCCAAAGGCATCTCTTTGATTAACCTTATAGGGGGATGGGGGAATGGGTAGGAGGGGATGCCGTCTCTTACGTCTCTCCCAGGTATTAAGATATATGTGATTGTGATATGTGACTCCGTCCGGAGTGCAGGAAAGTGATGGAAGGGGACGGCCAATATGGAGGGGGTCTACAGGTTGAGAATTTGGTGTAAGATTGTGTGTAATCCTAATAAAGGAGGTTGGGTCTCAGGGAATGACAGCTCTAGGATTAGGTGGGTGAACTATGTAATTGGAAATATTCTGGCGTCAACGGAAAAATGTGTCCAGCAGGCCAGGCCCATTTGGTGCCAAATTTTGTGGGTTTTTCTCTTTTTAAGTTTAAATAAAACTTAGGCTTAATTAAATTGCATTCCTATAATTCTAGTCTACATTTTCAGTTTTTTTTCATGCCTAAAATGGAAAACCAAAATGTTTCTTCTCTTTCTCCTTATTTTTCCAAAAGTAAAGGTTTTTAAGAAGATATAACAGTGATCTTAAAATGCAATGAAAAAAAAATACAGTATGAGTTCTTGCCAAGAATCGTATAATCATTATATGTGCTTCTAAATTCTACAACTTAAATTAAAAAAAACTTTTAGTAAATCAAAATATTTCTTTAGGAATAACCTTGTAAGATGCTTTCACTAAAGCCTATTCATGTTTCCCGAAAAAAAAAAAAGCAACTACTGTACTTTACTGTTCAAAAGGGAAAAATGTATAGCTCTGTGTACAAGTGAATTATGCTTTTATCAAGAAGGACTACTTTTATATGATAAACATACTTATTTTATAGTTATTTTTATTGAAATGCAAAAGCATTTGGTGAGTTTAACATAGAAGCCAACTATGTCTTTTGTTTTAAAATTATCTTACATTATGCATTTAAATAACAGTGCTCAATTCAGAATTGGTTAAATGAATAAGAACAATGGACATAAAACAATGGGAAATTCAAACAAAAAAGAGTAAATCACAAGGACGTATGGATTACTGCTAAAATTAATTATTGTGCACAGCACAGCTGATAATCCTTTTCAGTCCTGGCTACCTTCCACAGTAATAGTAAAGGAAAAGCACACATTGGCAATGCTAGAAACACACACGTTTATTTTTTTTTACATTCATGCATTATGTATTCCTTTTACTTTAGATTATCATATATTTCCTCAGTAGTTACATTTGCACAGTATTCTGCATTAGGTTAATGCAGCTTTGAAATCATGTAACTTCATCTGAAATCACACAATTTCAGTGCGACTTCAGGTGCAACAAGAAGACATTTGTGTGTCTATGCAAGTCGCATCCGAAATCGCCAAAAGTATTGCAGGAACTACTTTTTCAAATCGATGCGGCACTGCAAAGTCAGCATTGCATTGATTTGAACATGGCCATTGCCTACAACAGAGTTGTCATGCATTTTGACCTGTGAAATCGCATGACAATTTGCTTCAATGTGAATAAGGGCTAAGTTCAATTCTATTTAATGTATAAATAAATGCTAATTATAAATAATGAAAAAAAATTCTCCTGTCGATGCATGCTGGGTCAGTGATGTCACAAGGGGTTGGACCACCAGGTGACATAGCCAGGTGCCCTTGCCTATATAAGAAATGTCAAACAGCGGAGCCTGTAGTAAAATTCTACTTATCACGCTTGATCTTTTTCAGTTATAGAATCTGCTCTGAGTTGCTTAGGCTGGTTGTGAATTTCACTATTTTTAGGTTTGCTTTCAAATTCCTATAATGGTTTGTACACATTAGCACTGTAATGTGAACTCTGTTATCTCACCCCTTTTTAGGTGTGTTTTTGTGTGTACCTAGCTAAGCTCTATGAACCTATAATTATTGTGTTAGTATTTTGATTTTGGATTTTAATTTTATATATACATGAACCACAAAAAAATCTTCATCAGTAGATATACATTATTTTATTAAAAGCATATTTACACGTTGCCTTAACATTCTAAACTGTGTTTGTACCAATAAAAAATAAAATGTTTGGTGTAAAAGAGGTATTACTACCAGCAATGTTTTGCATTGAGTTTTAAAAGCACCATGCCTACAGGCTCCAGTAATGAAATGACATCCAGTGTTTCAAAGCATGTCAGAGTGGGGGAGAATTACTAAAACTCGAGAGTGCAAAATCTAGTGCAGCTCTTCATAGAAACCAATCAGCTTCCAGGTTTTATCGTCAAAGCTTAATTGAACAAGCTGAAGTTGGAAGCCGATCAGCTACCATGCACAGCTGCACCAGATTCTGAGTGCTCCCATTTTAGTAAATCTCCCCTAGTGTTTGTAAGTTAGACTTACTGGCTCTTTAACATGTCTATTTCAATCTGGACACCAACAAACATAATACTCAAGTGATCTGTTTTAAAAGTCCAAGGAGTTTTTTTTTTTTTAATTAAGAAAGTTGGAAATGGCTCTTGAACAGCATTATTATTATTGCACATACAAGCCCAATAGCTTGCATGTTTTATATTATTAAATATTTTCAATAAAAGAAGCCAAACAATAATGGCAAACTGACAAGCTAAGATGCCTGGATGATCACTCAAATTAACATGATTATCAAATCCAATCTTCCAAAACAAGAATAAACAATGCCGCTTACATAGCATTTATTAGCAAAATATCATGGAATACAATCAATGGAGAAACCACAAACAACAGCCCTTTAGAAATAATGTTCAGCATGAAAACATTAACATCAAAGATTTAGCCACTATAAGAATTTTCTTTAGAAAAGCTGTTCACCCTCCACATTTTTGTTTTGTGCAAGAAATTATTATTCCTTCCAGAAGTGTTATTTTGTTCTTTAATGCAAGATGTATCAATATCATCCTACTAGATGAGAAATATTCTAAAAGACCATAAAGGCTTTTCCTAATAAACAATGACAGACACTATTCTTCTCTCCTATCCCACTCAAATTTCTCTCTGTGATGAGCTGTATCTGATGATAATTGGAAATGGCTATATCCTTGTGAAGCTGTCAATGAGGATCACACTTTTATCAAAACAAATTTCCAGAGGGGGCATCATATTACTGCTACATTGCCAACTTCATTTAGCCATCCAAATTATTTTCAGGCACAGAAAAATGTGGTGAAGACCTATTCCTAAGTGGCATCACTTACATAACAGCTTTCATTTTTACAGTGAAAAGATAAAAATTAGACTACACAGGCATATATAAATATTGCAAACTACTGGTTAAGTTTTCACAATTACGGACCAATGTTTTCAAAGTAAGCTGCTATAACTGAGAAATATAGATGTTAAAGAGCATCTGTATATCAATAATAAACAAAATGCTGTAAAGGAAAAAGGTATCAACGGCAGATGCTATACTGATCTTTTCTGTAAGGAGGGTTTTGGAGCGTTCTAAAGCTTTCCTTTTCCTTTAGGGTTTTGGGGTGTTCATAAGCTTTCCTTTGAGACCGTATATACTTGAGTATAAGCCGACCCGAATATAAGCTGAGGTACCTAATTTTACCACAAAAAAACTGGGAAAACGTATTGACTCGAGTATAAGCCGAGGGTGAGAATGCAGCAGCTACTGTAAGCGGAAAAGAGGGTCAACAATGCCCATTTGCAGCTTCACTGTGCCCATTGCAACCTCATTGTGCCATACCTCACTGTGCCCATTGCAGTCTCACTGTGCCATACCTCACTGTGCCCATTGCAGTCTCACTGTGCCATACCTCACTGTGCCCATTGCAGTCTCACTGTGCCATATGGTACTCACTGTGCCTATGGCAGTCTCACTGTGCCATACGGTACTCACTGTGCCCATGGCAGTCTCACTGTGCCATACGGTACTCACTGTGCCCATTGCAGTCTCACTGTGCCCGAGTACCTGCATTCTTGACAGGCATCCATTTTTTAAAAGTCACGGCTTTCTCCTGGCGTTCTATTCCATGATAGGCATTTGACACTGTGTTCCACCTATCACGGAGGTTCGCTCATCCTCGGACTCAGTTTCCCAGCAGACACTGTGTTCAGTGTTCCGCCAATCACGGACATTCTTTCATCCTCGAACAAGAGGACGTCCGCGATTGGCGGAACACTGAACACAGTGTCTGCTGGGAAATTCTCAGAGGATGAGAGGACCTCCGTGATAGGCGAAACACAGTGTCAAATGCCTATCACGGAACGGGACGCCAGGAGAAAGCCGCGACTTTTTAAAAAATGGACGCCTGGCAAGAATTCAGGTACTGACTCGAGTATAAGCCGAGGGGGGTATTTTCAGCCCTAAAAAAAGGGCTGAAAAACTTGGCTTATATTCGAGTATATACGGTATATTGTTTAAACACGAGGTGTGTGTATTCTTACTTGAATCATAGCGAATTTGTGTATTTTTTTTTATCTGTGCATTAATCCAGTAAAACAACTATTGCATTTTGCCTTAGTGTAAGCTTCTTGCCATAAAAACTGATCACTGCTGCTCTCCCTACTTGTTCAGGGTCACTGGTCTTGTATCCTTCTCCTAGGTAGTTTTCTGTAGGCTATATGCGGTGTTTCAATCTAGTAAGGACCACCCACAACTCTACTTTCTGCACAGGCTATATGCAGTACAGTGATGATCTCCTCAATACTGTTACATGGCAATACCTGGAAATGGGAATGGGAATCAGGGAATGGGTTTTCATTTTTTTTGCCCCACTTCAGCATTAAGTGTAACAGACTCAGCTGTCATTTGTAGCTGCAGAATAAAGCTGCAATGGCCAATTCTTCCACATGTGTTTTATATCACCCTAAAAGATATCATGAGAACCTTTTTTTTTAAAAACAACACATGGGCAATACCAACCTTCCATACTGCACCTACCTACCTATACCTATACTGCATATTGTTTTCCCCCTAAATTTAAAGTGTTACTAAACCCAGAACCTGTATTCACTTTATCTGGTCTCCCACAGTACACAGAACATGGAAATGCAACTATTTTAGTAAATAAAAAACGCTAAATACCTTTTTTCATCGGTAGTATATAGCAGCCTTGTGACTTTTATCAGTTCCTAGTAAAGCTTGAAGGAGGAGTTTTCATTCTCCCCTGATCCTCTGTCTGGACAGTGCTGATTGGCCCTGTGCTGATCACATGCACCCTCCCAAGAAAGCTGAGCATGTGCAGCCCATCCCCTAGCTCTGTATATATCAGGTTATTTTTTGGAGACAGTAGAAGAAGAGAAGGATCAAAGTGACAGGATCAAACAGCCTTTATACACAATGCAAAGATTAACCCCTTTGCTTCCATAGTGAGTATAACAAGCATGCTTTACTGCCTATGCAGACTGATTTTATTGTTGTGGGTTTAGTAACACAGATGCCTTGTAAGCAAGGTTTTCATGAGTTGTGGAGAAAAGTAGCTTTAGTCAAACCAGTCTAAAAAATGTAACATACAACTACAGCAGCTATATCTGCAGACAGTGACACTGAATGTAAATCTGATTAAAGATGATAGGTTATTTTTTTGATCAACTGTTTAAAGTGCAGTAGCCAATATTAATAGGCCAACAAAAAATAACCACATCAGCCAAATAAAATGTCTTACTCATTGATGCTGCAGTAGAAAAAATCTAATCTGATTGATTAGTAAGATTCTTTTACTTTGACCACTATAATTCACACTGCTTTATTGAATAAGCCTGCATACGTATTTAAACGGATGTGGAAATTCATTCAACATGTGAATACAGATGCACCAGATGGTAAGCTTGAGTTTTAAAAAAAGTCAAGAGGGATGTAATTCCAAGACAGTGACAGAATTGTTTTTATGCACAAATAAGAAATGGGTAAAGATTATGAAAGAAATTATAATTTTTTAGTATAAATAGGATTTATATGCATGCCTGTAAGTATATACGCATGTAAAATATATAATATTCCACATTGTATACCAGGAGCTAAATTATCATGGCACCTAATCAACAGTTTGGGAAATCAGACCAGACAGAGCAAAATATGACCTAACAATCGTGGAAAGTAGATATAGGTATAATGTTTTGGTGATACTCTCATGCACCAATTCATTTTAATAGGGTCAGAAAAAATCTCATCAATAGATGAATGTGTTTTTAAAGAAGTAAAAAAGGAGACAAAAAATTCTGCAGACCCGAGATTCGTTTTCTACTGGGAGCAATGAATGGTACACATATGAAGCTTTGTGAAAAGTCCATTTAGCCTCTCCCTGGCACCTGGTTTTATTTTCCTTTCAATGGAAAGACATCTTCTCCTGCAACTTTACCCTTACCCTTTCTCAAAATCCTATTGGGTAAAGGTCATAAGAAAAAGTTCCTCTCTGTACTCAACCCTAGGGGGAACTCTGTCCTATGGAAAATGTTGCATTACTTCCCCACAAACTATTCCTTATTCATATGCACAACTTGCAAGAAAACTTGAGTTTAATTGCATATACAATGAGGATATTTGAACACATTGAAACAACATTACTTAAGGTCACTTGCTTGGTTTAACCACTTAAGCCCCGGACCATTTCGCTGGCCAAAGACCAGAGCACTTTTTGCGATTCGGCACTGCGTCACTTTAACTGACAATTGTGCGGTCATGCGACCGTGCAATCAAACAAAATTGACGTCCTTTTTTTCCCACAAATATGGCTTTCTTTTGGTTGTATTTTATCACCTCTGCGGTTTTAATTTTTTGCGCTATAAACAAAAATAGAGCGTCAATTTTGAAAAAAAATCTATATTTTTTACTTTTTGCTATAATAAATACCCCCAAATACGTATTCTTCTAGATATTTTTGGTAAAAAAAAATCGCAATAAGCGTATTTTGACTGGTTTGCGCAAAAGTGATAGCGTCTACAAAATAGGGGATTGAATTATGGCATTTTTATTATTATTCTTTTTTTTACTAGTAATGGCGGCGATCTGTGATTTTTATTGTGACTGCGACTTTATGGCGGACACATCAGACACTTTTGACACATTTTTGGGACCATTGTAATTTTTACAGCGATCAGTGCTATAAAAATGCACTGATTACTGTAAAAATGACACTGGCAGTGAAGGGGTTAACCACTAGGTGGCGCTGAAGGGGTTAAGTGTGCCTTAGGGAGTGCTTCTAACTGTAGGGGGGATGGGCTGTGTGTGACACGACAGTGATCACCGCTTCCAATTACAGGAAGCTGTGATCACTGTCCTGTCACTAGGAAGACTGGGGAAATGCTTGTTTACATAAACATTTCCCCCTTCTTCCTCACCGTGACATGATTGTGGGTATGCCCGCGGACACTGAGTTCGCGGGACCCATGGTCGGAGTCACGGAGCTCGCAGTGGGCGCACGCGCGTCCCGCTTCTTAAAGGGGACGTATATATACGTCCTTTTGCGCAGCCATGCCATTCTGCCGACGTATATCGTAGTGCGGAGGTCGGCAAGCAGTTAATGTAACAGAGCTGCTAAGTTTTCTGGCAAATAAATGAATTTTACTGTGAATAAATAAATGCATATGCCACATCTTTTTTAAAAGCTAAATTGTTTTTAATCTATATGTAAATTCTGTTTTAAGTTTAGTTCATTTTTATAGATATGTTAGATAATGCTTCTAACATTCAAGTAAATCTACTGATAAATGTAAGCAAATGCTAACACTAAAGGTTACAAGTAAGTGTATATTAGGATATTTGTGCTTGCTGTTTTTTTTTTTTTTTTAACTAACAATTTCAGATTAGCTTTCTTAAAACTAAAGTTTTTTTTTTTTTTTATTTCTGGTGGGGAAGTTTTTACTGTTAAATGGATTACATTGTGTTAAAAAAAAATTCAGCGCCAACAGAATCAGCTTCATTTTCATTTTCAGGTCCAGAACTTTTTTTCATATATTTTTTAGACAGTGCATTCACTACCATAGGTATCATAGTGAGCATTTTATACTTTCAAAACATAGCATTTCCAAAAAAAGGGCATTTGGAATTTCAAGAATGAAGATTGCATTTGAAAAAATTCTGTAATGCTCCTCTTTAAGAGGGTGGAAATTAAAAAAACATCATCCCTAACACAAAGTATTGGGGCATCCCATATAACAAAATATTATTATGCAATTATGAATAATTATTCTTTAGATTTGGCATCAAAACTGTGGTATAAATACATGGAGCTTCTCCTGTACAACACCCTATCCTGCATTTCTTTCCACTCCTGGTGGTGGGGGGGCTAAGCTCCTTAGGGCATCTGTACCCAAGATAGTCACTAGAACTCCATGACAGCTTTCTGTAGCTGAGAGAGTCACTGCAGCAGTGAAGGTAAATTCCATTGCAAAGGGATGTTACAAATTAGGTGGTTTGGAGGTAGGGTGCATTGTGCTGCACTTTTTTCAAGCTTTCATTTCTTTCTATCAACAATTTCCTGTACTAATCCAGAAGCTAGACCAAAGCTGGGTAGTTGCTTAGGAAGCTTTGAACTAGCAGGCTCATTATGTCGGCCAGGCAAGGTATGTGTGTTAGCTTTCCCTCATAAAGGTTTGTCAGCAGGTTTGACCCATTGTCACATGTGAACTTGCCTAGCTTAAGCTTGTGCAGGTTCTGCAACATGTCTGCCTAGGCATGCAGACTAGCTAGCAGCTCTGTGGCAGCAATCACATAGACAGACAAGTTTAAACATGACATAGCACCAGTGGCGGCTGGTGCTTAAAATTTTTGGGGGGGTGCAAACGAAAAAAACAAAAAAAAACATCAATTGCAGCCTCACTGTGCCCATCAAACAAAGCTACTGTGCCCATCAATTTCCGCCACTGTGCCCATCAAACGCAGCCACTGTGCCCATCAATTGTCGTCACTGTGCCATCAATTGTCGCCACTGTGCCATCAAACGCAGCCACTGTGCCCATCAATTGTCGCCACTGTGCTATCAATTGTCACCACTGTGCCATCAATTGTCACCACTGTACCATCAAACGCAGCCACTGTGCCATCAAACGCAGCCACTGTGCTCATCAATTGTCACCACTGTGCCATCAAACGCAGCCACTGTGCCCATCAATTGTCGCCACTGTGCCATCAAATACAGCTTCTGTGCCATCAATTGTTGCCACTGTGCCATCAAACGCAGCCACCGTGCCCATCAATTGTCGCCACTGTGCCATCAAACGCAGCCAGTGTGCCATCAATTGTCGCCACTGTGCCATCAAATGCAGCCACTGTGCCCATCAATTGTCACCACTGTGCCATCAATTGTCGCCACTGTGCTCATCAATTGTCGCCATTGTGCCATTTATTGTCGCCACTGTGCCCATCAATTGCCACCAGTTTGCCCCCTAAAAAACCACCAGTTTGCCCCGTAAAATGCCGCCAGATTGACGTCATGGGGCGGGGTCACCTGCCGACATCATTGGGTATTCCCTGCTTTCCGGGGAATACCCAATGACGTGGGCAGGTGACCCCGCCCCGTGACGTCATGGGGCGGGGTCACCTGCCCACGTCATTGGGTATTCCCCGGCAAGCGGGGAATACCCAATTATGTCGGCAGGTGACCCCACCCCCTCTTACGTCATGGGGGTTTCTTGTGGAGTGGAGTGGAGACTGCAGCCCTGGACATCAGATCACCGCGGGACATAGAGAACAACGCTGGACAGACTGGATTACATCGCTGGAATGTTTTTTTTATTTTTTTATTTTTATGCCAACTGTGTCTGTGTGTTTTTTTCATTTTTTTACACTTTCTTTGTGAAATGGTAGGAGTACAATGTACCCCGTTACCAATTCACATAGGGAGGCCAGAATCTGGGGGTCCCCTTTGCTAAAGGGGTGTTTCAAGATTACGATAAGCCCCCCGCCCGCATCCCCCACAACCACCAGGCAAGGGTTGTGGGGATGAGGCCCTTGTCCCCATCAACATGGGGACATCCTCCCCATGTTGAGGGCATGTGGCCTGGTACGGTTCAGGAGGGGGGCGCTCTCTCGTCCCCCTCTCTTTTCCTGCGGCCTGCCAGGTTGCGTGCTCGGATAAGGGTCTGGTATGGATTTTTGGGGGGACCCCACGCCATTTTTTTTTATTTTGGTGTGGGGTTCCCCTTAATATCCATACCAGACCTGAGGGGCCTGATATGGAATTTGGTGGGGACCCCCACGCTTTTTATTTATTTTTGGTTCGGTGCCATTTTTTTCGATGACTTTGATCTGTATTGCCGAGACCCGACAATTCATTATAGCCGCGAGTAGTTTTAAATTACTTTTTTTCCTTTAGAAATGACATTTTGTGCAGGGACAGTTCTAAGCACGGGAAACATGCGCTACTTTACAGGCATACTATACACCCCCCCAGGTACGAAATTTAAAGGAATATTTCACTTTTATTGTTTCACTTTAAGCATTATTAAAATCACTGCTTCTGAAAAAACTGCAGTTTTTAAAACATTTTTTTGCATTGATACATGTCCCCTGGGGCAGGACCGGGTCTGCAAACACTTTATATGACAATAACTTGCATATTAACCTTTAAAATGAGCACTTTAGAGTTCTCCCATAGACTTTTAAAGGGTGTTCCGCGGCTTTTTGAATTTGCCGCGAACACCCCAAATTGTTCGCTGTTCGACTCGAACATAAAGCTCATCCCTAGTCATACATACAGTGCATCCGAAAAGTATTCACAGCGCTTCACTTTTTTCGCATTTTGTTATGTTACGGCCTTATTCTAAAATGTATTAAATTCATTATTTTCCTCAAAATTCTACAAGCAATACCCCATAATGACAACGTAAAAGAAGCTTGTTTGAAATCTATGCAAATATATTAAAAATAAAAATGAAAACAAATCCCATGTATCACAGCCTTTGCTCAACACTTTGGTGAAGCACCTTTGCCACCAATTATAGCCTCAAGTCTTTTTGAGTATGATGCTACAAGCTTGGCACACCTATGGCAGTTTTCACCCATTCTTCTTTGCAGAACCTCTCAATCTCCATCAGGATGGATGGGGAGCGTCGTTGCACAGACATTTTCAGATCTCTCCAGAGATGTTCAATTGGGTTCAAGTCTGGGCTCTGGCTGGGCCACTCAAGGACATTCACAGAGTTGTCTTGTAGCCACTCCTTTGTATCATAGCTGTGTACTTAGGGTCATTGTCCTGTTGGAAGATGAACATTCGCCCCAGGTCCAGAGTGCTCTGGAGCAGGTTTTCATCAAGGATGTCTCTATACATTGCTGAATTCATCTTCCCCTCGATCCTGACTAGTCACCCATTTACTGCCGCTGAAAAACAACCCCACAGCATGATACTGCCACCACTGTGCTTCATTGTGGGGATAGTATTGGTCCGGTGATGAGTGGTGCCTGGTTTTCTCCAGACATGATGCTTGCCATTCAGGCCAAAGGGTTCAATATTTGTCTCATCAGACCAGAGAATTTTGTTTCTCATGGTCTGAGAGTCCTTCAGGTGCCTTTTGACAAACTCCAGGTGAGCTGTCATATGAGATTTACTGAGGAGTGGCTTTTGTCTGGCCACTCTACCATACAGGTCTGATTGGTGGAGTCCTGCAGAGATGGTTGTTCTTCTGGAAGGTTCTCCTCTCTCCACAGAGAAAGGCTGGAGCTCTGTCAGAGTGACCATCGGGTTCTTGGTCGACTCCCTGACTAAGGCCCTTCTCCCCCGATCGCTCAGTTTGGCCAGGCGGCCAGCTCTAGGAAGTGTCCTGGTGGTTCCAAGCTTCTTCCATTTATGGATGATGGAGGCCACTGTGCTCATTGGGACCTTTAATGCTGCAGACATGTGTCTGTACCCTTCCCCAGATCTGTGTCTCGATGCAATCTTGTCTCTGAAGTCTACAGACAATTCCTTGGACTTCATGGCTTGAGTTGTGCTCTGACATGCACTGTTAACTGTGGACCTTATATAGACAGGTGTGTGCCTTTCCAAATCATGTACAATCAACTGAATTTACCACAGGTGGATGCCAATCAACTTGTAGAAACATCTCAAGGATGATCAGTGGAAACAGGATGCATCTGAGCTAAATTTTGAGTGTCATGTTTATTTTTTATAAATTTGCAAAGATTTCAAACAAACTTCTTGCACGTTGTCATTATGGGGTATTGTTTGTAGAATTTTGAGGAAAATAATGAATTTAATCCATTTTGAAATAAGGCTGTAACAAACAAAATGTGGAAAAAGTGAAGTGCTGTGAATACTTTCCGGATGCACTGTAAAATAAATGACAGACCACCTGTATAATTGGATGGACTGTGTGATTACAAATGTGTGTACACTTTGTACTTTAAAAAAAATAAAAATGATTTACCAAAGGTAACACTAACCACTTACAGACCACCCGCTGTCGTTATACGTCGGCTGTTTGAAAAGGTATATTGTTGTTATGGCAGCAGCTAGCTACCATTACCCCAGTATCCTCTTCTTCAGTGGGCAGTCTGCTTTCTGATAAAGTGCTCCCTGCGGCGGATTTTCTGCGAAATCACTTTTATCGGTGGCGGGAGAGGGCCCCCCTCCCGCTGCTCTCCGGTGGTGGGTGGCAGCGGCGGAGGCAATCGCATCCCCCCCGTGTGTGATATGGATCTTAGTGAGGGGAAAATGGCCCCCACCCGGCTCCATAACATTGCAGGGCAGAAGCGACGTCAAAACGTCACTTCCGCCCATAGTTCTTAACCCCTTAACGACCGCTCACTGTATATATACTTCGGCACAATGGCACTGACAGGCACAATCACGTAGAGTGTATGTGATTGCCTTTGTACAGTTGGGGGGTCCAATCGGACCCCCCTTCTGTACAGTGAGCAGTCGGAATTCGTTGGGGAGCGATCCGACATGAGGGGACGGCCGTTCGATTCTGGCCACCCCCCCCGCGATCGCTCCTGGCGAATGGAAATGCCCCCTCTGTCTGTGTAATGTTTACACAGACAGAAGAAGCAGGAGGAAGTGATGTCATCTCCTGTGCGGCGCTCACATATACCGAGCGCCGTACAAGAGAAGACACACAGGTTAGTGCACAAACACTACACTAACACCAGCACACATAGGCACATAAATCGCCCCCCCCAGGCCCCCCCAGATCACCCCCAGCCCCCAGTCACAGTGTCACTGATTGCAGTGACCATTTATTTAGTGATCACTGCAATCAGTGACATTTGTGACTGTAAAAGTGTCACTACATTTAGTTTTAGGTCCAGTGTAGCCCCCTAACCCCCCCTAATAAAGTGTCAAGGTCACCTGTGGCCAGGTGACAGATGCACACCGTAGGGGGACAGGAGTGCACCGCAAGGTAGTGAACCCTATGGCTGACTGCTGCGGATAGGAAACTGGGTGGTTGTGGAAAGCGGGACCAGAGGAGCACAACCGGGATCCTAACGGAAGCTAGAGCCAAGATTCCCCAGGGCGCGGAGTCTAAGACCCAGCAGGTCTTCTCCAGGGCCTCTAGTGGTGAGGATGTTATGCTGCAGGCTGGGACCAGGTCGCGGCCCCTGGAGTTTCCTAGCTCACGCCCCGTAGGATAAGGGGAAAAGAGGGGAAGCAGCAGCACAAGATATGAGAGAACCGAATAACAAGCTGAAGGTCAGGGGCCACAAGCAGACAAGGATAACGAAAGAACGAGCCGAAGGTCAAGGGTCACGAGCAGACAGGGATAGTCGGGGACAAGCCAAATATGTAACAGAGAGACAGACGTAGCACACGGCAGGCAGGAACCCAAACACACAATGCCTAACAAACACGTTGATCAGCCAAGCAGGCTTGCAGTGCACAGGTTAATATAGTGTTCTGTGATAGGGCCTGGGGTGGAGTCTGGCTGGGAGGAGATTATAAAGGAAGCCAGGTGAAAGGGCTCAGGCCTCTAAGATGAACACATGGGAAGGAAGGTAAGCTGACAGACAAACACTACTGCATATCCATGACAGTACCCTCCCTCTTATGGGCCCTCCCCCGCCTGGGCCCAGGCTTAAAGGGAAATCTCTGATGAAACCTTCTCAACAGATGAGGTGCAGCGACATCAGATGCAGCGATCCAAGACGCCTCCTCAGGACCAAAACCTCTCCAATGCACAAGGTACTGAAGAATGCCTCTGCAGAGCCGAGAATCCAGAACTTGTCTAACCTCGTACTTAAGATTATCCTCAGAGACTGAAAACGAGGTAGGGAGATGACAAGAAGATCTATTGAGGACCAAAGGCTCTCTAGGAATAAGCAAGGGCATGAGAGGATCAACAGGAATCTGAGGAGGGTCCCCTAGACCCTTAAAGGGGAACTGGTCATCTTGCACAGGACCATCAGACTGGGCAGATGTCAGTGGAACCCTGAAGTCAGGTTGGTTAGAAGGTGACATGTCGCCGGAGTCAAACTGAATAGCTGAAGGACAAGCAGAATGTCCCGAACAAGAAAAAGTAGGAGGCTCACTGGGTATGGGCTGGACTGGCATAACTAGTACAGAGGCAGAGTGAATAGCTGAGTCAGGTGTAGCGACTACCTGAATCGCATCGCAAGACGTAGCGACTGCAGGACTTGTAGACAAGCTAGCCTGGCTGTGCGTCCAAGGGTGGTTAGGGACAGAGAAATGTAAATGGTTATGCAACCTGGAACGAATGACCGGCTCAGATTCACAGGGGGCAACCTTGGGTAGGCAGGACGAGGAACAGGAGGGACCCCAAGCCAGGATCTGTCCAGTAGTCCAGTCCACATGAGGAGAATGGAGCTGTAACCATGGGAGACCCAAAATTATAGGCGTTGAGGCCTTGGGTAAGATAAGCAAGGATATCCACTCCTGGTGGAGTGTCCCTACCGACATCTTAACAGGGAGGGTCTGGAAGCGGATAGGTCCCCCTGGGAGAACAGTACCATCAATCGCCAAGACCACCAATGGTGTGGTGAGGGGCAAAAGAGTAAGTCTCATGGACGATGCGATTTCCCAGTCCATAAAATTACCAGCGGCTCCGGAATCCAGATATGCTGAGACCGAATGAGAAGAAGCACCAACATGAAGGAACACAGAAAGCAGAAGACGAGAAGGGGAAGGTGATATTTCTGGGTCCAATACTCCACTTTCCAGATGAAGTGGACCCGAACGTTTTTCTGGACAAAGAGAGCAAGTGTCACGAAAATGACCTTTGCCCCCACAGTAAAGACACAGACCAAGAGTTCTGCGCCTAGCACGTTCCTCGGGGGATAGCCTGGTCCGACCCAGCTGCATGGGTTCCTCAGCTGGTAGGAGATGCTCTACGGGTCGAAGAGAGGGGATCTCAGGCTGACTAAGAACCAAGGAGTTCTGGCGTTGCTTTTCTAAGGTCCTCTCCTGAAAGCGAATATCGATCTGGTTACACAAGGAGATAACGCCGGCCAGATCAGTGGGGATGGTTCTTCCTGCTAATTCATCCTTCACTCTATCAGACAGGCCATGCAAAAAGGTTGCGACTAAGGCCTCATTGTTCCAGCTCAACTCAGCCGACAGTATGCGGAAATGAAGGGCATATTGTCCCACAGAAGCAGACTCTTGGCGGAGACGTAAAAGGGCGCTGGCCGCTGAAGAGACACGAGCCGGTTCTTCGAAGATATTCCGAAAAAGTTTCAAGAAGCCAGACAGGCTAGAAACCACTGGATCATTCAGTTCCCACAGAGGGGCTGCCCAGGCTAAAGCTTCACCAGAGAGGAGGGAAATGATATAGGCTACCTTAGCCCGATCAGACAGGAAGTTTTGGGGCTGGAGCTCAAAATGAATTGTGCATTGGCTAAGGAACCCCCTGCAAGCCTTGGAGTCCCCAGAGAAACGGGACGGAGCTGGCAGTTGTAGTGAGTGTGTGGCTGCGACTGGTGCAATAGGTGCAGCCGCTGGTTGTATTTGAGGTTGCGGATTCAGGGTTCCCAAGGAGGCCTGAAGCTGCTCAAAGCGAGAAGCCAGATCCTGGAGGAATCGCATCACCTGAGTCTGATTCGATTCCTGGGTTTCAAGTCTGCAAACTATGCCCTGCAACGGATCATCCACGGGTAACGGGATGTCAGCCGGGTTCATGGCTGATCAAACTGTCAAGGTCACCTGTGGCCAGGTGACAGATGCACACCGTAGGGGGACAGGAGTGCACCGCAAGGTAGTGAACCCTATGGCTGACTGCTGCGGATAGGAAACTGGGTGGTTGTGGAAAGCGGGACCAGAGGAGCACAACCGGGATCCTAACGGAAGCTAGAGCCAAGATTCCCCAGGGCGCGGAGTCTAAGACCCAGCAGGTCTTCTCCAGGGCCTCTAGTGGTGAGGATGTTATGCTGCAGGCTGGGACCAGGTCGCGGCCCCTGGAGTTTCCTAGCTCACACCCCATAGGATAAGGGGAAAAGAGGGGAAGCAGCAGCACAAGATATGAGAGAACCGAATAACAAGCTGAAGGTCAGGGGCCACAAGCAGACAAGGATAACGAAAGAATGAGCCGAAGGTCAAGGGTCACGAGCAGACAGGGATAGTCGGGGACAAGCCAAATATGTAACAGAGAGACAGACGTAGCACACGGCAGGCAGGGACCCAAACACACAATGCCTAACAAACACGTTGATCAGCCAAGCAGGCTTGCAGTGCACAGGTTAATATAGTGTTCTGAGATAGGGCCTGGGGTGGAGTCTGGCTGGGAGGAGATTATAAAGGAAGCCAGGTGAAAGGGCTCAGGCCTCTAAGATGAACACATGGGAAGGAAGGTAAGCTGACAGACAAACACTACTGCATATCCATGACATAAAGGTTTAACCCCTTGATCACCCCCCAGATAACCCTTTCACCCCCTAGCACCTCCGTTGCTAAGCGATCATTTTTCTGATCGCTGTCTTAGTGTCGGTGATGCAGATCGGTACCCAGTAATTTTTTTTAGGTTCGCCGCAGGTTTTTATAGCGTCAGGTACCCCCATAAATGATCTAATAAAGGTTTAACCCCCTTGATCGCCCCCCAGGTAACCCTTTCACCCCCTATCACCACTGTCGCTAAGCGATCATTTTTCTGATCGATGTCTTAGCGTCGGTGATGCAGATCGGTAGCCAGTATTTTTTTTTTAGGTTCGCCGCAGGTTTTTATAGCGTCAGGTACCCCCATAAATTATCTAATAAAGGTTTAACCCCCTTGATCGCCCCCCAGGTAACCCTTTCACCCCCTATCACCACTGTCGCTAAGCGATCATTTTTCTGATCGCTGTCTTAGCGTCGGTGATGCAGATCGGTAGCCAGTAATTTTTTTTAGGTTCGCCGCAGGTTTTTATAGTTTCAGGTACCCCCATAAATTATCTAATAAAGGTTTAACCCCCTTGATCGCCCCCCAGGTAACCCTTTCACCCCCTATCACCACTGTCGCTAAGCGATCATTTTTCTGATCGCTGTCTTAGCGTCGGTGATGCAGATCGGTAGCCAGTAATTTTTTTTAGGTTCGCCGCAGGTTTTTATAGCGTCAGGTACCCCCATATATTATCTAATAAAGGTTTTAACCCCCTAATTGCCCCTAGTTAACCCTTTCACCAGTGATCATCATATAAGTGTTACGGGTGACGCTGGTTAGTTAGTTTGCTTTTTATAGTGTCAGGGCACCCGCCGTATATATAACCCAATAAATGTTTAACCCCCTGATCGCCCGGCGGGTGATATCAATTAGGTTTTAGCGTCAGAGAGGGTCTGCGTCACACCCCAGGCAGCGTCAGGTTAGTGCCAGTAACGCTAACACCCACGCGTGAAGCATACACCTCCCTTAGTAGTATAGTATCTGAACAGATCAATATCTGATCTGATCAGATCTATACTAGCGTCCCCAGCAGTTTAGGGTTCCCAAAAACGCAGTGTTAGCGGGATCAGCCCAGATACCTGCTAGCACCTGCGTTTTGCCCCTCCGTCCAGCCCAGGCCACCCAAGTGCAGTATCGATCGATCACTGTCACTTACAAAACACAACACACATAACTGCAGCGTTCGCAGAGACAGGCCTGATCCCTGCGACTCCAGTGCTGTAGGAGGTGATTTCACCACCACAGTTAAAAAAAAAAAGCATATATGCCGAAGCATTGCGGCAGCAGGAGCAGATGAGCGATTTTGCTCCTAATGCCACGTACATACGGTCGAAATTCCGACGGAGGCTTGCCCGTGGAAAAGTCTGACCATGTGTACGCGGCATAACTTTTTTGCGGGAGGATGCCCCCATGCTTCGGCATATATAAATGGTGCATGTATGCCCATCATTAGAAGTGGGTGGATGAAGGGCGGTATTCTAATGGTGGGCATACCCACCGATCAATCTCTTTTTTCGTTCAGCCACCTGGCTGCATGAAAAAAAAAGATTACAATACATGTCCAACAAGGACCAGCAACGTACTGGTATGTTGCTGGACTTTGAATGGTTATACCAGATTGATGCCTGCGGGTTTAGGTATCATCTTGGTATCATTCTTTTCAGCCAGCGGCCGGCTTTCATGTAAAAGCAATCCTAGTGGCTAATTAGCCTCTGGACTGCTTTTACAAGCAGTGGGAGGGAATGTCCCCCCCGGATATAAAAAGCACCATTGGGAAATTGGGAAAGCATTTTATCACACCGATCTTGGTGTGGTCAGATGCTTTGAGGGCAGAGGAAAGATCTAGGGTCTAGACCCCAGTTTTTTCAAAAAAAGAGTACCTGTCACTACCTATTGCTATCATAGGGGATATTTACATTCCCTGAGATAACAATAAAAATGATAAAAAAAAATAAAATATGGAAGGAACAATTTAAAAATAAAATAAAAAAGCAAAATTAATAATAAAAAATAAAAAAAGCACCCCTGTCCTGCCCTGCTCTTGGCCAATGGCGAACGCAAGCGTCGGTCTGGCGTCATATGTAAACAGCAATTGCACCATGCATGTGAGGTATCACCGCGAAGGTCAGATCGAGGGCAGTAATTTTAGCAGTAGACCTCCTCTGTAAATGTAACGGGGTAACCTGTAAAGGCTTTTAAAGGCTTTTAAAAATGTATGTAGTTTGTCGCCAATGCGCGTTTGTGCAAAATTTTAAAGCATGTCGTGTTTGGTATCTATGTACTCGGCCTAAGATCATCTTTTTTATTTCATCAAACATTTGGGCAATATAGTGTGTTTTAGTGCATTAAAATTAAAAAAAGTGTATTTTTTCCCCCAAAAATGCGTTTGAAAAATCGCTGCGCAAATACTGTGTGTAAAAAAAAATGCAACACCCACCATTTTATTCTGTAGGGCCTTTGCTTTAAAAATATATATAATGTTTGGGGGTTCAACATAATTTTCCTGCAAAAAAAAATATGTTTTCATGTAAACAAAAGTGTCAAAAAGGGCTTTGTCTTCAAGTCGTTAGAAGAGTGGATGTAAGCTTCCTAATGTTGTGTATAAAATGACAGAACAGTTCAAAACCACCCAAATGACCCCATTTTGGAAAGTAGACACCCCAAGCTATATACTGAGAGGCATGTTGAGTCCATGGAATATTTTATATGTTGACACAAGTTGCGGAAAAAAGACAATTTTTTTTTTTTTGCACAAAGTTGTCACTAAATGATATATTGCTCAAACATACCATGGGCATATGTGGAATTACACCCCAAAATACATTCTGTTGCTTCTCCTGAGTACGGGGATACCACATGTGTGAGACTTTTTGGGAGCCTAGCCGCGTACAGGACCCCAAAAACCAATCACCGCCTTCAGGCTTTCTAAGGGTGTAAATTTTTGATTTCACTTCTCACTGCCTATCACAGTTTCGGAGGCCATGGAATGCCCAGATGGCACAAAACCACCCCAAATTACCCCATTTTGGAAAGTAGACACCCCAAGTTATTTGCTGAGAGGTATTGTGAGTATTTTGCAGATCTCGCTTTTTGTCACAAAGTTTTGAAAATTTAAAAAAAAAAAGAAAAAAAAAATTTTCTTTCTTCATTTTCAAAAACAAATGAGAGCTGTAAAATACTCACCATGCCTCTCAGCAAACATCTTGGGGTGTCTACTTTCCAAAATGGGGTCATTTGGGGGGGTTTTGCGCTATTTTGGCATTTTATGGCCTTTGAAACTGTGATAGGTAGGAGTCAAATCAAAAATTTGTGCCTAGAAATCCTGAAGGCGGTGATTGGTTTTCGGGGTCCCGTACGCGGCTAGGCTCCTAAAAAGTCCCACACATGTGGTATCCCCGTACTCAGGAGAAGCAGCAAAATGTATTTTGGGGTGTAATTTCACATATAACCATGGCATGTGTGAGCAATATATCATTTAGTGACAACTTTTTGTAATTTTTTATTTTTTTTTGTCATTATTCAATCACTTGGGACAAAAAAAATATATTCAATGGGCTCAACAGGCCTCTCAGCAATTTCCTTGGGGTGTCTACTTTCTAAAATGGGGTCATTTGGGGGGGTTTTGTGCTATCTTGGCATTTTATGGCCTTCAAAACTGTGATAGGTAGTGAGGAGTGAAATCAAAAATTTGCGCCCTTAGAAATCCTGAAGGAGGTGCTTGGTTTCCGGGGTCCCGTACGTGGCTAGGCTCCTAAAAAGTCCCACACATGTGGTATCCCCGTACTCAGGAAAAGCAGCAGAATGTATTTTGGGGTGCAATTCCACATATAACCATGGCATGTGTGAGCAATATATAATTTAGTGACAACTTTTTGTAATTTTTTTTTTCTTTTTGTCATTATTCAATCACTTGGGACAAAAAAAATATTCAAAGGGCTCAACAGGCCTCTCAGCAATTTCTTTGGGGTGTCTACTTTCCAAAATGGGGTCATTTGGGGGGGTTTTGTACTGCCCTGCCATTTTAGCACCTCAAGAAATGAGATAGGCAGTCATAAATTTAAAGCTGTGTAAATTCCAGAAAATGTACCCTAGTTTGTAAACGCTATAACTTTTGCGCAAACCAATAAATATACACTTATTGACATTTTTTTTACTAAAGACATGTGGCTGAATACATTTTGGCCTAAATGTATGACTAAAATTGAGTTTATTCGATTTTTCTTATAACAAAAAGTAGAAAATATAATTTTTTTAACATTTTTGGTCTTTTTCCGTTTATATCGCAAAAAATAAAAATCGCAGAGGCAATCAAATACCATTAAAAGAAAGCTCTATATGTGGGAAGAAAAGGACGCAAATTTCGTTTGGGTACAACATTGCATGTCCGCACAATTTACAGTTAAAGCAGCGCAGTACAAAATTCTGAATTCACCTCTGGTCCTTTAGCTACCAAATGGTCCGGGCTTAAGTGGTTAAAGAGACTTTTTTTTTTTTCATTTTTTCAAATGACATTTTTGATTTTTATTGCATTCTTGTGTAAATATGAGTTTTGAGGTGATTTTGACCCCAGATCTCATATTTAAGAGGTCCTGTCATGCTTTTTTCTATTACAAGGGATGTTTACATTCCTTTTAATAGGAATAAAAGTGACACCATTTTTTTTAAAACATCATCTTTCACACTATAAAAAAAATTGGGCTAACTTTACTGTCGTCTTATTTTTTAATTAAAAAAAAGTGTATTTCTGCCCAAAAAAGTGCGCTTGTAAGACCGCTGTGCAAATACGGTGTAACAAAAAGTATTGCAACAGCCACCATTTTATTCTCTAGAGTGTTCGAAAATATATATATATATATAATGTTTGGGGGTTCTATGTAATTTTGTAACAAAAAAAATGATTTTAAGTTGTACACAACAAGTTTGAAAAATAGGCCCGGGGGCTGAAATGCTAATCTGTGTGAAAGACATAAAAGAAATGACAAAGTACTTTTTATAATTGTGTAGACTGTGTGACTAAAAATATACCAAGTTGTGTGGTTTACTTCTGCCTTTAACAACAGTAACACAAAGCTGTAACGACAAGAGACGCTGACTTTGTAAAATTTAGCAATACAACTGCCTCCCTGTTCTAACATGGTATCAATCCTGTAAAATAAACCCCAGATCACACAGCAATGAACAGTTACAGTAGTTTATAATACAGCTATACTGTGCTGACCATGCAGCACTGGTGCAGAATGTATAATAAGCCCACAGCACAGGGCAATGATGAACAGTAAAGGGTAGTTTATGGGTATACTATGCAGACCAGCAGAACTAGTGATCAAAAACTTTCTGATATGCTACAATTGAAACTGTAGTAAAATATGCCGCACAGCACAAGGTTTTGATGATGAACACTAAAGGTATTAAGAGGTCACACTGTGCAGACAAACAGCACTAGTGCTCAGTGCCTGGTCTAATATGCTGCAATTGCAAATGTAGTAAAATAAGCCCCACAGCACAAATCAATGAGTATTAGATTCAGTTATCAAAATAGCTATAACGTATGAGTCTGTGCCTGACATGCACTGACTGCAATAAATTCTAATAATCACACAAAATGTACAATTTGCCCTACAGAGCAGTGAAAACTGTCCTATCTTCCCAGCACAGTAATGATCTAACTAGCTATACCATCAGGCCTGGTTACTGTAAAATGTCTGGTATTGACAGGCTTTTGGTGGGACCATATTCCAGGTGTCCAATAGGATGTGTGTCACAACACATGGTGTCTGGAGTCCAAGTTGGGAATTATGTTTATCCTATATACGATTCACAAGGCACTGGACACTTTGTTTATTGGTCTGTATATTCAGCACAAAGCACTTTGGCGCTTTATTGTTTTTGATTATTATTATTATTTTTATTGTATTTATATTGGGAGAGAACTGTATAATATAGCACTGCATGATGCACATTAGGTATATAAAAGAGAGAAGCGCTGCATATTTGGAATACATATCTGTGAACCAGGCTGTCTAATGATTGCTCAGTTCCCAACCATTAATAAGCATAAAGGTTCTTTATCCATTGCTGTTCATAAACAACATTTGGTAAATAACAGCCATCAGCTTTGGCACTAATAACGGTAGTTCAGTAGAAAAACCGTTAAACACTAACAGTGAGTAGTATATTGAAACTCCTTCTTTTTATTGCTGATAAACATACAAAATCATTAGGTATTATTAAATCATAATACTGTAAGTCATTAAAATACTACCATGTTAAAGAGGAAGTAAACCCTTGTATATATATATTTTTTTTAAATAACCTGCAAGAGAAAGGCGTAATAAGCTAGTATGCACAGCATACTAGTTCATTATGTGTCACTTACCTGAGATCGAAGCCCCCGAAGTCCGCCTCGGTCCCGTCCACCGCTGCCGCCATGTCCCCTCGTCGCTATTTCCGGTTTTCGCCGCTCCGGCACTGTGATTGGCCGGAGCGGCGATGACGTCACTCCTGCGCATGCGTGCGGGAGCCGTAAAATCCGTCATTGCCGGATTTATAAATGGAAGCTCTCAGTAAGCCTGCGCCGTTTTCTACGGCGCACATGCGCCGTAGACAACGGTCCATTCTTAATGACAAATATCTCCTAAACCATGTAGGTTTAGGAGATATTGCAAACACCTACAGGTAAGCCTTAATCTAGGCTTACCTGTAGGTGTTTGTTGTCAAAGTGGGTTTACAACCACTTTAAGAGTGCTGATATGTTAACAAGGCACAGACATGTTTCAGAAATACCATATTATTTAAAAATGCTGCTGTGGTGTTTTTACTAAATATTACCATCCATGTTATATGGATGTAACTTGTTAAGAAAGCATAGACAAAGTCAGAGGGCCAAATGGTGAGTGACAAGACAGTAGGGCCATACACTTCCCTTTTTAAGCTACTGGCTAGAAAGGCATACTGGACGCAGGGTTTTTCAACATGTGGATGATTTCAAGTTATCCAATGACTACCAGTCTTTAGTTTCTAGTTTTTACCTTCTAGCCAGAGCAGATGTTTTGAGAGAGTGGAATTATTCCAGTAGGTTAGAAATCATGCCCCATTTGCTAATGTTCACGCTCTGATAGATATTCTGTCATCGCCAGGTTGCCAATCATGTTTCCTTTCATCTCTTAGTTCTTACAAGTAGTAACATTCAGTCAAACAGAACACATACCATTAAAAACTTTTATCTGCCTACATGAAGGTAATTTCTTTAAAAAAAAGAAAGCATATTGTGTTACAGAGTAAATTACCTAAATTCTTGTATTTGTCATTAGTTGTAGCTTTCATGGCCTGCATTGAATTGCTGTCAAACATGGGGATCAGAGATGAATGCAAATTGAATATTTAATCCCTTTAAGTTAGCTGCATGTAATGATTTTCTATAAATGTATTCTTAAAAAGAAGTGTGGGATTAAAAAATAAATAAATATTTATACTCATTTAGGTGGATGCAGCATTGATTTGATGCTGCATCTGTCCCCCACCGCCTCTACACTGGGAAATGAGTGACCAGACATCTGGCCACTCAGTTTTTGGGTCCGCTCAGAGCACAGACTGCCAGTCTCTGCTCTGTGCTATGACCCTCCAGTGCCAGGCTGTAAAAGGGGAGGAGGAGGGAGAGGCTGGCTCAGTCTCCCAATAGCATGCTGAGAGGCTAAGCCAGTGCCTGTCAGGCATCTGGGTGGATCCCTACATTATTGTGGGATCACTGCAGAGCCTGGACATGCTCTTTGACATCAGCCAACAGCAGACTTTAGCCCATACTTTCTCTATTAAGTAACCAGAAACATTTTGACTGGAAGGCTTGTGTGCTTCAAAATAAGGTTCTCCACCCAACTTGCACTATTATTAAAAAACACAATAGATGTAATATACAAGCAAATCTTCTTCCTTTTTCAGGCATTCATTGGAAATACAAATGCTGACAGTGTTGTTCAACATAAGCTTCAGAATCATATAAGAGCAAGATACCTGCGTTTCACTCCTTTGAACTGGAACTTGAATGGCAGGATAGGAATGAGAGTGGAAGTGTATGGATGTACATACAGTAAGTAACAGAACATTGACTGTTGTTTCATTCTTTTTACCACTGTTTTAAGGACCACCCAACTTGTTCTTGGGAATATAAAAAAAATTAGCAATTTTAGGCTTTTATATGTTCGTTCAGATATGTTTCAGATAATGTGCATTTTGTTATCCTGTTTTTTTTTTGTTTATAGTAAAACAAAGGTGTTTTATTATAGCAGCCCAAATTAAAATCAAAATATTAATTACTATGATGTAGTGATCTTGAAATAGATAATGTATAGTATAGGCCTTCAAGCAACCCAACCCTCCACTTATAAAGAACAAAATGTCTTCCTTTCCCTAGATCTGTCTTGCTCAAATTTACCACAAAGGAAACATTAAAATACTGATTTCAGGGATCCCCCCATCCCTGAACTTTATTAGCTACAGCTCATGATACAATAGTATAATTCTGTAAATTGAATGTTATATACAAGAATAAGGAAAATGGCAAACTTATAGCATTTGGCATCCAATTAGCATGAAATTAAAAATATAATAATAACAGTAATACAAAAAATGCAGTGCTCCTTTACATTGGTGGTTGGTGTAGTGCCCCTTACAATAATGGAAAAATACCCTCTTACTTTGATAATCAGTGGAAATGTGCTTCTTTTACTTTGGAGATCAATGTAAAAGTGACCTCATACATTGAGGGTCAGTATACAAGTGCTCTCTTGTATTGAAGGCTCAGTGAAGAGTGGGAAGTGAGAAGCATGCCCCATTCCATACACACAGGATTGACAAACAAATTTCAGGGGGGGTTGGGGGTTTGGGAACTGCCCTAGGAAGCATGTACCAAAGTAAAACCCCCTTAGATGACGGTCTGGTATAGATGTTAATGAGAGACCCCACCCAGAAAAAGAAAACAGTGGTTCCCCCTAAAAATACATTCCACACGGGTCCCCCCTTTGGATCTGGCATGGGTTTTAAGGAGAGAACCTCTTGCAAAAAGCAAAAAAAAATATCATGTGTCCACTACCAAAATCCACACCAGATCCTGTTCCGAGCAAGCATCCTAGCTGACCAGGAAGGGGGAAGGAAACCATGCACCCTCCCTGTCTCCTGATTCATACCAGGCCACATACCCTTAACCTGGGGAGGGTAAATACATAGTACCCCTTCTCAGTCACAATAAAACATAAATAGTAAATAAACACACAGATATTGACATTGATTAATAAATAAATTAATGAATTAATATTCAATAAATATTGTAAATCCATTGCACTAATGGCATCCAGGGTTGCAGATCCACATCAATCACAATGAACAATGATCACCAATGAAATCTGCTCCCCATGGCTGCTTGCTTTGAATAATAGTTCCCGGTCCCCATCACAGAATGTAAACAAAAGCACAAGGTCTCCATGGTGACCCCATTGACCAAATATGAACATGATCAAATTTGAACAATGACATCACTGGGATTCCCACAGTGATCCCAGGCCAAACCAGCAGCTCCTCCCTTTTCTCTATATATCATGTACTATCTTCCATTCTAGATGTCCGGCATATTAGTCACATTTCCGTAAATGATTGCATTAGTGTTTTTTTTAAATGTATATGTAATGGGTGTATCTTTTTTTGTAAGTATTTTTCTTTAGATTTAGCAAATAAATGTTTTTTCTTTTTTTGGGAACTGTCATTTACTAGTTAATTTTAGATAGTTGTTTAAAAACAATTACATTGTGTGCTCAAAGTTGCATTCCTGCTATGAAGCAAAATAGAAAGGGAAAGTGGACAAAATAAAGGAAATAAGACTGGGTTCATAGATCAACAAACTGCCTCAGATACAGGAACCAATGACACATGAAAAATGATAGGTGCACAACTACCATCATAGTGATCTCCACAGCTGGTCAAATCTGCTTGGAAAGCACCATGTTTGTGCCTGCTGCTGATGTTTCCTGTCTGTAATCCATTTTGTGTTATCCACACACTCCTGTCCCCAGACTGGGGTGTTATGTCATATATTTAGAGTCTCCACTACTGCCCTTTCTTACCACTCCTTATATGGGATTTTGGAAACAGAGTTTTGTTCATAGTAAATGCCCTTCTCACCCCTAATTTAACAAAAAAGCAGAGAATTTACACTTAGCAAATTTGATGTTCACTAAGTTTGTGCATAAAGTGAAGCTGTGTTTACTTCATTCATTGAAGTTTACTTACTAAAGTAGTGGTTTCCAAACTTTTTCATTTGAGTACCCTTTGGTAGCCCATCCCATAAAATGTACCCACCCCCCCTTGAGCAGAGGGTGGAGCAGGGGTTTGAGAAGGGGGGTCTTAGGGTGGCATGCTGAACCATATTTAGTGGTTTATAGAGTGTAGGTGTAACATTTGTAACATATAGCACTGCATGGTATGTAGGTTAAGCTACAGCCCAGTGTTCAGCTTAAGTTGTTAGTATAAGGAAGTGAAAGTCTTTAAGCAAGATATAGAGGTTAGCACACTTTCCACCTTCCAGAGGTAAGACACTTTTTTCTTCCGCATATAATAAAGTCTGGCCCCTCTTTATTTCCTGCTCTTCCCTTCTGCATCCAGGGTCAGTATAGATGCACAAATTGTGAGTTCCCTCCCAAACCCTGACTCACCTGCCTGCCCTTTTATTCTGAGTGCTGCTTCTGCTGCATAAGAGTGTGGAACACAGCTTCACCCCTAAAGAGGGGGTTGGAAACCACTGTAATAAAGTAAGTAAATAAGTTAAGGTTGTATTCACCTTAAAGAAAAACTCCATATTTTCACACAATTTAAATAGTTTCTTGGGTCCAAGCTGGTCCAAACAAACTATGTCTCTCACTAACTCGTGAGGCCGCTAGATGTGTGGTATAAACTGTATGTAGCTGTGGCTACATGCAGCATACCGCACTGTGTTCCGGGTGCAAGCCACGACTTCCTGTCTCATACCCGGAACACAAAAGAGTCTTCCGCAGTCCCGCTCAGCCACTCAGCGCAAACAATGTATTCAATCAATGAATACAAAGCTTCCTCTGATTGGCTAAGTCAGAGGTTGTGACATCCTCAGCCCGCCTCTCTGACTCAGCCAATCAGAGGAAGCTTGGTATTCATTGATAGAATACATTGCTTGCTCTAAGTAGCAAAGCACTGCTGCAGTATAGATTCTACTGAATTCTGGGCATGAGACAGGAAGTCTTGGCTCGCACTCGCAACACAGTGCGGTATGCTGTATGTAGCCGCAGCTACCTACATTAAATACCACACATCCAGCAGCCTCATGGCGCGTACACACGATCGGATGTTGAATGATTTTTCCAACGGAATTCCGCTCAAGCTTGGCTTGCATACACACGGTCACACAAAAGTTCTCTGAACTTTCGACCGTCAAGAATGCAGTGATGTACAACACTACGACGAGCCGAGAAAAGGAAGTTCAATGATTTCGAACATGCGTTAAATTGTTTCCGAGCATGCATCGGAATTTTGCGCGTTGGAATTGCTCCAGACGATCAGATTTTCCGATAGGAATTCTTTCCGGATGAAAATTTGAGAACCAGCTCTCAATCTTTTGCTGGCGGAAATTCCGCCAGAAAAAATCCGATGGAGCATACACACGGTCGGAATTTCTGACCAAAAGCTTACATCGGACTTTTGCTGGTGGAATTTCCGACCGCGTGTACACGGCATCACAGGTTAGTGAAGGACATAGTTCGTTTGGGCCAGCTTGGCCCATACAAACTATGTAAAGTGTGTGGAAAGATGGAGTTTTTCTTTAAGCACCTAAGCATATGCTAGGATTTTTTTTTCTGAAAAAAAAAAAATGTCTTGCATGTTTCTGATTAAATAAACAAAATAAATAATAATAAAATAAATTAATTATCACTTTTGGCATCAAACTTTCTTTACTCTGAAAGGTAAAATCTATTTTTTTTTAATCACCCCTGCTCTGGTCTACTCTTTAAAGCATTACTAAAGACATTGCCAAATAATTCAGCTGTCCTGTGGATAGAAAGTTTGTTGTGGCAACTGATGGGAGAGTGTTCAGTGTACAATTTTAGTGTTTACAACTCTCCATGTGGTGCACCCAAACAGCTTACTGTTTAATTACATATATATGAGCTGTTACTCGTGATCAAATTGGGTTCCACCTCTACATCATGAAAAAACATAAGATAACACTTATCTCCTTTGAATGCTGGGATTTTCTGCTGAGATTTCTCTCAAGCCTCGTACACACGATCGGATACTAATCCGATGGTTTTGTCCATCGGAAATCCGATGAAGCTGAGTTCCATCAGTCTTGTCTACACACCATCAGTCAAAAAACCGACCGTTCCAAACACGGTGACGTAAAACACTCAGATGAGACGAGAAAAATGAAGTTCAATGCTTCTGAGCATGTGTCGACTTGATTCTGAGCATGCGTGGGTTTTTTATCGGATGGAGTTGCCCATAGACAATCGGAATTTGCTATCGGTTTTTGATCCAGCGGAAAAATTTAAAACATGTTCTATTTTTTAAAACCGATGGAAAAAAGACCGATGGGTCCCATACACGATCGGTTTGTCCGATGAAAAAAGTCCATCGGACTGTTTTCATCGGTAAAACCGATCGTGTGTACAGGGCTTTAGTGGCAGTGATTAAATGGTAGCCGAGGTACCAGTACACTGAGCATATTGAGATTTTCATGCTGACTACCTTAATGAATACAGCATTACCTGTTTGCTATGCTGCAAAATGTATACTAACTACTGTATAAAAATTATAATCTATTTACTTACCTTGTTATTTTTTTATTAATTTTTTCTTATCTGTTTTTACCTATTTTTGTTTCCCAGATTTTGCTTTTTATTATACAATTGTTCACCTAAAATAATTTGCTTTCTAATCCCTCCCAGCCCATTGATATCTTGTGTCAAACAGAATTATCATTCAGAATTCAGATATTTTACTTTCCTGAGTATTTTCAAAGTTACCTTTAGGATATAAAACATAGAAATATCCTAATTGTCCTCAGGAAGTCCTCACTTTAATTAATTGGTGTTACAGCATATGTAATAGTCTTGGTGTAGCACCATCTTCCATAGTCAGTGATTCATTCACTCATTCAGGCAATGTACATCTGCTTCCATTATGTAGGAACGTAGGGAAACCTTCTCTATACATGTACCTGTTCTCCACAGTCTACTTATGAAGACAAGGGGTTGACCTATATCTAGCTCAGAAAGCTTCTTATTCTGATTATCTTAGAGTTCTTTTGTTTTTTAGACTTTCATTGTGAGATTGTCTACTACCTCGTCTCTTATTTTTGGAAACAAAAGCTTTTTAGCTGTGAAAAGGAGGCTTTTTGTTCTTCTAGTCATAAGCCTTTTGGCTCAACTCCTAGTGTATTTGTTATATTTACAGCAGGTTCAGCCTGGCCATTGAACTGACTATAATATGGAGATGATGACATTTGTTCAAATTCTCACTCTCTGGAAAACCAGTCAAACTCTAAGTTGACTAATTGTGGAGATGATGTAACCACTTAACCACTTAAGGACCGCCGCACGACGATGTACGTCGACAGAATGGCACGGACAGGCACAAGGACGTACAGGTACGGCGCACACATGACCCGGTCCGAAGCTCCATGACCGTGCCCGTGGGACCCGCAGACCCGATCGCCGCCAGTGTCCCGCGATCGGGTCACAGAGCTGAAGAACGGGGAGAGGTAAGTGGAAACAAACCTTTCCCCGTTCTTCCTAGTGGCAGTGTCACTGATCGTCTGTTCCCTGTCAAAGGGAAAGACGATCAGTGACATTACACGCCAAGCCACGCCCCCTTCAGTTAGAATCACTCATTAGGTCACACTTAACCCCTACAGCGCCACCTAGAGGTTAAACCCTTCACTGCAAGTGTAATTTTCACAGTAATCAGTGCATTTTTATAGCACCGATCGCTGTAAAAATGACAATGGTCCCAAAAATGTGTCAAAAGTGTCCGATGTGTCCGCCATGATGTCGCAGTCATAATAAAAATCGCTGATTGCCGCCATTACTAGTAAAAAAAAAAATATTAATAAAAATGCTATAAAACTACCCCCTATTTTGTAGATACTATAACTTTTGCACAAACCAATCAATAAACGCTTATTGCGATTTTTTTGACCAAAAATATGTACAAGAATATGTATCGGCCTAAACTGAGGAAAAAAAATGTTTTTTTATATATTTCTTGGGGATATTTATTATAGCAAAAAGTAAAAAATATGTCATTTTTTTTCAAAATTGTCGCTCTATTTTTGTTTATAGCGCAAAAAAATAAAAACCGCAGAGGTGATCAAATGCCACCAAAAGAAAGCTCTATTTGTGGGAAAAAAAGGACGTCAATTTTGTTTGGGAGCCACGTCGCACGACCGCGCAATTGTCAGTTAAAGCGATGCAGTGCCGAATCGCAAAAAGGGGCCTTTAACCATCCAAAATGGTCCGGGGATGAAGTGGTTAAACAGTTAAACCATAATCTGTGAATTATTCCACAGTGACTAAAATGTACCTTGCAGAATCCAGCTATTGTTTTGAAATTGTTTCATGCAGTACATCAACTATATTTCCCAGATGTCTGAATATTAATCAATTAATATTAAGTAGTTTTGTCCAAGTACAAAAAATAAGTTCCCCCCCAGTTTACTCCAGGGTAGAGTTGGTGATATGTGTGCCATAAGGGTTTCACATTGTCTGCTTGCATAAGATATTCATTGCAAGTGTTACAATCCTTTATCCTTTTTGCTGCAATAATGGTGAAAACAATCTGTGGCCAGAATAGCACATCTTTGGCCTTGCAAAGGCAAGATTCTATGCTTAAGTGACTTGAATGTATTTGTGCTATTATTTCTGGGTGCATATTTTTGGGTAAAATGACCTTGTGTCTCTTATGCAGTATTCCAATCTGTATACTGATTTCATCTTCAGTATGGATTTTTTGCAGTCGGTTGTCAGTGACCCTTAAATGAACAGCAAGTTTAAACACTTCCCGCCCGGCCTATAGCAAAATGATAGCTGAGCGGTGGTTTAATTGTTCTGACTGGACGTCACATGACATCCTTCAAAACAAGTCACTCATGTGTGCCCCCATGGGCGTGCAGCACGTTGATCAGTGGAGCGGTGTGTCGCTTGGACACACTGCATCTCCGATCATGGTAAAGAGCCTATGATGTAGGCTCTTTACTATGTGATCAGCTGTGTGCAATCACAGCCAATCAGAGTGTAAATAGGAAGTGCCGGCTATTGGCACGCTGACAGCGCGAGAGTAGAGGAGAGCTGATAAGCAGCTTTCCTCACAAAGATCTGCACTAATAATCAGTGCATTTATTATCAGTGCAACCCCACCAGTGATGCCCACCAGTGCCCATCAGTGATGCCTATCAGTGCTGCTTATCGGTGCCCATCATTGCTGCCTATTAGTGCCCATAGAGGCTGCCCATCAGTGCTGCATATCAGTACTGCATATCTGTGCCACCCATAAGTGCACATCAGTGCTGGATATTAGTGCCTCTAACGAGCAGGGCCCTTTTATTCCTCCTGTATTAAATTGAATTGTAACTGTACTGCCTACCCTTACATTGTAAAGAGATGCACAAACTGTTGGTGCTATATATATATATATCCCGTTTTACAATAATAATAATAATTTCACATACTTAATATGCGTTAACAAGCCAAGTCACATGACATTTTGCAGGCAAACAGTGACTACATGCAAAGATTCCTAGACACTGTTTGCTCTTCTGTAAAAAAAAAAAAAAAAAAAAAATATTGAAATTAACAATATTAATAACATATTGCATCATAAACTATTTTGGAAATTAGCAAGTAATTTGAACTACAATTAATTTCAGGACAAGCAAATGGCCCATGCCATCTTTCCATAATGGTAGTTGAGTAGCATTGGATTTTAGTAAGCACCTTTGGCATGGTGTGCCTGCAAACACTCTTGGTTATTTTGTCTTTTCTTCATGTCATATGCCACATTTGATTATCCCAACCACTCCAGCTGTGCCTCTACTAGTATAATCAGCAAAGCTGGAATCACCTTCTTTGAGACTGGCAACACCAATAAGCCAATTTCAAGCCAAAGCCTTTTAAGAGTTGAGAATCCAATTAGGCTTTTGTCCCATCACAGTTGGGTCCAAATATTGAGAGTGAAAAAGCTCTTTATCATTTTAATCGCCTGGCTCTTGCTTGGGCTCCTCAATGAGGGTCCTTCATTATTTGGAACCCTGTTGCAATTACACAGGCAAAACTTAAAATGGTATAGGGACAGCAAAATAATTGCAGGGTAAAAGGATAAATGTTATAACACCTTTATCTTAGTTGAACTTTCTTATGTTGAATACTAGTATTTTTGTGCACAATGTTATAATTCAAATCTATTAAGCACCATTGCTAATACATTATGGGACTCTCATTTAATTTAGAATTCTCTGATAAACCTTTGACTTTGGATTTCTTAGTAGGGATAATCTCAAGGTTCAGTGTTAACATAGATTCAGATCAAACGGTGGCTGTTTAGGCATTGATCTGCACACTGGACTTTTTGCTTATTCAGTGGGAGCTGAATTTTAAATATAGTAACAGTATTTCTACTGATGCTACAGTGTACAGTATAAGAGCCGGTTCACACTGGGGCAACACGACTTCCAGCGCGACTTCCAGAAGCAACTCAGACCGGACTTGAGCATGAATCACAGCGAGACTTGGAGGAGACTTCAGCGCGACTTGTGGTCATTAACAACACGACTTAAAGTAAATTCCTTGTGGCTTCTGGGTAAATTCCTTTCTGCTTCCTGTAAAGTTGCCTTCAAAATGAACAGTGATCAGACTTCTAAGCGACTTCCATTGAAATCAATGAGTACAAGTTGCCTACAGGTCGCCTAGAAGTCGGATTGAAGTAGTACAGGAACCTTTTTTGAAGTCGGAGCGACTGCAGTCGTGTACATTAAAACATCTCCATTCACTTCAATTAGTTTTAAAAACAGCGCGACTTGAGGCAACTCGGGGCGACCTGAAGTCGCGTCCAGAGTCGCCCCTGTGTGAACCGGGTCTAAGGCAGCTATCTTGCTGAAAGTGCTTGCTTAGGAAGTGACAGGTGCAGGAACCACATCCTTAGCAACTAATGACATCACCTAGTCCCAGTTGATTACTGGCTGGGAATCCACAGCCATGGAAATAAATAAATTATATCACAGTGATGATCAAATACAACCAAAATAAAGCTCCTTTTGTGTAAAAAAAATTATATCAACCCCCCCCCCCCTTCCTAGCAAGCAAGGCTGCATGCTTGGATAGGGGCCTGGTAGGGATTTTGTGAGGATGCCATATATCCTATTTCTTTTCTTTTTTTTATGGGGTTTTGTAATAGGGCATGTAGACTAGTATAGTTCAAGAGAGGGGCAGACAAAAGTCTAGCATGGGTTTTTGGGAAGACCTCATGCCTTTTTTTTTTTGGCTGAACTCACTGAATGAACAAAAAGTGTTCTGTACAGAGGATTCCTACTAATTTTCAAACTGAAAGCATAGGAAACACAGTTTTTTTCAGGTATGAATTAACACAGAAGTGTAACTTGTTTATAACTGTGTTTATACAGGAAGGAAAGGAGTTAGTAAACATGACATATTTACTGACTATCCCACTTTCTATCCTGATAACTGATTCCCTGTATGCCTGCAGCAGCTGACAGCTGGCAGGGAAGGAGAGGAGGAGAAGTCTGGAGTGCTGTAGGGGGAAGAAAACTAGAGAGAGAAGACTGTCCAGAATCAGAGCAAACAGTGAAGTGGGGTAAAAAAAGGGTCACAAAATAACACAGCATGCAGTCACAGAAATACAGAGGAAAGCAGTGCAGTGCTGGTAGCATTAGCAAAAGGAGAGGGTCACATTTTTGTTGAACAGCAGGGATCAGAGGCTTTCCAGCCACTGATCACAGCTAGTTTTTTAATCAAAAGAGTCTGGGAGACAGTTCTTCTATAGATTCCATGAAGACCATGAGCTTATAGCAGGAGGGAGAATGCAGTCGACAAAAGGCATACTGACCTGGCCAGCTGGTAACAGTTCTCTTCCTCTGTATGCCTGATGTTGGTGGCAGCAAAACTGCATTCTAAATGTCAGTTTTGCTTTACTAGGTTTTATACATTGTACAGGTGTGCCACTTCATAAATAGATTCAAATAGATTCAAGACACACCTCAGGCATTTTACTTAAAGCAGAGTTCCTACTAAAATAAAAATATTAAAAGTCAGCAGCTACAAATACTGAAGCTTCTGACTTTTATTAATCGGACACTTACCTGTTCCAGGGTCCAGTGATGTGGGGGAAGCCCCGCTCATCTCCCCCTCCTCTCTGCGGCACCGGCATCACTACTCTGGGCGCCCGGCTGTGGCTTCACAGCCGGGCACGCACTGTGAATGCGTGAGCCACGCTGCGCACCGTAAAGTGTCCCAGATGATTGCTGAGAGGGGAGAGGTGACCTTCCTTCCGGTGCCGTGGTGCCAAGGGAGGAAGTGGGAGCTAAACCCTCTAAAATAGGGTTTCCGCCCCCCCCCCCCTCCCAAATGTGGCATGTCCGGGGATCACCTTCCCTTAAAGCCAAAGTTCCATTTTTGGATGGAACTCTGCTTTAAAGGAATTTTGCATTTATGATTTGTGATTCAGATTCAGCATCCAAACTTAAATAATGTCCACTTCAAACAGAAACCTAGGTACGTTCACCTCATCCATGTTTCTTAAGTGATACAGGATCAAGACACTGTTATAAAAGAGTTTTTATTATTATTATTCCTGCTGGGCTTGCATTTATTGGTGGTGTCTTGCTTTGTCATCATATGTTTTTGTTTGCAACATTGTAATATTTAACCACTTCAATACCATGCACTTATGCACCTTCCCGCCCAGACCAATTTTCAGCTTTCAGTACTCTCACACTTTGAATGACAATTACTTAGTCATGCTACACTGTATCCAAACAAAATTTTTATCATTTTCTTCTCACAAATAGAGCTTTCTTTTGGTGGTATTTAATCGTCACTGGGTTTTTTATTTTTTGCGATATAAGCAAAAAAACAGCAATTTTTTTTAAAAAAAAACACTTTTTTTTAGTTTCTATTGTAAAATTTTGCAAATAAGTAATTTTTCTTCATAAATTTGTGCCAAAATGTATACTGCTACATATCTTTGGTAAAATGAACCCAAATTAGTGTATATTATTTGGTCTTTGTGAAAGTTATAGAGTCTACAAACTATGGTGGCAATCACTGAAAATTTATCACATCTGATCACGCCTGATGTACTGAAGGGATATCTCATTTCTTGAGACACTAACAAGCGAGGAAAGTACAAATACCCCAAAATTACCCCTTTTTGGAAAGTAGACAGTCCAAGGTATTTACTAAGAGGCGTGGTGAGTTTTTTGAAGTTGTATTTTTTTCCCACAAATCTTGGGAAAATTTAATTTTTTTTTTTTTTTACACAAACTGGTCATATTAACAGTTTTTTTCTCTCACACAGCATATGCATAATTGCAAATACACCCCAAAATACATTCTGCTACTCCTCCTGAGTGTAGCGATACCACATGTGTGAGACTTTTACACAGCCTGGCCACATACAGAGGCCCAACATTGAAGTAGCACTTTCAGGCGTTCTACAAGCATAAATCGCACATATCCTTTCTCAACCACCTATTACAATTTTGAAGGCCCTGGAGCACCAGGACAATGGAATTTTCCACAAAATGACCCCATTTTGGAAAGCACACACCCCAACGTATAATCTATGAAGCATTATGAGTCTTTTGAACGGTTCATTTTTTTCCAGAAGGTTTTGGAAAATGTGGAGAAAAAATGAAAATGCTTTTTTTTTACACAAAGTTGTCCATTTATAAGATATTTCTAACGCATAGCATATACATAGCAAAAATGACACCCCAAAATGCATTCTGCTACTCCTCCTGAGTATAGCAATACCACATGTGTGAGACTTTTACACAGCCTGGCCATATACAGAGGCCCAACATTGAAGTAGCACTTTCAGGCGTTCTACAAGCATAAATCGCACATATCCTTTCTCAACCACCTATTACAATTTTGAAGGCCCTGGAGCACCAGGACAATAGAATTTTCCACAAAATGACCCCATTTTGGAAAGCACACACCCCAACGTATAATCTATGAAGCATTATGAGTCTTTTGAACGGTTCATTTTTTTCCAGAAGGTTTTGGAAAATGTGGAGAAAAAATGAAAATGCATTTTTTTTACACAAAGTTGTCCATTTATAAGATATTTCTAACGCATAGCATATACAAAGCAAAAATAACACCCCAAAATGCATTCTTCTACTCCTCCTGAGTATAGCGATACCACATGTGTGAGACTTTTACACAGCCTGGCCATATACAGAGGCCCAACATTGAAGTAGCACTTTCAGGCGTTCTACAAGCATAAATCGCACATATCCTTTCTCAACCACCTATTACAATTTTGAAGGCCCTGGAGCACCAGGACAATATAATTTTCCACAAAATGACCCCATTTTGGAAAGCACACACCCCAACGTATAATCTATGAAGCATTATGAGTCTTTTGAACGGTTAATTTTTTTCCAGAAGGTTTTGGAAAATGTGGAGAAAAAATGAAAATGCATTTTTTTTACACAAAGTTGTCCATTTATAAGATATTTCTAACGCATAGCATATACATAGCAAAAATAACACCCCAAAATGCATTCTGCTACTCCTCCTGAGTATGGCAATACAACATGTTTGAGACTTTTACACAGCCTGGCCATATACAGAGGCCCAACATTGAAGTAGCACTTTCAGGCGTTCTACAAGCATAAATCACACATATCCTTTCTCAACCACCTATTACAATTTTGAAGGCCCTGGAGCACCAGGACAATAGAATTTGCCACAAAATGACCCCATTTTTGAAAGCACACACCCCAACGTATAATCTATGAGGCATTATGAGTCTTTTGAACGGTTCATTTTTTTCCAGAAGGTTTTGGAAAATGTGGAGAAAAAATTTAAATGCATTTTTTTTACACAAAGTTGTCAATTTATAAGATATTTCTAACACATAATATGTACATAGCAAAAATTACACCCCAAAATGCATTCTGCTACTCCTCCTGAGTATGGCAATACAACATGTTTGAGACTTTTACACAGCCTGGCCACATACAGAGGCCCAACATCCAAGTAGCACCTCCAGGCATTCTAGCAGCATTAATTGCACATATCATTTTCTGATTACCGATCACATTTTTGAAGACCCTTCATATATCTAACACATAGCAGGTATATACCAAATAACAAAAGATTACCTGTGGTTTTAGAAGTGCAGTGGTCCACAGAGGAGAGCATCGGTCCAGGCAGCAGGCAGGGATGAGGTCAGCGACAGCAAAAGCAATCATCCAGGCAGCAGGCAGGAATACTGTCCATAGTTCGCACAGGCAGAGATACTGTCAGCACAGCCAGAGCACAGCCAAAGCACAGGTCCAGGTAGCAGGCAGAGGTGTCCCGGCAGAAATGCTGTCCAAAGTCAGTAGAGGCAGCAGGCAGATATATGGTCAACACAGCCAAAGTATTGGTCCAAGCAGCAGGAAGAAACATGGTCCATAATGTCATGGGTCATTACAGGCAGTAATATGGTCAGCACAGCCAAATTATTGGTCCAGGCAGCAGGAAGGACCATCAAGCTTAGGGCCAGGGGGACAGGGGTAGAGGCTTCTCCCACCCAAATCGCTTTGAAGCCTCCGGGCAACCAGACCCTGTTCTTGGAGCACAGAAAATGAAAAACTGTTTTTCTCTACTCAGAACGCTATTCTGAAGCCCCTCACATATGTGAGACCCCTGTGTACTAAAAGTAGATGGCCAAAAGATCAGTCCAAGTGGCAGGCAAAAACATGGTCGATTAACAGGCCAAGGTCGGTACACGTGGAAGTCAGAAACGTGGTTTTTAATTCGGCAGGCAGAGGCATCATCGGTAAACAGGCCAGGGTCAGTTAATTAACATGGAAGGTAGTTAGTAACATGGTAGCAGGCAAATAGGGAAATGGCAGTCTGTTAATAATAAGGGGAACTAATGGATGTATGATAATTTTTGAAGCAATTTCCGATGCACAGGCCAGGTTGGGAGGGACAATCGGGACAATAATAGCTGGTGTCTCTTCTTACTCATCCTCTGCTGCATACACGACATTTCTTTTGGCGTCTTCTTCCAGATTCTGTGGGGGGGATGCTAAAGGGATAGTGTCGCTCGTGAAGCCGACTCACACTATCAGAGCGAATGCTTCCTGGGGCGGGATCTTGTTGGTAAATGAGGGCATCGATGATATCTTCGATATATTGGAGGTAGTGGAGTCGGTGATTTTGAGTTGCTTTTTGGTAGCAGACAAACAAATTAAAAAGGGCCATGTGAAACAGGTGAAACGCAACTTTTTTGTGCCAATAATGGGACTTTCTGGTTGATAAGTAGGGCTGTAGCATCTGGTCGTTTAAATCCACCCCCCCATGTACAAATTGTAGTCGTGGACACATTCAGGCTTTACAATGGAGCCACGTCTTCTTGGGATCTCCACTATGGTGTCATTGTGGATCGTAGAGAGGATGTGGACATCTTTCTTGTCCCTCCACTTCATGGCCAACACCTCCTCGTTCCTCATGGATGCCGATTCTCCAGGTCGCAATTTTTTTGTCAATAAATTTTGTGGGAATCCCTTCCGTTTTTTTTTAAGGTACCGCAGGCCGGGGTTTGTTTACTGTAAAGGTGGCGAAAAAGGGGCAGGCTGGTATAATAATTATCAACATATAAATGGTAACCTTTTCCGAACAGGGGGTATGCCAACTCCCAGACAATTTTCCCACTGGTTCCAATATATGTGGGGCAATCACGGGGCTGGAGCTGGGAGTCTTTGCCTTCATAGATCCTGAATTTGCAGACATATCCAGTGGCTCGATCACATAATTTATTTAATTTTAACCCATACCTGGCTCTCTTGCTTGGTATGTACTGCTTGAACTGCAGTCGGCCGGTGAAATGTACGAGGGACTCGTCCACACAAATTTTTTGGTCTGGGATGAAAACTTCTTCAAATCGCTGGGAAAAGGCATTGATTAGGGGGCGTATCTTGTACAATTTGTCATAGTTGGGATGATCTCGGGGAGGGCACTGTGAATTGTCATTGAAGTGGAGAAAGCGCATAATCATGTCGTATCTTTTCCTGGACATGACAGCGGAATATATGGGCATGTGTTGGATGGGGCGTTTGGACCAATATGAATGGACTTTGTTCTTTTTTGTAAGCCCCATATTGAACATAAGGCCCAAAAATAATTTAAATTCCTCCAATGTTAGACGCCGCCACTGGAACATGCGGGCGTAGGAAGAATCGGGGTTGGCAGCAATAAATTGGGATGCATATAGATTCGTTTGATCCACTATATTCTGCAGCAAATCTTGTGGGAAAAATAAACAAAAATAATCAAATTTAGAAAAATTTGTAGTGTCGGGCTGCACACCTGGCTGTGCGGTGAAAGGGGGGATGATAGCGGATCCTGAGTTGGCAGGCAACCATAAGGGGTTTGCCAGGGCATCGGGAAGGTAGGATTGGGGCTGGATTCTTCGGGTTGGGCATGCATTTCCATTGCTTGTACTGGGCTCCTCTTCCTGGGGTATGGCGCTGCTGGTGGTGGGCAGTTCTCCTGATCTTGGTGCTGATCTTGGTGCTGATCTTGGTGCCGATCGCATTCTTTTGGGAGGGACGGTTTCCTCCAGGGACTCGGACTCTGAGCCACTATCCTCCACTGGCTCGTATTCCGAACCAGAATCGGATAATGGGAGCTCCCCGCTGCTCTCATCATCCGACATGGCAAGAATGGCATATGCCTCCTCAGGTGTGTAAACCCTTTGGGACATTATGGCAGTGCTTATTGGTGGGCCTGTGTAATGGTACTGCTGGTGGTAGTGGTGGCGGTCTGTGTGGTAGTACCGATGGAGGTATTAGTGGTGGGCCTGTGTGGTGGTACCGATGGCGGTACAGGTGGTGGTGGTACCGATGGCGGTATGGGTGGTGGTGGTGGCGGCGGTACCGATGGCGGTACAGGTGGCGGTACGGGTGGTGGTGGTAGCGATGGCGGTATGGGTGGTGGTGGTACCAATGGCGGTACAGGTGGTGGTGGTACCGATGGCGGTACAGGTGGTGGTGGTACCAATGGCAGTACGGGTGGTGATGGTACCGATGGCGGTACAGGTGGTGGTACAGGTGGTGGTGGCACTACCGACGGTGGTACGGGTGGTGGTACTGGTGGTGGTACCGATGGCGGCACTAGTGGTGATACTGGTAGCGGGCCTGTGTGGCAGTATAGATGCTGGGCCTGGTGGCGGTACTGGTGGTGGTACTGGTACCGATGGCGGTACTGGTAGCCTGTGTGGCGGTGCCAATGGCGGTACCGATGGAGGTGGGCCTGTGACAGATGATTGACAGATGGGCTGATTGATTGACAGATGGGCTGATTGATTGATTGACAGATGGGTTGATTGATTGACAGATGGGGTGATTGATTGACAGGTGGGGTGATTGATTGACAGATCGGCTGATTGATTGACAGATCGGCTGATTGATTGACAGATGGGCTGATTGATTGACAGATGGGCTGATTGACAGATGGGCTGATTGACAGATGGGCTGATTGGCTGGGCTGATTGATGTGCTGGGCTGTGTGACAGGTCCTCTTTATGGGGGGGCGTGTTGTGCACTGTAAACTTATGTAGACAAACTACACTGAGCTAACTTACTGATCTCTTCTCTCTCCTCACAGATCGGTGTGTGAGGAGAGAGCAGGGATCAGGTAGTAACTCCTGTGGAGTTTGTTTACATTTGTGACCGGCTGTGATTGGACACAGCCGGTCACGTGGTAAACAGCCAATTCATTGGCTGTTTACTCTGATCGGGGACGCGCTGTGTCCAAGGGACACTCGCCTTCCCCGATCCCCGCTCTGCAAGCCTGTGGCGGCGCGCACGGAGCGTGCCGCCGAGTTTGTTTTGACAGGTGATCGGCTGTGACTTTGACACAGCTGACCACATGGTAAACAGCCAATGAAATTGGCTGTTTACCGTGATCGGGGAAGCGCTGTGTCCGAGGGACACATGCCGTCCCCGATCCCCGCTCTGCAAGCCTGTGGCGGCGCGCACGGAGCGCGCCGCCGAGTTTGTTTTGACAGGTGATCGGCTGTGACTTTGACACAGCTGACCACATGGTAAACAGCCAATGAAATTGGCTGTTTACCGTGATCGGGGAAGCGCTGTGTCCGAGGGACACATGCCGTCCCCGATCACCGCGCTGCGCGCCCCCGCGGGCGCGCGCAAGGCATTATCCTGCAGGACGTCATATGACGTCCAGTATCGATATTGCAACCACTTCCCGGACGTCAATTCACTATTGACTGGGCGGGAAGTGGTTAAGCTCTTTCTTTCAATATTCCAGAACCTTTCAATAATCTAAAATATACATTTACTAATGGGAAGCATACACAGGCAAACAGTGTTTTCCAGAGGTGTAACTAGAACTTTGAGGGGCCCGGTGCATGAAACCATGACCCCCAGCCAGGGCCCTTCCCTCTGAGCAGAGCCCTTTCCTCTGAGCCTGGTGGTAGAATGCCAGGGCCCAGTCGCAAGTACCACCTTTGTGACCCTGGTAGTTCCACCTTTAGTGTCAGTAGTTTTTTTATTTCTGTTAATTTTTTTATTTTTTTTACCATTTTCATGCCGCCCGCCCCCTAGATCCTCCCTTCCCCTTCCCCCCCACCCTTCCTGGTCTATACAATCGACTTGTTATGGTTTTGTGAAATTGGTAGCATTGTAGCGTTATATTTATGGTTTTTAACATCTGATATACGCCTTTTCAATTGTCATTCTTATAAGCCGTGCAGTATGCCTGGCATTTCTTTTCTATTTGTATTTTTGAGAGAAAAAAAAATAATAAAGATACAATTTATAAAAAAAATTTACCATTTAATTTTATTTTATTTTTAGTTTATTTTTTTACATCGGAGCCCCATTTGCGGGCTTTGGTGAAATATCAAGGATCTAAACAGACCTCTGATGTTCCACCTTTGAAGCCTCGTACACACGGCCGAGATTCTCGTCGGAAAAAACCCGTCGGTTTTCCTGACGAGATTTCTGGCAAGCTATCTTGCCGGCCGAGTGTACACACGTATGATTCAAAAGAATCGCCGGTCTTTTGAATGGCACGAACACGGTGACGTCATCAACTACGACAAGCATGCGCTCGTCACATTCAATGCTGTCGCCCGCCATCTTGCTTCACCCTACCTATGCCTTGGAAGCTACCGCGCATGCGTTGAAGTCTCATCGAGCATGCGCGGGCTTACTGGAGGACAGGTAAGCTTTTTGCCGCATACACACACACAGTTTTCTCGTCGGGAAACAGACCAACAAGAATCCCGACGAGAAAATAGAGAGCAGGTTCTCTATTTTTCTTGTCGAGATTCCCGGCACTTTTCTCGATGAGAAAACATACACGTGACCGGTTTTCTCGGCAAAAAGCTCTCCCAGCTGTTTTCTTGCCGAGAAAACCAGTCGTGTGTACAGGGCTTGAGACAGAGAAATGAGATTGAGGAACAGCCCTCACTCTCCATCTCTGTATTCTAAATGATACAATTTGCATTTGTTGGAGTACACAAAATTAACCTTTGGATGCCAACCTATACAGTAAGTATGATATGTAAGATTTTAAGACAATAAACACATTTATTATATTAATCATTTTATGTTAGGGGTAATTTGATTGATAAAGCTGGATTTACAGTGCACATTTTTGCTGATTCCTGAGGAACAACCAAAAGTCACTTAGTGGGTGCTCTTTGTTCAAACAACATTTGTTGATGGTTCCTGCTGAGAATTTTTCAGTCAGAGGCTGAATCCAGTTAGATTATTTCGGTGTCAAAATACGACTGCAGCCATAGGTGCAGGGGTAGGTCCATTCGTAAAATGTTACACCTTGAATATGTTACGAAAGTTGAGCTTATCCTTTAAGTTAGCACTGGTAAGCTTAATTGTTTGATATAAAAACTTGTATGTGGCAAACCATGAGTGGAATTTTTGTTTTAGCTTAGCTGCCTTTTTTGCCTTTAAAGACTGACACTCTGTCTTGTGCCTGATAGTAGTTTCCCTCGGTTATTTTCATTTGAGTCATTCTAGGAGGGATTGTGAGTGCACATTCTTTCAATTTAAACATATTTAGTGTCTTTTTGTTTAATACACTAGTGGTGCACCTGTTGTCACTTTTTCTTGTTGCATCAATCAAGAGTGGGGTGTAGAAGTGGTCCTTCACAAGTAAAAGCAAAAAGAGAGTTAATTGTCTGTGTGCAAGCAGTACACAAGGATAGCAGTGAAGCTAAATGAAAAATAAAGTTTAAAAGTTTTAAGTCTGTCACCTGCAAATACACACACACAAAAATGCATAGTTTTAGGGCCATCATTCACAGTTAATGCTAAACTGATGATCTGTAAGGGCATTTAAAACTATGCCAATTAATGATTTTGGTAAACGTAGTTTGCAGTTGTTAAGGCTTCATGTACACTGTGCTCCTTTGGATACCTTTTCTCTTTACAGGAATAATTATTCAGGCCATTAAACGTGCATGTTTATATGCGTTTATGCACTTTTTGTCTGCCCAAATGCTCCTCTCTAACGTGCAAGTGATGTTTTTTTTTTTGCTTCAAAACACCCCTGCCTTTAAACACCTACGTGTGCATGGACACATAATCCAGCATGGAGGGGTGTTTAGAGAGAGAAGAGAAAAAAAATCATCAAACACCTGTAAAACAGGCATTTAAGCTGCAGTGTGCATGATGCCTTAACGTGTGCAATTGTAAGGCTGTACATGTTTGGTATCTATTTACTGTTTGTATGCACAAAAATGAACTTTAGCATATTTGTTTACCAAAAGATTGGGTTTGATAAAGAGTGACATAAAAATTGTAACTACAATAATTTAATAGAAAATAAAAACCATTTCATACAAAATATATAATGCTTGGAGGTTCAAAATTAATTTTCATTTCTAAAATGTGTATTTTAACGTGTATGCAAAAATAAAAATTCAAAAATGGCCCCAGCAGTGAAAGGGTCATGGAGATATATTTAAATAAAGAATACTATATAAATTAGAAATTGAATTGGAAGCACAGTGATAACAAAGTGAAGTACTTTTTGACATTTAAGGCTACATGCTAACAATCCAAATATGCAGTACAAATTTTTTAAGCGTGATCTGATTCATAGAAAACCAGAACTAATTTTAAATTAAGTGTTGATATACAGTTCTTCTGTTTTTGGCTTAAGTGTACTCAATTTTATTTGTCCATGTGGCTTTTGCATTTTTTGTAGATGCAAGAATAAATATTGCTTTTTTATTAAAGTAAACAATCTTATATATGAGAAGCATCAATTCATATACCTTGCAGCTGCTACATAGATATTATCCTTCCATCCCAGTTTATAGCTAGTAATTTTGGTGCCTTACTGGTAAGTAATTTTTAGGGTGATAGGAAATAACGAAGTCTAAAGTTTCCAAAACTATAGCGTATGTACTGCTGTGCTGCTTGTTTCAACTCCGAAGTTCAGAAAGTGATGTTTTACCGGCAGCTGATTGTTCACATAGTTCCTCTTTCACCTTCTCAGGATCCTGTAAAAAGCATCATTATAATATATTGCAGGCATGTAAAAGGTTAGAACTGAGATATTGGAGCTTTGCTAACCTTTCTCTAAAATTCAAAATTGTATTATGCTGCTCGTTACAGTACCCTGACAGAGAAACTCAAAGAATTAAGGATTTGCAGGCACTAAAACAACTTTCTTAAAGCTAAACTCAAGGCAGATGTTACAAATTACTACAGCTCTTTATTCAATAATACAGCATTAATATATATATATATATATATATATATATATATATATATATATATATATATATGTGTGTGTTTTTAAATGCAAGCATTATACTTTTTTTTTATTTGACTTGGTACGAGCCTCTTGCAATGCCTGTACCTTTATTCATGCAGACAGAAGACTGGCAGCCCCCCCCCCCCCATAAAATGTCAGCAAGAGCAGCAGTTTCCTTACAAGAGGGATCAAAATAAGATTAAAAATCGGCTGCTGTTTGCAAAAAAAGTTATTGATTAGGTTACACATTATTGTACTAGTAACAAATAGAAATAATTCCGCGCTGCCCTAGTGGTAAGCAGCTAACACAACCAATGGACAAATTGTGAAAACAGATAAAAACTTAAAAGTGTAGCGCTAAACATATAAAGTGCACCTAGTGGTGAATGAACACAGTGTCAAATAATAATAAATGGATGAAAACAAGTATGCAAACAAATAATGAACAAATGTCTGTGAGAAAATGTAAACCAAAAAAGTCTCTGCTATATTGAAAATGAAAATATAGAGTTCAATAAAAAATTCAGTATAAAGTGATGGTACTCCCAAAAAGTGAATCTTGAGTGAAAAACTGAATGAAGTGGAAATAACCGCCACCAACAAAGGAGAGGCTTACCGGAAACAGTGAACCCTAAAGAACATACGTTCAAAGGGTCAACTGGGCATGGTATTAACCACTGTAGAAACTGGATCTTCAGCTGCAGTTCCAACAAACGTCCCACACACCAAACCAATGAAAGGAGGATATTCTAATATTAGGTTTGTATGGGCAGTGGCCCAGGTGATGCCAGAGAGTTTAACCAGATGATTATGTAGAAAATCATAAAGGACTTTTCCAAGGTGTTTGTGTGTTTTTACTTACATTTTTTTACACTTTCTTCGTGAAATGGTAGGGGTACATTGTACCCCTTACCAATTCACATAGGGGGTGGCCGGGATCTGGGGGTCCTCTTTGTTAAAGGGGTATTTAAAATTCTGATAGGCCCCCTGCCCACAGACCCCCACAACCACCGGGCAAGGGTTGTGGGGATGAGGCCCTTGTCCCCATCAACATGGGGACATCCTCCCCATGTTGAGGGCATGTGGCCTGGTACGGTTCAGGAGAGGGGGCGCTCTCTCGTCCCCCCCTCTTTTCCTGCGGCCTGCAAGGTTGCATGCTCAGATAAAGGGTCTGGTATGGATTTTTGGGGGAACTCCACGCCATTTTTGTTTTTTATTTGGGGTGGAGTTCCCCTTAAAATCCATGCCAGATCTGAAGGGCCTGGTATGGATATTTAGGGGAACCGCACGCCATTTTTTTTTTAAATTTGCGGCGGGGTTCCCCTTAATATCCATTCCAGACCTGAAGGGCCTGGTAATTGAATTTGGGGGAACCCCCACGCTTTTTTTTTTTTATCAATGACTTTTCTATGTATTGATAAAAGCCACCAATTCATTAATAGCCGCGAGTGAGTTTTAAATGACTTTTTTTCCTTCAAAAATGACACTTTGTGCAGGGACAGTTCTAAGCACGGAAAACATGCGCGACTTTACATGCATATCATACACACCCCCCTGGTACGAAATTTAAAGGAATATTTCACTTTTATTGTTTCACTTTAAGCATTATTAAAATCACTGCTCCTAAAAAAACGGCCGTTTTTAAAACTTTTTTTTGCATTGATACATGTCCCCTGGAACACTTTTTAGGACAATAACTTGCATATAAGCCTTTATAATTAGCACTTTAGATTTCTCCCATAGACTTTTCGAATTTGCCGCGAACACCCCAAATTGTTCGTTGTTCGGCGAACGGGCGAACAGGCAATGTTCGAGTCGAACATGAGTTCGACTCAAACTCGAAGCTCATCCCTAATCACAGTCCACGGATCGCATTGGCCCCAGCACAGTAATACGCTATGTGCCCTCCTCTTTTCTCTCGATTTTCCACATTATTGTACTGTCAAGCCTCGTACACACGGCCGGTTTTCTCAGGAAGAAAGCTGCTGGGAGAGCTTTTTGCAGAGAAAACCAGCCGTGTGTATGGTCTCTTGGCGAGAAAACTGCCGGGAATCCCGACGAGAAAAATAGAGAACCTGCTCTCTATTTTCTCGTCTGGATTCTCGGCAGAGTGTTTCCTGCCGAGAACACCATGAGTGTGTATGCTTACCTGTCCCAGGTAAGCCCGCACATGCTCGATGAGACTTCGACACATGCGCGGTAGCTTACAAGGGTAGTGTAGGGTGTAGCAAGATGGCGGCGACGGCATAGAATCTGATGAGCGCATGCTCGTCGTAGTCGATGATGTCACCGCGTTCTTGCCATTCAAAAGAACGGCAGTTCTTTTGAATGGCCGTGTGTACACTCAGGGAGCAAGGAAAGCTTGCCAGGAATCCCGTTGGCAAAATCAACGTTTTTTTCCTGACGGGATTCTCGGCCGTGTGTACGAAGCTTGAGATGATAATACACTTGCCAAAATTTCCACAAGACTTTGTGGGATAATTTTATAAGGGAGGAGCAGAAATAGCAGCACACCTTGGGTGCCACTACATTTCTCCATTCTTTGACCTGCCATTGCTGGATTGGGGGTCGGCCAGAACTTAGACATCAACAGAACCCAAAAAGATAAATATTATAAAAAAAAAGAATGAGGCGCTTTTTAGTTGTGTGTATTTTTTCATCTTGCATTTACCCATAAGCAATGGTGGACTGATAAGAGTTTCACAGGACCCAAAAACCCGTTCATCAGGAAAGGCACAAACAACTACTTGCCCCCATAGTGGGTCAGCTAGGTGGTAGATGAACCTTCATCTTGCTGGCACCCCCCTCTGGGTACTAGGCGTGCCAATAAGATTAGTACTTGTTGGCACTGGGACTTTAGGAGACCCACATTTTTTCGGAAGCCCCTCTCAAAACATCCTAAATTGCTGAAAGGCATGTGGATTGGTAACTGCATAGCATGCTCACTGCTTCCATGCTATGGAAATACCAACCTGCATACCTGATGTGCTGGGCTGGTTAGCTTTGTTGGGGGCTGAGGGGGGGGGCATGCAGCCTTTTATCTATCTATCTATCTATCTATCTATCTATCTATCTATCTATATATCTATATATCTATTTTTCACAGTGGAAAGAAATTACATGCTGCTAGCATTCAGTATGCAAGGCGATGAAACTGTGTTTTTACACAGGTTCAGCACCATGGATAGCTCATCTCAGCATGTGAATGAATGAACTCCTGTTATTTACCAAAATTAGCTTAAGCCCTGGTTCACACTGGTGCGATTTGACATGCGATTTGACATGTCAAATCGCATGTCAAATCGGCGAAATTTTCCGCATATTGCGGTCAATGGCACCGTCCTAATCGGTGCGACGCCGCATCTGCGGCGCTGCACCGATTACAAAAAGTAGTTTTTGTACTACTTTTTGCGATTTCAGCCGCGATTTACATTGACATCTGTTTCAGATGTCTTTGAAATCGCGGCCGAAATCGGGACTGCCAGCGGGAGTGAAATCGTGCGAGTTCAGCTGAACTCGCAGGCTTCACTCCCGCAGCCCCAGTGTGAACGTGGGCTTAAACATTTCTACAAAGATTAACTAAAAGGTGAAAAATAGCTGGTGTTCTACTATCAAGAGTCACCCTAGAAAGATGCAATTTATCAGTTGCATAATACATAAAGCAAGCCTTGGCAGAAAATTTTGCCTTTTCAGTCTTACTTTGGCAAATGTCTCTGGTGAATCTTTAACCGCTTAAGGACAGCCGCACATCATTATACGTCAACAGAATGGCACGGCTGGGCAAATGGGTGTATATATACGTCCCACTTTAATTTGCCGCCGGCGGCGCGCTCGCGACCCTTTTGCGAGCTCCGTGTCCGTGCCCTCGGGACCCGCGGACTCGATGTCCGCCAGTGTCCCACAATCGGGTCACAGAGCTGAAGAACGGGGAGATGTCAGTATAAACACATCTCCCCGTTCTTCCTAGTGACATGTCACTGATCGTCTGTTTCCTTTCATCGGGAACAGCGATCAGTGACGTGTCACTCGTAGCCACGCCCCCTAACAGTTAGAATCACTCCCTAGGACACACTTAACCCCTTCCTAGCCCCCTAGTGGTTAACCCCTTTACTGCCAGTCACATTTACACAGTAATCAGTGCATTTTTATAGCACTGATCGCTGTAAAAATGACAATGGTCCAAAAATGGTGTCAAAAGTGTCCGATGTGTCATAATGTCGCAGTCACGATAAAAATCGCTGATCGCCGCCATTTCTAGTAAAAAAAAAATATTAATAAAAATGCCATAAAACCATCCCCTATTTTATAGATGCTATAATTTTTGCGCAAACCAATCAATAAACGCTTATTGCTATTTTTTTTACCAAAAACATGTAGAAGAATACAGTACGTGTCGGCTTAAACTGAGGGAATTTTTTATATATATATATATATATTTTGGGGATATTTATTGTAGCAAAAAGTGAAAAATATTGAATTTTTTTCAAAAATGTTGCTCTATTTTTGTTTATAGCGCAACAAATTAAAACCGCAGAGGTGATCAAATACCACCAAAAGAAAGCTCTATTTGTGGGAAAAAAAGACGTAAATTTTGTTTGTGAGCCACGTTGCACGACCACACAATTGTCAGTTAAAGCGACGCAGTGCCGAATCACAAAAAGTGGTCTGGCCAGCCAAATGGTCCGGGGCTTAAGTGGTTAAAAAGTACTCCACGGTGTTGCCAATGCAATGGGAAATTGGGAGTTGAATGTAGTTCTGCCAAGTTCAACAGGTAACTTGCAGGGAATTTAAAGGGATCAAACAGGGAGAACTGTTCTATATTGTGAGATATAATGCATATGTGGTTTTGTTTGTTATTTACTTTTTTATATTTTGCCCCGTCATACACTTTGAAGGCTATGGTTTATACTGACTCACTTTTCTGTCTGTTCATTCCAAAGATAACTATATATTTAGGATTTAGACATTAGATATAAGATGACTACTGATTTGTAAGCAGAGGTGACTCTCTAATTAGGCAAATTAGGTGGTCGCCTTAGGCCTTGCACTCACAGGGGCCCTGCGACCAACTAATTTGCCTGACCCGTGTGTGTGAGTGGGAGAGAATATCTCCCGGTCAGTGTCCCCAAGCTAGCGGGATGAGCGAGCTACTTTACACTACAGCGCTGGCGCTGCTATATGACCAGCGCCGCGCCAACCTGAAGTCTCCTCTCTCTGCCTCCCTTGGTACTCTCCAGTGCCCCCTCTGTGTCCTCGAGGCTCCAGCGCTGCCTGAGGACAGATTATAGAGGCAGAGCTGTCCGCCACTGCTGAACAGAGGAGGGATGCATGCAAGCACAGACATGCAAGAGTTTGTTTTTTCAGATCTGGAGGCAGGTGAGCTGGCAGCTTTATGGGAGCACTTGCGACTTGTATGCAGGGACTTGAGATGGGAGAGGGGACGGTGAGTGCAGTGTCTGCAGCACAGTAGGAAGCCAGTCCTAGTACTGTGCTGCTAACTTCAGTTGCTCTATGCATGCCACTGCAAAGTGGCCTCTGCAGTGCTGGAGCAATAAATTAGGGCTCATTCACACCATATACAACTTTTATACCATCTGCACCCCTCTTATGACATACTAACCCCATACTACCCACCGCCATACACTCCGCACCCCTCTCATATACATACTACCCCCCCCCCCACTATACACATTACATATTTACCAGCCCCTTTTTCTGAAGATCCCCCACAGCAGTCAGCGGGAGAGACGAAGAGGGAAACCGGAAGCGCTGTGCGGGGGGGGGGGCACACAGTTATTATTTTATCGCTTTAATTATTTTTTCCATTATAGGCGTGAGTGGGGCCTCATGTCTAAGTTTTGCCTAAGACCTCACAAAGCCTAGAGCCACCTCTGTTTGTAAGAATACCATTAACATTAACTTGTCTAAATAGCACATCCTTATCTGAAAGAATTTTCTGCTTCCCTTACTATATGAACTTAACATTACTGTATGAACATTACTGTCATTGCTCAACACAGACAGATTCGTTTAGATTCTACAATGAATAAAGTGTATCACAGATAAAGTCTTTTTCCTAAGGACTACATTAATACAGAACAGAGAAAACGTAAAAAATGCATTTTACCCTAAAGTAGAGCATCTGTACACTTAATGCATATAGTACAGAGCAACCAGTTCAATAAAGCAGCAAAATCCTATAAAAACTTTCTAAGCAAGTGTGGAAAAAAATGTATAATTTACATCACATACAGTACCATTCTTTGTACATAACTGATTAATAACAGTTTAATTCTTTAACATCTAGTTCTTAAAATAAATGTCACATTGTATATGACAATATATATGCTGCCATACTAGAAACATACTCCTGCCTATGGATCAATACAGAATGATATACCGGTAATTAACTATTATTCCCTGATGCATGTTTAATGAATGACAATGTTAGGATCTGGCACACTTTGCAGCTATTGATAGCAGTTAGCACAAGTTATGGTACGTTGTATATTAGGTGAATGACATATATTTTGGCTTGGAAAATTAGTTACCTATTTACATTTTTAATCATAATAACAATATTTATAAATTACATGCACACTATATTCCATATACTAAAGAATGTATCCCATTATAATTATGGATTAATAAACAGTTCCTATATTAAGGCCTTCTCATCCACATCAGTTTCAAAATTATTTTCCATACCTACCACAAAATGTAAAGCTTGGTAGTCTGCATTGCACTGAAAGATACTCATTAGACTTTGTAAGTAGTTTATCAGGAGCTCTGCTATACACTATATTACCCAAAGTATTGGGACTCCTGCCTTTACACGCATATTAAATTGATACGTGTTACTAAAGTCTCATGTTTTTTTCTGAAAAAATAACAAGCACGTTAACGACTTCAGCCCCAGAAGATTTTCCCCCTTAATGACCAGGCCCTTTTTTGCGATACGGCACTGTGTCACTTTAATTGACAATTGCACAATCGTGCGACATTGTATCCAAACAAAATTGACATTCTTTTTTTCCCACAAATAGAGCTTTCTTTTGGTGGTACTTGGTCACCTCTGTGGTTTTTATTTTTTGCTCTATAAACAAAAGAAGAGCAACAATTTAATATATATATATATATATATATATATATATATATATATTTTTTTACTTTTTGCTATAATAAATATCCCCATAAAAAATAAAATTTCTTCATCTGTTAAGGCCAATATGTATTCTTTCACATATTTTTGGTAAAAAAATTGCAATAAGCGTATATGGTTTGCGCAAAAGTTATAGCATCTACAAAATAGGGGATAGATTTATGGCATTTTTATTATTATTTTTTTACTAGTAATGGCGGTGATCTACGATTTTTAGTGGGACTGCAACATTGCGGCGGACAGATCGGACATTTTTGACACTTTTTTGGGACCATTGACATTTACACAGCGATCAATGCTATAAAAATGCACTTATTACTGTGTAAATGTCTCTGGTAGGGAAGAAGTTAACACTAGGGGGCGATCAATGTGTTCCCTCATGTGTGTTTCTAACTGTGGGGGGATGGGACTGACTGGAGGAGGAGAAATATCGCTGTTCGTAATTACTACGAACAGCAGATCTGTCTATCCTCCCCTGTTAGAACAGGGATGTATGTGTTTACATACACAAATCCCAGTTCTGGCTCTCGTGCCCACGATCGCAGGTGGCCAGCGGTCATCGCGCCCGCTGGCCACGCACATCGGGTCTCCTGATGTGCAGCGGGCACGCGCCTGCTAGAGCTCGTAAAGGAGCCGACGTACGGTACTCCAATTTGTGGGAACGAGACACTTTGCCGACGTATATGTATGTGAGCTGGTCGGCAAGTGGTTAAACTTACCTGCTCAGTAAAGTGGTGTTGCACAGATCAGTCCAGATCCTCCTCTTCTCGGGTCTCTCTTTGGCGCTCCTGGCCCCTTTCACCTGTTGAGTGCCCCCACAGCAATCAGCTTTGCCATGGGGCACCTAAGCTGAGTGGCAGCTCCATGTGTCCACTCAGGACACGGAGCTGTGGCCCGCCCCTGCTCGGCCCCTCTCTCTCCTCACTGACGTAAAATGACAGCAGTGGGAGCCAATGGCGCTTCGCTGCTGTCTCTGCCAATGAAGAGGGAGAGTCAAGGACAGCTGAGTCTCTTGTGCAACATTGTTGGATCAAGATGGTCTCAGGTAGCTATTAGGGGGCTGAGGGGGCTTCTGCACACAGAAGGCTTTTTATCTTAATGCATAGAATGCATTAAGATGAAAAAAATAAACTTCTGTATTTAGAACCACTTTAATGGCATCCCAGTCTTAGTCCGTAGGGTTCAATATTGAGTTGGGCCACCCTTTTCAGCTATAACAGCTTCAACTCTTCTGGAAAGGCTGTTTACAAGGCTTAGGAGTGTGTCTATGGGAATGTTTGACCATTCTTCCAGAAGCATGGATGGAGGAACTTGACTGGCCTACACAGAGTCATGACCTCAACCTGATAGAACACCTTTGGGATGAATTAGAGCAGATAATGCGAGCCAGGCCTTCTCGTCCACATCAGTGCCTGACCTCACAAATGCGCTTCTGGAAGAACGGTCAAACATTCCCATAGACACACTCCTAAACCTTGTAAACAGCCTTCTCAGAGAGTTGAGAGCTGTTATAGTTGCAAAGGGTGGGCCAACTCAATATTTAACCCTCCGGACTAAGACTGGGATGTCATTAAAATTCATGTGTGTGTAAAGGCAAGTGTCCCAATACTTTCTGTAATATAGTGAATATAGTAACATTTGCATACTCCTAGTTACAGTGCAAGATAAACATTTTTGTATTTTTGTATTTTACAATAATGTTTAGATCATATCTAGTTAAATTAAACTTTACTGGAAAGAGTACACTACACTTTATTAGGATGTTTTATGTTCTACTTCAGGATTAAAATGTTTTTACAAGATCATTGAAGTATGGTATATGTTATAGGATGAAGCACTTTAAAAATTTCCTCACGTCTTATTTACACCATCAGAGCTTACAAATGTATGGATTGCCACATGCTTAACACAAGGATTTCTTCATTTCCTATGAATAATTTATGTGTGTTTGCAATACCTGGTTAGCAGCGGGAACCCCTCATTGAGAAGGCCAAAAGGCCATATATAATGTGAAGAGAAAAATCACACACACATTAGACAGTTCTGATAACACTTGGAGCTTCTAGGGGTGTAGAGGGGATTGTCACCAGAAACTCACATACCACTCCTTGTCTGCTCTCTATTTTCAAAATGCAATTTACCTACTCTCTGTGTATGGGACCGATGTCCCTCTAACAGAAGCTTTTTTTTCTCCTCACGCTGTCAGCATGAGGGGAAAAAAACTGAGTACGGTCTTCTGTTTACATCACGTGATCAGCTGTCATTGGTTGGCATCCACTAACAACAAAGCTGCCTAAAAAACAGTTTTTTTATACACAGTTGGGTAATGTTAGCAGCTGACATGACAATATACCTGGTACCTATTATTGTCATAAAGCCTGATTAATATTTTCATTTTAGCTTATTTAAATGTATCTCTAAATAGCAGATTAACATTTTTACATACATTTTTAAATCAGTATTTAAAAGGACAATGGGTGTGTAATTAGCACCCTATGAAATTATACTTTATGTGCTAACCTTCCTTTGATTTTTATTACAAAAGTATTTTGTGAACCAAGAAGATATGGAGTTCATATTATTTGAAGCCTCAATTGCATCTGTTTATTCACATTATTTTAAAGTGGTTGTAAACCCACTTGCACAACATTTACCTACAGGTAAGCCTAGATTAAGGCTTACCTGTAGGTGCATGAAATATCTCCTTAACCTACACGGTTAAGGAGATATTTGCTTTTGAAACCGGCGCCGCTGACGTCACGTGCATGCGCACTATCGGGTCGGCATAGTAGCCGGATTTCTGAATGGAGCTTGCCGGCCCGAGCGCGCATGCGTGTGACGTCATCGCCGCTCCGGGGCCAATCACAGCGACAGAGCGGTGATACACGGAAGGCAGAGGGGAGCAACATGGCGGCAGCGACGGAGGTGTCCGGAGGTGTCCGCTGCGGGGGCTTCGATCTCAGGTAAGTGATTAATAATGAGCTAGTATGCTATGCATACTAGCTCATTATGTCTTTCTTTTGCAGGTTGTAAAAAAAAAAAGGATTCGGGGGTTTACAACCACTTTAATGTCTAGATTTGGAAGGAATCAGAAATAAGCAAAATGTTAAAACATTGCTCCACTTCATGAACCAACTCCTAATCTGAACCTGCAATCTGACAAAAAGAACAAATAAGTCACAGTTAGGTTGGCCTTGTTTTTTCTTACCAGAGTCCCATTGCTTTTTGCCAAGTCTGAGATGATGGTGCCGATGGACAATGTTTGATTGTGAAGGGAAGTCAGCATGATGTGTCTTTCATCTGGTGCACTAAGTTTTTTTGGCCAACCACTGCATTTTTGGCCCTCAATGTTGTCTATTTGTTTGGCTTTGGCAGAAAAGCTTGAACAGCACATATGGAAACACCTGTCTTCCTTCAAATTTCTGTTTGTGGGAAACCTTTTTGAAACAGTAAAGACAACCATTATCTTGTTTCTGTGCTCAATCTTGTCATTGTGTACTTTACACTGAACTGTCTTCTGCAACCTCAAGTTGTTACTAAAGCATATTTGTTCCTTACCTAGTTTGAATCCCAACTTCAAGCTGGATGAAAAAAAAAAAAAAGAACAAAACCTTTGCAGTGCCCCCTTCCTGCCCTGCAAGGCTAAATGCTTGTTACATCTGAAGGGTGAATGAAAGACTACCTTACTTACTTCCTTGATTTAGTAAAACAAACCCTGTATCTGCAATGAATTCCAAAAAGTTCACATAAGTGTCCAATATATAATGTCGAGCCTGTGTTTACCATATACAACTGGTCATCAATTGTCTCATCAGAGAATAAAACAAACATTTCAAGGCTATGATTATTTAATGTTTTTAAGACTATGGGGCTGATTTACTATAACTCCAGGAAGTACTGAGCACATCGCAAAAAATAGCTCAAATTTTTGACAATTAAAAATTCCATGCGCGAATTTGCGAATGAAAAAGAGCGCTATTAGCAGCAAACAAGTGTTAGTAAATGTGAAATCAGTGCTAATTAGTGAATCCGCATACGCGCAAATGCCAATTTCCATTAAGTTTTTATATAGCACTGCACTGTAACCATGATCCATGTATGTGAAAGAAACATTTTTATATGAGATGTGCTCTATCTATTGATGTATATTGCAATTAGTATTCCTAGTTTTTTTCCTTCTTTTGCTAACAAATGCAGTTATGAATGATTATTACATAGTAATTAGAGTTGAGCAGACACCTGGATGTTCGGGTTCGACGGGTTCGGCCGAACTTCGGAAAAAAGTTCGGGTTCGGGACCGAACTTTAACCCGAACCCGAACCCCATTGAAGTCAATGGGGAAGCAGACTTCTAAGGACTAAAAAGGCTCTAAAAAAGTAATGGAAAGGGCTAGAGGGCTGCAAATGGCAGCAAAATGTTGTTAAGAGCATGGCAAGTGCTCTGCAAACAAATGTGGATAGGGAAATAACTTAAAATAACATAAAAAAAATTAAAAAATGAAAAAATATGCTAGAGGCCCCCTTTTCAGCAGAAGAGGTACGGGAAGTCATTAACCACTTCGCGCCCGGGCAATGCTCAAAAGACGTCTGCATTGCGGCGCCGAAGTGCTGACTGGACGTCCATGGACGTCCTCCTCTTCCCCCCCCCCCGCGCGCCCCCGCGAGCGCGCATCGGGGAAAATCTGTGTTGGCCGTGTCCCTTGGACACAGCCAATCACAGATCGTGCTGAATGGCCAATCACAGAGGCCATTCAGCACTCGATCTCACTATCCAATGAGAGATGATCTCAAATGTAAACATATGAGATCATCTCTCATTGCCGGCTTTCTCTCCTCACACAGAGACAGCGTGTGAGGAGAGAGAGAGATCTGTGCTGCAGCTTGTAATAGTGAGTGATAAAATACACACACACACAAGTAAAAAACAGTGCCCACAATCCCTGCCAGTGCCATCTGCTACCAGTGCCACCTGCCAGGGCCATCTTCCACCTGCCAGGGCCATCTGCCAGTGCCATCTGCCAGGGCCATCTGCCAGTGCCATCTGCCAGTGCCATCTGCCAGTGCCATCTGCTGCCAGTGCCACCTGCCAGTGCCATCTGCTGCCAGTGCCACCTGCCAGTGCCATCTGCCACCGCCATCTGCCACCGCCATCTGCCACCAGTCCCATCTGCCACCAGTGACACCAGTCAGTGCCATCTGTGCCACCTGCCAGTGCCACCTGCCAGTGCCACCTGCCAGTGCCATCTGTGCCACCTGCCAGTGCCATCTGTGCCACCAGTCCCATCTGCCACCAGTCAGTGCCATCTGTGCCACCTGCCAGTGCCACCTGCCAGTGCCATCTGTGCCACCTGCCAGTGCCATCTGTGCCACCTGCCAGTGCCATCTGTGCCACCAGTCCCAACTGCCAGTGCCACCTGCCAGTGCCATCTGCCATCAGTGCCACCTGTCAGTGCCATCTCATCAAATGGCTAAAAGAGTATTCTCAGCCGAGGAGGCGTATGAAATTCTTGCGGCCGACGGGAGCAACGGGGAGCGCTCCGATTCGGAGTCCTCCGCATATTCAGATGAGTCTGACGTGGACTACGAGCCTGTCATAAGCAGTGGATCAGTGACGGAGGAGACGGCAGAGGAGGAGGAGGAAGAAGAAGAAGAAGAAGAGGAGGAGGGCCCGCCCGCCAGACGAAGGCATTCTGCTGAGGAGGCAGTGCCATCCACCAGCACCGCAGTGCCATCCACCAGCACCGCAGTACCTCGAGAAGAAAGGCCACGTACCAGTGGGGTGTCACCTCAGCCCCAAAGGGTTAGGTCCCATGCCAGCCTTCCCTATTCCCTTCAGTACCCTTTGTGGCTTCCTCCAAATTCAGGAGAAGCCAACATTCCCCCTTTCACTGCCCAGCCAGGAGTCCAGGTGGATACAGAAAACTTTTCCCCAATAGATTTTTTTAATTTAATTTTTACTAACGACATGCTGGCAACAATTGTGGCCCAGTGCAACTTATATGCCCAACAGTTTATAACCAGCAACCCAACGTCCTCTTATGCCCGTCCCTACGTGTGGAAAGCCCTTACAGTGGAGGAGTTTAGGATTTTTTTGGGCCTCACATTCTGCATAGGACTAAATGGAAAAAATCAATTACGTTCATATTGGTCATCCCGCCCCATATATCATATGCCCATCTTTTCCTCAGTAATGCCCAGGTCCAGATATCTAATGATTATGAGATTCCTACACTTCAATGATAATACCCAGTGCCCTCCCCGAAATGACCCAAATTTTGATAAACTTTATAAAATTCGGCCGCTACTAAATTATTTTTCTGAAACCTTCCCCCAGTTGTTTACCCCAGACAAACACATATGCATAGATGAGTCCCTTATCAAATTTTCTGGCAGGCTGGGCATAAAACAATTTATACCCAGCAAAAGGGTCCGCTATGGGGTGAAGCTGTATAAATTGTGTGACAGAGAAACTGGGTATGTGTATGGCTTCATCATATATGAAGGGAAGGACTCCGAACTGAACCCCCCTAATTGCCCAATCTACATTGGAACCAGTGGGAAAGTAGTTTGGGAACTCATAAACCCACTCCTAGAGAAAGGATACCACTTGTATGTGGACAATTTTTATACCAGTTTGCCCCTGTTCCGAAATTTGCACAGAATGAAGACTCCAGCATGCGGCACCGTACGGACGAACCGGAAGGGCTTTCCTCAAAGCCTGGTCACCAAAAAATTGAGAAGAGGGGAGACGGCGAGTTTGCGTAATGAGGAGATTTTGGCTGTGAAGTGGAGGGACAGAAGAGACGTGTACTTGCTTTCTTCCATCCACAACAATGAATTTGTTGAAGTCACCAGGAGGAATGGCCGGATCCAAAAACCCAAATGCATCTACGATTACAATAAGTTCATGGGGGGTGTCGACTTCAACGACCAGATGCTCGAACCCTACCTTTCCACAAGAAGATCATACCAGTGGTATAAGAAAGTTTCAATTTATTTGTTCAATTTGGCCATGTACAACTCATATGTAATATATTGAAAATCCACTAGAAGACCCAAATCCTTCCTTTTCTTCCAGGAGGAAATCACCACTGCCCTTTTATACCCGAACAGCCCACCAGTAAACATAAGATCCGATGTCGTTAGCCGTCTCTCCGAGCGCCACTTCCCAGATAAAATCCCTCCCAGACCAACAGGCCAAAAACGCCAGAAAAAATGCCGGGTGTGCTCCAAAAGAGGAGAGAGAAGAGACACCATTTATCATTGTGCCCAATGTCCTTCAGAACCAGGCCTCTGCATAGGCAACTGCTTCCGCCATTACCATACCAAAATAAATTATTAGTTCACTTCCTGCCATTTATGTTCACACCCCTTATGCCTCTGCTTTCTCTGTAACTGACCCTGGACTGTTATTTGACCACGCTTCTGCCTAACGATTCTGTTTATACCTCTGCCTGATCTGGAACTGACCCTGGACTGTTATTTGACCACGCTTCTGCCTAACGATTCTGTTTATACCTCTGCCTGATCTGGAACTGACCCTGGACTGTTATTTGACCACGCTTCTGCCTAACGATTCTGTACATACCTCTGCCTGATCTGGAACTGACCCTGGACTGTTTGACCATGCTTTTTGCCTGCCTCTTGGACTGATCTTGTACCCTGCCAGTGGACTAGTGGGATTCATAACACAGGGGTCTCACATATGTGAGGGGCTCCAGAATTGTTTTTCTGGATGAAGAAAACAATTGTTTTTGTTTTTCTCATTCCCAGATTAGGGTCTGGAGACTCGGAGGCTTCAAAGAGATTTGGGTGGGAGAAGCCTCTACCCCTGTCCCCATTCAGTCCTGAACGAGGCCCTACTTCTGCCAACTGCCTGTAGGACCTATGCCATCATGCCTCTGCCTGTCGGATGAACTGACCACACCGCTTTTGCTGACCAAGTCCCTGCCTCTTGCCTGGACCAGTGCTGTCCTCCTGTGGAAAACTGCGCTACTAAAACCACAGGTAATCTTTTGTTTACCATTTGCTCAGCAGAATGTATTTTGGGGTGTAATTCTTGGTATGTTCATGCTATGTGTCCCTAGAACACCTGATGGTGTACCTTGCATGTTGGGCCTCTGTATGTGGCCAGGTTGTATAAAAGTCTCACACATTTGGTATCGCCATACTCAGGAGGAGTAGCAGAATGTATTTTGGGGTGTCATTTTTGCTATGTACATGCTATGTGTTGGCAATATCTTATAAATGGACAACTTTGTGTAAAAAAATTGCGTTTTCATTTTTTTCCCGCAATTTCCAAAAACTTCAGGAAAAAAATGAACCATTCAAAAGACTCATTATGCCTCTTAGATTATACGTTGGGGTGTTAGCTTTCCAAAATGGGGTCACTTTGTGGGCGTTTCCATTGTCCTGGTGCTCCAGGGCCTTCAAAAGTGTAATAGGTGGTTGAGAAATGAGATGTGTAATTTATGCTCCTAGAATGCCTGAAGGTGCCATTTCAATATTGGGCCTCTGTATGTGGTGAAAAAGTCTCACACATTTGGTATCGCCATACTCAGGAGGAGTAGCAGAATGTATTTTGAGGTGTCATTTTTGCTATGTACATGCTATGTGTTGGCAATATCTTATAAATGGACAACTTTGCGTAAAACAATTGCGTTTTCATTTTTTTCCCGCAATTTCCTAAAACTTCAGGAAAAAAATGAACCGTTCAACAGACTCATTATGCCTCATAGATTATACGTTGGGGTGTTAGCTTTCCAAAATGGGGTCACTTTGTGGGCGTTTCCATTGTCCTGGTGCTCCAGGGCCTTCAAAAGTGTAATAGGTGGTTGAGAAATGAGATGTGTAATTTATGCTCCTAGAATGCCTGAAGGTGCCATTTCAATATTGGGCCTCTCTATGTGGGCAGGCTGTATAAAAGTCTCACACATTTGGTATCGCCATACTCAGGAGGAGTAGCAGAATGCATTTTGGGGTATCATTTTTGCTATGTACATGCTATGTGTTGGCTATATCTTATAAATGGACAACTTTGCGTAAAAAAATTGTGTTTTATTTTTTTTCCCGCATTTTCCAAAAACTTCAGGAAAAAAATGAACCGTTCAAAAGACTCATTATGCCTCATAGATTATACGTTGGGGTGTTAGCTTTCCAAAATGGGGTCACTTTGTGGGCGTTTCCATTGTCCTGGTGCTCCAGGGCCTTCAAAAGTGTAATAGGTGGTTGAGAAATGAGAAGTGTAATTTATGCTCCTAGAATGCCTGAAGGTGCCATTTCAATATTGGGCCTCTGTATGTGGGCAGGCTGTATAAAAGTCTCACACATTTGGTATCGCCATACTCAGGAGGAGTAGCAGAATGTATTTTGAGGTGTCATTTTTGCTATGTACATGCTACGTGTTGGCAATATCTTATAAATGGACAACTTTGCGTAAAAAAATTGCGTTTTCATTTTTTTCCCGCAAATTCCAAAAACTTCAGGAAAAAAATGAACCGTTCAAAAGACCCATTATGCCTCATACATTATACGTTGGGGTGTTAGCTTTCCAAAATGGGGTCACTTTGTGGGCGTTTCCATTGTCCTGGTGCTCCAGGGCCTTCAAAAATGTAATAGGTGGTTGAGAAATGAGATGTGTAATTTATGCTCCTAGAATGCCTGAAGGTGCTATTTCAATATTGGGCCTCTGTATGTGGGCAGGCTGCATAAAAGTCTCACACATTTGGTATTGCCATACTCAGGAGGAGTAGCAGAATGTATTTTGGGGCGTCATTTGTGGTATACACATGCCATGTGAGAGAAATAACCTATTATAATGACAATTTTGTGGAAAAAAAATAAAAATAAAAAAAAATCTTCATTTTGCAAAGAATTGTGGGAAAAAATTACAACATCAAAAACCTCACGATGCATCTTACTAAATACCTTGGAATGTCTCATTTAAAAAAAGGGGTCATTTGGGGGGTATTTGTGCTTTTCTGGCTTGTTCGGGTCGTAAGAAATGAGATAGGCCACCAGTACATTAGGTGTGATCAATTGTTTATGATCCGCACCACAGCTTGTAGACTCTATAACTTTCACAAAGACCAAATAATATCCACTAATTTGGGTTATTTTTACCAAAGATATGTAGCAGTATAAATTGTGGCTAAATTTTATAAAGAAAAATTAATAATTTGCAAAATTTTATCACATAAACTAAAAAAAAGCGTTTTTTTTTCAAAATTTTCCGTGTTTTTTCATTTATAGCGCAAAAAATAAAAAACCCAGAAGTGATCAAATACCACCAAAAGAAAGCTCTATTTGTATGAAAAAAAGGACAAAAAAATCATTAGGTTACAGTATTACATGACTGAGTAATTGTCATTCAAAGTGTGAGAGCACTGAAAGCTGAAAATTGGTCCGGGCACGAAGGGGATTTAGTGCCCAGTTGTCAAGTGGTTAAGAACCTCAGAAACTCAACGGCACGATGCCACACATATGGTGGGAATGCCCCAGAATACGCCCTTTCTGGAATAAATTATTCAATTTAATGGATAAGCTAGTGGGAAAATAAAATACTTTGAAATAAAAATGTAGCGGGGTGCTAAATTTAAGGGAAGTGTTTGAGTGGTAAATAGGCTCAAACACCCTAATTCTGTAGGATTCATGGACCATTTTGTCCTCGGGGGACAATATTGGTGTGCAGTTCCCTGCGGCCTACAGGTGGCGCTGCCATGGTAGGCTAGGGTTGAACCGCCGATACAGTGCTGTGCCTTTTGTGTCCCCTCTTGGCAGAAGTACAGTGGGGCGGGGAACCTGCTGTGCATGCCGGGAGAGCATATAAAAGGGGCAAACCTTTGGCCTGGGGGCTGATGTCCAGTGGGGTCCACGCCCAGGTGCCTTCGGCCTGGGTGCATGTGTTCCTGTTCCATCTCGGGTACCTTTAGCCCGGGGTGAGGTACTATCCTGGAGTTCCTGCTGCCCTGGGTATGGAGGCCTAGGTGCGGGAGTACAGCCTGGAGTCCAGAGCCTTCGTCTGGAGTCCGCTAAGGGTCGAGGAGTCTTAGGGTGCCGCCTCGTGTAGGGGACCATGTTCCAGGGAAGGGAGGATCATTCTGATGGACCGATGTGGGAGTCACGGTGAAGGAAGGGTCTGTTGACTCCCTGGAGAGATGTCTTCCCCTTGATATGGGCTAGGTTCGTAGAAGGAGAAGCTCAAGGTCATCTTGACTGTATCAGAGGCCTTATTCACCCGGCCCGTGGCAGGGGCCTTATACACCCTGGTCTGTGGCAGAGACCAAAGTTCTCCAGGTCCGTGGCAGGGGCCTTGTACACCCGGTCTGTGGCAGAGACCAACCTCAAGGTCTGTGGCAGAGACCATGCACCTAAAACTGTTTGAGAAACCTAAGCAGTGAAGTGAATGTGCTACGTTTGTGCCTGGACCTCCTCCACACCTTGAGCTGTCCTGTTTCTTTGCTCTAACATTTTCTATCCGAGTAGAGTTTATTTTGCCATGAGAGAATAAGAGTTGTAATTTCAGCTGGTGTGGACATTGACTTTACTGGGAATTAAAGGACTTGCCTCTACCTACAGTAGAGGTGAGAATCATCCTCTGGAGGAGTTTTGACTCCGGCTGTGGACACGGCCCGTCAAGTACACCGCTTAACCTCTTTATATAGGAGGGTACAGGCTGGTAGTGCGGTGTGCCTTTCTCCCTCCTGCGAGGAGCCAACAACATAAAGGCAGGTAAGGGGGAAAGGATCTGTGCGCTACAAAAAAATAAAATAAAAATTATAATCTTGACCTAGGAGGACGAGGTCCATATGGAGTAGGAGGTTGAGGTGGCAGTGGATGTGGCTGTGTAGGTGGAAGCGGCGGTGGAGGAGGACGAGGTAGCCAACACTGGTTCAAAAATACAACAATGGCTGGGTAAGGCCGGTGATGTGTCGAATTCTGTCCCCCGTCAAATAGTGTCCACCCTGTACTGCGCTTGCTCAGTATGTAGGACAAGGGGATTTCGAAAATCTCCCAAGACGAACGGCGCCTGCGTGGTGAGTTCAGGTGAAGGCCACACCATCCGTGGTTCAAGCCGAGCCAAGTGAGGCCGTGCCCGAAGCGTGGCGATCGAACCGAGCCCATGAGGGGCCCTGTTACTATGTGCTACCGTATGTCCACTTGGATGGTGGGGCTTGAACCTGCACTCACGGCGCAGGCGCCGTTAATCTTCGGAGATTTTGTGAATCTCCTTGTCCTCTGTACTGCGCAAGTATGGGCCGGACACAATCCGATGGCCGGACAGTTTTTGTCACAACACCGGTATACATGTCTATTCTGCACAAGGTACGGACAAGTTCTGTGGGATCCATGCCTGGTTCATTTTAATGAACGTGAGCTTGTCCACATTGGCTCTGGACAGGCGGCTGCGCTTGTCAGTGATAACGCCCCCTGCCGTGCTAAATACACGTTCAGATAATACACTGGCTGCAGGGCAGGCCAGCACCTCCAAGGCATAAAGGGCAAGCTCAGGCCATGTGCCCAATTTGGAGACCCAGAAGTTAAAGGGGGCAGACCCGTCATCCAGTACGTGTAGGCCTGTGGACACATACTGCTCAACCATGTTGGTGAAATGCTGCCTCCTGCTAAGGCGTTCCATCTCAGCTGGTGCTGCTGGTTGTTGTGGCGTGCTGACAAAGCTTTTCCACATTTCAGCCATGCTAACCCTGCCTTCTGAGGTGCTTCCGGTGCCCCGGCTGCGTTGGCGACCTCTTCCTCCTCCTCTGGCTTCGCCTTGTGCTTCCACCGTACGCCCGCTGTCAGGTGGGAATGCCACCAGCAGCGCGTCTACCAGCGTGCGCTTGTACTCGCGCATCTTACGATCCCGCTCCAGTGAGGGAATTAAGGACGGTACGTTGTCCTTGTAACGGGGATCCAGCAGGGTGGCCACCCAGTAATCAGCACCAGTTAAAATGTGGGCAACTCGGCGGTCATTGCGGAAACACTGCAGCATGTAATCGCTCATGTGTGCCAGGCTGCCCAGAGGCAAAGAAAAGCTGTCCTCTGTGGGAGGTGTATCGTCTGTGTCCTCTGTATCCCCCCAGCCACGCACCAGTGATGGCCACGAGCTGGTCTGGGTGCCACCCTGCTGTGAAAATGGCTCCTCCTCCTCCTCCATCTCCTCCTCCACCTCGTCATCCTCCAGAACTGTGCCCTTTCTGCCGGACAATTGTGTACCTGGCGTTTGTTGGTGCAGGAACCCACCCTCGTAGCCACTTGTGAAAGACTGCCCTGAAAGCCTTTGAAATGATCCCGCTTCCTCCTCCTCCTCCTCATCCTCCTGTGCCACATCCTCTTCCATCATCGCCCGAAGCATTTTTTCAAGGAGGCATAGAACTGGGATAGTAACGCTGAGAACGGCGTCATTGGCACTGGACATGTTGGTGGAGTACTCGAAACAGCGCAACAAGGCACACAGGTCTCGCATGGAGGCCCAGTTATTGGTGGTGAAGTGGTGCTGTTCCGCAGAGCGACTCACGCGTGATTGCTGCAGCTGAAACTCCACTATCGCCTGCTGCTGCTCGCAAAGTCTGGCCAGCATGTGCAAGGTGGAGTTCCACCTTGTGGGCACGTCACATATGAGGCGGTGAGCGGGAAGGCCGAAGATACGCTGCAGCGCTGACAGGCGAGCAGCAGGGTGAGAACGCCGAAAGTGCGCACACACAGCCCACACTTTCTGCAGCAGCTCTGGCATATTGGGGTAATTTTTAAGGAACCTCTGGACCACCAAGTTCAGCACATGCGCCAGGCAAGGGATGTGCGTCAAAACGGCTAGGCCCAGAGCTGCTACGAGATTTCGCCCATTATCGCACACCACCAGGCCGGGCTTGAGGCTCACTGACAGCAACCACTCATTGGTCTGTTGTTCCATGTCCCTCCACAACTCCTGCGCGGTGTGGGTTTTTTCCCCCAAACAGGAAAGTTTTAAAACTGCCTGCTGTCATTTACCCCTGGCTGTGCTGAAGTTGGTGGTGAAGGTGTTACGCTGACCGGATGATGAGGCGGTAGAGGATGAGGAAGCGGAGTAGGAGGAGTTAGCAACAGGAGGCAAACTGAAGCGCCCTGCAATCCTCGGTGGTGGAAGGTCATGCGCCAAACTGCTATCTGCCTCAGGCCCAGCCGCCACTGCATTTACCCAGTGTGCTGTTAGGGAGATATAACGTCCCTGACCGTGCTTACTGGTCCACGCATCCGTAGTTAGGTGGACCTTGCCACAGATGGCGTTGCGCAGTGCACACCTGATTTTGTCCCCCACTTGGTTGTGCAGGGAAGGGATGGCTCGCCTGGAAAAGTATTGGCGGCTGGGCACGACGTACTGTGGGACAGCCAATGCCATCAGGCTTTTAAAACTCTGCGTCTCCACCAGACGGAATGACAGCATTTCAAAGGCCAGGAGTTTTGAAATGCTGGCATTCAGGGCCAGGGATCACGGGTGGCTAGGGGGGTACTTCCTCTTCCGCTCCAATGTTTGGGAGATAGAGAGCTGAACGCTTCCATGGGACATTGTGGAGATGGTTGGTGACCCAGGTGGTAGTGTTGCTGATAGATCCTCTGTTTGCAGGGTGGCAGGTGCCACTGTCACTACAGAGGTGGATGAAGAGGCCGAGACTGCAGCAGAAGAGGAAGCAGGAGGAGCCAGAGACCTTTCTTGGTTTTTGAGGTGTCTACTCCACTGCAGCTTGTGCTTTGCACTTAGATGCCTGGACATGCAGGTTGTGCTCAGGTTGAGAACGTTTATGCCTCGCTTCAGGCTCTGATTGCACAGCGTGCAAACCACTCGTGTCTTGTCATCAGCACATTGTGTGAAGAACTGCCACGCTAGGGAACTCCTTGGACCTGGCTTTGGTGTGCTCGGTCCCTTGCTGCGTTGGGCAGTAGCAGACATACTGTTTAAGGGACGGACGCTCCGCTTTTGCACCCTGCTCCCTCTTCTGCTGTGCTGGTGGCTCTGTGCGACCACCGCCTCTTCCTCCAAACTACACTGGTCACCTGCATAACATTGATTCCATGTGGGGTCGAGGACCTCATCATCCTCCACATTATCTTCCACCCAGTCTTCACCCCTGCCCTCCTTGTCTGTCTGCACAATTGCGAAAGCAGCAGCAGTTGGCACCTGTGTTTCGTCATCATCCGAGACGTACTGCGATGGTCCTCCCATGTACTCATCATGAAACATAAGTGGTTGGGCATCGGTGCACTTAATCTCTTCCACTTCTGGGGCAGGGCTAGGTGGATGGCCCTGGGAAACCCTGCTAACAGAGTCATCGAAAAGCAGAAGAGACTGCTGCATGATTTGGGGCTCAGACTGCTTGGCTGATTTGCAAGGGGGTGAGGTGAAAGACTGATGGACATGGGTTTCAGGTGCCAACTCTGATCTTTCATCAGAAGAGTGGGTGGGAGACAAAGTGAAGGAACCCGAGGCACTGTCAGCAACCCAATCTACTATCGCCTGTACTTGTCCTGGCCTAAACATTCGTACAGCCTCATTAGGCGCGACAAAATACCGCCGCAGGCTCGGTCGCCTACTCGCACCTGAAGAAGGTGTTTCACTTGTGCGTGTATCTGGCACAGATCCACCACGTCCTCTCCCTGCAACAGGAGCTCCACCAGCAGCACCACGACCAGGGCCACCACGTCCCTTTGACCTTCTCCTCATATTTTCCAAATTTAGGATCTTGCCCTAAATGGGTGTTTTTGGAAGAGCAGAAGACACCCAGAGTACGTAACCGCTGAATCGCACAGCTACAGAACTGCAGAAAATGCTATTCAAAAAAAATTTTGTTTTTTTAGTATAGCACAGTAGGAGAAAACTATATAGAAATTGTTTATTTCACACACCTCCACATATGTATAACACACTGCAAACTATTTTTTGTGCCCCTAAATGGCATTTTTTGGTAGAGCAGAAGACACCCACAGTACGTAACCGCTGAATCGCACAGCTACAGAACTGCAGAAAATGCTATTCAAAAAATTTTTTGTTTTTTTAGTATAGCACAGTAGGAGAAAACTATATAGAAATTGTTTTTTTCACACACCTCCACATATGTATAACACACTGCAAACTATTTTTTGTGCCCCTAAATGGCGTTTTTTGGTAGAGCAGAACACACCCACAGTACATAACCGCTGAATCGCACAGCTACAGAACTGCAGAAAATGCTATTAAAAAAAAATGTTGTTTTTTTAGTATAGCACAGTAGGAGAAAACTATATAGAAATTGTTTATTTCACACACCTCCACATATGTATAACACACTGCAAACTATTTTTTGTGGCCCTGAATGGCTCTTTTTGCAAGCGTACATTAAAGTGCAAATTTTTTTATTTTATTTTTTTGCCCTAAACGGGTCTTTTTTTGCCCTATGGGTCTTTTGGAAAAGAGCACAATAAAGTGCCTTTTTTTTCCCCTAAATGGATCTTTTTCAAAGAGCAGAATACACCCACAGTATGGAAACGCTGTATCTCTCAACGTAATATATGCAGTGCTGGTGCACTGAGCTTGCAGATAAAAGTTAGATTTTCTCTGACACTGGGCTCATGGCAGTGTGAAAAGACTGTGCACTGCAACACAAACAGGTAAACCTATGCAGATCGCTGATTTTAATCTCTGAATCTGGACTCCTATATAATAAATCTCTCTCCCTGAAAGCACCAACAGGAACCTGGCCCTACACTACACTATCTCTCTATCTTTTCCCTCAGATTGCAGAATCAGGACTACCTCATGTATTTTACAATCTCTCCCTATTAGCAACAGCAGCAGCCAAGATCCTCTCCCTATCTATTCTGAAGCAGAGTGACGTGTGTGCTGTGTGCCTCTAGCTTATATAGAAGCCGGGTCACATGTTGCACTGACCAATCACAGCCATGCCATTAGTAGGCATGGCTATGATGACTTCTAAGGGCACACCAGCTAATCAAAAGGTGATTGGCTGGCCCCTGAAGCATTTCTAACTGCGTAATTAGATTGCCGAACCCGAACCCGGACTTCGGGTTCGGGAAAAAGCTAAAGTTCGGTACAGACCCGAACTTTACAGTTCGGGTTCGCTCAACACTAATAGTAATGTCTGCTATTATGTAAAATTACATGTATTAAACATTTAGGTTACCTATTTGTTGTATGTTGTTTTTTTCATGTTTTTATTTTTTCATTTAGGTGGCTATAAAGCGGTAATTATTTATGTTCATTCTTTAATCATACTACACTATTATGCAGGTCTTGTACTTAGCACAATGGCTTAGTGGTCTGCTCCCATGTCTATACAGCTCTCATGTTACAAGTTCAAATACCATCCAACAGCTTTGTTTATTATTTGCACAAGCAAATTAAAATAAACAAACAAAGAAATGTAAACTGCCCATTAGCTAGTGTGTGATGTTTGGAAGTCCACACCATAATATTATTGAATAAAAGTGCATTGGCTAATTGGCATTCACCTATTTTCAGCATATGCTGCTTTGGCTAATTGGCATTTGCCTTTTTTCACCAATACAATCTTTTAGTATCTCTCTGTGGGATTTGAACTCATGAGTGCTTCAAAGCCTGAGTTTTTCAAGGTAGAAGTGCTGACCACTAGCCTATTGAGCGTAACACAAACATCTACTAGTGTGTGTAGGTTAAGGAGATATTTCTTGCACCTACAGGTAAGCCTTAATCTAGGCTTACCTATAGCTGCAAGTTGTCTAAGTGGGTTTACAACCACTTTAATATTATTGTAACAACCATGCTCATGCTGATGTGGCATTGGCTAATAGGCATTCGCCTCTTTTCAGCATATGCTGCTGAGTGTTTGATGGTGGGACTACTTTATATTCTAGGTATAATAGTACTCAGCACAGTGACTTAGGCCCCTTTCACACTTGTGCGACCTGAAATTTGTGTGATTTTGATGCGACTTTAAGCAATGCCTGTGTAATCTTGAGGTCTATGGACGCAGGAGTCACAGGGAAAGGCGCGCAAACTTCCATCTGCATTTTTTCTGCGATCCCAGGGAATGCCTGTCAACTCGTATCAAGGTCGGACCAAAGTAGTACAGGGACTACTTTGAAGTCGGTGTGACTTGAAGTTCAACAGATATAAATGGTACACATTGAAAATCATGGGGTATGACTTGTCATGCAACTCTGATGACCAAAGTCTCAGGAAAAGTCGCTCAATTGTGAAAGGGGCCTCAGCCCGACTTTGTGAGCGATTTCAGAGACATCAGTGCACTTTCCTGCACAGATGTCTAGTGAAATCACATAGGTCTCAACTGTCCCTGATTTGGACCAAAGTCCCTCTGTCCCTCTTTCCTCCTCATTTGTCCCTCATTTTGTTCTGATCTGTATAGTTTGATATAAAATGCAATTTTTATCTTTCAAAAAGTGTTTCCCAGCGCTAAACCTTTCATCTAATATCTAAATTGCTTTGTTTGTAAATTCTCAAAGCCAATCTAAAGGGATATTATTGTTAAAAAAAAGCACTTGGGGGTTTAACTAATATATATATATATATTAATAATTCTCCTTTAAGAAGGTGTTTTAGGAGTTGTGTCCTATGCCTACATACTTTTGCTAATAGTTGTCCCTTATACCCATCTCAAAAAGTTGGGAGGTAAGAAATCGCCTCCTGAAGTCGCCCAAAGTAGTGTAGGAAATACTTTTGGGAATCTGTGTGGCGTCGCACCAATTCGGACAGTTCTATTGCCGTCAATAGGCACCGATTTGGCCTGCAATTTGACATGTCAATTCAGAGCTATGTGAACATGGGTGAAGTTGCATAGATATGAATGGAACTCATGGGGGGGGGGACTTTTAATGCGACTCTGAGGTCCAAAGCTGCATGAAAAGTGTGAAAGTAACCTAATGAGATTAAATAACACCTTTGAATAAAGCCCCATTTGCACTTGTGTGACCTTAAAATTGCACAGCTTTGCCATGACTTGAAGCAATGTCTGTGTTATCTTGTGGTTTATGGACCTCAAATCGCATCAAAGTCAAACCAAGGTAGTGCAGGGATGAATTTTCCCCACTTTCAGGATGCACAAGTGACAATAGGGCCAAATTCAAAGATATCCTTGAATCTCTTTCACACTGCTGCGACCTGAAAGTCACCCTAATTTGCTGCCACTTTGTCGCTGCAACTTGGCCCCAACTTCTGGGAATGCCTGTGTAATATTGCGCCCTATGTACCTCAAGTCACATGAGGCTCTGTTTCCTCTATTGCAACCCTAAATTCGCATGATTTTGCCGCAATTTTTTGCCGCGATTTTGATGCGACTTGGAGCAATGCCTGTATATTCTTGAGGTCTATGGACCTCAAGTTGTATCAAAGTGGGTCCAAAGTAGTGCAGGGACTACTTTGAAGTCGCTGCGACTTGATGTCGCACAGATATGAACCATACTCTTTGGAAATCATAGGGTATGACATGTCATGTGACTTTGCAGTCCCAAGTTGCATGACAAGTCGCACTAGTGGAAATCGAGCCTGAAAGTCACACCAAAGTAGTACAAGGACTACTTTGAAGTTGGTCTGACTTAAAGTAGCACAGATATGAATGGTTATCATTGAGAATCATGAAAAATCGCCCAACTGTGAATCAAGTCATATATATTTTAATAGAAAGGAGCTCTCATTTATACTTGCATAGTCCTTACTGATTTACATCAGCAGAAAAAATGCAGGAAGTAGTGATGTGTGCACATGGGCCAGAAGCAAATGTGTAGTGATTAGTGATGAGCCGAACACCCCCGGGTTCGGTTCGCACCAGAACCCGCGAACGGACCGAAAGTTCGCACGAACTTTAGAACCCTATTAAATACAATGGATGCAAACGTTCGAAATCTAAAGTGCTAATTATAACGACTATTATGCATGTTATTGTCCTAAAAAGGGTTTGGGAACCCGGGTTCTGCACCAGGGGACATGTATCAATGCAAAAAGAAGTTTTAAAAACGGCCGTTTTTCTGGAGCAGTCATTTTAATGATGCATAAAGTGAAAAAAAAAAGTCAAATATTCCTTTAAATATCGTACCTGGGGGGTGTCTAAAGTATGCCTGTGAAGTGCCACGTGTTTCCCGTGTTTAGAACTGTCCCTGCACAAAATTACATTTCTAAAGGAAAAAAACCCATTTAAAACTGCTTGCAGCTTTAATGTAATGTCTGGTCCCGGTAATATGGATGAAAATCTTTAAGAAAAATGGCATAGCTACCCCATCACAGCCCTACCCCAGCCCATTACCAGCCCCTTTGGGTCTTGTATGGATATTAAGGGGAATCCCGCACACAAAATAAAAAAGGCCCTATATACTCTGAACAGCCGTATACAGGCGGTGCATACAAGACAGGGACTGTAGGTTTGTTCTTATGTAGAATCTGTTTGTAATTTTGAACAGGTACATTGTTTAAGTGTAGCTCCAGCCAAAAAATCTATTTTTAAGCTTTTTGGAAAACAAAGGGAAGGGTTATCACCCCTGTAACATTTGTTTTGCTGTCTGTGCAGTGTGCACCTGTTCAGAACAGTTCACCTCACTTTCCGTCCTAATGACAAATGTTTTTTGAAAATTTGTTTTTTTTATTGAAACAAGAATTGGTGATAAAGCATCAGTGGAGAGGAGACACTTTTTTTCCCATATTAACTCTTACAGGAGAGAATTTGCTTCCTAGGGGTAGATTTCCTCTCACTTCCTGTTGTATCCTTCCGTTTGCAAGGAGGAGTCGTTTGTAAGTTGGATGTTTGAAAGTAGGGGCCTGCCGTATATACTCAGCTGAAATTTGCCCCTTACATGTTGGTGTTGCCACAACACTGTGAGCCCTCACAGTTACTCTTGGTGGGTGCATGAATGGGCCCTGCTGTGAATTATTAGATCAAGAATTGTAATTGCATGCCCCTGTTGAACAGGGGCTGAAAAATTGGGCCTTTGGTGGTGGTGGTGGTGGTGTTGACACAACACTGTAAGGCCTCACAGTTACTCTTGGTGGGCGCAGGAATGGGCCCTGCTGTGAATTATTAGATCAAGAATTGTAATTACATGCCCCTGTTAAACAGGGGCAGAAAAATTGGGCCTTAGGCACTGGTGCCACAACACTGCAACCCCTCACAGATACTGTACTTGGAGCACAGCAATGAGCCCTGTTGCAAAGTATTGCATCAAAAATTGTAATTACACGCCCCTGTTAAACAGGGGCTGACAAATTGGGCCTTAGCCACTGGTGCTGGTGCCACGACACTGCAACCTCTCCCTGATACTCTAGTTGGAGTGCAGGAATGAGCCCTGCTGCAAAGCATTGCATAAAAAATTGTAATAACACGCCCCTGTTAAACAGGGGCTGAAAAATTGGGCCTTAGCCACTGGTCCTGGTGCCACGACACTGCAACCTCTCCCAGATACTCTAGTTGGAGTGCAGGAATGAGCCCTGCTGCAAAGCATTGCATAAAAAATTGTAATTACATGCCCCTGTTAAACAGGGGCTGAAAAATTGGGCCTTAGCCACTGGTGGCGGCACCCAGAAACAAAAATGTTCTTCCAAGCTATCATCATCAATTGGATCATTGAGGAGGAGGAGGATAGTCAGTCAACATAACAGGACAGTCTCTCAGCATCAGCATCAGTCTTGAAGGGATGTGACGTTTGAAAATAAATTAGTCTGTTATATCAGCTTCAGGTGTTTGGTAGCTGGTGGTGATCCAAGACTGGTTCATCTTTATAAAGGTCAGACGATCAACCGAGTCGGTGGACAGGCGCACCCTGTGATCCGTGACAAATCCTCCAGCAGCACTGAATGTGCGTTCTGAAAGAACGCTGGATGCAGGACAGGCCAGTAGCTCAATTGCATACTGTGCAAGCTCTGGCCAGTGATCCATCCTCAAGACCCAGTAAGCCAGAGGATTTTCGGTGGGGAAGGTGTCCAAGTCTGACCTTGCCCCTAGGTATTCCTGCACCATGTATATCAGACGCTGGCGATGGTTGCTGGAACCGATCATACCTTGGGGCTGCGGACTAAAGAATTGTCTGAACGCATCAGTCAGACGGCCACCTTCCCCACCGCTCCTTCTTTGACTGACCGAAGCCTCAGCAACTCATTGTCCAGGACCATGAGTTTGTAACCTCCCAGTCTCTGGGAACGCGTTGCACAGACCTTTCTGCAAGGCCTCCCGGAGTTGTCTCATCCTCTGCTCCCTCTGCGACGGTAAGATAAGGTCCGCAACCTTACCCTTGTACCGTGGATCAAGGAGAGTGGCCAGCCAGTAATGGTCCCTCTCCTTGATTCGAAGAATACGAGGATTCTTCCGCAGACTTTGCAGGATCAGGGAGGCCATGCAGCGTAGGTTAGCTGAGGCATTCGGTCCGGAGTCCTCTGGGTCACTAAGGACGACATGATCCGCAGCCACCTCCTCCCAGCCACGTACAAGTCCACTGGTTTCTTGGGACTGTAAATCATCCCTAAAAGACTGCTGCTGATGATGCTGAGTGCCAGGCTCCACCTCCATGTTGACACAATCCTCCTCCTCCTCCTCCTGTGCGATGGGTGGGACAGAAGGAACACTGTCCGGGTAAAGGGGGCCTTGAGAGGCAAGGAAGTCCTCCTCTTCCTGCCTCTGTTCTGCCTCAAGTGCCCTGTCCATTATTCCACGCAGCGTATGTTCCAACAGGTGGACAAGAGGTACAGTGTCACTAATGCATGCACTGTCACTGCTCACCATCCTCGTGGCCTCCTCAAATGGTGCCAGGACAGTGCATGCATCCCTGATCATGCCCCACTGGCGTGGTGAAAAAAAACCAAGCTCCCCTGACCCTGTCCTGGTGCCGTAGTCGCACAGGTACTCATTGATGGCCCTCTGCTGCGTGTGCAGCCGCTGCAGCATGGCCAACGTTGAGTTCCACCTGGTGGGCATGTCACATATAAGGCGGTTCTTGGGCAGGTTTAACTCCTTTTGCAGCTCAGCCAGGCGAGCACTGGCATTATAAGATCTGCTGAAATGCACACAGACATTCCTGGCCTGCCTCAGGACATCCTGTAAGCCCGGGTACCTGCCCAAAAACCGCTGCACCACCAGGTTAAGGACGTGAGCCACACAGGGCACATGGGTCAGTTGTCCCTGTCGGAGGGCGGAGAGGAGGTTGGTGCCATTGTCGCAAACCACCATTCCTGGCTTAAGCTGGCGTGGTGTCAACCACCTCTCGGCCTGCCCCTGCAGAGCAGACAGAACCTCTGCCCCAGTGTGGCTCCTGTCCCCCAAACACACCAGCACAAGCACGGCATGGCATCTTTTTGCCTGCGTACTTGCGTAGCCCCTTGAACGCCTACGGAGCACCGCTGGTTCTGAGGACAAAGCACAGGAAGAGGCCATGGAGGAAGAAGAAGAGGAGGGGGTGGAGGAGAGAGGTGTGTCACAACCAGTAGTAGCATTTTGGAGGCGTGGCGGCGGAACAACCTCCAACACTACTGCACCTTGTCCTGCATCCTTCCCAGCTGCCAAAAGAGTGACCCAATGGGCCGTGAAAGAAAGGTAACGTCCCTGTCCATGCCTGCTGGACCATGAGTCAGCGGTAATATGCACCTTATCGCTGACCGCCCTGTCCAGCGAGGCCAAGACATTGCCTTCCACATGCCGGTAGAGAGCCGGAATCGCCTTCCGTGAGAAAAAGTGGCGTTTGGGAACCTGCCACTGAGGAACCGCACATTGCACAAACTCACGGAAGGGGGCCGAGTCTACCAACTGAAAAGGCAGCAGTTGAAGTGCTAGCAATTTAGCCAAGCTAGCATTCAACCGCTGGGCATGTGGATGGCTGGGAGTGAACTTCTTTCGACGGTCCAGCAGCTGGGGCAGGGAAATTTGCCTGCTAGAATCGGACTGCTAGCAGAGTGCCCGCAAGTACTTGGCTGTGACACACCTAATTCTACACCTTCATTCCTCTCAGTGCAGTTTTCAGAGAGGACTGAAGGTATAGTGGGGTTGGAGATCCCAGCTGATGCGGTGCAAGGAGAGGTCCGCTTTGTTCTTTGGTGTGGGTCTTTAAGGTAGGCTTGCCAACGAGCTGCATGGCAGGTCAACATATGTCTGGTCAAGCATGTGGTGCCCAAGCGGGTGATGTTTTGGCCACGCGATATACGCTTGAGACATATGTTGCAAACAGCAGCTGTGCGATCTGATGCACTCGACTCAAAAAAGCCCACACCAAAGAACTTTTTGAATAACGGGCAGAGGCAGCGCCCTGCACAGGCGGAGCTCTGCGGTGTGATTCCGTCGGTGTGCTGCCCTTACGCTGGCCCCCCGAGGGCATCCTGCCTCGTTGGAGATGTGCCTCCTCCTCATCCTCCTCCTCCTCCTCCTCTCTCCTATTAGGCACCCACGTGGAGTCAGTGACCTCATCATCCCCTCCCTCCTCATCACTGGAGCCAATCTGGCAGTATGCTGAAGCTGCTGGAACATGACTGCCAGATTGGTGTCCTTCTTGAGCATCCCCTCTCTCTGCTCTCACGCTACTGCCTTCCTCTAGCTGGGTATCATCATCAGACCCTTCGAAACGCTGGGCATCCTCCTGGAGCATGTACCCGACACTGTGCTCAGACAGTTCTGGGGACTCCTCAGGAGGACATGGTTGGTCTAGGGAAGGAGTGACTGATGATGACATTGATACCAGGTAAGAGGACGCTTTGGCAGCTGCTTTGCCAGTACCCTGAGCCTGGGTGAGAGAGGATGAGGAGGATGAGGAGGGCTTGGTCATCCACTCTACCAAGTCTTCAGCATGATGCGGCTCAACACGTCCAGCTGCCGAAAAGAAGGACAAGCGTGTCCCATGGCCACGTGCTGATGGCGATGCACCGCGTCCATGACCAGCACTGTTGTCTCTAGACACAGAGCCTGCTTGCCCTCTTTTATTGGCTCCTGACTGTCTGCCTCTCCTTGTTTGCCTTCCAGACATTCTAATGGCCTGCAGGGAAATGGGAAAACCAGCAATAAGGCCTAGCTTCAGGAGTATATTTTGCAGGAATCACACTACGCCTGATGTAGGTGCTGCAAATGCCTGTTGGTGTAACACACCAGGAAAACGCAGCAATACAGGCTAACTTCAGGTGTAATATGATCAGGAGGCACACTCCGCCCGCTGTAAGTGCTGCAAATGCCTGTTGGTGTAACACACCAAGAAAAAGCAGCAATACAGGCTAACTTCAGGTGTAATATGATCAGGAGGCACACTCCGCCCGCTGTAAGTGCTGCAAATGCCTGTTGGTGTAACACACCAGGAAAACGCAGCAATACAGGCTAACTTCAGGTGTATAAGGTGCAGGAATCACACTACGCCTGCTCTAGGTGCTGCAAATGCCTGTTGGTGTAACACACCAGGAAAACGCAGCAATACAGGCTAACTTCAGGTGTAATATGATCAGGAAGCACACTCCGCCCGCTGTAAGTGCTGCAAATGCCTGTTGGTGTAACACACCAGGAAAACGCAGCAATACAGGCTAACTTCGGGTGTAATATGATCAGGAGGCACACTCCGCCCGCTGTAAGTGCTGCAAATGCCTGTTGGTGTAACACACCAGGAAAAAGCAGCAATACAGGCTAACTTCAGGTGTAATATGATCAGGAGGCACACTCCGCCCGCTGTAAGTGCTACAAATGCCTGTTGGTGTAACACACCAGGAAAAAGCAGCAATACAGGCTAACTTCAGGTGTAATATGATCAGGAGGCACACTCCGCCCGCTGTAAGTGCTGCAAATGCCTGTTGGTGTAACACACCAGGAAAAATCAGCAATACAGGCTAACTTCAGGTGTAATATGATCAGGAGGCACACTCTGCCCGCTGTAAGTGCTGCAAATGCCTGTTGGTGTAACACACCAGGAAAAAGCAGCAATACAGGCTAACTTCAGGTGTAATATGATCAGGAGGCACACTCCGCCCGCTGTAAGTGCTGCAAATGCCTGTTGGTGTAACACACCAGGAAAACGCAGCAATACAGGCTAACTTCAAGTGTATAAGGTGCAGGAGGCTTAGCAACAATGACACTGACACTGTCCCCTGCCTATCCTTCTCTCTCCCTGCACACAAGGTTTATCAAAGTATATGACACTGACACTCTCCCTGCCTATCCTTCTCTCTCCCTGCACACAAGGTTTAGCAAAGAATATGACACTGACACTGTCCCCTGCCTATCCTTCTCTCTCCCTGCACACAAGGTTTATCAAAGTATATGACACTGACACTCTCCCTGCCTATCCTTCTCTCTCCCTGCACACAAGGTTTAGCAAAGAATATGACACTGACACTGTTCCCTGCCTATCCTTCTCTCTCCCTGCACACAAGGTTTATCAAAGAATATGACACTGACACTCTCCCTGCCCATACTTCTCTCTCCCTGCACACAAGGTTTAGCAAAGAATGTGACACTGACACTGTCCCCTGCCTATCCTTCTCTCTCCCTGCGCACAAGGTTTAGCAAAGAATATGACACTGACACTCTCCCTGCCTATCCTTCTCTCTCCCTACACACAAGTTTGAGGTACAAATAGCACTGACACTGTCCCTGCCTATGTAACTCTTTCCCTGCACCGGAACACACTACACAAGGCCGCCGCGCAGGCGGCCTTTTATAGTGTGGGGCATGTGCTAAACCCCCTGAGCTATAATTGGCCACAGGCAAACTGCCTGTGGCCAATTATGGCTCTCCTAGCTGCCGGCGCTGTGATTGGCCAAGCATGCGGGGTCACAGTGCATGCTTGGCCAATCACAGCACCGGGATTGCACTGCGATGGCGCAGTGTATTGTGGGCCGTTTGCGTCACTCGAATTTGGCGCGAACGGCCCAAATCGTTTGATGTTCGCCAAACGGTCGAACAGCCGATGTTCGAGTCGAACTTATGTTCGACTCGAACACCGAGCTCATCCCTAGTAGTGATACCAAACAAATCAATGAAGCCCACCCACACCAAATCCACCCCCACCTTGAGTAAGCACAAGTACATATCCTACACTTACCCGGCAAATCAGCAGCACTTCCTCTATGCTAAAAAGAGGGAGCTCGCCATGTCCACCTAGATGGAGATCCTGACCAGCACAGGAACTTCCGGGTGATTACAATGACTCATTTCCGGGTCAGGAGGTGAAACCACGCTCTGTTGATTGCAGCTGCGAAAATTTGATCTCAATCACACTTAGGATTTATTATTTTTGATTATTTGCAGATATGCAAATCTGTATTTCTACATATGATATTTGAAGGTAAACTTAAGGGAGTTTGAAAAGGAATGGTGTCTCTGCCATAGCAGCAGGTGAATTACAAAGGCAAAAGGCCCGGTTTGAGCTGTGCTTCACACTGACAGCGGGAGGAAATCGTTCAGCTGAACTCATACGATTTTCATTCCTGCATGTCAGTCCCGACTGCAGGAGGGAGGGGGGGGAGGGACATCAGAGACATCTGTGCAGGTTTCTGCACTTATATCAATACAGATCACACCAATTAGAACAGCGCAATTGCCACCGATCTGACATGTCAAATCGCACCAATGTGAACCAGAGCTGACACATACAACACTGTCTATCCTCCAGCTGAATTCATTACCTACAATTTTCCACAGCTGTTATAAAGATTCCACCTTTATCATTTACTTGCAGGTGTGCTGAAGCCTAGGTTTACATTGGGGCGATTTGTCATGCACTTTCAGAAATCAAATCGCATGACTATTGGTGGCAATGGCACTGTTCCAATCGATGCAACCCCAATTTTGTGGCGCCGCACCGTTTTCCAAAAGTAGTTCCTGCACTACTTTTGCCAATTTCAGGTGCGACTTTAATAGACATTTGTGTATGAAGCCACACAGATGTCTATCAAGTAGTACCTAAAATCACGCTAGCTTAAGTGAAGTAGCACGATTTCAAAGTAGCATCAATGTGAACAAGGGCAAAGAGATTCATTTTTTGGTGCACAAATTCATATAGAAATAAAATATTAAGTATTTTGCACTTTGCCAAAAAAAAACAAAAAAAAAAAGCGCACACACACCAAAGCTCAATAACGTACTTTTATTTTGCTAGCAGAAACAAAATTAGGTACATTAATTTACTAGCTTCAAAAAAAATTGTACAGGATACATGGTGCTACATTTAGCAATTGGATTTTAAGGGCCCTGCTCATAGGAGCTTACAATCTAAAATTTGTCAAAACCTTAGAGTACACACAGCTTTACTTTTAGTGTATAACGGGCAACGCATCACATTTTTATCTGCAAGATTATAGAAACATACTCAAGTCATTATTCTTACAAAGCATTCCAACATAATAATAAAAAAGACACATGTTCAAAACACCCACCCCCACCCCACAATCCACATATACATACATTGGTGACCATGTTCTGCTGGAAGTTGCATTTCTGTGTACATGATTAAGCAATGAGATCCAAGAGTAGAAGGTCAGCAGATGCTTCCAAACGATTTTGCATGGTCAGACAGGAACAATACACACACAATTTTTGATTGACAAAATGCACAAGAATTTCAGCAAATAACACTAGTTGGGGGGGGGGTTTGTCAATCTGCACAATAGCATTCCTTCTCCCCCCACAAATCACAGCAAAAAACCTGGCCTTCTCAGACCAAACGATCCCCCATACTGCAGGCCTTTATATAAGAGAGGTTGTATTGTTAGCAAACTGACACACGCCCAATAGAAGTACACGCCCAATATAAGTACACGCCCACTAGAAGTACACGCCCACCAGTATCTTTCAATCTGTCTCTTCGTGTATGTCTAAAGTGATTTCACCTGATGGGCAGGAACACATAATACTATTTGCAACTGTGTTAGCCCTTGGCTATGTGCATCAAATCTCCAACTACAGGCCAAAGATCCAAGTCCAATTGCATGCACATAAACAAAGCAACAGTTTTCTAAGCATATGTACCCGTGCAGTGTAAACCATACAATTTTAAATGTCCAAGTCCCTGGGTATGATTAGTGCTAACAAACATTAACACCAGTCCCTGGCTCCAATGAGCTTCCAATCTAAAGTCCAAAATAAACTTTCTTACATTAGAGACTATTTTGACAGGAGACAAATAAAATACCAGCATGTCTTCAACATAAGCATTAGCATGTTGGGGAATTGAACCAGCAACCCCAGTGCTGCATGACGGAATTGCTGCCCACTTAGCCACCAGGCAGCCTCACACATGTTCTATGCATCTCTGTGGTGTGAACCAGCCCTAAGTCCATAGCCAAGTTCCATGTCTCCAAGCAATATACAATATATTGGCCTAAGTATTGGGACACCTGCCTTTAAACGCACATGAACTGTAATTGCATCCCAGTCTTAGTCCGTAGGGTTCAATATTGAGTTGGCCCACCCTTTGCAGCTATAACAGCTTCAACTCTTCTGGGAAGGCTTCTGGGAAGGCTGTCCACAAGGTTTAGGAGTGTGTCTATGGGAATGTTTGACCATTCTTCCAAGTGCATTTGTGAGGTCAGGCACTGATGTTGGACGAGAAGGCCTGGCCTGCAGTCTCCGCTCTAATTCATCCCCAAGGTGTTCTATCGGGTTGAGGTCAGGACTCTGTCCAGGCCAGTCAAGTTCCTCCACCCCGAACTCACTCATCTATGTCTTTATGGACCTTGCTTTGTGCACTGGTCCAAATCATTTGGTGGAGGGGGATTATGGTGTGGGGTTGTTTTTCAGGGGTTGGGCTTGGCCCCTTAGTTCCAGTGAAGAGAACTCTTAAGGCGTCAGCATACTGAGACATTTTGGACAATTTCATGCTCCCAACTTTGCGGGAACAGTTTGGGGGTGGCCCCTTCCTGTTTCAACATGACTACACACCAGTGCACAAAGCAAGGTATGTAAAGACATGGATGAGTGAGTTTGGGGTGGAGAAACTTGACTGGTCTGCACAGAGTCCTGACCTCAACCCGATAGAACTCCCTTTGGGATGAATTAGAGCAGAGACTGCGAGCCAGGCCTTCTCATCCAACATCAGTGCCTGGCCTCACAAATGCACTTCTGGAAGAATGATCAAACATTCCCATAGACACACTAAACCTTGTGGACAGCCTTCCCAGCAGCTGTTCTAGTTGCAAAGGGTGGGCCAAATCAAATTTTAACCCTACGGACTAAGACTGGGCTGCCATTAAAGTTCATGTGTGTGTAAAGACAGGCGTCCCAATACTTTGGGCTAAATTGTGTGTCTGGCAAGATTTACAGTGGTGGTGGAACCCTCCTACACATAAATACAAGATTTAAACATAGTTTTAGGACCTGGGATATGAGACAACTTCTCTACATGAAACAGCATGTTTGGGATTTGAACCAAGACACTCAGGGATGCTAAGCAGAAGTTCTAACCTCTAAGCCACAGAGCTGCCACATGTGGAAACCTCCTACACGTAAATAAACATAAATACTGCATTTCTTTGGACCTACAGGTGATGGAATTACATTACTCAAGAGTTATTCTTCTTGATTTATTCTGTGATATTTGGTGTTTTTTTGGGGGTGAGTTTAGAATAGTGATATTACCCTCAAATTTTGGGGAATTACATTTTTATTTCTGATGTTGGAACACATATCAGATTTTTGGGGCTCAAATTATGATTATTTAGAAATAATAAAAAGCACAAAAAAATGTGACTAATTTTAAATTTGCATCAGCAATAGTATTGATTGTGGTTTGTAAAGACACCTGTGTGAGTTGGGTAAAAATTGGTGTGAGATGGAGAGTAACAAGTGAAAGTGACAGAGAAAAATATATTTTATCAAAACATTCCACATTCTAGCTTTCTTTAAAAACAAAATATTTTAATTAGAAGCAACATTGTTGCAAAGGAAAATTTATTTCAGAGAAAGATACATTTCATCTCAACATTAAGAGCTGGTTCACACAGGGGCGACACGACTTGTGCGCGACTTATCAAGGCGACTTCGGCACGACTTCGGCACGACTTCGGCGAGACTTTGGCGCGACTTCGGCGCGACTTCAAACGACTTACAACGCGATTTCAAGTCGCCTGATGGCCATGCGAGTTTGCCTGTGGCCAACCAGAGCTAATCAGCTCTGGTGACATCATTCTCTTTCCTGTTCTCTTCCTGCTTTCCTGTTCTGTGTCTGTGTCCTGTGAACACAATGTCCTCCTTGCATTATTTAATGACAGCTGTGGTAACAGCTGGTGTGGCTGTATTAATGGAAGAGGAAGAAGAGAGGAAGCGAAGGATAAGGATGATGAGGCGAAGACGTCGCTATTGGATCCATCCAATTATAGTTAATAGAGATAATAGAGGCCAGTTTTGGGCCATGTATGAAAATTTGCGGGCCTTTGAGGACAAGTTTTTCAACTTCACCCGGATGTCAGTTGCAAGGCAAGTACATATTGCTATATGTAGATTTACACATATGAACTAGATCATTATACTCCGTATCCATTAATATATTTTTTAGCATTTAACCTATAGAATAAAATGGCAAACGTTTTATTTTTTTTTACAGTTTTGATGAATTGCATCGTCTGGTTTACATCCATTTGGAGTGACAGAATACTTCATATCGTCGTAGTATTTCACCTACTGAAAGACTGATCATTACGCTAAGGTAAACTATCTATATTGTTGCTGCACAGTAGTATTATATTTGCAACATTCTAGTAAAGTACAGCTCGAGCTCATATGTCTTGGCTTCCACAACGGGTCAAATGAGTGCGATTATTTTGCACTTCAGTGCCCCCTTTTCATTGTAGAGTGAGTAGAAGTGCACTTTGTGCAGACAACACCAAGATCAGTTGAGGCAGCAGCTCTCATCCTGGGAGTGGAGAGAACAGAGACATTGATGTATGTTGACTCAGTTCTATTATGAATAAACAGCAGTGGACAGATGTATAATTGCTGTGATGTTGCATCCACCTAGGTAAGTATGATTCTTCAAAAAAAAACATACCACTGAAGAAATATAGAAAAATTTAGCACACAAACATCCATAATTTTTTTAGAAAAAACTTTAAACTTTAATAACTGTATACGGTATGTACAAAACAGAACTTTTTTATATATATATATCTATTTACAAGTCATGGTACACTGTTTCATAAGGTGAACTTGTGGAGCTGGTGCTAGGCCTTTGGGACAGTGTTGGTGGATTGTTAACAAAAGGAGGGCCATATGGTTGGTTCCCTGGTGCGCCAATTGGTGTAGTAATTGGGGACGGAGATGGATAGGGGATTGGTGGATGGTCAGGATTGAGAGCATTTCCATACTCATCAGAATATGGACGGTAGCGAGGGGTATAGTAAGGGTGGGTTCTGGGCGGTGGAGGATTTGGGAAATTGTAGTAGGGACCAGATGGTGGTGGTGGTCCAAACATGGGTGTGGACGGAGTATATGTATCAGGTCTGATACTGGCTTCCAGCAAGTCCATGACTGCCTTTTTTACATCATGTTTGCGCTCTTGTGGAACCCGTTTCAGCATTCCGGCGACCATTATTCCAAATCCATGGTCTTCGGAATGCAATTCATCCAATTTGTCGTTCATACGATTTACCAGGTTTTCAAATCTTTGGATATTGCCGGTGTTAATTGGTCTTATTGGTCTGCTCCTTCGCTGACTTCTCGGTTGTATTGGATCAGCCGGCTGATGGGTAGTAGCAGCCTCTCCTTGGCTGCTCTCCTCTGCCCCTTGCTGTTCTCCTGGCACCAACGGGTGATCCAAAGACAGTGAGTCTCCTGCTTCTTGCGATGTAGCCTCTTGAGCTTCCTCCTGTCCCTCCTCACCAACTTCCCAACTGGATTGGGTTCTGCATTAAACATATAAGGCACAGTTAGGCACCCCCTGCTTTACAAAATTGAATAGTATCACTTTACAAATCAGAAAGATGTTATCTTACTGTCTCAGATCCATGCAAGGTCGCAGAAACTCCAGTTCATCCGCGTGAACATAGGGAACCACCCTTTTGCTCCTTGATCCACTTGGAGCCTCGCTTATTTTTTGGAGGTAGCGCTTGTAGCAATCGCGCAAACCCTTCCACCGAGTTTGTAAGATGGATACTGCAAAACATAAATAGGAATATAATGATTTATGTATTTTGTCTTTCAGATACCTGGCAACCGGTCATTCTCTTGTTAGCCTACATTATCAGTTCATGGTGGGCAGATCAACAATCAGCAATATCATCCAAGAAACCTGCCAAGTCATATGGGATGTGCTTAACATCATAGTCATGAAGAGGCCTTCGCAAGATGATTGGCGTGATATAGCCACACTATTTTGGAATAGGTGCAATTTTCCAAATTGCATTGGAGCCATAGATAGGAAGCATGTGCGTGTGGTGAAGCCAGTTGGAAGCGGAAGCCAGTTCTACAATTATAAGAAATATTGTTCATTTGTTCTTGCTGTGGCAGATGCAAACTACTGCTTCACCTATATTGATGTTGGATCCTACGGTAGTAGCTGCGATTCAAGAATTTTTTCTAATTCCACCTTTGGTGAAATGTTACGAGGAAATAGGCTAGATATCCCTCCAGACAGTCCTCTTCCTGGCACGACTGAACCCCCAATGCCATATGTGTTTGTCGCGGATGAGGCGTTTGCGTTGGCGCAACACCTGATGAGGCCTTATTCCAATAGAAACCTCACTACTCCTAAAAAAATCTTTAATTATAGGCTAACAAGGGCACGAAGGGTGGTAGAGTGCACATTTGGCATTCTTGCCAACAAATGGCGTTTGTTACATACGCCCATTTCGTTAAGCATTGACAATGCTATTAATGCTGTCAAAGCAGCTTGTGTTCTTCACAATTTTGTCCGGCTACGTGACGGGTACCGTTTTGAAGATTCACTGATGCATGACTTGGAGAGTGCACACCTCAGTGCTACAAGGGGATCCTGCGATGGCGCCACTGTTCGTGAAAAGTTTGCGTCATACTTTCTTTTACCAGCCGGTGAAGTACAATGGCAATTAGATGCCATTTCCTAACTGAATTGCTCACTTCTTTCTATATAGATTTTGCTAATATTTCTTTTTCTGTCAAGTTTGATAAAGCCTCAAGTTATTAATGTTCTAATGTTTTCATGTTATGTAATCTGTTATGTTATCTAAAAGTATATTTTTGTTAAATTTTACATATTATGAGATAATAAAATGAATCATTATTTTTGCAGATATTGATCGTTCATTATCTACAATGTATAAGCACTAGCAGTTAACATCACTGAAAGAATGCAGCAGTGTTCTGCATAATATGGTCTTCCAGTTGTTCTAGAACTACATGCATGGTCAACTATGTCAGTACATGATTTGAAGAACACATGAATAACAGACATACATGAATAAAAGGGTTAAACTTACATTTGTCACTACATTCTCTGGCTGACATTGTTTCCCATTCTTCAATGCTCTGTTGGCAGATCTGAAGCCAAGCTTGATCCCTCTTAAATTGATCCTTGTAGTTAGGATCTTCCTTATTGTATATGCAAGGTCTCTGCCTCACAAGTCTGATGAGAGACTCGTTATCAACAGGCTCCCTGTGCTGTATCTCTCTGTTGCGTCTGGATGACATTTTGGTACACTCTCCTCAACTCTTCTTCTCAAATCTCCCATAACCAGGAAGTACAATAAAGTTATCAGATAACCTGGTAGTTCTCTGTGTGTGGGAAAGAGGGGGGCTGCCTGCGGGCAGTGTGAATTTTGTTCTTCTTCCTGTGAAGTCGCTTACATGTAGACCATGATATGACTTGTAGGCGACTTGCATTGAAATCTATGGGTACAAATCGCCTACAAGTCGCCTTGAAGTAGTACAGGAACCTTTTCTGAAGTCGCTCCGACTTCATACGCGTTCATTAAGACGGCTCTCATTAACATAGCTGGGATTTCAGATGTCAAGCGACTTGGGGCGATTTGCGGTCTGACAAGTCGCCCCCCAAATCGCGGTAGTGTGAACCGGCTCTTAAAGGATTTATTTGTGAAAGTTACAATTGTATCATTAGAATCAATGGCTAAAACTTGCATTGGACTAAAATAGCTCAGATTTTCACTTCCAAAACATGCTCTTTAATTAGCTCTCATTTCGGTATTAACTATAACTCTTGTGAAAAAAGTCACTTGAGTTAAAATTTGAGTTATATTAGCTCTGGGCATGCTCAGTTTAGCTTGCAAATAGTTGTCCAAAAATGGGCATTTTTTTACTTCTCAGACTTTTAAAGATATTTCAGTGTAGAAATCACTTTTTCACACAGTTTAAAAGCAGATTGTCTTTAAATAATATACCGCATATTTCAGTACCATTTAGGCAATTATATCATGCTCTAAACATTATTTCCATGTGCACAACTCCAGCTTTTAGTAGAGTAAGGATTTGGGCGCTATTTGGATTCTGGGAGCTATAGTAAATTCGATTTTGGTAAGTATTTTTTCTCCAGCGCTATAGTGAATACCGTTTTAGCGCTAATTCGCGGCAATTTGCGCTAATTAGCGCAAATTTGCGGCAATTTGCGCTAATTAGCGCCGTGGCGCTATAGTAAATTACCCCCTATACATTCTTAACTACAGTTCCAACACCGAACAGAACTGGGTGCTTCCAATGTGAGAGAGTGAGAGAAAGTATTAATTGGAGCATTGTAAATTAACCCTGTGTATTACTTCAGACAAGTTGGAAGACAAATTTTGTTTCCACTTACTAGTGATTCTAATCAGTATACCCATGACCACCTTTCCATATTGTTTGGGGAATAAAGTATCACGATCCTTTTTATCTGCAAGAACCTCATTCATACTAAAGTATCCCTTGTCTAGCCAGGTTTTGACTGAGAAGGAAGGAATAAGAAACTAGTAGAATTTTAGTAGAATCTCAGTTAACGTTAGTGAAGGGGACTTGCTAGAATTGAAGAGTAAGTAGTCCCATTCCGCTAAAGTAGCTGAAATACAAGAATGATCCGAGACATATAGTGGGTGCCAGCAGTAATTCCTTCAGTTCCCAATTGGAGAGCATAGCTTTTTCTATAGTTAGTTACCCAAGGCCTCTTAATGGTAGGATTGAACCATACCTTCAACTGGTCTAAGAGCGTTGCCTTATAATTATCTTGGAGCACTGGAAACCCCATGCTGCCTAAAGATGTATGTTTAGTGAGAATTGAAAATGAAACTTTCGCTCTCTGGCCTTTCCAGATATACTGCTTAATAGCTGTAGTAAGAGTAGAGAAAAAATGAGAGGGAAGCATTATTGGACCCTTTCTAATAGACATGTGCAGAACAGAAAAAAATGTTTTTTTTGGATAGATTCGTTATGTTACTAATTTTGTTTTGCTGATTAATTTCAGAATTAGTTAAGTTTCATTTCATTTAATTGCATTCTAACAAGTTCCAAATTTTTGGAACAATTCAAATTCAGATCGGTGGAAAAATGATCGATCGGTTTGAATTCTGTGTGAAGCCCATTGCTGTATCATTAACAACCGATGACTCATCAGCTGTCAGCGTGCTTCCCCACTGACAGCTGAAATGTACACAAAAGAAAGCCGGAAATTAAAAATTCATAAAAAAAACAGCGTGGGATCCCCCAATCCATTCCAGGCCCTATGGGTCTGGTTTGAATTTGGGGAACCCCATGCCAAAATAAATATAAACACAGCATGGGGTCCCCTTAAAATCCATACCAGATCCTTATCCAAGCATGTAGCCCAGCAGGCCAGGAAGGGGAGGATGAGCTAGTGGCCCCTCCCCTCCTGAACTATACCAGGCCACATACCCTCAACATGGGGGTGCTTTGGACAGAGGACAAGGGCTTCTTCCCCACAACCATGGGTGGTGGATGTGGGGGTCTGTTGGAATCTGGAAGCCCCCTTTAACAAGTACCCTTACCCCCAAAAAAAGTCCTTTATTAAAAAATAAAAAAATTTGAAAAACATGTCCCCGGTGTAGATCCATTGGGTGGGCATCAATCACCGCCCGGTTATAAAAAAAGAAAACAAAACCTGCGGTCTTGTCGAAGGCTCCAGCCGTCTGCCTGCTCTGCCATCTGACATTACTTAAATAACAAAGGGGTGAAGTCAGATGATGACATACACCCTGCCCCTTGGGACGTCATCAACCCATCATGCCTCGGGCCATGGCATCACAGTAAGGTGGAGCCATTCTTGGTTTTGTTGTGTAAAGAGAAACATATTGTTGCGCCATAAGGTAGAGGGGTTGACATTGCATTTTTCTTGGATCTCAAATGTAGACGGTGAGTGATCTGACCAGGTTATAATGTGGATAGATACCTGAAAAATCTTATGGACTAACTAGAGATCCAAAAGTATTAAGGCACCCCCCAAGCATTTGGATGACATTAAATAAAATAAACACTCCACTCCAAGCAGCTTTTCCCCACTGCCACTCTACCCCAAGTAGCTGGAGGTCAGCCAAGCTGTCCATGCTTACAGATCATAAGTAGAGTTGAGCGGACACCTGGATGTTCGGGTTCGACGGGTTCGGCCGAACTTCGGAAAAAAGTTCGAGTTCGGGACCGAACTTTAACCCGAACCCGAACCCGAACCCCATTGAAGTCAATGGGGACCCGGACTTCTAAGGACTAAAAAGGCTCTAAAATGTAATGGAAAGGGCTAGAGGGCTGCAAATGGCAGCAAAATGTTGTTAAGAGCATGGCAAGTGCTCTGCAAACAAATGTGGATAGGGAAATAACTTAAAATAACATAAAAAAAATAAAAATAAAAAATAATAATCTTGACCTAGGAGGACGAGGTCCATATGGAGTAGGAGGTTGAGGTGGCAGTGGATGTGGCTGTGTAGGTGGAAGCGGCGGTGGAGGAGGACGAGGTAGCCAACACTGATTCAAAAATACAACAATGGCTGGGTAAGGCCGGTGATGTGTCAAATTCTGTCCCCCGTCAAATAGTGTCCACCCTGTACTGCGCTTGCTCAGTATGTAGGACAAGGGGATTTCGAAAATCTCCCAAGACGAACGGCGCCTGCGTGGTGAGTTCAGGTGAAGGCCACACCATCCGTGGTTCAAGCCGAGCCAAGTGAGGCCGTGCCCGAAGCGTGGCGATCGAACCGAGCCCGTGAGGGGCCCTGTTACTATGTGCTACCGTATGTCCACTTGGATGGTGGGGCTTGAACCTGCACTCACGGCGCAGGCGCCGTTCATCTTCGGAGATTTTGTGAATCTCCTTGTCCTCTGTACTGCGCAAGCGCTGCGCCTTCGCAGTATGGGCCGGACACAATCCGATGGCCGGACAGTTTTTGTCACAACACCGGTATACATGTCTATTCTGCACAAGGTACGGACAAGTCCTGTGGGATCCATGCCTGGTTCATTTTAATGAACGTGAGCTTGTCCACATTGGATCTGGACAGGCGGCTGTGCTTGTCTGTGATAACGCCCCCTGCCGTGCTAAATACACGTTCAGATAATACACTGGCTGCAGGGCAGGCCAGCACCTCCAAGGCATAAAGGGCAAGCTCAGGCCATGTGCCCAATTTGGAGACCCAGAAGTTAAAGGGGGCAGACCCGTCATCCAGTACGTGTAGGCCTGTGGACACATACTGCTCAACCATGTTGGTGAAATGCTGCCTCCTGCTAAGACGTTCCATCTCAGCTGGTGGTGCTGGTTGTTGTGGCGTGCTGACAGAGCTTTTCCACATTTGCAGTGGAGTAGACAACAAGCGTTTTTTCAAGGAGGCATAGAACTGGGATAGTAACGCTAAGAACGGCGTCATTGGCACTGGACATGTTGGTGGAGTACTCGAAACAGCGCAACAAGGCACACAGGTCTCGCATGGAGGCCCAGTTATTGGTGGTGAAGTGGTGCTGTTCCGCAGAGCAACTCACGCGTGATTGCTGCAGCTGAAACTCCACTATCGCCTGCTGCTGCTCGCACAGTCTGGCCAGCATGTGCAAGGTGGAGTTCCACCTTGTGGGCACGTCACATATGAGGCGGTGAGCGGGAAGGCCGAAGTTACGCTGCAGCGCTGACAGGCGAGCAGCAGCAGGGTGAGAACGCCGAAAGTGCCACACACAGCCCGCACTTTCTGCAGCAGCTCTGGCATATTGGGGTAATTTTTAAGGAACCTCTGGACCACCAAGTTCAGCACATGCGCCAGGCAAGGGATGTCCATCAAACCGGCTAGGCCCAGAGCTGCTACGAGATTTTGCCCATTATCGCACACCACCAGGCCGGGCTTGAGGCTCACTGACAGCAACCACTCATTGGTCTGTTGTTCCATGTCCCTCCACAACTCCTGCGCGGTGTGGGGTTTTTCCCCCAAACAGGAAAGTTTTAAAACTGCCTGCTGTCGTTTCCCCTGGCTGTGCTGAAGTTGGTGGTGAAGGTGTTACGCTGACCGGATGAGGAGGCGGTAGAGGATGAGGAAGCGGAGTAGGAGGAGTTAGCAACAGGAGGCAAACTGAAGCGCCCTGCAATCCTCGGTGGTGGAAGGACATGCGCCAAACTGCTATCTGCCTCAGGCCCAGCCGCCACTGCATTTACCCAGTGTGCTGTTAGGGAGATATAACGTCCCTGACCATGCTTACTGGTCCACGCATCCATAGTTAGGTGGACCTTGCCACAGATGGCATTGCACAGTGCACACCTGATTTTGTCCCCCACTTGGTTGTGCAGGGAAGGGATGGCTCGCCTGGAAAAATATTGGCGGCTGGGCCCGACATACTGTGGGACAGCCAATGCCATCAGGCTTTTAAAACTCTGCGTCTCCACCAGACGGAATGACAGCATTTCAAAGGCCAGGAGTTTTGAAATGCTGGCATTCAGGGCCAGGGATCGCGGGTGGCTAGGGGGGTACTTCCTCTTCCGCTCCAATGTTTGGGAGATAGAGAGCTGAACGCTTCCATGGGACATTGTGGAGATGGCTGGTGACCCAGGTGGTAGTGTTGCTGGCAGATCCTCTGTTTGCGGGGTGGCAGGTGCCACTGTCACTACAGAGGTGGATGAAGAGGCCGAGACTGCAGCAGAAGAGGAAGCAGGAGGAGCCAGAGACCTTTCTTGGTTTTTGAGGTGTCTACTCCACTGCAGCTTGTGCTTTGCACTTAGATGCCTGGTCATGCAGGTTGTGCTCAGGTTGAGAACGTTTATGCCTCGCTTCAGCCTCTGATTGCACAGCCTGCAAACCACTCGTGTCTTGTCATCAGCACATTGTGTGAAGAACTGCCACGCTAGGGAACTCCTTGGACCTGGCTTTGGTGTGCTCGGTCCCTTGCTGCGTTGGGCAGTAGCAGACATACTGTCTAGCTGACAGACGCTCCGCTTTTGCACCCTGCTCCCTCTTCTGCTGTGCTGGTGGCTCTGTGCGACCACCGCCTCTTCCTCCAAACTACACTGGTCACCTGCATAACGTTCATTCCATGTGGGGTTGAGGACCTCATCGTCCTCCACATCATCTTCCACCCAGTCTTCACCCCTGCCCTCCTTGTCTGTCTGCACAATTGCGAAAGCAGCAGCAGTTGGCACCTGTGTTTCGTCATCATCCGAGACGTACTGTGATGGTCCTCCCATGTACTCATCATGAAACATAAGTGGTTGGGCATCGGTGCACTCAATCTCTTCCACTTCTGGGGCAGGGCTAGGTGGATGGCCCTGGGAAACCCTGCTAACAGAGTCATCGAAAAGCAGAAGAGACTGCTGCATGATTTGGGGCTCAGACTGCTTGGCTGATTTGCAAGGGGGTGAGGTGAAAGACTGATGGACATGGGTTTCAGGTGCCAACTCTGTTCTTTCATCAGAAGAGTGGGTGGGAGACAATGTGAAGGAACCCGAGGCACTGTCAGCAACCCAATCTACTATCGCCTGTACTTGTCCTGGCCTAAACATTCGTACAGCCTCATTAGGCGCGACAAAATACCACCGCAGGCTTGGTCGCCTACTCGCACCTGAGGAAGGTGTTTCACTTGTGCGTGTATCTGGCACAGATCCACCACGTCCTCTCCCTGCAACAGGAGATCCACCAGCAGCACCACGATCGGGGCCACCACGTCCCTTTGACCTTCTCCTCATATTTTCCAAATTTAGGATCTTGCCCTAAATGGGTGTTTTTGGAAGAGCAGAACACACCCACAGTACGTAACCGCTGAATCGCACAGCTACAGAACTGCAGAAAATGCTATTCAAAAAAAATGTTGTTTTTTTAGTATAGCACAGTAGGAGAAAACTATATAGAAATTGTTTATTTCACACACCTCCAAATATGTATAACACACTGCAAACTATTTTTTGTGCCCCTAAACGGCGTTTTTTGGAAGAGCAGAACACACCCACAGTACGTAACCGCTGAATCGCACAGCTACAGAACTGCAGAAAATGCTATTAAAAAAACATTTTGTTTTTTTAGTATAGCACAGTAGGAGAAAACTATATAGAAATTGTTTATTTCACACACCTCCAAATATGTATAACACACTGCAAACTATTTTTTGTGCCCCTAAACTGCGTTTTTTGGAAGAGCAGAACACACCCACAGTACGTAACCGCTGAATCGCACAGCTACAGAACTGCAGAAAATGCTATTCAAAAAAAATTTTGTTTTTTTAGTATAGCACAGTAGGAGAAAACTATATAGAAATTGTTTATTTCACACACCTCCAAATATGTATAACACACTGCAAACTATTTTTTGTGCCCCTAAACGGCGTTTTTTGGAAGAGCAGAACACACCCACAGTACGTAACCGCTGAATCGCACAGCTACAGAACTGCAGAAAATGCTATTCAAAAAAAATGTTGTTTTTTTAGTATAGCACAGTAGGAGAAAACTATATAGAAATTGTTTATTTCACACACCTCCAAATATGTATAACACACTGCAAACTATTTTTTGTGCCCCTAAACGGCGTTTTTTGGAAGAGCAGAACACACCCACAGTACGTAACCGCTGAATCGCACAGCTACAGAACTGCAGAAAATGCTATTCAAAAAAAATGTTTTTTTAGTATAGCACAGTAGGAGAAAACTATATAGAAATTGTTTATTACACACACCTCCAAATATGTATAACACACTGCAAACTATTTTTTGTGCCCCTGAATGGCTCTTTTTGCAAGCGTACATTAAAGTGCAAATTTTTATTTTATTTTTTTTTGCCCTAAACGGGTCTTTTTTTGCACGAGCAAAATAAAATGCTTTTTTTTTTTTTGCCCTATGGGTCTTTTGGAAAAGAGCACAATAAAGTGCCTTTTTTTTCCCCCTAAAAGTTAGATTTTCTCTGACACTGGGCTCATGGCAGTGTAAAAAGACTGCACTGCAACACAAATAGGTAAACCTATGCAGATCGCTGATTTTAATCTCTGAGTCTGGACTCCTATATAATATTCTCTCTCCCTGAAAGCACCAACACAGGAACCTGGCCCTACACTACACTATCTCTCTATCTTTTCCCTCAGATTGTAGAATCAGGACTACCTCATCTATTTTTCTATCTCTCCCTAAAAGCAGCAGCAGCAGACTAGATCCTCTCCCTATCTATTCTGAAGCAGAGTGACATGTGTGCTGTGTGCCTCTAGCTTATATAGAAGCTGGGTCACATGTTGCACTGACCATCACAGCCATGCCATTAGTAGGCATGGCTATGATGGCCTCTAAGGGCACACCAGCTAATCAAAAGGTGATTGGTTGGCCCCTGAAGCATTTCTAAATGCGTAATTAGATTGCCGAACCCGAACCCGGACTTTTGGGCAAAGTCCAGGTTCGGGTTCGGGAAAAAGCTAAAGTTCGGTACGGACCCGAACTTTACAGTTTGGGTTCGCTCAACACTAATCATAAGCAAAAAAAAAAAAAAAGAGCCACGGCACACTGGATAAATCACAGATGTTCGAAATCGTGCAGGGGGTGTGGTTTTGAGATGGCAGAGTGAGGAGGAACACGCTGTAGCCCTTTGACTCTCCACCCGGACACCCAGCGAGGATAATGGCCGCATAGCCTCCTGTATAGCTCCATGTGTGTACGGCTCAGTAACCCAGCCTACCTGGGATGAAGAGGAGGGAGAGAGCAGCGAAAAAAACGGGGTCGCAGCCGGAGATTGAATCCTTCTTCCCCCGCACACGAGCCGCGCTGACCAGGCTACAGGCGGTGGAGTCACGTGGGGCAGCGAGCGGTGAGACAGAACAGTGTAAGCGCCCAGAGAGACACCAGAACGAAGAGACATACGGTCCCGAAGCACTGGAGGAGTCGGCAGCATCGGCAGCAGCGACAGCACCCACCCCACAGGTGCAGGTACGGGGGTCTATGGAAGGGGGGAAGCAGAGTAGGCAAGGGGGGCAGGAGCATAGCCCCCAGGACAGGATGATACAGGGAACTCCTGACTTTGGTGAACTGGACCTTAGAGCTCTGCTGCAAGCCCTGCCAACGCGTGCAGACATAGAATCCCTCCCGACCCGCGCTGACATACAAACAATGATGCTACGTTTGGAAGAAATGCACCGAAAAGAGTGGGATCAAGTACATACTGAAGTGAAGCTTCTCTCAGAGAGATTGTCAAGGGAGGAGGGTCGGGTAACTACCCTAGAGAATCGGGTACAGCAACTGGAGCTGGGACAGGGTCTTAACTCATTACATGTTACCTCAATACAGCTGCAACTGGAGGAAATTGAGGACCGGGGACGTCGTTTGAACCTACGGTTTAGGGGGATCCCCGAGACAGTAGGGGGAGAGACATTACAGGCAACAGTCCTAGCAATATGTCAGCAGTTGGCTACCCCAGCGCCACCTCAAACATTGGAATTTGAGAGACTACACAGAGCCCTGGGACCCCCCTCAGTAAACATAGACAGACCAAGGGATGTTATAGGCCGTTTTCACCGATACGCACACAAGGAACTAATAAGTCGCATGGCCTGGGAAAAAGGTGAAATAGAACAAGAAGGATTTAGGGTAAAAATCCTGCCAGATCTTTCACGGGCTACATTGCAACGTAGGGCTATGCTACGCCCGCTCCTGGATAAAATTAAATCATTGGGGGGATCGTATAGATGGGGGTACCCCATTGCATTAATAGTGAAGAAAGACTCCCATACATTTACTTTGCGGCACCCGCGGGAATTATTAGACTTTTTTTCCTTCATGGAGATGGAAGCTATAGAGATCCCAAACTGGCTGCAGGAAATCCCAGGAACTGGGAGAAGAATGGAGACAATGAGGGATAGGAGACTCGAGGCTGTAAGGGGAAAGGGAGAAGGAAGCAAGAAACACTCTACTATCCCCCCTCCTCTAAAGAAGTGAAGATAGGAACAATGCTCTCTGTTTTTCTCCTCTCTAGCTCCTGACCCCCTAATAGTAACAATGGGGCTAGAATCAGAGGACCCCCCTGGTGGGAGATTCAACCTGGTCCACCAGCCCCCCTGGGAGAGGGGAGGGGGGAGTCCCCTCTCTTATTTTGTTTCCCCTTTATCTCCCCCTTGTCCCCCTTATGTGGGAGAATTCTATTTTCTGAACTTTTGGTGGGTCTTGCCTTGAAGAGGTATTCATATCCCTCTTTTTTTTCTTTTTTTCCCCTTCTTTTTCTTTTGGGGAGGATGTCTCCGTTTGCCCTCCCCCTCCCCCCTTTTTTTTTTTTTCCTTTTTCTTTTTGAGAAAGACTCAAGAGGGAAAGGAACGGGTGTTTCAGGAGATGATCTAACTGACGGGAGACAGATATGGTCGGGGTGTAATTACATGCACCCCTTTTTCCATTTTTTTTTTTTTGGTCCCCCCCCTTCAGGATTTGGGGAACACGGAAATATGGGGGATTGCTATCGCTTTGTCCTCTGACCCCTTTTTTATATATATTGGTAAATACGGGTGATAAATCCCTTTCTTTTTTTCTTCCCCCTCCCCCTTTTTTTTTTCCTTTTAGGAGAAGGGGGAGGGGAAACTATTTATTTACTTATTTATTTATTTACTTATTTATTTATTTATTTTTTTTGTGTGTTGTTGATTATTAGATGTGGGGGTAAAGGGGATAATGTTAAGGGTAATGGGAGAGGATGTGTTGCAGCGGAATATACTATAAGATGTAATGTATGATATATGTGAGTATCCTCTAAAATTATATACACATGTATACACATATTGGCCCCCTTCAAGACGGAGGGGTGCCCGTAGGAGGGAGGGAGGGATGGACTGGGGGGTTTCACCCCCTGCCCCCCCCCCCAATTTATTTACTGTTTCTATATAACACTGGAGATCACTGTGCTCCTTTTTTTTTTTTTTTGTGTGTTGGGAAACAATTTTTTTTTTTTTTTTTTTTTTTCGGGGGTGAGGTTAGAAGGGGTTCAGAGGATATAATATATAAACGTATAAATAAGGTATATATAAGGTATAAATAATGTATGATGATATACGATGAAGGGAAGGGGGAGAAGGATGTGATTCGGTTTAATTCTGGAAAGGAGGGAATATGGGAAGGAGATATCAATAAGAGGGGAGGTTTAGAAATTTAGAAGAAATGTACTAGGTAAAAGTAACTAGATAGGGTTCCCTATAATTAAACAGAATGTCTTAGGGAAGGCAGAGGCCTGAATGGAAAAGAGGGAAGAAATTTCCAAGTGTGAGGGGTGTGAATGTTTTAGGTACTGTATAAGTGCCACACCTTTTTTTTTTTTTTTTCCCTAGTAGATTTAGGGATACACATATAGTCACGTACATATATAATAAAGGAAATAGGGGGGAGGTATTGGGTAGTAAAGGAGTAGCTAGGAGTTAAACACAGAGACACAGGGAGGGATTAGGATAATAAGTGGGTAGATTGAGGGTAGATCGAGATAATATAGGAGGGAGGGGAGATAATAGGTAAGGGAGGGGGGGGGTAGAAAATAAGGGGTTAATGAGAAGAAAGGGATATTTAGAGAGTAGGAGGAGGGGGGCACGTATATATCACATTACACTTGTACACAATAGGATAGAATAGAAGGTACACACACTTGGATACAACTGAGGAGGTTAATGGTTAGAATGAGAAAGGAACCCCAGGCAGGAATAGGAATAAGCTAGTACTCGGAAGATCTATCATTAGGGAAGGAAAATGAGAAGGGGGGGGTCGAGGGATTAGGATATAGGAAGCAAAGGAAAAACAAAACAGATGGAATGGGGGAATGGGGAGAAAGGAGGGAAAGTGGTCCTGGCATATCTTATTTAAAATTAGTTATATCAAATTCCTAAAAAGCAAAATGTAACCTATGTAAGGGAATTTAAATTCTATATACAGTAAACACTAGCTGTTTAGATATATGGTTGATAATGGGGAAAAAGGGAAGAGGAAAGAAGGGAAGAAAGAGGAGAGAAAGGAAGAAAAAACTGGGATAAATTAGGATAAAACTGAATGATGGATGCCCCCTCGAAACTAGGATAATATAAAGTAAGGGGAGGGAAGAAGAGAGGGGAAGAAGGGAAAAAAATGGAGAGAGGAGCTGGAGTGAGATAGACGAAAGGGGCGTCCGGGGTGGAGGGTTGGGGGTGCACCTCTGCTGTACCAACACAACACCCCAATTAGGCTTGCGCCCACGTGAACCGTAGGGTAAAGGTTCGGAAGTGGGTGCCTCCCTTTGGGGTGGGGGTAAGGGGGGAGGGGTTAGTTGAATATTTAGGGGGGGGATTGGAAAGGGGGGGGGGTTTGCAATTTTCTTTTTTTTTTTTTTTTTTTCTTTTTTCTTCTCTCTCTCCGTGCTTCACCCTCTGAATCTACCGGGATGGAGGAAATAAGGATAACTACCATCAACGCTAAAGGACTTAACGTCCCAGAAAAGAGGAGAATGCTCCTGAGCGAGTTAAAACGAGCCCGCTCAGATGTAGCATTCGTGCAGGAGACACATTTCAAGATGGGCGGACTACCATACCTACAAAATAGGTTCTATCCATGTACATACCACGCATGTAGTCAGATATCAAAGTCAAAAGGGGTGTCAATCCTAATTTCCAATAGAATATCTTGGTCCCTGGTGGACAAAATAGTAGATGTAGAGGGTCGTTTCTTATTCTTAAAGGGACAGATTGGAAGTACAAAGGTGACATTGGCAACTGTTTACACACCAAATATACATCAAGACGCCTTCTTGAGCAAAACTTTGGATAAACTGGCGGGGTTTGCAGAAGGGAAGCTGATCCTAGGGGGAGATTTTAACATAACATTGGAACCTAAGGTTGACACATCAACGGGGACCTCATCCACACCAGGGGGGGTCCGGAAGAATATTCTGCAGAAGTTGCGGGACCTGCAGATGGTAGACGTTTGGAGATTACTACATGTAGGGGAAAGGGACTATACATTCTTCTCCAACCCTCACCAACTGTACTCCCGTATAGATCTCTTCATGGTGCCACACTATCTGTTGACGGCGGTGAAGGAAGTAAAAATTGAGAATATAACATGGTCAGATCACGCGCCAGTGACGCTACATATTGTGCTGTCTGACTCATCTACCGCACCGGAGTGGCGTTGGCGTCTGAACGAGAGCCTACTGCAGATCCCTGAAATTCGGGAAGATGTAGCAAAAGAAATGGAGGCATATTTCCTGACGAATGACACCCCGGGGAGTGACCCGGGAATGATATGGGAGGCGCATAAGGCAGTAATGAGAGGGGTATTAATAAAACATGGCTCCCGATTAAAAAAAGCACGAGAAAGAAAAATAGCTAAACTGTTAAGAGAAATCCAGGCACTAGAGGTACAACATAAGAAAATACAGATGCCGTCAGTGGGGATAGAACTGGCCCATTTGAGGAGACAACTGACAGAGCTACTTAGATACAAAGCAGAAGCGGCAATACAAATAGGGAAAAAGGTAACCTATGAACTTGGGGAAAAATGTAGTAAAATATTAGCAGGGAAACTTAGAGAGAAAGGGAAGACAGTATACGTACCCCATATAAAGGGAAAGAATGGACAACTGATTTCACTTCCTAAAAATATTGTCCAGAGATTTAGAGAATACTATTCATCCCTCTATAACCTGACCCCAACTCAGACGTCTCAGGCCACAATGGAAGAATACCTTCTATCAGCACATCTACCTTGTTTGTCACCAGCGGACCGTAATAAATTGGAGATACCTATCTCAGTGGGGGAACTAGAGACAGTGATAAAAACAGTTAAACGAGGGAAGGCACCGGGCCCAGATGGCTTTACTATCCAATACTACAAATATTTTCTCCCAATACTAGGGGTGTACATGACAAAGACATTCAATGGGATCGGCCGGGCCCCCGCACTGCCGCCGGATGCCCTTATGGCATATATTTCGGTTATTCCGAAAGAAGGGAAGGACCCGGCGGAGTGCGGGAGCTACCCCCCGATCTCATTGTTAAACACAGATTTAAAACTTTTCACTAAAATACTTGCCTCCCGTCTTCAGCCGCTTTTGAATCAAATGGTACATCAAGACCAGGTTGGGTTTATCCCAACCCGGGAGGCCAGGGATAATACCGTAAAAGTCCTCAATCTGGTACACCATGCTAACATATCAAAAACGCCCTGTATTTTTTTGAGTACCGATGCGGAGAAAGCGTTTGACAGGGTTAGTTGGCGATTTATGTTCGAAGTATTGAGGCAAATGGGATTGGGAGAACATATGCGGAGCTGGATAGCCGGGGTGTATGCTACACCCCAGGCCTCGGTAAAAGTGAATGGAGTCTATTCGGAGACATTTAAAATTTTAAATGGAACGCGCCAAGGGTGCCCACTCTCTCCGTTGCTGTTTTCTCTCTCCCTGGAACCCCTACTGAATAGGATTCGGCAAAATTCAGATATTCAGGGTCTCCAAATAGGTGCCCAAGAATATAAAATATCTGCCTATGCAGATGATATGATGTTCTCCCTATCACAACCTCACATTTCACTGCCAAACCTGATGAAGGAAATAGAAGGATATGGGAGACTAGCAAATTTAAAAATTAATTACGCAAAATCGGAAGCGATGGGGGTTGCCCTCCCCCCAGAAGTCCAGCAAAACATACAACCCAATTTCAACTTTAAATGGGTAGGGTCGTCACTAAAATATCTAGGAATAAATATACCATCAAGACTAGAGAAGGTTTTTGCTGCAAACTTCCCCTCACTATATAATGCAGTTAGCTCCCTATTAGACAAATGGAAACAAGGATTCCATTCATGGTTCGGCCGATGTAACGCCATCAAAATGAACATTCTGCCAAAATTCTTGTACCTATTCCAAGCTGTACCAATAGGAATTAATAGGGCCTACTTTCGGCAAGTAAATGCACTTTTCACTAAGTTTATATGGGCCAACAAGCGACCAAGGATTAGCAGAAGTCAAATGACCCTCCCCAAATGCCATGGGGGCTTAGCAGTCCCAGACGTGTCTAAATACCACCAAGCAGTCCATTTGGGAAGGGTCATAGACTGGTGCAGACATGTAGAATTCAAACTATGGATAAAACTGGAGCAAGAATTTAGCCAGGTGCCTTTGAGCAGGGCACTCTGGTGTTATTCAAGGTTACCTGACTCACTTAAAAAACACCCTTTGATAGGACCAACATTATCTATAGGGGCAAAAATATGTCTGAACCCTAAATACTCATCAAGACATTCCCCATTATATCCAATATTGGGAAACCCAAGCTTTGATCCAGGGATGGAGACAAGAGCATTTCGGAGACTTCGAGAGAAGGGCTATACTCAGGTATCGCATTTTATGCAATCCGAAACTTGGCCCACAATGGTAGACCTGACGAAATCAGGAGGTCAATTTGAAGTAGAACACTGGCAGGCAATACAACTTCGATACTACCTGGAGACATTGGGCCCAATGAGTAATTTTAAACGGGAACTAACTAGGTTTGAAACATACTGTGAGGAGAAGGAACCCACCAACCGAATAATATCTAAAATATATACGATGTTAATGACCCCACCAGAGAATTTTGAGCTGCCAGTATTTAGAAAATGGGAAAGGGACCTAAATAAGACCTTTACACCAGCTCAATACCAGAAGATAATATATTTGGCATTAAACTCATCAATATGCACTAAAATGCAAGAATTAAATTATAAACTACTGATGAGGTGGTATTATACACCATCAAAATTAGGCAGGTTCTACCCTGATGCATCAGATCAGTGCTGGCGATGTAAGGGGGAGCGGGGAACTTTGTTCCATATATATTGGACATGCCCTCAGATCAGACAATACTGGCTAGAGGTAGGAAGGATCGCTCAAAAAATTGAGCCTTACCCGGTGCCGGACGATCCGGGTTTTTTCCTATTGCATATAACGCAAATACCCACACAGACCTATAAAAAGTCAGTATTATGTCACTTGGTCAATGAGGCTAAGGCGTGTATAGCGAGATGCTGGAAAAGCTCTAGCCCTCCAACAATCGCAGAATGGCTTAACAGGGTCAGACAAGTGGGGGCGATAGAGGAGTTGGTGGCTTCGGCCCAAGACAGAAAAGAGCAACATATTAAAATCTGGTCAACATGGGAAAAATTTACGCAGACAGAAGAAGGGAAAAGATTAATGGGGAAGTAAGTCCGTCCACCTAGCCAGAGAAGTATTGAGGAGGTTATGGTTTACCTAACGGGGGAGGAGGTTGGGGTGAGGAGGGGAGAGAGAGATTTATTTAGTTATCTATTTATCTATTTAATTTTTTTTCTTTTTTTTTTTTTTTTTTTTCTTTTCCTTTCTTTCTTTCTTTCTTTTTTGGGGTTTGATTTGGGAGGGAGGTAGAGGGGGAATGGATAAAAATGTAAGGGAGAAGAAAACAAGGGCGTGAGAATCAAAGACGTTTAATAGAGGAAAGGAACTTTATGTGTCCCTCCTGTCACAGGGAGACACGTGAAGGCCAAAAGGGAAGGGAACCCATTGACATTGAGGTTTAGAGGTGAGAGGATCTAATTAATGGAATGGGATGAGGAAAATAATATGAATAGAAATGTAATGGAAAATGTATAAACGATGTATTGTATGTATCCCTTTTTGAAATATAAATAAAGAATAAATAAAAAAATCACAGATGTTCAAGTTTATTGTAGAACATCCACAAACATGGCATTTGGCAGTCCCCAAGGACTACCCCCTCTTACGCATTTTACTCAATTACCCCACTAACGCATTTTACCCAATTTATTGTAGAGATTTTTATGATTAAGCCCTGATTGGGCATTCCTAGAGTGAGAACTGGGATTGTCATGCTTGTAGATGTTTTACAAAAAATGTGAACATCTGTGATTAACTAATGCGCTCTTTTTTGATCCCCCAAACATTTTACTCAAAGGATTTGTATATTGTAGGTGTTGCCTTATAATCCACATTAAAAGACCCTCCCTCCACCAAATGATTTAAAAAAAAAAATTCATTGGTGTATGATGGCATTTTTAAACAAAAGCTTGCAAATTAGCATTGAAAAGGGCTAGAAAAAAACGTGCAATATTTGACTCCCATCAACTTCACTAAAATTTGACGCGTAAGAAATTTTTCCAGCTTCCAGATGAATATCTCATGCAAAGAGGGAAGAAAATACTATTAGTGCAAATAACATTCAAAACTTTTAATAAAAATCATAAAATGCCTACAAATTCAAAAGCTTAACAAAATTCTAACTTCTGATAAGAGTATGTAGCATCATACATTAGTACTCCTAAAGCAACGCCCTACATGTTTCAGCCAAAAAGGAACCATGGAGGACATTCTTTTTTGGAAAAAATGCATAGAGAAGGACTGATTCCTCCTCATTTTTGGTGAAGTAATAAATATAAGTTTAAATATAAATGAATTATAATTGTAATCTGAAGCTCAGCCTTCAACAAACTTGGTAAACTTTGGATCTGAAAGCTCTTCAATCAGTATTCTTATATAAAATGTGTATAACCATGAGTCCATTAAGTTTTCCTTTTTTTATTTTTTTTATCAGGTTCAGACATTATTTATCTTGATGGTAAAAGCTCCATATTTTACCGCTTCCATCAAAAATCAATGAGTACAACAAAAGATGTAATTTCTCTCAAGTTTAAGTCAATGCAAAGTGATGGCATGTTACTTCATGGGGAAGGACGGAATGGAGATCGTATCGCATTGGAACTTACAAAAGGAAGACTTTGGTTAATTATTAACCTCGGTAAAATTTTGTCATATCTTGCAACATTTACCATTCATCACACTGATACACAGCTGACCAACAGAACCTTGTGAAATATGACAGTATGCTATATATATATAGGCATTTAGATCTACTTCCAGGCCATATTGTTGTGTCTTTTGGATAGCTCGAGGAAGAGTTTGAACCCCTGTTAGGGTTGAATTACCTTCTTTGTACCTATAAAGAATAGACATTAATAGCCCTCCGTTCCCTATCCAGTTTGATGTTTTGACCACACTTTATGCTTTATGTTGTACTTCAATAAGTTATTCTTTTTAATAAGATGTATATATATATATATATATATACATATATATATTTTCATATATATATATATATATATATATATATATATATATATAAATCCAAAACAGGTATAAAGGCAAGCAAGGATCTTGCTGAAGAGATAAAAACATCATCATTTTTATTGTTGATGTTTTGATGAATCTTCCTCAAGGTCTTGAGACAATAAAAATGTTGCTGTTTTGATCTATCTCCTCTGCAGCTGTATGATTTTCTTTATGGGTGAGCCCCTGGACATTTACCTCAAAGTTTGAGTGCGGTATCTACCTTTGGGACTATATATATATATATATACAGTATATATATATATATATATATATTATATATACTGATCAGCTATAACACTTTGAGGCATAGACTCCACTAGACCTCTAAAGGTATGCTGTGGTATCTGGAATTATATTGTTAGTTTTAGGAAAAAAGTTAAACATTTTTTTTAACTTTATTTTGTCAAATTGCATAACTCAATTCAAAGAGATGGGTTTGTATAAATTATCTAAAGTAAAGAATACATATCCTAAATAATGAGATCCAGAAATGTATGAGCACATTATCAGAAATTTGAGCCAATCCCACTTGAAATCAAGTATGCTGAAACCTGTACTTTTCACTTAGTGAATTGCAGCACACATATAGGGCAATCTCATTTATTTCACAGATTCACTAACTACACGTGTGTAGGGATATCAGGCCCTATTCGCTATACAATCTGTGATGGACTAGGGGAGGGGGTTATTAAAAAAAGCTTTTAAAAAAGCCAGACCAGGTCTAGTGGACCAGTTGCCGGCATAGCCATTATTCATGAATACCTATTATTTAAATATTGGCTCAGCCCAGTGATTTGGTTGACCCATATCTAACCATTTCTTCTTTTGGAGCCTCTATATCCAATGCTTTATCTAACCATCAACATATACTATATAACATTTGATTAATATATACAAATGCACAGCATGCAACACAGTTATGACAAAGTTCTAATAACCAAAATAGAAATCATTTTTGTGGTGGAACCAGTGAACCAGTGCATACCTGCTTTAATCATATGATAGTGAATAGTGCCTTGGAAGTCAAATAACTGAAGAAACTATTGAGCTATTTTGCACACAGATATCAGCAAAATTTGAGTAAAAAGATTTTAAAAGCACTTTTTTTTTTATTTGCAAAATTAATCTAAATACAGACCAGTGGCGGCTGGTGGTATATATTTTTTTTGGGGACGGCAATCCATTCAGCCCCCCTCCCCCAATGGTCAGTCAGGTCTCCCGCACCAACCCCCCCGGTCAGTCGATCGGTCCCACGCACTTACCCCATCTAGGTCACGGGCTTCCTCTGGGCCTCTGCATCTCCTCCTTCCTTGGCTTCGCGCCAGGGCAGTTTCCCCTGTGTCTCCTTCCTCCTCCTCCTCGGCGGCCAATAGGATCACATATCCACTTGGCCAATCGGGTCTCAGGACCCACTTCCTGAGCCGGGATTGGCCGGGAGGAGAAGCAGTTAGACAATAGCGAATATTAACACAAGTGGGTGGGCTCACCCTTTTTTTAAACCAATTAGAGCCTCAGGCTCTAATCATGTGCTTCTAAAAAAATAAAAAACTCCCATTGGAATTTATGCGTCCGGCGCCCTGCTTGAAAATTAGGGGCCCGGAACATGGATTAGGGGGGCGGCACCCCTGCACCCCATATGGACGGGCCACCGCTGATACAGGCACAGGATGATGGCACCTTTCTTGTGCCCTCCATTAACTGTATGGCTACCAGAGCCACAAGCAAACCCACTTTGGGTGTTGGGATGCATTTTTGTCACCATTGTACATTTATCCATAAAAGTGGTTTATTATTTAAGTTCCAGATTCTGACCACTTTGCTTAACAAAAGAGATGTGTTACCTATATATAATTTCTGCATGAAAATACTAAATGTTGATGTCTTATTGTTATTGTACTACTGGTTTAATAGAATACCTGTTCTCTTTCAAGGAAATGTACAGTTGCATACCTCTAATCCTCATGTTAATGTCTCCTTGGGAAGCCTGTTAGATGACCAGCAATGGCATTCAACTGTCATAGAGCGTTTTGGACGTCAAGTCAATTTCACTGTTGACAAACATGTGCATCATTTTTTTATGAAGGGAGACATTTCCTACTTGGACATTGATTATGAGGTGTGTATTTTGTGTAAATTATAACATACATTTAGTCATGTGCAGATGAGCATACCGCTTAAATCTGATAAAAAACTTTGCTACTGTGATTTGTAACATTTTAGAGATTTTCTGACTATGTGCTATGTTATATGTTTCATTCTCTTATGCCCTGTACACACGATCGGATTTCCGATGGAATAAAATCCGATGGAATTTTCCGTCGGAATTACAATGAAGCTGACTTCCATCAGTCTTGCATATACACCATCAGACAAAATTCCGACCGTCCAAAACGCAGTGACGTAAAACACTCAGATGAGCCGAGAAAAATTAAGTGCAATGCTTCTGAGCATGCGTCGACTTGATTCTGAGCATGCGTGGGTTTTTTCTCTGTTGGGGTTCCACACAGACTATCGGAATTTCCTATCATTTTTTTTTCCATCGGAAAAATGTAAAACATGTTCTATTTTTTTACACCGATGGAAAAAACGATCGTGTGTACAGGGCATTAGAAAAACCGAAAAGAGTCCTGTATTGATTGACAGATGTGTGAAATCAATACTAATGGAGATTTGCCATTATCCACATAAGACAAGCTGATGAAAAGAGAAAAAAAATACTGTACAAGCTTTAGCTACTACATACTGTATATTTAGTACATTGAGTTCAGTTCAATGTGATTTCACCCAGTGTGTTTACATACTCATCTAATCTCAGCAGAACACAGAAAAGTGAGTTATTTCATTTCTAATACCTTAGCAATCACAGGCTGCAGATCTAAGGGTCAATTTTTTCAGCATTTTATTCAAAGGCCAAAAATCTACTGCCTCACGTTCCTCAGTGGGACATCCAATCCTATCCAGTCCCCTTGCACCAAGAGCAGCTTGTAACTCATGGTCTCAGCCCTGAAAAATGAATGAGATCCAATCAGAGTAGCTACCAGATCCTGAGAGCTCTGACGGAAAAAAGGGTTATGTGACAAAGAAGTGCATGAACTTCACAGCTTTAACTCCATCTCTGCTTTAAACTTTGCAGATTGTTTAAAGGAGTTGTTGTTGCCCTACCCCATAGCTAGGAATGAACAAAAATTTTGTTAAATTTTAATTTTTATGTTTTACATTTCAAATGCTGACCGAAATGCATCGAAGCCAATAAAAAAAGCTAAATTAGGTAATTTGGGTGATTTTAAATGGGTTTGCATGGCCCTTGTGTGTTTGTCTGTTTATGTTTTCAGTGTTCTTGTAGTTTTTTATTTTATTTATTTAGTTAGGGCTGGGTACACACAAGCCTAAAATTGGACAAAAACGGTTGGTTCTTTTGGCCGACTTTTGGTCCGTGTTTGCAGCTCCCTGTCCAGCAGAACCAGTCTCATGACTGTCAAAGGAGCATTCTGGAAAACCAGCATCTGATCAGCACTCACAGCCAATTGCTGCAAGTCCTGATCAGTGTGTTCTGGTGGGGGGGCAGTCCCCCTGTCAGAACACAAAGGCACATTGAGGGAGATCGTTGCACTAACAATGCTTGTGTTAGTACGGCGATCTTTAAGCAAAAATTATAGTATGTACCCCACTTAAAGTGGTATTAAAGCTTCATTGTTTTATTTTTTTCTAAATATATATTTATTTAATTTTCATATAAAACTATAACATTTGTTGAATCAGGAGTAGTCTGCCAGCAAAGGCAACAAAGTAAAAGACATAACACGACATAGTAAGCAGGATAAAGCTACGTGGTTTGAATCCTACAAACATTCATGAGATAACTACTAACATAGTATATGGTCCAACAAGAGTAACTAAACCGGTGGTTCTACCAAAGTTGTGGCCTAAGGAGTGGAAGCAGGTGAACATTTCACCCGGAAACGGGTAGAAAGATTAATAGAGTTATGAAGAAATATTGAACATTTCACATCAAATAATGTACTACTTAATCACATAGATAAGGTGGCATTCCTAGGGGAGGGGATGTGAGGTTTAAGGAGTTGGAAGTGTCCTGGATCATAAGTCATGTGAAAAGAGATTTCTTCTGGAGAGAAAGAATGTTCCATGAAGCGACGCCATCTTGCAATAAAGCGTTTTAGTGATGTAGAATGTTTGGTGATAGTTTCCAATTTCTCAATGTGAAATAGGGTTCGGAGTGCTTGTTTTACCGAGTCAATTATTAACAAAATAATCCTTGCTTGCTAAAACCTTTGTGAATTAGTTAAATTAGTACTGCTTGGGCCTTAAAGAAGGGGACATATCCCAAAAGCTTGTCCTGAAAAATTGTATGTCAGTGCAACAAAAAAAAAGTATCAAGGACAGTAGTCAATTGTTTCTGTCATAAGTGCACTAATACGGCTACAATCACCTTGAGCAGATTATTGCATAAAACTGAATATACCTTCATCAGCTTATGATAAGCAGACCAATTATTGCTTTTTTGAGTGGTTGCCAAATAGTTCTGCACAATTTTGCTTATTGCTATAACATAAGAATATCTATACCATTTCATGTAAAGACAACTGTACTGTTTATTAACCACTTAAGCCCCGGACCATTTCGGGCCATTAGGACCAAGCCTGTTTTTGGGATTCGGCACTGCGCTGCTTTAACTGTAAATTGTGCGGACATGCAATGTTGTACCCAAATGAAATTTGCGTCCTTTTCTTCCCACAAATAGAGCTTTCTTTTAATGGTATTTGATTGCCTCTGCGATTTTTATTTTTTGCGATATAAATGGAAAAAGAACGAAAATTTTGAAAAAAAAGATATTTTCTACTTTTTGTTATAAGAAAAATCGAATAAACTCAATTTTAGTCATACATTTAGGCCAAAATGTATTCAGCCACATGTCTTTAGTAAAAAAAATGTCAATAAGCGTATATTTATTGGTTTCCGCAAAAGTTATAGCGTTTACAAACTAGGGTACATTTTCTGAAATTTACACAGCTTTAAATTTATGACTGCCTATCTCATTTCTTGAGGTGCTAAAATGGCAGGGCAGTACAAAACCCCCCCAAATGACCCCATTTTGGAAAGTAGACACCCCAAGGAAATTGCTGAGAGGCATGTTGAGCGCATTGAATATTTTTTTTTTGTCCCAAGTGATTGAATAATGACAAAAAAAAAATAAAAAATTACAAAAAGTTGTCACTAAATGATATATTGCTCACACATGCCATGGTTATATGTGGAATTTCACCCCAAAATACATTCTGCTGCTTTTCCTGAGTACGGGGATACCACATGTGTGGGACTTTTTAGGAGCCTAGCCACGTACGGGACCCCGGAAACCAAGCACTGCCTTCAGGATTTCTAAGGGCGCAAATTTTTGATTTCACTCCTCACTACCTATCACAGTTTCGAAGGCCATAAAATGCCAAAATAGCACAAAACCCCCCCAAATGACCCCATTTTGGAAAGTAGACACCCCAAGCTATTTACTGAGAGGCATGTTCAGTCCATGGAATATTTTATATTTTGCCACAAGTTGCGGGAATATGACAAACTTTTTTTTTTTTGCACAAAGTTGTCACTAAATGATATATTGCTCACACATGCCATGGGCATATGTGAAATTACACCCCAAAATACATTCTTCTGCTTCTCCTGAGTACGGGGATACCACATGTGTGGGATTTTTTGGGAGCCTAGCCGCGTACGGGACCCCAAAAACCAAGCACCGCCTTCAAGGTTTCTAAGGGCATAAATTTTTGATTTCACTCCTCACTACCTATCACAGTTTTGAAGGCCATAAAATGCCAAGATGGCACAAAACCCCCCCAAATGACCCCATTTTGGAAAGTAGACACCCCAAGCTATTTGCTGAGAGGCATGTTGACCCAATTGAATATTTTTTTTTTTTTGTCCCAAATGATTGAATAATGACAAAAAGAAAAAAAAAATGTACAAAAAGTTGTCACTAAATGATATATTGCTCACACATGCCATGGTTATATGTGAAATTGCACCCCAAAATACATTCTGCTGCTTTTCCTGAGTACGGGGATACCACATGTGTGGGACTTTTTGGGAGCCTAGCCGCGTACAGGGCCCCAAAAACCAAGCACTGCGAACGCTGCAGTTATGTGTGTTGTGTTTGGTAAGTGACAGTGATCGATCGATACTGCGCTTGGGTGGGCTGGGCTGGGCTGAGGGGCTAAACGCAGGCGCTAGCAGGTATCTGGGCTGATCCCGCTAACACTGCATTTTTGGGAACCCTAAACCGCTGGGGATGCTAGTATAGATCTGATCAGATCTGATCAGATACTATACCACTAAGGGGGGTGTATGCTTTGCGCGTGGGTGTTAGCGTTACTGTCACTAACCTAACACTGCCTGGGGCGACGCAGACCCTCTCTGGCGCTAAAACCTAATTGATCTCACCCGCCGGGTGATCAGGGGGGTTAAACCTTTATTGGGTTATATACGGCGGGTGCCCTGATGCTATAAAAAGCAAACTAATCAACCAGCGTCACCCGTAACCTTTATATGGTGATCACTGGTAAAAGGGTTAACTAGGGGCAATCAGGGGGTTAAAACCTTTATTAGGTTAAATATGGGGGTACCTGACACTATATAAAAACCTGACGGGTAACCTAAATAACTAAATAACTTACTGGCTAACCAGTGACACCAGTGACGCTTATACGGCGATCACTGGTGAAAGGGTTAACTCTAGGGGCAATCAGGGGGTTAAAATAATATATGGGGGTACCTGACACTAATAAAAACCTGCGGCGAACCTAAAAAAAAATAACTGCCTATCTAAAACACCAGCGACACGAATACAGCGATCGGAAAAACAATCGCTTAGTGACGCTGAAGTTAGGGGGTGAAAGGGTTACCTGGGGGGTGATCAAGGGGTTAAACCTTTATTAGGGGGGTTAGGGGGCTACCCTGGACCTAAAGGGGCCTAATCCTAACTGCCCTGCAACTTTTTACAATCACAGATGACACTAAATGCAGTGATCAGTAAAATAAATGATCACTGCAATCAGTGACACTGTGATTGGGGGCTTTGGGGTGACCTGGGGGGTGATCTGGGGGTGACTGGGGGGTGATTTGTGTGCCTATGTGTACCTACGTGTCAGTGGACTATTAGTGCACTAACCTGCTTCCTCTCTGCTCGGCGCCGGGAACGAAAAGACCGCGGCGAGGGAGATGACATCACTTCCTCCAGCCTTGTTTACATCACATGGCGGAGGAAGCATTTTCATTGGCCGGGAGCGATCGCGAGGGGGGGGGCGGAATCGAGCGGCCCCCCCCTCATGCCTGATCGCTCCCGAACACTTAACGGCCGCTCACTGCAGTGAAGGGGGGTCCGGATGGACCCCCCAACTGCACAAAGGCGATCACGTAGATCTACGTGATTCTGCCTGTCCGTGCCATTCTGCCGACGTAAATCGGCGGTGGGCGGTCGTTAAGTGGTTAAAGGATATACACCATATTCAGGGTGTAACATGTAACATGTTACTAAAGCACCTGCCCACACCCCAACATGATCCCTCATTGTGACAGCGGGCAGGGGACCCCCTTCCTGAAACTGCTGTCACAATTAAAAAAATAGATTCACTGAGTTCTGTAAATGAATGAACTACAAGTACCGTCTTCCACTACGGCAGATGACTTGTAGTTCTCAATGAATTACGAGAATGTTGGTGAGTGCTCTAGTAGTTAATTTATTCTTACTGGACTGTCATACAGGAGGTATAGGCAGACAGCTATACTGAGAGTCTGCATGATACTGACATCTCACCCACGATCAAGTGATCGCAGGTACAATGCTCTGTATGCTCGTTGGAAAAAATAATACTAGATGTATTGTTTTTACCTGCAAAAAACACGTGCATTCATAAAAAAAAATTAAGTAAACTTATCCTTTAATAATAAATCAAACATGCGGTTAATTCTGCTGTTAGTATAACCACGACAAATGCCCTTGTTTGATCTCTCAGCATTTGAGTTACAATTTACTATTGTTAGCTTTGGAAAAGATAAAATCTGCAGCTTGTAGAGATACAGAAAATGTAGATATAAAACAAAATACAACAAAACATTGATTCTAAACATTGATTGTATATTTTAAGAAATTTTAAAAAGAAACAAAGAATAAGAATTATTTTTGGCAAAAGTAAAAAAGTATATTAAATACAAGGAGAACCATAAATAGACTGGTGTAATTAAATGCTCAATTAAGAATGTAACTGCAACATTCTGTAACACACTATAGAAACTAGCCTAATGGCTATATTGATTTTTCTTTTCTTTCTAAGCTTAGCTTTGGAGGTATCACCTCGCAAGGAAAATCAGCATCACTGCAACAGAAGAATTTTCATGGATGCTTTGAAAACCTTTATTATAATGGTATGAACATTATTGACTTGACCAAGAGGTATAAACCTCCAATCTACATTGAGGTAAGACTAAATTAACATTTGGTAAGACAATCAATACAATTATCAGATTTTAGCAAGTGGTCTTTAAAGGCCCTCACATAGATGTATTAAAATATTGTTTGTCTCATATAACAAAGAGTCAGCTTCCTCTGCATTGCTATCTAAAGAGATCATAGCAGGATTCTGAACCACTTTAGTTCTAACACCGGTACAACCTATGTGGACCAGAGCAACTGTTACATTTCTGCTATAGGCATATTTATTTCTTAACAACTTTGTCATTGCTTAAAGCGGAGGTTCACCCAAAAAATTTACATTAGCCCATCCTGATCTTTGTACCATATGATGCTACATAAGTATAATATTTTTATATGTGCGGGTGTCATTACCGAGATTCAGCCGTATTAGTCAGGACTTCCGGGTATTCCTCCCGCGGGAGTGGGCGTATCACTTGCTCTCCACGAAGCCCCAGTGTTTGCTGGGAGGTGACTGCAATGTCTCCTGGGAGCACAGTGTCACGCTTCCCAGGAGACAGAGTAACGCTGACGATCGTAATCTCACGAGATTTCCCTGCTGGGAGACTAGCATTCGCCTCTTCCCGGAAATCTGTGCTTGTGGGCTTCACATTGCCCACAAGCAAAATGGAAAATAACAGAATCGTTATATAAGTTTATATTTACTACGAAAACGGACAGGAGATGGATCATATTGCCGAACAAGTGAGTACTAACTATGTATGTGTAACCCCATTAGATGCACTTAAAAAAAAATCGAGGGACCGCGGAACCTCCGCTTTAAAGTCCTGTTTTTTTTTTATATAAAAATCAGAAAACATGTGTATATTTACCTGATCTGTGCAGGGGTTTTGCACAGAGCAATCCAGATTCTCCTCTTTTCTGGCCCCTCTTCTGTGCTCCTGGCCCCTCCCTCCTGTTGAATGCCCCTACAGCAAGCAACTTGCTATGGGGGCACCCGAGCTGAGCCGCTGCCTTTGTGTGTCCATTCAGACACGGAGCCCCGGCCCGGCCTCTCTCTCCTAATTGGCTCACTAAATTTTATTGACAGCAGCGAGAGCCGATGGCACTGCACTGCTGTCTCAGCCAATGAGGAGAGCCGAGTCTCTCGTGCAACATCACTGGATCTAGATTGACCTCAGGTAAGTATTAAGGCCCGTACACACGGTCTGACTTTTTGCCAACAAACTTCAAAATGAGCAAGTTTTCCCAAAAATCCGACCGTGTGTACGCTCCATCAGACAAACCTTTTTTTGGTTTTCATCGGAGAAAAGTTCGCTCTGCAAACGGACAAACTTTTCGGCAACAAAAGTCCGATGGTGCAAAGTCCGACCGTGTGTACAGAAATCCATCGGACTTTTGTCCGAAGTACAAATACGCATGCCCAGAACCAATGTTAAAATCAAGCAACAATAGCAGAAGTTGACCAAAGTGTGGCGGTAAAGAGCAGAAAAGAGCAGAAAGACCACGTGATGTTGGGAAAGTTTTGGGAAAGTTTGCAGAAAAGTCCTGCCGTGTGTATACTATGGGTGTGCCCGGCCAACTCCCTTCGGACAAAAATCCACGGAAAAGTTTGTTTGAAGTCCGACCGTGTGTACGGGACTTTAGAGGGGCTGCTGCACACAGAAGTTTTTTTTATCTAAATGTATAGAATTCATTAAGATAAAACAAACTTCTGCCTTTACAACCACTTTAAGATGACCAAGTAATACATACAGCATATCTTCTTTTCTGTTGGTGGTATAGTAATGCAAAAATGATGCTCCAGTCAGCTCTGTGCCCTTAGCCATTGCTCTCTGCTGCTAATGATAGTGGAAGCAGTGACTTTTGTGCATGCCCCGGGCATGCACACAATAGTAAACAACAAGGACATATGGACATATCTGCCTTCCTTTCAATTACAACAGCTGGACATAAGGAGGTTAAAATGCCACTTTTTTTTTTTTTTGCACTTCTTTTAATGCAACAATACAAAAATGTAACAATTAAAATGAATAAATACAAACATTTAAACATTAAATATTAATAGTTTGCAAAATATAATCAATAATAAAACCAAGCAGGATAAAAAAATTGTTAGAAAAGAAGGAAAAAAAATAGTAAGTTAGATCTGAATATTTTTTTTTTTTGCTATTTACATGCCAGGCCACTTTAACTGACAACATATGCAGATACATACTTATCTCTTTGATCTGCAGATAATTGAAACAGAATAGATAAAAAAAGTAACAATGCTGTTTTGTATCACTCTGGGGTGGACTTACTAAAGACAAATAGACTGTACATTTTCCAAGTGCAGTTGCTCCAGAGGTTAGTAAACAAAGTGAAGCTTCACTTTGCAAAGAATACCCAATCACATGCAAGGAAAATTAAAACAGCATTTTTGCTTGTACACAAATGAAGTCAGCAGAGCTCCCCCTCATTTACTAAGCTCTGGAGCAACTGCATTTGCAAAGGTGCAACTGCATGTGCAATATGCACAGTCTTTTTGCCTTTAATAAATCAACCCTTGTTTGACAGTGTTTAAAAACACTGTGCCAGACAGTCTGTTTTTTGACAGCAGAGCTGCTCTATCAAAATAACAGCTGGGAATTGCAGGCAAGTGCAAGCAAGGGGATCAGCTGTAGAGCAGGGCATATTACACACTCTCTGTGTATTTCAATGAAACTTTTGTTTGTGGCTGAGAGGTGGTCATGATGATGTCATGATCTCTACCTCAGTCAATCAGAAGAAGCTTGACCAGTGCTCATCCCAACTCAGTTTTGTTCGGGGAGTGGGCAGGAAGTCTCTGTTCCACTTCTGGCATACAGTGCTGTATACCATATAACGCTGATGCTACATACGGTTTGTACTGTGCACCCAGCAGGCACATCTGTTAGTGAAGGAAATTGTTCCTTGGAGTTAAGCCTCGTACACACGAACAAGTTTCTCGGCAAGAAACGGCAAGAAAACTGCCGAGATAGCTTTCTTGCCGAGAAAATTGTTCGTGTGTATGGTTTCTCGTCAAGAAAACCGACAAGAATCTCGACGAGAAATATAGAGAACCTGCTCTCTATTTTCTCGTCGAGATTCTCGTCAGCCTGTTTATCGACCAGAAAATTGTGTGTGTGTGTACACTTACCTGTCCTCCGGGAAGCCCGCGCATGCTCGAAATGACTTTACGCGGTAGCTTCCTAGGCATAGATAGGGTGTAGCAAGATGGCGGCGACGGCATCGAATGTGACGAGCGCACGCTCGTCGTAGTCGATGACGTCACCGGGTTCGCTCCATTCAAAGAACCGCGGGTTCTTTGATTCGAGCGTGTGTACACTCGGCCGGGACAAGTTTCTTGTCCAAGAATCTCGTCAAGAAAAACGACGTGTTTTTTCTTGACGAGATTTTCGGCCGTGTGTACGAGGCTTGAGACTTAAAAACCAAGCATTTTTTCTAATATTGCCCTGCTTAATATTTAAAACCTCCTAGAAATAACATAGAAATTTAGGGAAAGTATATACTCTTCAAAAAAAATAATATATGCATAATCAGACATTGCCTGGTTTTATGGCTTCATAATTAAAGCGGAGGTTCACCCACATTTGAAAGATTGCTTAAAACATTCCCTATTAGCATAAATAGAAACAAATGCCTAACCTTTTTTTTTTTTTGTTGTGTAGTTTTCGTTCTTCATCTTTCTCCATTGCTACTTCCGGGATTTCCTCCCGCGGGAGTAGGCGTGTCCTTTGCTGTCCTATGTGTCGCTGTGTATGCCGGGATGTGTGCAGCAATGTCTCCTGGGAGCAAAGTGTCCTGCTTCCCAGGAGTAAAAGAGTAAACATGACGATAATTCAATCGTCACGTGACTCGTCTACCCGGTCACGTGATGCGCATTCACCTCTACACGGAAGAATATGCTTGTGGGCTTCAAGATGCCCACAAGCAAAATGGCAACTCCAGGAAGTGTTTTTATAAAGAGTTATAAAGAGTTATAAAGAGTTATTTATTATGAAAATGGATGGGGGATGTATAGCAGCGCTGGACAAGTGAGTACTACACATGCATAAGTAGTAGCATAGAATGCACTGAAAAAAAAAATGTATGGACTGCGGAACCTCCGCTTTAATAAATATCCCTCTTAGTAGAAACATTTTTTGAAGGCAAAAATGTAATCAACCAGAGCTGTGCTGTATATACTATGTTATATTCAATATTTTGATGTTTTAAAAGCTGAACTTACAGAAAGATTAACAAGACATGTTTTCTAAGTCTATTCACGGGTGAAATAATTAGTAAACAGTATTCCTTTAAAGTTATTCTAAATAATACACTCGTGCTCTTGTATTGCATTTTGTAAAACCTGCATTGTTAGTGGTTATAAATGTTCAAGGAACATTACCTTCTACGTCACACAATCTAATAAAATACTTTATATCTTAGTATCATTATGTTGCTGTTGACTATGACTGTAAAGCATTGATAATTAAATATTTTATAGCTTTTGCTTTCTCTTTTTTAACCCTTAGGGAAATATTTCATTTTCTTGCCAAGAGCCTACAGTTGTCCCAGTCACATTTCTTAATTCAAACAGCTATTTGATCCTTCCTGGATTATCAATGCAAGAAGAATTTATCATCTCTTTTAATTTCCGTACTTGGAACAAGGAAGGCACACTTTTTGCCACTAAGCTTAGCTCTGCTCCATTTATTTTTGTAATATATCTTACTGAAGGAAAGCTTAAAATGAGCCTTTTTAAATATGACCGATTGTACTTGGACACGACAACAGGTAAGCATCACATTGCCACCATCCACATGACCTCTAATTTTAAAATTGTCTCTTCTATCACATAATGCTCATTATGAATTTGCTTAAGGAAAAACAATGAACAAAAGCAAAAATGATATATCTATTGCAATCTGTACATATCATTATCACACCAGTTTTTGTTTTTTGTGTTCCCCCTGGCAAACCTTAACCAATGGAAAGATTTGTTGAATGTCAGCTTCCTTTAACAGTATCACGATGCTTATCATTCTGCAGTGAAAATACTGAACTGTTGCCACCTTATTAACAGGTTAGCTCTGTAGTCTTAAGCCCTGTACACATGATCGGTTTTACTGATGAAAACAGTCCGATGGACTTTTTTCATCGGACAAACCGATCGTGTATGGGACCCATCGGTCTTTTTTCCATCGGTTTTAAAAAATAGAACATGTTTTAAATTTTTCCGATGGATCAAAAACCAATAGCAAATTCTGATCGTCTATGGGCAAGTCCATCGGATAAAAAACCCATGCATGCTCAGAATCAAGTCGACGCATGCTCAGAAGCATTGAACTTCATTTTTCTCGGCTCATCGGAGTGTTTTACGTCACCGCGTTTGGAACGGTCGGTTTTTTGACTGATGGTGTGTAGGCAAGATTGATGGAAGTCAGCTTCATCGGATTTCCGATGGACAAAACCATCGGATCAGCATCCATAGGATATCCGATCGTGTGTATGAGGCTTTAGATGGACTTTAACCACTTGACCTCCAGAAGATTTTCCCCCCTTCCTGACCAGGCCACATTTTGCGTGGTCATGGAACAATGTACCCAAATAAAGTTTATGGTTTTTTTTGCTCACAAATAGAGCTTTCTTTTAGTGGTATTCGAACACCCACTGCGGTTTTAAATTTTTTGCACTATAAACAAAAAATGACAGGAAAAAAAACAAAACAATATTATTTACTTTTTGCTATAAACCATATACAAGAGAAAAATTTAGAGAACAAATTTCGTAATTAATTTAAGCCAATATGTATTCTGCTACATGTTTTTAGTATAAAAAATCCCAATAAGCGTATATTGATTGGTTTACGCAAATGTTATAGCGTCTACAAATTATGGGATCTATACTGGAATTTTTATTTATTTATTTTTTATAGTAGTAATGGCGGCAATCTGCGACTTATAGCAGGACTGCAATATTTTGGCGGATAATCGGACACTAACTGATACTTTTGACACTTTTGGAACCAGTGACACTAATACAGTGATCAGTGCTAAAAATATGCACTGTCACTGTACAAATGACACTGGCTGGGAAGGTGTTAAACATCTAGGGTAGTGATGACGAACGCGTGGCACGCGTGCCGCTCCCGGCACGGCAAGCCGTCTCTGTGGGCACGCCGTGACAATCGAGAAATTACACAGAAAAAATTATTGAATCGTCACACACCGCACCCGCAAACTATATCTCCCACAGTTTTCTGGGCTAGCGGTGATGTGTCCGAGTGGGCGTGACATAAGAATAAGCGCCCGGAGGTGACGTGCTAGCTTGCTAATCCAATTAAAGAAGCTGTCTCATCCACACCACCTAAACAAATCATCTCTGATGTGCTGTGCATGACTGGGAGAACACGCGGAGAGAGCATGAGGAGGAGACGTGCAGGAATGAGCTGCAGGACTTAGAGCAAGGTGAGACAGGCGTTATCTAAAAAAAAAGGCCTAATTATTAGTGTCATTATTAGTGTCATTGGGAAACATTTCCCCCCCCCCCTCATTGGTGTCATTGTGCACTGTTATAGGTGTTATTTGGAAACATTCTGCCCCATCATTGCTGTTATTCGGCCTCATCATTGGGAAACATTTTATCCCCCTCATTGGTGTCATTGTGCCTCATTATACGTGTCATTTGGAAACCTTGTGCCCCATCATTGCTGTTATTTGGCCTCATTATTAGTGTGATTGGGAAACATTTTACCCCCCTCATTGGTGTCATTGTGCCTCATTATACATGTCATTTGGAGACCTTGTGCCCCATTATTGCTGTTATTTGGCCTCATTATTAGTGCCATTGTGAAACATTTTACCCCCCTCATTGGTGTCATTGTGCCTCATTTTGAAACCTTGTGCCCCATCATTGCTGTTATTTGGCCTCATTGTTAGTTTCATTGGGAAACATTTCACCCCCCTCACTGGTGTCATTGTGCCTCATTTTAAAACCTTGTGCCCCATCATTGCTGTTATTTAGCCTCATTATTAGTGTCATTGGGAAACATTGTACCCCCCTCATTGGTGTCATTGTGCCTCATTTTAAAACCTTGTGCCCCATCATTGCTGTTATTTGGCCTCATTATTAGTGTCATTGGGAAACATTTTACCCCCCTCATTGGTGTCAGTGTGCCTCATTTTAAAACCTTGTGCCCCATCATTGCTGTTATTTGGCTTCATTATTAGTGTCATTGGGAAACATTTTACCCCCCTCATTGGTGTCATTGTGCCTCATTTGGAAACCTTGTGCCCCATCATTGCTGTTATTTGGCCTCATTATTAGCGTCATTGGGAAACATTTTACCCCCCTCATTGGTGTCGTTATGCCTAGTTATAGGTGTCATTTGGAAACCTTGTGCCCCATCATTGCTGTTATTTGGCCTCATTATTAGTGTCATTGTGAAAAAATGGAACCCCCCTCATTGGTGTCATTGTGCCTCATTATTGGTGTCATTGGGAAACATTGTGCTTCATCATTGGTGTCATTGTGCCTCATTATTGGTGTCATTGCATGTGTCAGGTAGGTGAGTGCATGTATCAGGTAGGTGAGTGTATTGGTCAGGTAGGTGAGTGTAATGGACAGGTAGGTGAGTGTAATGGTCAGGTAGGTGAGTGCATGTGTCAGGTGGGTCAGTGTATGTTGCACAGTGCATTCTGAGCACAATGCATTCCTTAACCCTGCATTCTGAGCGAATCTGGCAGAATCATACGTTTTTGGTCTCTTAGGGCTCATTCAGAGAGGGATGATCATTCCCATCCTCTGTACAGAGCCGCTGGTAGGTCTAATTCTGTGTTGGTACTTTGAAAGAAATAAGTTGGTTTTGCGTCGCGGTTTGGGCACTCGGGCTCAAAAAGGTTTGCCATCCCTGATGTAGGGCAATCAAAGGGTTAACTGTGTGCCTAGCCAGTGTTTGTGTTTACTATGTGTGCTGCTTTTACTAGGGGAAGAGATGGATTTTAGTTCCTGCTTTGCAGGAATACAAAATCCATCCCTTCCCTCCTGTCAGAAAGGAACTCTGCCTTGTTTACATAGGCAGAGCTCCTTTCTGAGCTCTGCGTGATGATCAACGGTTGCCAGCGGACATGAAGTGCGCAGTAGCCGCAGTTCGGCTTCTGCTGTGAATAATCACAGCAGAAGTGGCCTGCCGGAGGGGATAGAGGATTCGCCTGCAGGTCCATTGATCACAGGTTGGAGTACCATTCAAGGCCCTGGCGGGGTAATCAGCCACAAGTGTTAGTGGCCTTATCCAAAGGTCCAGTACTCCTGGTAAGCAGACATTTCTACTCTTGGTGGTGGTTTGTGTGGTGTCCAGTCACCTATTGGATTTGGCGTGACTCTGTGTCATTGGGACTGATATTCACGTGTGGAACACTGTACAGGACTCATTCTTTTCTTTGCTCAACAATCACCTTCCTCCTTTTAGGGGGCTGTACTTCTCATCTATCCAATGTTTTTTGGACTTCACAATTAATGATGTTACTGCTATGTGTTATGTCAGTAAAATTGCAACTCTGCTTTTTTACTATATAAGTAATACACCCAGTTTTATAGCTTGTCCCAAGCACTATAACAGATCAGCCTGCATGTAAATAAGCCCCAAAATATAAAGACATATGAAATAAAAAAAAATACATTAATATGCTGAATACTATCACTTTATATAATAAAGTGTTTTTAAAGTATAGGCCAAAACATTTGTTTCATTTTATATAGATTAGGGAAGGGTTAAAACCAGTATTAGGATCCTTTTATTACCCATTCTGGGTGGGTACTGAATTCCTGTATGTATTTCTGAATATCAGCTGCTATGTGATTTAAGTGGTGCTCATTGTACCTATATACATGCATGAAATTTTGTTGGTTGGATTCAGAGGGGTGAATACCTATGCTGTATTATGCTTGATGTGATATGACATACATGGATATTTTGTACCTATTAATTATATGTATATGCCTATTAAAACTTTATTACTAAAGCATTTTTATATGCGGTGTGCTTACTCTATATATTTAAAATTAAAACCAGGATTAGAACCCCTAGCATGTTCTTTTTTGCTAACATGCTAACATTTCACAAAGTGAGTGGAATCTCGCTTTTAAACAATTGTCCCTGGAGCAAGTGCCCCCATTGGAAGATGTCCCCTTATGTCTTGTTCTAGGAAAATGTTTTTCTTACTTTTCTTTTTAGAATAAAAAAAAATAAAAACATTCCTTAGAAATACAGTTTAGTCACATACAGCTACAGAAATACAATATTGAATGAACCTTTAATTGCAGATTCTTTAACAATAAAGTAACCACCGTTACATTTTGTTTAAAAATAAGATGACTCTACATAGGTGGATTATTTCTAAAGGAAATATTAGATATGGAGTTTGTATAGTTAAACTACTGCAGTATGTTCTACTTTGCCTATTTTTCTGCAAGACTGGAACATCAAAGAGTAACATTGTAGTTGGTACATACATTATTTACATTATTATTATTATATATTATTATTATATATTATTATATACATTATTATTATAATCATCACAATTATGACAAATCACGGCTTGAACTATCTTGCTTTGCATGTAATGAGCCTATTTCATATATTAGTTTCACCTTTTAAGTTGCATTAGTGAAATAAATGAACTTTTGCACGATATTCTAATTTTTTGAGCATCACCTGTATATACCTGCCATATAATTATTGAAATTGTGCTTGAATTTGAATAACCCTAAAGTTGTTTATATGAATGTTTTAATATGATGAGTGGGTATTTGTTATATAAATAAATAACATACTCTTTTCTTTTTATTTGATTACAGCTTTTGAGTTAAATAATGGACAGTGGCATGTTGTTTACCTCGTAATAAAAAAAAGTCGAGCAAGTTTAACAATAGACAAAGATGCATCTGCAATATTATATATGCTCCTACCTTTTCAAGTGTCATCTGGAGGAAGTTATTACTTTGGAGGTACGGCATGCCATTTTTTTGTTGTGTATTTTTGTTTTTATGTTGGCAGATAGACATAGATGCAGTTTCAAATGGGTATAAATATACAGTAAAACTTCAGTTTGTACTAAACAGCTAAAAATATGACATTTAATAGGCAAAGCCGCAAATACATACTGGGAAATAGCACATTATTTTGGTGCATTTGTGAGACAATCTTACTGTATATGGTCTACAAACTTACACCAGTAATACATAATACAACAACATAGCTCCCAACTGTCCCTGATTTTGAGGGACATTCCCTCATTTGTCCCTCATTTAGGTCTGATCTATATGGTTGTATATAAAATGCACTTTTTATCTTTCAAAAAGTGTATCCCAGTGCTAAACCTTTTATCCAATTTCTAAATTGCTGCATTTGTACATTTTAAAAACCAATATAAAGGAATAGTAGTGGTAAAAAAAGTCCTTGTGGATTTAAATAACCTTTTTTTTTGGTTAATTCTCCTTTTAGGGGGTGTGACAGGGGGCGTGTCTAATGCCTACATATGTTTCTTAGTAGGTGTCCCTCATTCCCATCTCAAAATGTTGGGAGGTATGCAACAACATATGTTGGGTACAGTGAGACCTCACCAAGGGTCAGATAATCCAAACCTCGCAGGCACAATACTGTCAGCTCTTTAATACTTTGTGAGGGAAATTTACTAAAACTGGTGAAGCGAGATAACATCACAAGCACAATGGGCCCAAAGCTTTATTCAGCGATCACATTAGTACAGTAGAAGCAGCATTTCAGAGCCTCACAGGACCCCTTCAGCAGGCATGTGGCATGATGGGAGGCACTGATGGGCATTGATGGGCAGCACTGATGGGAGGCACTGACTGGCATCACTTATGGGCACTGATTGGTGGCACTAATGGGCACTGATTGGTGGCACTGATGGGTACTAAGGATAAGCAGAACACCCCCCGGTTCGCACCAGAACTTGCGAACAGGCAAAAAATTAGTTCAAACACGCGAACATCATTAAAGTCTATGGGACACGAACATGAAAAATCAAAAGTGCTAATTTTAAAGGCTTATATGCATTGTATTGTCATAAAAAGTGTTTGGGGACCTGGGTCCTGCCCCAGGGGACATGTATCAATGCAAAAAAGTTTTAAAAATGGCAGTTTTTTTCGGGAGCAGTGATTTTAATAATGCTTAAAGTGAAACAATATAAGTGAAATATTATTTTAAAGTTCGTACCTGGGGGGTGTCTATAGTATGCCTGTAAAGTGGCAAATTTTTCCAGTTTTTAGAACAGTCCCTGCGCAAAATGACATTTCTAAAGGAAAAAAAGTAATTACTACTTTCTTGTTCATACATCACGGGACACAGAGCGGCATAGTCATTACTATGTGGGTTATATAGAATTACCTTCAGGTGCTGGCACTGGCAACTTCCAAAACAGGAAGTACCCTCCCCTATATAAGCCCCTCCCATCCGGGAGCACCTCAGTTTTTTGCCAGTGTCTAAGGTGTTGGCCAAAGTTAACATGTATTCATCTGGGCTTGTGTACAGGTTCTCTGGGCCTTAGCAAGCTATTCCGGATCCGACCAAAAAAGCTTCATAGCTAAATGGTCGGTACCCGGGCCTTGCAGAGAAGAGCAGGGTTTTGCCTGTAATGCCTCTCTTAGGAGGGCTGGACCCTGGGATCCAGAGCTCTGGTCATACCCAAAACCAAGAGGCTATCTGTGCAGGGTGCTATACAGGTCCAGGGGAGTGGAATCCTTGGGAACCCGGTCCCTGAAGGTCTAGTACAATGCCTGCCGTGAGAGGTGAAGTTTGGGCTTCTGTGGACCAAACAAAGTCCTGCGGCGGGGAAAAGGTAAGTGGGGGCCCCTCAGGAACTTGGTTCTATTGAGAAGACCCCCAAGCCTAATATGTCTTTCTGCCTGTTACCTAAAGGTATTCCCGCTAATAGCTGTATATGCCTAAGAAATCCTAGAAATCGTAAGTACGTTATAGGCAGAATTCTGGACTTCCTACAGTGGGCTGTAGACAGGAAGTTTGCCTTAAGTACTATCAGGGGTCAGGTTTCGGCCTTATCAATACTATTTCAAAGGCCCCTGGCTATGCATTCACTTGTCAAATCCTTTATGCAAGGGGTGACTCGTATTATTCCACCGATTAAAGCTCCCATATGTCCATGGGATCTAAATTTGGTTCTGTCGGTTCTGCAGAAGCAGCCATTTGAACCTTTGCGGCACATTTCCTTGGTTCTACTCACCAGAAAATTGATATTTTTAGTAGCCATATGCTCGGCTAGAAGAGTGTCGGAATTAGCCGCCATGTCCTGTAAAGAGCCATATCTGGTTATTCATGAGGACAGAGTAGTATTACGTCCTCACCCAGCCTTTCTTCCTAAGGTGGTATCGAGGTTTCACTTGAACCAGGATGTGGTTCTTCCTTCTTTTCCCCAAACCGAGCTCGGTAGAGGAAAAGTTATTGCATTCTTTGAATGTAGTAAGAGCAGTTAAAGCTTATCTAAAAGCCACTGCTCAGATTCGTAGAACGGATTCTTTGTTTGTTCTGCCGGAAGGCCCCAGAAAGGGTCAGGCAGCATCAAAATCTACTTTAGCCAAGTGGATTCGACAGGTCATAATACAAGCCTATGGCTTGAGAAGTAGACCGCCTCCGTTCAAAGTTAGGGCGCACTCCACGAGAGCAGTTGGAACTTCATGGGCAGTGCATCACCAGGCCTTCCTGGCTCAAATTTGTAAGGCCGCAACATGGTCTTCAGTACACACGTTTACTAGGTTCTACCAGGTGGACGTTAGAAGTCAGGAGGATGTCGCCTTTGGGCGCAGTGTGTTGCAGGCCGCAAAAGATCCTCATGCCTGATGGCGCCCAGCTTATGTATGGTATATCCCCCCCCTCATTTGGCATTGCTTTGGGACGTCCCACATAGTAATGACTATGCCGCTCTGTGTCCCATGATGTATGAACAAGAAAGTAGGATTTTTAAAACAGCTTACCTGTAAAATCCTTTTCTTGGAGTACATCACGGGACACAGAGCTCCCACCCCTCTTTTGGGGACACGTATTGCTTTGCTACAAAACTGAGGTGCTCCCGGATGGGAGGGGCTTATATAGGGGAGGGTACTTCCTGTTTTGGAAGTTGTCAGTGCCAGCACCTGAAGGTAATTCTATATAACCCACATAGTAATGACTATGCCTCTCTGTGTCCCGTGATGTACTCCAAGAAAAGGATTTTACAGGTAAGCTGTTTTAAAAATCCTACTTTTAATAACTACTCGCGGCTATAATGAATTGTCGGGTCCCAGCAATATAGATAAAAGTAATTGAAAAAAATGGCATGGGTCCCCCCCAGTCCATTACCAGGCCCTTTGGGACTGGTATAAATATTATGGGGAACCCCGAACCAATTTAAAAAAAAAATTGCATGGGGGTCCCCCAAATTCCATACCAGGCCCTTCAGGTCTGGTATGCATATTAAGGGGAACCCTGCGCCAATTAAAAAAAAATGGCATAGGGTCCCGAAAATCCATACCAGACCCTTTAGGTCTGGTAATGGATTTTAAGGGGAACCCCAAGCCAAAATTAAAAAAAGAATGGCGTGGGGGTCCCCCCAAAAATCCATACCAGACCCTTATCCGAGCACGCAACCTGGCAGGCCACAGGAAAAGAGGGGGGATGAGAGAGCGCCCCCCCCTCCTGAACCGTACCCGGCCACATGCCCTCAGCATGGGGAGGATGCTTTGGGATCCAAAGCACCATGTCCTCATGTTGATAGGGACAAGGGCCTCATCCCCACAACCCTTGCCCGGTGGTTTGGGGGTCTGTGGGGGGGGCCTTATTGGAATATGGAAGCCCCCTTTAACAAGGGGAACCCCAGATACCGGCCCCCCTATGTGAATTGGTAACGGGGTACATTGTACCCCTACCATTTCACAAAAAAAGTGTCAAAAATGGTAAAAGACACAGGAGACAGCTTGGGACAAGTCCTTTATTAAAAAAAAATAAAAAAAATAAAATATTTCAGCGATTTAAATCCATTCTCAAGTTCCAGGACGAGGAAAAAAAAAGCGCTGCACTAGCTCTGCCTCCATGGGCAACTCCTGCCGAGTGACAGCTGTTATATAGCTGAGGGCGGGGCCACCCGTTTACGTGTGTGGGTGACCCTGCCCCCCTCTGACACCACAGGGGTTTCCCGTGGTGTCAGAGGGGGGCGTGGTCACCTGCACATGTCACTGGGTAACCCCACAGCATTTCCCCGTGGTGTCAGAGGGGGGCGGGGTCACCCACACACGTAACTAGGTGGCCCCGAACTCAGCTATATAACAGCTGTCACAGCGGTAAACCCGGGAGCTGCCCATGGAGGCAGAGCTAGTGCAGCGCTCGAGAATGGATTTACATCGCTGGAATTTTTTTTTTTTAATAAAGGACTTGTCCCAAGCTGGCTCTTGTGTTTTTTACAATTTTTTACAGTTTTTTTGGTGAAATGGTAGGGGTACAATGTACCCCGTTACCAATCCACATGGGGGGGCCAGGATCTGGGGGACCCTTGTTAAAGGGGGATTCCATATTCCGATAAGCCCCCCGCCCGCAGACCACCACAACCACCGGGCAAGGGTTGTGGGGATAAGGCGCTTGTCCCCATCAACAAACCCCCAAAGAATCCTCCCCATGTTGGGGGCATGTAGCCTGGTACGGTTCAGGAGGTGGGGGCGCTCTCTCGTCCCCCTCTTTTCCTGCGGCCTGTCAGGTTGCGTGCTCGGATAAGGGTCTGGTATGGATTTTTGGGGGACCCCCACGCCATTTGTTTTTTTATTTTGGCACAGGGTTCCCCTTAAAATCTATACCAGACTGTTATGGATTTTGAAGGTGACCCCTACACCATTTAAAAAAAAAATTGGCGCAGGGTTCCCCTTAATATCCATAATGGACCTGAAGGGCCTGGTATAAAATTTGGGGGGACCCCCACTGAATTTTTTTTTTTAAATTTGGTTCAGGGTTCCCCTTAATATTCCTACCAGACCCAAAGGGCCTGGTAATGGACTGGGGGGGGACCCATGCTGTTTTTTTCAATGACTTTTATCTGTATTGTGGGACCCGAAAATTCATTATAACAGTGAGTAGTTTTAAATGCCTTTTTTTTCTTTAGAAATTTCATATTATTGCAGGGACTGTTCTAAACACGGGAAAAATGCACCACTATGCAGGCATACTATAGACACCCCCCATGTACGAAAGTTAAAGGAATATTTCACTTTTATTGTTTCACTGCTCTCGAAAAAACGTCTGTTTTAAAAAAAAAAAATTGCATTGATACATGTCCCCTGGGGCAGGAGCCAGGTCCCCAAACACTTTTTATGACAATACCATGCATATAAGCCTTTAAAATTAGCACTTATGATTTCTCCCATAGACTTTTAAAGGGTGTTCCGCAGCTTTCAAATTTGCCGCAAACACCTCAAATTGTTCGCTATTCGGCAAACAGGCAAACAGACTTACGTTCGACTTGAACATCTGGCTCATCCCTAATGGGTACTGATTGGTGGCACTGATAGGCACTGCTGGGGCTTTCCTGTAATCGGGGCACTGATGATCAGTGCCCTAAATACCCGCCCAGGTCTCCCCTGTGAGGACATGTTGCTGACCGGCACTCCTCGCCACACACTCTGTCAGTGTGAGGCAAGGAGAGCAGATTCACGGCACTTCCGTATTTACATGTGACCAGCTGTGATTGGACACAGCCGATCACATAGTTCAAGAGCCGCAGCTCTTTACAGAGATTGGGGTCGCACCATGTCCTAGCACGATTGCCGCGCTACTCACCCCAGCGGCGCGCGATAGCAGCTGTTCTGGGACGCTGTCATATGATGTCCTCCCAGAATGAGAGCCGCACCGTCCCTCCGTCATTTGAATGTGGGCGGCCGGCAAGTGTTTAAGTAATAGTTTACGATCAATATTTTGACATCACAGGCCAATAAACATACTTTGCTTATGTAAATAGAAAACAGTGCAGCACAACAAGAATAAGTCTCTTGTACTGAATATCAACACCAAAATATAAAAAAATACTATACACATCTAATACGATTATAATGTGCAACAAATATGAAAGTTCACAAATAGTGTAAATTAAAGTCCAATCGGTATATGCATTCACCACTGTGATCTGAATGATAAAAGTGCTCTGTGTTTTACCACCATACAAACTGGCCGCTCACCGCAAGTCCATGACCCCTGCATTACCAGAAGGTAAAAGTCACTCTTCTTTTACCATAGAAAGGGTACACAGGTCCTCAGGCACTAAGTAACCCCTGATGCATATGGGAAGAAAAGGGAAGCACACAAGATCTAATGTTCTCCATTGCATTTACAAAATAAAACACTGCTGCCAGTGCTAGCTCAAATGCATGTATCAAACACATATGCAGACTCTCGGCTCAATGGTAAGATGGCCACGAGATGGTAAGATGGCCACAAGGTCCTACTGAAGAAGTCCTGGTTTTGAATGTAACATGTAAAGGAGCCTTGGGTGTCACATCATCCCATGGCGATCTTACCATTGAGCCAAGAGTCGGCATATGTGTTTGATACGTGCATTTGAACTAACACTGGTGGCAGTGCTTCATTTTGTAATTTAAATATTCTACTTTATTTATTAAACATTTTAAACAGAGATCTTGTGTGCTTCCCTTTTCTTCCCATATACATCGGGGGCTTCTGAGTGCCTGAGGACCTATGTACCCTTCCTATGGTAAAAGAGGAGTGAGGATTTGCCAAGAGTCTGTCAGAACCCAGCTATTATCCCTGAGTGGAACACTGCTTACTTTGACCTTCTGGTAATGCAGGGGTCATGGCTTTAAGATGAGTGGCCAGTTTGTATGGTGGTGAAACACGGAGCACTTTTATCATTCGGATCACAGCATCACAGTGGTGAATGCATATTCTCATTGGACTTTAATTTACACTATTTGTGGACTATCATACTTGTTGCACAATATTATTAGTATTAGATGTGTATAGCACTTTTTTGATATTTTGGTTTTGATATTCAGTACAAAAGACTTATTTTTGTTGCGCTGCACTGTTTTCTTTTTATTTGTGGTATTGATAAGTGTCAGCTGAGAGCATTATTATTATTTCAAATGTTTGAGCACCGAATTTGTGTTTATATTGTGGTTGTGCTAATTGATTTTAGTATTATGCTTTGCTTATGTAGCTAGATGTGAGCACCCTATATGTCCCCCAAGTAAAGAAAATATAGAGAGGAGGTCCTAAACTTTATATTTCAATATTTCTTTATTATTTTCAAAGGAAAAGGTAGTCAGGATATACATACTTTACAATATGTCAGATGTTCCGACTGAAGCAAGTGATGTCAATCTATATAACACTGCATTAAGCTATATAGAGAAAGTTACACAGTCGAATAGAACCAGACTTAATCCTGTTTAGTATGGTAACATATTAACATATCGACTCAACATTAACTGGATAACTCAATGGAAAATCAATAACTCCAGACGGGGGGAGGGGGGGAGGGAGAAGGTGCACCAGCTAAACAAGCATTATTGTTACCTCACAGGGGTGGGTAGGATGATAGAAGGACTTACACGAATGAGAGAGGATTGCAATACGAATAATACATCAGGAGGTTACAGTACATTTTGGATGTGTGAGCCAGACCTGCCAGTTATATAAAAACTTTTCCATATTTAGTTTTTTTCTAGCAAGTAGACTCTCCATTGCACATTGATGATTCAAATCGGTTATTGCGTTTGCAATGGCTGGTGAGTCAGTGGTTTTCCAGAGTTTCGTGATGTTCATTTTTGCCGCGAGTAGTAAATTAATTATCACTACCCGTGAGTTGGGTGGGAATTTGTCTATTCCAAGGTGTAAGAGTGCTAGTGATGGATTAGGTGGTGTTGCAATCTGTGAAATGGTGGAGATTAAGGCAAAAACTTGTTTCCAGAATGAGCTTAGGGTTTTACAATACCATAGGATATGTGCTATGGTACCAGTGCTTCCACAAGATCGCCAGCAGGTAGAGGGATGGCCAGGGAAGAATTTGCAGAGGCGATAGGGTGTGAGATACCACCTATGAATCGTTTTTTGGTATGATCCCCAATGATTAGAGCAATGGGAGGCCGTAAAGGTGTGCTGAAAGGCACGTGTCCACATGTCGGGGTTAATAGTAATGTTTAGTTCTTCCACCCATTTTGAAAGGGATGGTATTTGGGAATAGGGACGGTCGTCGATGAGCGTAGAATATATCGTAGATATGCCACGTTTCGGGTATGTCGTGTGTGTGTAGAAATTGTGTATAGGTTCAGGGAGTTTGGCTACAGTAGAGAATTTGTTTTTTTGAAGATAATGAGAGATCCTCATGTATGTGAAAATTTCCGTGTGGGGGAGGTTATATTCAGTTTGGAGACTTGTAAAGGTTTTCAGAGTGTCATTAGTGTTGTAGAGATCTGAGACGTCAGTTATCGATAGTGTCTGCCACTTCACCAGATTTAAGTCAGGTATGTGTATCGTCAGAGTACTAAGGGGGATTTGTAGTCTGTGAGACGGATGGTTAGATAACGTTTGGGCAAGTTTCTTCCAAGCTAACAGTGATGCCGTAATCGACGGGGGATTGGAGGGAGAGTTCATCGATGTGGCAAGGAGTAAATCTCGTAAAGTATGTGGTTTAAAGACTGAAGATTCTATGATAGACCAGGTCTTATCGGGTGTTGGGTGCCACCAGTAATATAGCTGGTCGAGTATTGCCGCATAGTAGTAGCTTTGAATGTGGGGGAGACTCAACCCTCCTCTCTTATGGTGTCTTGTTAAAATGTATTGAGCGCATCTGGGTGGTTTATTTTCCCATATAAATCTAGAAAGTTGTTTCTGTATGGAGGTGAAAAAGGAATTCGGTATAGGTAGAATTACCGTGCGAAATAGGTATAGTAGTTTAGGGAGGATTAGCATCTTAAAGGAGGCAATACGCCCTAGTTTAGAGAGACCTGTAGAGCGCAGTTGACATAATAGTTGGGGAAGTAGTTTTTGGAAAGTGCGGTAGTTGAGGTCATAAAGTTGAGACAGCGAGGGGGCTAGTTTTATTCCTAGATAAGGAATAGACTGTGTCGTCCAGGAATAAGGGAGAGTGCCCTTCAGGTGGGACTGTTGGTCGTGTGTCAAGTTAAGCGGGAGGATTAGGGATTTAGAGGAGTTAATTTTGTAGAGGGAGGCCATACTAAATTGAGTTAAGATTTATTGGATTGCAGGCATGGAATGTGTTGGTTTTGTGACTAGAAGTATGACATCATCAGCATAAAGGCTTATTTTATGCTCCATGTCATTGTGTTCGATTCCGGAGATACGTTTGTCACCTCTGATCTTTGCTGCCAGTGGTTCCATTATTAGAGCAAATATGAGAGGGGAGAGCGGGCAGCCTTGGCGGGTGCCGTTGGATATCCTAAAGGGTTTAGAGAGGGATCCATCAGTTAATACAGATGCAGAGGGTTGTGAATAGAGCGCAAGTATAGCTGATTGAAACCAACCTGTAATTCCAAATTTAGTTAGTACTGCTTTCAGGAATCCCCAGTGCACTCTGTCGAACGCCTTCTCTGCGTCCAAGGATAGTAGCAGAGAAGGCGTTCGCGACTGGGCAACCCGATGTATCAAATCAATAACTCTTCTAGTAGTGTCTGGGGCTTGTCTGTTTGGCATAAAGCCGACTTGGTCTGGATGTACTAAGGAGGGGAGACACTTCAACAACCTAGAAGCAATGACTTTAGCGTAAATCTTTATGTCTGTATTGAGGAGCGATATAGGTCTGTAGTTAGTTGTAGAAGTAGGATCTTTCTCAGGTTTAGGGATTGTGGTAATAGTTGACCGTAACATATCAAGCGGTAGAGAACCAGAGGTAGCGGCAGAGTTGAAGAGGTCAGTAAGGTGTGGGGTGACTAGTTTGGCAAATGTTTTGTAGTATTCATTAGTGTAGCTATCTTCCCCAGGGGATTTGTGGAGAGGAAGCGAGTTGATGGCTTTTAGGATTTCGTCTTCCGAGAACGGTTTGGAAAGGATACTCAGTTGCGAGTGGGTTATATTTGGGAGATCAATATTGGTTAGAAAATTTTGTATGTTTTGATCATTTGGTTGATGAGTAGCTGTGTCATTCGAGAGGTTATAAAGAGAGGAGTAATAGTCGCTAAATGCATCGGCTATATCCTGCGGGTTAGTCAGGAGCCGTTTAGTGGTGGGGTGATAAAGGGAAGCTATTTTGTTTCTAATGCGTTGAGTCTTAACTTGTCGGGCCAGTAGTGCGCCAGCTTTATTGCCTAAGGCATAGTATTTGGCTTTGGTTAGTGTGAGGTTCTTCTCAAATTTAACGAGTAGAAGTGTGCGAAGTTTGTGTCGTTTTTCTAAGAGTTCAGTTGCTAAATGTGGAGAGGGAGTTATTTTATTCTGTTTTTCTAATAGAGTGATTCGGAAAGAACCTCTTCAACTTGCTTACACCTCTGTCTCCTAATATTACTATGAAGCTTAATTAGGGTACCACGCATGTAAGCTTTATATGCTGACCATAGTACAAACCTATCAGTGTCTGGTTGGTTGTTCATTTGAAAATAGAAATGGTGGTCAGTAGTGAGATCTTGAATAATTTTCGGGTCAGAGAGGAGGGACGAGTCAAGCCTCCAAACCCGGGTTGTCTTTGGTCTACCGTTTCCTACCATAAGGGAAACCGGTGCATGGTCTGTCCATGTGATGGTTCCGATTTCGGATGTCGTCACATCCTGAAGGGTGATTTTGTCAACTAAGAAGAAGTCAATTCGAGAATATGAAAGTTGAGAGGAGGAGAAGTATGAAAAGTCTCGTTCATTACTGTGTTGACATCTCCACGGATCAAAGAGATCATTCGTTTGTAGAAAGGGGTTTAAGACATTTCGAGGTCTTTTTGCTGTGGAAGTAGTGTCCAGAGTGGAATCTTCTATTATGTTAAAGTCGCCGCCCATCAGAAGTCTTCCTTTCCGGAGTCGTGCAATTTTCTTGTATAGTAGTTTTAGGAATCGCAGTTGCTGTGTGTTCGGCCCATAAACATTGACCAGGGTGTAGGTGACTTGATTGATGTCGCAAATGAGGATCAGGAAACATCCGTGGGGGTCCTCGATGGATTGATGAAGTTGAAATTGTAGCGTATTCCGTATGGCAGTGAGGACTCCATTTTTCTTTCTTTGACATGAGGCCGAAAAGACTTGATCAAAGTTTTTTAAGGTAAATCTGGGAGTCTTGTTCGAGGCAAAATGAGTCTCTTGCACTAAGAGGATATCAGTTTTTTGGGTGTTGGCTTCTCTGAACAGTGCAGATCTTTTCTGAGGGGAGTTCAGGCCCCTGGCGTTAATAGAAACTATTTTGAAAGCCATTGTGTAAGATTAGAGTTAGGGCGGATGGAGTGTAAGCGGAGCTTGGGAATGGTAGACGAGGGGTAATTTTTTTTTTAGTCCAGTTGGAAACAATAAGGACGTTGTTTAGCCCAAGAAATAGAGTTCCGGATGCAGAATGGTATAGAGGTGGTTGGAGATTAGCTGGTGTCGAGGGTGGGTAGAAGGTTTTGGTGTAAAAAGGGAGAGCCCAGCAACTAAGGGCCTGGGCTCAATGTGCAGAAACTACTGCAAACAAAGAGTGGGGGAAAGAGATCTTGTGTCCGCAATGTGGGACAAGGATCTCTTAACAGACAGGCAGGTACTGTAAAAGAAAAAAAAAGGTGCTGCAGTTTCCCAGCTAATGAAGGCATGTAGAGAAGGATTCAAGATGCGGTGGTCAGGCAAGTGGGGTATTTCCCCCGGTCTCCATAAGGGTAGGAGTGGTGGCAGGAGGGCACGGTGTTTCTGCTGGGATGATGCGCCAATTTCTCAGGAGCGTGGGTCCCATAGGGAGGGTGCGCACTGCATGAGTTTTGTTCTGGTATGTAATGAGCAGCTTTGTGGGGAAGCCCCATTTATAGGGGATTTTATGATTCTGCAGTGCTTTGGTTATAGTCGCCAGCTGTCTGCGATTTTCCATAGTTGCTTTGGATAAATCAGCATATAGTGCGATGTTGGTAAAAGGGTCAGGGAGCCCCGGTGCTTTTTTTGGCTGCATATATGACTCTTTCCTTCACTGTGAAAAAGTGGATTCGGGCCAGAACATCCCTAGGGGTGGAGGGAGGGAGGTGAGACGGCTTGGGGAGTCTGTGTGCCCTGTCAATTTCCAAGTCACGGGATGTCAGATCAGGTACAAGGGCTTGCATCAGGGATTGCAGAAATTGCGTCAGATCCGACGGTTGGATCGACTCAGGGACATTGCGAAATTTAATATTGTTCCTTCTGGAACGGTCCTCTAAATCCGCGAGCTTTAAGTTAATTAATTGAAGCTCATCTTCATAATCTGCAAAGCCATCCACTAGCTCATTATGGGCAGTGAGTATGTCTCCCATTTTAGATTCCATGTGGGCTATAGCTTGGTTATGCTGAGTCACTGTTATGGATAGAGAGGAGACAGCAGAGGATAAATCTGTATACAATGTTTGCCTCAGTGAGAGAAGCATATTTTTCATTGTAGTTTCCGACAAGGGCTGGTCAGAGGCAGGGAACGCATCTAATACAGATGATTGCTGCGGTGGGGGGAGGGAGAACAGGCATGGTGATTTGACATGCTGCATCTGCTCAGGCTCATCCGTTCTGAGTCTAGACTTGGCAGGGCTGGATGTCGTGGGGGAGTTAGGAGGAGAGCACTCACCCTGGATGTCAGAGTACCGCTGTGTTCCTGGAGACATCGCAGCGTTCAGGTTGTGAGGAGAGGAGGAGAGCCGCGCTGTCGTATCCCAGCTTATGCCGGCGCCATCTTGGCTGTGTGCCAGAGCCACTGAGGGATAGTAATCCGTCAGTCTTCTGGGGAGTGAAGTCGTCTTCCTCCGCTTCAGCATAGCTGCACAATGTGCCTGGATGTTTAGGCAGCTTGTGGGGAGTTTTTATCCTTCTTTGGAGTCGCTGTGGGGTCACTGGAGCTGGTTTTTCTGCAGAGCTGTGGATTCAAGCAGCCATCCACACATGCCGTCAGGACACGCCCCCGTCCTAAACTTTATAACTGTACACGTAACTCAAGGGTAATAGGAGGGATAGAGAACATGTGTATCACCTTTTCTAAGGAACACAAGTAAACAACAAACACTCTTTAGCACATTCCTACAATGACACATGAATCCAAGGAATCAGGTCCTTTGTGCAGTAAATGATTGATTTATACAACTCCCTCTCTTTTGTAGAATTGCTGTGCTATTTATTTGCTGCAAATAACTTGCTGCATGCTTTTAGGATGTTATTTATGAGAAAAAACAATACTAAATGCAAAGCATCAAAAATTCATAACTGTTTAATAACTTGATCTTTGCCATAGAAAGCAAACACAGCAATAATATTAGTGGTTAAAATAATATATTTAAATTAAATTATTGCAGTTTACCAACCGTACATTAGGTAGCTGCATTCGTTTTCTTTTTTCAAGTTTTTTTTTCTGTTCACCTAATGATCCTGTCAGCAACACACCTCCTGTTCTAGGGTGACAATGCTTACGGTATCTATGACGGAACCATGTTGTCATTTTTATTTAGATGCACCTCTCCTCATCTCAAAACAAAATCCTGGTTTTCTGTGTTCATTCAGTGCACACAAAGTTACAAAGACACAATATTTCTGTGAAAGACTCAGGTCTCCTTATTTACTTGCAAAAAATGTACCTAGCTGGGGGAAAAAAAGATTACAGCCACCACATACATGGACTTGAATGCTAATATATAAATCAGCATGTTAAATTTGTGTTTTGGCTTTATATACATTATGCTTAATGGTATTGAGGTGGTCTCAAATTTAATGTTCAGTGGCATTAACTATTTGCTGCACACCCACCATCAAATGACTGTGGAGCGATGCGGCTCTCGTTCTGGGACGATGTCATATGACGTCGCCCAGTTTAAGCGCAAACACGCCCGCGTGGCTCTTTACCCATGTGATCGGCTGACAGAGTGTGAGGAGAGGAGAGCCGATCAGCGGCATCTCCTCACAGGGAAGACGTGAAAAGGTAATCAGGGCACTGTTCATCAGTGCCCTTATTACAATGCAGCCCCAGCATGCCTCTCTGTGTCCACCAGTGACACCAATCGGTGACCATCAGTTATGCCAATCAGTGCTGCCTTTTAGTGCCCATCAGTGCCTGCCCATCAGTCCTGCCCATCAGTGCCACCTATTAGTGCCCATCAGTGCTGGCTATCAGTGCTCATCAGTGCCGCATATGAGTGCCCATCAGTGCTGCATATTAGTGCCTCCTCATCAGTGCCACCCCATAAGTACCCTTCAGTGCCGCCTCATCAGTGCCCATCAGTGCAGCCTATCAGTGCCCATCAGCACACATCAGTGAAGGAGAAAAATTACTTATATACAACATTTTCTGACAGAAACTAAGAAACTTTTTTTTTAAATGTTTTTTTTTTTTTTTTACAAAAAATTAAAAACCCGGTGGCGATTAAATACCACCAAAAGATATCTCTATTTGTGTGAAGTAAAGTATTAAAAATTCATTTGGGTACAGTGTTGCATGACTGCGCAATTGTCATTCAAAGTGTGACATTGATGAAAGCTTAAAAATGGCTTGGGCAAGAAGGGGGTGAAAGTGCTTGGTATTGAAGTAGCTAAAGCAACAGTTGGTTATATTCACATTATACATTTAAAGGGCATGAACTTATAAATATGCTGTATGTTTTGCAAATAAATTTGAACCATAACACCACATTTTCAAATATAAACTTTGCATTTACAGGATTTCAAAATATGTTTTGATGATCTGGGACACAATGACATCTTTATTCCTTGGACTGAGAGCAAGAGTGAGGCTGGGTTCACACTGCAGCATGGAGCGGCTCACAGCAAAGGGTCCGGCGCGTCCCCGTTCAGTGGTTCAGGTCCGATTTCAGCCCGAAATTTTGGCTGAATTCGGACCTGAAACAGACCAGTAAACACAGGACTGGAGATGGGTGAACCGGCTCCATGGAAAGCGGATCACAGGCCCCTGACATGCAAATTGCATGCTGGGTAACCCGTATCCAATTTGCACTGGTGTGGACCCAGCCTGAAGGATTTAGATGACAGGGAATTTGTTATAATAGATGCAGGGAAATGGTGGTAAACAGGAAACTGCAGACTGAGGTTACTGAAACAGGCCAGACCAAGGCTAAACAGGGACATATGGTTAATATAAGTGAGGTGTAGAAACTAAATGTAAAAATTCACAATAGGAACCATGCTGTGTGTTTAATTCTAAAAAAGCCAATAACTTTCAGAACATTTATTTAAAAAATGCCCGTCTTTGTTCTTATATAGTAGAATATTATATTTTTTGAGTTTAAGTGATACCCCCCCATGTAAAGAACATGCATGCTAAATACCTACAGGTATTATTTCTCATGAAGAGCTTAGTTCAACCCCAGCAAAGCCTTCATCTGATTGTATATGCTTATTCTGGCATGTCACCATAATATAAATCATGGTGCCTGCCCAGTTCTTGTTCACAAATGTCTGACACAAATTAGCCTTATCTCTGAGGGACAGTACCTCTACCCAGGCAGAAACATGCCTGGAGCTGAAGAGCAGATTTTTAATGACAACAGTTATAGCTTTTAAAAAACAATATATACTGTTGCTGTTTTTATAGTGAGTAGTTAAGTATGTATTCATTCAAAATTTATACTGAGATCACACCTGTATGGTGTATTAACACACGTTATAAAGGCGTCACCACAAAGCAACATGTGATACTGCCCTTAAATTTCCTGAAAGGTCCACTTTAAGCTATTAAAGATGAATGCTTTCAAAACATGAAAAAAAAGGTGAACTGCTCCAGGTGGTGTACTAAAGAAAACGCCCTCCTCAAAGTGGAAGCCAGGTGCAGGCTCAGCACGAGCAATATTGAAGAAATGGATTCTGGAAAGCCGCACTCCAATAAAAGCCTTTATTGTAATGAATAGTCAATGTTCATGTGAGAACAGAATCAGGACAAACCTCTGACGCGTTCCACAACATCATAGCTATGACTTAGCAACAATGATGTTGTGAAACGCATCAGCTGTTTGTCCTGCTTCTGTTGTCACATGAACGTTGACTATTCATTACAATAAAGTCTTTTATCAGAGTGCGGCTGTCCAGAATCCATTTCTTCAATATTGCTTTCAAAACATATTAGATTTCTTTCTCAGGCATTTAAAGCTTGTATCCTTAAATTTCTAAGTAGGACAACAAATGATTTCACTTGAAAGGAAAGGGTTTTAAATTCTTTTAAAATCAAAAAAAAATTAGGAAAATTAGGAGCCAGGCTACACAAGTATTCACATATATGTAATGAGCAGTAAATTATTTAACTGCAGGCACTATGGAGAAATTCATCCTCACAATTTACACGAGAAACACTAAAAATCTATCAAATCTTCTCTCAACAGCTCAGCTCACTCTGCTCCCACTACCAGAGCACGTGCATTAGAGATTAGAAATTGAAAATTCAAAGGAAATCTTTTATTGACTTGCTTAAGGCTGGGTTCACACCATCCCCACATCCGTCCCTCAGCAGGGGTCCGGTGCGTCCCGGTTCACAGTTTTTTGGCTAAATTCGGACCCGAAACAGGCCAAAAGACGCACAGCATTTTTTTTATGCAAAACGCACTGGACCTGCTGCAGAAATATGTGAACCGGCTCCCTAGAGAGCCGGTCATAATCTCCTGCTATTGCGAATTGGGTGCGGGGAACCTGCATCCAATTCGCAATGGTGTGAACATAGCCTCAAGAGGCAAGTTTTTAAACATTTTAGGTTTCTTCCTCAGCCATAATACCTGACAAAGAAATGTAACATGTTTTAAAAATCTTTAATAACTTGAATTGGCCCTTTCAGTAAATTTAAGGGCAGGATCACATGTTTTAACGTGTGTATTAACACACAATATAGATGTTATTCCAGTATAAAGTTTGCATTAATACATACTTGACTTGTCCTATTAAAACAGCAACCTTATAATTTATAAGTCATTGCTGATTTGGAGAACCAGGGGAGAGCTTAAACAATGACTTCAGTGCTTCAACTGTCAATTTTGAGGTTGAATTGCTCCACGGTGCCTACAGCTACTGTGATCGTCTCAATGAAGTGCATGTATTTAGAAAGTGGATGCCATAAGTGAAATTGGGATTAGCCCTGGTTCACATTGGTGCGATTTGACATGCGATTTGACATGTCAAATCTGCGGCAATTTCTGGCAATGGCACCATCCTAATCGATGCAACGCTGCATTTGCGGCGCCACACCGATTTCAAAAAGTAGTTTCTGTACTACTTTTTGCGATTTTGGGCCTGCGATTTCCATTGACATCTGTGCAGAAACCCGCACAGATGTCTGTGAAATTGCAGCTGAAATTGGGACTGACATGCGAGAGTGAAACCGTGCAAGTTTAGCTAAACTCGCACAGATTCATTCCCGCAGCTCAGTGTGAACCTGGGCTTAATGATATTTTGTAAAGTTGCTTTTTACTGTTTAATTACTCTTTTTCCAATCAGACATTACTGTTGTGTTCTATAAATTTTGTTTTAACTTGTCTCACTGCCTTTGTTTTCAGGATGTCCCAATAACAATACTTATTATGACTGTAAAAAACCTGTTGAAACCTTTTTGGGTTGCATGAAATTAATTTCCATTGGTTCCAGGATGGTGGATCTTATTTCAATCCAGCAAACTTTGCTTGGAAATTTCAGTGATCTACAGATTGATTTATGTGGAATTACTGACAGGTAGGAATATAATCTTTGTGTTTAACATTTCTTTGTGCCCTTAAGTTTTCTGACTTATCCATATTATTTGTCATTTTTTTATAGTGCTCAATGTCCAGAATATAAGGCTTTTATAGCTGTCATTGAAATTATAATTTGATATATATTGCGTTAATAATTATCATGAAATTTAAGATTTTCAATTGCAGTGTGTGAAGGGAGTTGACAGCTGAGGCTGTGCCACGTTTTGTGGACCTTTACACTTATATCTATACACCTACTGTATATCTCTTTATTCAGGGCAAAACAGCAGGTTTTTTGAAACCCGGTTCCTCTGGAGCATATACTAATTGATGTGCTCCTTTGCTACTTCTTTAGAATCAAATAAAATACACTGCTCAAAAAAATTAAAGGAACACTTTTAAATCAGAACTCCTGGGATATTGATCTGGTCAGTTAAGTAGCAGAGGGGGTTGTTAATCAGTTTCAGCTGCTTTGCTGTTAATTGAAATTAACAACAGGTGCACTAGATGGGCAAAAATGAGACAACCTCCAAAACAGGAATGGTTTTTCAGGTGGAGGTGTCTGACATTTTTTTTTCCCTACTCTATCTTTTCTGACTGTTTTTAACTAGTTTTGCATTTGGCTAGGGTCAGTGTCACTACTGGTAGCATGAGGCTATACCTGGACCCTATAAAGGTTGCACAGGCAGTCCAACTCCTCCAGGATGGCACATCAATACGTGTCATTGCCAGAAGGTTTGCCGTGTCTCCCAGCACAGTCTCAAGAGCATGGAGGAGATTCCAGGAGACAGGCAGTTACTCTAGGAGAGCTGGACAGAGCCGTAGAAGGTCCTTAACCCATCAGCAGGACCAGTATCTGCTCCTTTGTGCAAGGAGGAACAGGATGAGCACTGCCAGAGCCCTACAAAATGACCTCCAGCAGGCCACTGGTGTGAATGTCTCTGACCAAACAATCAGAAACAGATTTCATGGGGGTGGCCCGAGGGCCCGACGTCCTCTAGTGTGCTCTGTGCTCACTGCCGGACACTGTGGAGCTCGATTGGCATTTTCCATTGAACACCAGAATTGGCAGGTCCGCCACTGGTGCCCCATGCTTTTCACAGATGAGAGCAGGTTCACCCTGAGCATATGTGACAGACGTGAAAGGGTCTGGAGAAGCCGTGGAGAACTTTATGCTGCCTGTAACATCGTTCAGCATGACTGGTTTGGTGGTGGGTCAGTGATGATCTGGGGAGGTATATCCATGGAGGGACTCACAGACCTCTACAGGCTACACAATGGCACCCTGACCACCATTAGGTATCGGGATGAAATCCTCTGACCCATTGTCAGACCCTACTCCTCCTTCTGGTGCACGACAATGCCCGGCCTCATGTGGCGAGAGCATGGAGCCAGTTCCTGGAAGATGAAGAAATTGATACCATTGAATGGCCCCCACGCTCATCTGACCTAAATCCTATAGAACACCTCTGGGACATTATGTTTCGGTCCATCCGGTGCCACCAGGTTGCACCTCAGTCTGTTCAGGAGCTCAGTGATATTCTGGTCCAGATCTGGGAGGAAAAACCCCAGGACACCATCCGTCGTCTCATTAGGAGCATGCCCTGATGTTGTCAGGCATGCATACAAGCACTTGGGGGCCATAAAAACTACTGAGGACCATTTTGAGTTGTTGCAATGAAATTTCAGCAAAATTGACTAGCTTGCTGCATAATTTTTTCACTTTGATTTTATGGGTGTCTTTGAATTCAGCCCTCTGTAGGTGGGTAATTTTCATTTCCATCAAATGATGTGCCATCCTTTCATTCCTAACACATTACCCAGTCCATATCAGTATAGATATCCAGCATGAGATTTTTGCCCGTTGAGATCTGATGTGTTTTCAAAGTATTCCTTTAATTTTTTTGAGCAGTGTATGTGTTATTTCTGAGTATAGAGGAGCATGTGACTTATTACATGGGTGAGCACTTGGTGATTGGCATAGCAGTGTAAAGGCACAAAAGGATAACGTCAACAACAGGAGAATAAAAAATAAAGTTCCATTGCCCTTGGCAAAGCACTAGATTTTCTATGACTCCACTAGTATCTTCCCTATCCACTCTGTTTGATTGCATTTAACACATGGAAAATGCAAATCATCTAGCAGTATTGACTTTCTTGGGCCAGGTCAGCCAAGAAGGCCAGGTTCAAAAAATGTCCTGATATATATATATATATATATATATATATATATATATATATATATATATATATAATGTCTACAAAATGTAACATATATACGCTAGCAGGCAATAAAAAAGTAGGAATCACTAGAATCATACACAGACTAGTAAAACTTCCAGCCACTTATGATTTTACTGATCTGAGCAAAGAAATAAAGGCACAAATTAAACAAAGCTGTTCATCATCTTCACTGCACAGAAGGAGACAGGAAACTTAAAATCTGACGTTCTAAAATGAACTAACATACTATGTAAGAATATTAATACCAACAGAAAATCAGGCAACAGGCATAGAACAGACAAGCTTAGCAACAGTACACAGACTAACGTAAAAATGTATGACATTTTAACATTAAATTTTTAAGAAATAAAAAAAATGATTATACTAATATAATATAAATCATCTCTGTCCTAGAAGATCTGGGCCACATTTGCTTGGAAAATTAGGTTTAAGTTAAGCTAGGCTAAATCTACAATTTTTCATTTGGGTGAGAAAAATCTAAAGAAAACTGTCCATATGCAAACTCGTTGCAGATATTTGTCTGCTGAAATTTGAGGCTAGAACTACAGTTTGCCATACTCCAGTAATTGTTGAGTTAGCTTGTAGCCTCCATTATTCACAGCTGTATTAGGAGACTCCTAGTCCAAAATATTACATTTTTAAAAACCCTACTGTGCTAAATGTTGGTTTTAACGAGATTCTACAGCCCCACATGTACTTTCCCCTTTATCTCCTGAATAAGAAAGTATTGCCTGAGCAGATCCAAAATTTCACAAACTTGCAGTAGCTTAACAGGTAGGGTTAAGCTACTGGTTGGGTCCACAAGCGGTGTATAACAAAATGTACAAATACTGTCTAATGGCATTAAGGGGAGACTCTGAACCAAGGCAGCAGTATGGGGGCCTATAGGTGGCCTTATAACCTAGCAAGTTTTTGCCTCTGGTAAATAAATTCTTCTCCTGGAAAATTGCAGGTTAGGAAAGAGATCCTCAAAAGCTTGGGGGGGGCCTGATGACTAAACAAGTAAGACCATATAAATCAGCACAACTAGGGGAGTATATTCGCAAATCAAAGATTGGTGTTCCATGGTTGGGGGTTAGTATAGGCTTGACATTCCTGGAAGAAAAGCAATTTATTCACAAGCCAGCACATAACACATAGAAAAAATGTAATTAACTTTGCTTAAAAAGGCTGGCTGCATTGAGGAATCTAAAATAAATTGTGAAGAAATGTATGCATTTTAGCTCTATATGAAATTAAATGGAAAAGTTAGGCAATAACATAAGCAGAATAAAAAAAAAAATTGTACAATGATACCAAAGATGGAAACTATAGGGTTGATTTACTAAAACTGGAGAGTGCAAAATCTGGTGCAGCTGTGCATGGTAGCCAATCAGCTTCTAACTTCAGCTTGTTCAACTAAGCTTTGACAAAAAAAACTGGAAGCTGATTGGTTTCTATGCAGAGCTGCACCAGATTTTGCGCTTTCCAGTTTTAGTAAATCAAGCTCTATGAGATGGAAAAAGTAACAATTAGGTTTGCTATGAGATCAAGTAGCATTCATTTTAGAAAAAAAGCATATACTGTATAAAGGACAAAATGAATATGAACTACATAGATCATGCTGTGAAACATGAAAGATATATAAGAGGCATTCAAGGATTAAGAGTGTAATTCTGAGCACATCCAAACAAGATATTGTACGAGTCCAAAAATAAAGAAACCTCAATTTAACAGAAAGATATGTGATATGGAAACATAAATAAAATTAAAAAAACAAGGTGGTGGGAATAATTCTGACAAAAATGGAAAAAACATATGGTAAAAAGGATCAAAAATCACAAATTGACACTTAATCATAAAAATACAATTACATTTAGAGATGAATTCCAGTCATGGTATATTTTTACATAGTTATATGGATGTAAACCCGATTCATGAAATTTGAGGTGCAGAGTTTTCTTATCTCTTCAAAGCACCTCTCCACCTCATCCAATTGGAGAATGCTCCACAGTCATTCAAAAAATGCAAAGCATTCTCGGAATGGCACCCACTGCCATGTGGCTGGCCTCTTGTGTTCACAACGCATTAGGCAGGCCACTCAGCACAGGCTGGACCACTGTAACTATGTAAAAATATGCCATGCCTGGAATTTTTCTTTGAGTGAAAGGGATTAGACCACCACACCATTTTGTTCTTACACAACATGGATCAATCCTGTCATACTGTCAGTCTAGAGGAGTGTGTATGTCTGTATATACAAAACACATACACAATTTGCTTTTCAAAGTATCTTAAAAAGTATCAGATTTTTAGCAAATTTAAATGTCAGGCAAATTATTTGGATTGCCGTTATGCAAAATCACGTCTGGTGATTATATTCTCACATCCAGATGGTATCGTTCTTTGTCAGTTGTTTTAGTGGTTCAATGAAGGAAATAAAATTAGGTATGGAGCTGGAACAGTAATTGGCCAAACTTGTTATATCCTGAGGAAATGATGGTGAACTCACTTTGATAACTGCTTGAAATTTCCTAAAACTTCAACATGTCCTTGTTAAATTCACATCAGTGTTAAGTGTAAGCCTTTATTGTGGAGCCTTTGGAATACTTGTAAAGACATTCATGGACACTGCTGAGACATAACAGTGATATTGCAGCAATAAAATTGATTTAGTTTGTTCCAAAACTATGTACACCACTTTTTGAACATTGCCAATTAACAAAGGTTCTCTGAGTAAAAAAAAACACAATCACAGCATGCACAGAATCACAACAAACCTTTTTGACGCGTTATCATATTTACTGGTCAGATATTATGTATGCAAATATTACAGTCCATTGTTAAGCTGTCTAAAAAAAAATGCAAGGCAATTATAACCTGTGAATAAGTAACATATTTCAATCATTTCTATCTGAATATATTAGTAAGAGTAGCATTATCATAATTTTTTTTTGATTTTACTCCTAATACAACACACAGCAGGTCATCTCCATCAGAAAATATATCGCAAACGGAAAATATAAAATAAAATTCAAACACAGAGCTGTCAGCAGATCAAGTATGTCTAATACAAAACAAAATGGCATGTGCTTTGTTATAAATATGACAGGCAACTTATCCTGGCATATATTCTTTGTAGAAATTCATCACTTGCCCACCACATAACAACATTATCTGACAGCAAAGTGGCTCTCCTGTGTTGGATCACGTACCTAGTACATGATCCCGCACTTCTGGGTATGGAGTGCACTGCTTCTGCTGTGATTAGTCACAGTTGAAGTCGATCAGCGGGTGCCAGCCAATGGCTGTTCACTGGAACCCACTGATCGTCAAGGAGAATGCTAGAGCTCTGCCTATGTAAACAAGGCAGAGCTCTGTCCTATCAGTGGGGATGTGCTGGATTTTGTTTCCCTGCAAAAGCACCACATAGTAAACACAAAACACTGGTTAGGCACACATTTAACCCTTTAATCGCTCTAGATGTTTAACCCCTTCCCAGCTAGTACAAGCCATTGACTGTGCATATTTTGAGAATATGCAAATGTCAGATTGTCCGCCGCAATACTGCAGTCTCATTATAAGTCGCTGATCACCGATATTACTAGTATAAAAAATTAAAAAATTAAAATTCTAGTATATACAGTATCTCACAAAAGTGAGTACACCCCTCACATTTTTGTAAATATTTTATTATATCTTTTCATGTGCTACAATTCAAAGTAGTGTGTGTACAGCTTGTATAACAGTGTCAATTTGCTGTCCCCCCAAATTAAACTAACACACAGCCAATAATGTCTAAACCGCTGGCAACAAAGTTGAGTACACCCCTAAGTGAAAATGTCCAAATTGGTCCAAAGTGTCAATATTTTGCATGGCCACAATTATTTTCCAGCACTGCCTTAACCCTCTTGGGCATGGAGTTCACCAGAGCTTCACAGGTTGCCACTGGAGTCCTCTTCCACTCCTCCATGAGGACATCACAGAGATGGTGGATGTTAGAGACCTTGCACTCCTCTACCTTCCGTTTGAGGATGCCCCTCAGATGCTCAATAGGGTTTAGGTCTGGAGACATGCTTGGCCAGTCCATCACCTTTAGGCTCCATGTACACGGGACGCTGGTACAGACTCTTCTGAACGAAGCTTGAAACCAGCATTTAGAAACGCCCATTTTACCGCATTTGCATGCCGCGTTTAGCAGCGTTTTACCGCGTTTGCGTCTAGAAGCGTTTAGTTAAGAAACATCATAAGACCCTCCCTAAGCTCAAAAAACAGTATTATTTAACCATTTCAGCCATTTTGTGAGATCAGAGTGAGTAGCAGCAGCTGAGAGAGCAGCAGTGTACTTGTATTTAGCGTGTTACTTGCCACATCACCTGCCACAAGTTGTGGATTGTCCACTTGCCACGACACCTGCCACAAGTTGTGGATTGTCCACTTGCCACGTCAGCTGCCACAAGTTGTGGATTGTCCACTTGCCAGGTCACCTGCCACAAGTTGTGGATTGTCCACTTGCCACATCACCTGCCACAAGTTGTGGATTGTCCACAATGCAATGCAAGCAATTACCGTTTTTTTTTTTTTTTTTCATGGTTTTTCATCATTTGCCATCATTTTTGAGATTTTTTATGTAAAAAAATAGTTCACCTTTAAAAACGCTTAAAAAACGAAAATGCGGCTAAACGCCAGTACCGCGTTTAGCCACGTTTTGCGTCTGAAACATGGAAATCTTTTGCGTCTGAACCCATTTTTTTGCTTTCAAAAAAACGCTGTTAAACGCAACTGCCTAAAAATGGCAATAAACGAGACTGTGTACTTTGTCACATAGGATAACATTGAATGTGTTCAGGGGCAGTTGAAAAAAAGTGTCCAACTGCCTCTGAACGTGTGTTTAACAGCGTCCCGTGTACATGGGGCCTTACCCTCAGCTTTTTTAGCAAGGCAGTGATCATCTTGGAGGTGTGTTTGGGGCCGTTATCATGTTTTAATACTGCCCTGCAGCCCAGTCTCTGAAGGGAGGGGATAATGCTCTGCTTCAGTTTGTCACAGTGCATGTTGGCATTCATGGTCCCCTCAATGAACTGTAGCTATCCAGTGCCGGCAGCACTCATGCAGCCCCAGACCATGACACTCCCACCACCATGCTTGATTGTAGGCAACACACTTGTCTTTTTATTCCTCAACTGATTCCTGCCACACAGGCTTGGCACCATCCGAACCAAATAAGTTTATCTTGGTCTTATCAGACCACAGGACATGGTTCCAGTAATCCATGTTCTTAGTCTGCTTGTCTTCAGCAAACTGTTTGTGGGCTTTCTTGTGCATAATCTTTAGAAGAGGCTTCCTTCTGGGACTACAGTCATGTAGACCAATTTAATTTAGTGTGCGGTGTATGGTCTGAGCACTGACAGGCTGACCCCCCCCCCCCCAATCCCTTCAACCTCTGCAGAAATGCTGGCAGAACTCATACATTTATATCCCAAAGACAACCTCTGGATATGATGCTGAGTACGTGCACTCAACTTCTTTGGTGGACCATGGCAAAGCCTGTTCTGAGTGGAACCTGTCCTGTTAAACTGCTGTATGGTCTTGGCCACTGTGCTGCAGCTCAGTTTCAGGGTCTTGGCAATCTTCTTATAGCCTAGGCCATTTTTATGTAGAGCAACAATTCTTTTTGTTCAGATCCTCAGAGAGCTCTTTGCCATGAGGTGCCATGTTGAACTTCCAGTGACCAGTATGAGAGAGTGAGAGCGATAACACCAAATTTAACACACCTGCTCCCCATTCACACCTGAGACCTTGTAACACTAACGAGTCAATTTGGACATTAATGGCTGTGTGTTGAGTTATTTTGAGAGGACAGCAAATTTACACTGTTATACAAGCTGTACTGACTACTTTACATTGTAGCAAAGTGTAATTTATTCAGTCTTGTCACATGAAAAGATATAATAAAATATTTACAAAAATGTGAGGGGTGCACTTACTTTTGTGAGATACTGTATACTATTGTTTGTAGAGGCTATAACTTTCATAATTGTGCAGACCAATCAATCTGTGCTCATTGGGATTTTTTTTACCAAATATATGTAGCAGAATTCATATTACAAATAATTAATAAACAGCACAATAAAAAACAAATAATAATGGTACAAGTGTAACTAAAAGATGGTAATCAATAAACATATATTGCTGAAAGTTCATATATAAAGTTCATATATTAAATATGTGACTGATTGAAGTGAATTAAAAAAATCAATATATCAACGGTGCAAAAATCTAAAGTGCTTGTGCACCAGTATCACAGGCTGCTCACCTCACATCTGAGTCAAATTAGCAGTTTTTCCCTCTGGGGATAGTAGGCTGGCATGATGCTGGTAATCACTTTCCTCTTCCAAATTGCCTATTTCCATGGGATGAAAACCCAGATCATCTCACCAAATATGATGGATATGCAAAAGAAGGAATGCAGAATCTATTGCTCTCCGTTTAAAATGTTTAATTATATATAAAAAAAGGGTAAAGTATACAACTCACAAAGATGGCACTGTAAGCCGTGCAAGCTGAAAACAAATTTCAAACACAATAGGTCTCAAGATGGCCGCAATGTAACGTCAATACGCAGGCTCCATCCCCTAGACGCGTATCTTCAAAGCATTGACTTCTTCAGTAGGGGTTACCGTTGATATATTGATTTTTTTAATTCACTTCAATCAGTCACAGATTTAATATATGAACTTTCAGCAATATATGTTTATTGATTACCATCTTTTAGTTACACTTGTACCATTATTAATTGTTTTTGATTCATAGTGCAGCACCGCTTATTGATTATTTGCACCTTTTAAGTGAAGTGAGAATACTTGTTAGTGATAGCAGCTATTATTAATTATTTTTTACACTATTTTATTTCATGAGATTGTTCAGATTGATATTCACTTTATACAGAATACATATTGGCCTAAATTTATAAAGAAATTTGATTTTGAATTTTTTATTGGATATGTTTCATAGCAGAATGTAAAAAAAATATTTTTTCAAAATTGTCTGTCTTTTTTTGTTTATGGCGCAAAAAAAAAACCCAGCGGTGATCAAATACCACCAAAAGAAAGCTTTATTTGTGGAAAAAAAACCCCACAAATTTAATTTATGTTCAGCATTGCATAACTGCGTAATTGTCAGTTAAAGTAACGCAGTGCTGTATCGCAAAAAATGGCCTGGTCATGAAGGGGGTTAAATCTTACGGAGGTCAAGTAGTTAAGGAAAACATAATCTTTATTTAAAAACAAAAGCTCACCATAAAGTGATAGAAAAAGCTAACCCTAGCTATTCTTTTTTTTTTGTCATTTAAGTTTTTTATTTTTCATCAGAAAAAAATCATTACAGAATCATAAATATTAAAGATGATTACAATTGACTTCAACAAAAATCTCAGGTATTATTACCATAGAAACTTAGACAAATTATTATCGTAAAAACCAATACCGACAATGTTTAAACAAAAAGAAATTATATCTATCCTCATCTTGGTCAAGTATATAATCAAGTAATCTTATAAACAGATAATAACTTATATAAGAAAATCTAGTTCCCACAAAAATAAACCGAAAATATGAAGGGCTCCTACTCCCCTCCCCAGCCACCCCTAACGGGAACACACTGTGACTGGGAAGGAGAGAAAGTCCCCTGCCCGGCCTTCCTGTCACCACCAACAATCGTCGGTAGAGACAACTGGAGAGATATAATAGAAAAAATTTCATTTGTACATGCAAAAAAAAAACACAATACTCGACCTAAGTATGAAAATTAAGAGTTGTTCTCAGACTTGTTAGAGCTAAGTTCAACAGTCCAAGCCTCAAACAATAAAAAAAGGAATCTGAGCCTGAAACTATTATATTTTATCTGATGTAATAAAACAATAAACATACTATGAAATAATAAAAGCCAAAACCGAGAGAATAAAGTATAGGATAAAAATAAAGAAGAGAAAGAAAAAGATATGAAGTGAAAAGATTATAGAATGCCTACAAACCAAATATACATTCTAAAGATCAGTGATTGGTGTTGATGACCAAGTTATGTGACAAAGAGATTCCCATAAATCGCGCCCAAGGTTCCCATATGGCTTCAAAATTTGAGGTCTCGTCTAACAAGAAGCTAACCAGTTTTTCTTGTTCCATAATCCAGGAAACTTTTCGTTTCATGGATAATATAGATACCGAAGGTTTCTTCCATGCCCTTGCAATAGTTAGTTTTGCTCCCGTTAAAATAAACAAAATTAGTTTACGAGTGGCTTTAGGAATATGAGGTAAATGTCCATTGAGTAAAGCAATTGTGGGAGATTGATGTATCGGGCAACCTGTAATATTGCGTAAAATGTGAAATACCTTATTCCAAAATCCACGAATTCTTGGGCACTCCCACCATATGTGGATCATAGTACCCAGTCCCTGACATCCCCTATAACAAAGAGGTGAAACAGAGGGGTACATAACAGTCAATCTCGTGGGAACTAGATACCATCTTGTAAAAAGTTTTATATTGGCCTCTATGAGCGAAGTATTGCAGAGGCCTGAAGTCGAGCGAGAGTAGCTTGCATGCCAGTCTACAATATTTCTATCAATTAGGAGTTCCTTCTCCCAGGCCAACATGTATGGTAGTTTCACTAAATTGGATGCCAGTGACTTGTAGATCACAGAGATCCCCCCCCCTTCGCTCCACTGTCTGTCCACACCAATTTTCATAATCTGTAAAGTCTCGGAATGAATATCCAGTTTTACACCTAGAATGAATTAAATTAGCGATTTGATGAAATCTCGGTTTTTCGGATAAAGGGAGATCTAATTTGTTCATAAAATATTCAATAGGTAAAGGGCCTATAGAGGAAAAAAATTGACCAATGCGGTACAACCCCTTGTCGTACCACCATTTAAAGGTTTGAAGGTCCAAACCTTGATGAAAAAAGGGGTTTTTGAACACCGGGGTCAAAGGTTGAGCTTTAGAGACCAGCGAGGGAAGTTTCTGAAGTGAATCCCATAAAGATAAGGATTGTGAGAGTGATGGTGATAAGATGGGAGGTCTATTTCTGGGAGGGCACCACAACAGGTGTATTAGTGATGAGGATGGAACAGCTTGATTTTCAATTGATATCCAATCAGGAAGTTCTGTGTTAAAATATAAAGCAGATAGTTGTGCCAATCGTGCTGCTTGGTAGTACCATAAGAGATTCGGAAGACCTAACCCACCCTGTTTGGGAAGGTTGAATAAGCATCTGTTTGAGAGTCGTGGACCTTTATTGTTCCAAATGAATTTAGTGAGCTTACTTTGAAAAGATTTCAAATGATCTCTTTTGATTGGAATAGGAAGTGAACAAAATAAATATAAAAGCCTGGGCAAAAGGGTCATCTTGACTGAGTTAATCCTGCCAATCCAAGAAATACTGTGCGACTCCCAGTCTTTGAGATCAAGTTTGAGTTTCTTGTACATAGGAGGGTAGTTAGCTTGGTATAGATTTTCAAATTTAGATGTAACATTAATTCCTAAGTACTTAATGAATGAGCTGCTCCACTTGAATTGGTAAGTTATCTGTAAATCGGACACTATAGAATCTGGGAGAGACACGTTAAGAGCTTGAGATTTAGACATATTAATTCTGAGACCTGAAAGAGTGGAAAACTTATTAAGCAATGAGCAAACCTCCGGTAAAGAAGACCGTGGAGAAGTGACAAAAAGTAAAAGGTCATCTGCGAATAAGGCACATTTATGGGTATCTTGACCACATTGCACCCCCCTGATATTCGGATTACTACGAATGGCAATGGCTAAAGATTCGATCATAATAGCGAATATCAGGGGGGATAGGGGGCAACCCTGACGTGTACCTCTTCCAATCTGAATAGGGTCGGAAAAAATTCCTTGCATTCTGATTCTGGCCTTAGGATTAGAATAAAGGGCTTCTAAAATTCCTAACATATTCTGTCCAAATCCCCAGCGTTTAAGTACAGCGAATAGATATGTCCACGACACCGAATCAAATGCCTTCTGGAGGTCCAGTGACAGTAACATACCCTCCTGTTTATGACCTCCCTCCCAATTAGATTGTAGGATTGATACTAGGTCAACCGCTCTTCGCACCTGATCAGGACCTTGCCTACCGGGTATAAAACCGACCTGGTCTTTGTGAATATAAGATCCTATAAAAGAAGCAAGTCTGTTCGCTAATATCTTGGTTAATATTTTGAGATCATTATTGATTAAGGAGATTGGTCTGTAGTTTTCTATTTGACTAGTATCTTTATCCGGTTTTGGGATCACAGAAATATAAGCCATATTTAGTTGATTATCCATCGGGAAACCTTTAGACATAAAATTAAAAAGTCTAGTTAGGTAAGGAGTTAGGATCTCTGAAAATGTTTTGTAATATGGTGTGGAAAAACCATCAGGTCCAGGAGCTGTTCCCCCCTTTAAAGCTTTTATGACATCTGAAACCTCTTCATTTGAAATAGGAGCATCCAATTCCTCTCTATGAGTTTCTGTTAATTTCGGAATATGTAATTTATCCAAGAATTCCTCTAACTCGGTAGAGACAGAGAGATTTTCAGCCATATATAACTTAGAATAAAAATCCTGGAATGCCTTAATAATATGTTGAGAATTCATGGTAAAAGAGCCATCTGCCTGTTTAATCTTTGGGAGAGCTTGTGAACGGAATCTGGGTGAAAGTTTACGTGCCAACATAGGACCCAACTTGTCTCTCATCTGGTAAAATTTTGCCCCAGACCATTTAATGGATTTTTCAGCCTTCGCTGTTAGAGCCAAGTTAAGAGCTACTCGTGCTGCATCCAGTGTGGATATAGATACACTAGAAGGACTTCTCTTATGTTTTTTGCACAACTCAGCGAACTCTTTCTCCAATCTCTCAATCTCGACCACCCTCTCTCTCTTCTTTCTGGCCGCTATTTGGATCAACTTGCCTCTAATAGTAACCTTATGAGCTGCCCATAAAGTTTCTGGAGAGACCTCCCCTCCATCATTAAAGTAAAAATAATCCTTCAAAGCTCCCTGAATTTCCACCACTACTGCGGGATCCTTCAATAAAGACTGATTGAGAGTCCAATGTGAGGTCTGTGTACTAGGGATATCCCTTCTAATAGCCAATAGAATCATCGAATGGTTAGACCAAGCAGCTTCCACTATAGAAGAAGAAAGAGCTAGTGGAATATGGTGAGTAGAGATCCAAATGTAGTCAATACGGGAATAGGACTGGTGCGGATTAGAGTAGTGTGTAAAATCTCGTTTTTTTGGATGGAGTTCCCTCCATATATCCGTCAATCTAGATTGAAAGATTAATCGAGCAATTTGAACACTTGTTTTATTGGGCCTAACAACTTGTGATCTTAAGGGTTTGGATTTGTCCAGACTAGAATCAAAAGCTGTGTTAGAGTCCCCCCCATAACTATGATCCCCTCCATAGACGGTCCAAGTGACTGGAACAATTGTTTAAAAAACTGTTTTTGTCCTCTGTTAGGGGCGTAGTAAGATATAAAGGTATATAGCTTATTATCGATAGTTCCCTTGACCAATAGGAACCTTCCCTCCTGGTCTCTGAGTTCCAACTCAAGATTGAATTTGCAATTCTTAGAAAACAATATTGCCACTCCCTTGGTCTTATCTTCAGCCTTAGACAAGTAAAAAACTGGAAAATGGGCATGAAGAAACAATGGGGTGTACCGCTGAGGGAAATGGGTCTCTTGTAAGAGTACTACATCAATATGACGGATCTATAGGCTTGGAGGGCTTTCCTTCTTTTGACTGGGGAATTTAATCCCTGGGTGTTGTGAGACACAACACGAAGGGGTAAAGAGTTAGTGTTAGTGCCGGCCATGGAGCAAAAGGGGGAGAACTCCAAATAACCCACAGCCACCTACCTTCCTCCAGGAAGAACCAAGGGCATATAATGAAAGGTCTTTCACTATGTTAGGGGAGGATATACATAGCATCACTTCACAGGTAAATCTCAATGACATGTAGGCTGAAAAAGAAAAAAAAGTTAGAATGAAAGAAGAAGAGTAAAAAAAATATTCAAATAAAAATAATATCAGTTGTAAAACGCAGTTGTAAAACGCAGGGTATGGCTCCCTCCCCTCATTCAGAAAAAAATAAGTAGTATAGCCCAGATGTAGGGCTATATACCTACCCCTCAGCATGGTTTACAACCAAACTGAGCGGTAGGTGGAGGCACAATGCAGCAGCACCAGCCAGTGACAGCACTCAAACTAACGATGTAATATTAAATGAACGGAACCAAACATCCCTGGATTTCCAATATAGTAGCAATTAAGAATAGTTTAACTATTAGATTTTTTCTAAACAAGAGAGAAGAAGAAAAAAAAAAAAAAAACCCATTATCTATTGAAAATTTAGCAACAGAACTATGTGTGTGAAAAAAAAAAAAAAAAACATTATCTATTGAAAATTTAGCAACAGAACTATGTGTGGGGAAAAAAAAAAGAAATAAATAAAAAAAAAAAAAAAAAACATTATCTATTGAAAATTTAGCAACAAACTATGTGTGGGAAAAAAAAACAAAAAAAACCCATTATCTATTGAAAATTTAGCAATGTGTGGAAAAAAAATAAAATTAAAAAAATAAATTTTAAAAAAATAAAATAAAAAAATTAACCCCCATTGTCTATTGACAGTTTAGCAACAGAACTATGTGTCAAAGAGAGTTGCACAGGAAATCCAAGAGTCAATGTAATGAATTGTGTTTCCTCCCAAGGAACCTACAGGGGGGAAGAAAAAGATGAAATACAGTAAAGTCATGTAAATCCTCTTCATGGGGGGATGTTATCCTTTACTCTCTTAATTTTGGACATCTCCCAAAGTGGCGCAGTCGGGCTCGGAGGCGATTGGCGTTTAGATGACCCCTGCATAGAGGGAGAGGTATCCATATTTGAATCCAGCGTAATGAGTCTCAAGTCAAGTAACAGGCGTTCTCCTTCTGGGAAATTGTGAAAAACATGTTGCTTCCCATTGTACGTAAATTTCAGGGCAAAAGGGAATGCCCACCGGTATTTAATATCCTTTTTGGTCAGGGCTGCAAGGAGGGGTTTCAAAGATCTCCTCTTTTGGATGGTGTATGGGGATATGTCAGAAAAGATTTGAATAGAAGCACCTTGGAACTGTATCTGATCTTGTTGGCGGGATATTTTCATCACTTCTTCCTTGACAGAAAAAAAGTGGGGTTTTACTATAATGTCCCGTGGAGAGCCATCTTTCCTGAGGGGTCCCAAGGATCTATGCGCTCTATCCAATTCCAGTTTATTAGCTGGAATCGAAGGGAGTAAATTTTTAATAAAATCTTTCACAGTTGTATGAACATCAGTGATTGATTCAGGCAGTCCTCTAATGCGAAAGTTTTCCCTTCTTGAACGATTCTCGAGGTCGTCTATTCTGGCTTGAGCGGTATCAAGCTGATCCTGCAAGAACTGCAAGTGCTCAGAATTTTGGTTTGTCTTAGTTATAGTAAAATCCAACTTATGTTCAATATGCTCTATTCTGCTTCCCAGGTTCTGAAAGTCTGCTTTAATTTCTCCTGTGATCCTGTCAGCATTTAAAGCTAACCTTTTGTCCAGCATATCAGAAATCCTGTTAAAAAGTTCAGTCATATTAAAAGACATATCAGGAGCCTGTTCAGGATGTGTATTGAGAGAGCCTATGTGAGGTAAATTCACTTCATGAGGTTAATGACCCTCAGATCCCACATAGTTCTCCTTTAGGTTCAATTTAAGCTCAGAAGGTTGTAAGGTAGCAGAGGAGTCTAAGCTCAATGACTGTGAGCTAAATGGGAGAGTTGCAGGCTGAATAACTTGTCTGCTAGTTGAGGAGACATCATTAGCAGTCTGTATCTTATTCTGAGGTGCGGCAGCCATTTTGGATTTCTCCCGTTTTTCAGAGAGCTTGTAGTTCTGTTTCTGCGCTTTTTTATATGCCTTACCTGGCATAGGTAGGTGCCTGGCACTATTCGCTGCCTTTCCCTGTAGTTTTTAACCGCAATGTGGCTTCTTTTTCCGCCGCTATTAGCGCTGTTTAGCTGGTGCTGAGCAGAGCTCCGGTCCTAAGCCTCCATCACAGGAGTCCCCCAACCCTAGCTATTCTTAAAAACATGTCCTCCTCCTTCCCCCTACATATCCTGCATACCCTCTGTGTAGTCACACGATTCACCGGCCCTGGTTCCCCTGTGCAAGGGAGCACTTGACAACAGCTGTGATTCCCAGAGCCATCACATTACCCATGGGCTCCCATGGCCCATCCATTGTCAGTGCTCCCTCTTCTCCCATGAAGTAGTCACTCTCTAACATAGGGAAGCGGAAACTGCAGGGTCCTGTGACTGGACTGGATTAAAAACTGATGTGCACACATATCTTTTTTATACTGGGTATGCAGAAAATGTAGGAGAAGGTGGGAGGGAACGTTTTTAAGAATAGTTAGAGATAGCCTTCTTCTCCACTTTAAATGTAAGTAGACAGACTTTACACATGCACCAGTCTTACAATTTGGAGTAGATTTTAGTTGGTTAACAGACCGGTCAGTATAGATTATCTCTCCCTTATTTTGCAACTGTGATTTTCCACTCTTACATTTTCTTTGCTTGCCATCTGGAAGCAGAACAAACTAAATTATCATAAGAAATTATGTTCTCATGATGATCTATTTCAGGTAAAGCTGTTAAAGTGTATTTATGGGCAAAATAAAATATAACACATATTTATAAATTTTTTCACTACCTATAAAACGGTGACAACACTGTTAGTTCTGCAACGAAAGTGCACATCAACTTTAACACCCTGTGGACAGGGTATTTTTAGACAGACATGTCATTTTTAAATGGTCTTTAGGTAGGAGCCACTTCAAGTTAAAGCCCCGTTGACACAGTTACAGCAACAATTTTTGGGATAAAAGAGTTTATTCATAAGAATAAAACCTAACAATTTTAAGCACCTTTGTGTAATATAGTTTCTCTCAAACCTTTTTAACTGCTACTTTTACAGGAGAGTTTGGCCTGTTAAAGAAAACCGATACTGATCTACTGGCAGAATCAACAGATTTGTAGTGTAATGCCCCGTACACACGATTGGATTTTCCGTTGGAAAACCTTGAATGGTTTTTCTGACAGGATTTCCGCTCAAGCTTGGCTTGCATACACACGGTCACACAAAAGTTCTCTGAACTTTTGACTGCCAAGAACGCGGTGACGTACAACACTATGACGAGCCGAGAAAAATAAGTTCAATGCTTCCGAGCATGCGTCAAATTGTTTCCCAGCATGCGTCGGAATTTTGCGCGCCGGAATTGCTACAGACGATCAGAATTTCCAATAAGAATTTTTCCCGTCGGAAAAATTGAGATCCTGCTCTCAATCTTTTGCTGGCGGAAATTCCGCCAGCAAAAGTCCGATGGAGCATACACACGGTCGGAATTTCCGACCAAAAGCTCACATCGAACTTTTGCTGGGGGAAAATCCGACCATGTGTATGTGGCTTAGGAAGGACTAGATCCTAAGTCAGTTTTTTTTATCTGTTTGTGTCCTTGTTGGCAAGATTCACCTTGTTTTTATGTTCTGGTGGCCAACCATTATGGAGACAGAATGTGAGGACAGATCCAAAATGTTGTTAATACCAAAGCAGGAAGCAAGGGAAATCCTCCAATGAGGACAATTTTTGTTCCTATGACAAGATAGAAATTCCATTGATTTGGGAAAGATTTCTCCCCAATTTCTGTTGTCTCGAGGATAGAAAATAAAAGGAAATCCCCGCAGTGAGATACAGGTTGCACAATATTACTTGAAAGGGGCTACATCATATATCATATATCTATATCAGTCTAAGATGGGCAGAGGAATAAGCCATGACTGCAGCTGCTTGTTTTTAGAAAAGAAAAGTAACATTCAATCATTGGCGCATGAGCTGGTGATCAAGTATGGAGGTATATGGATCACAACCATATTGTTTTGACTATAAATTATTCCATTTATGTACAAAGCTCAAATAAAATTCACATTGCTACATAAACAGTCTCTATTGCTGTATCAATAGATCAACATCTATGTTCTTGTACATGTGTTGGGAGCAATTACTGTATTTATTGGCGTATAATACTCACTTTTTTACCCTAAAAATAGAGGGTAAACTGTGCCTGCATGTTATACGCAGGGGGCTGTGAAAAAAAAAAATCCTGAAACTTTCCTCTTAAAGTTAGGGTGCTTGTTATACGCCTGTGCGTGTTATACGCCTGTGCGTGATATACGCCGATAAATACGGTGATTTTTTTTTTGTTTGTTTTTGTTATTTTACCTTTTTCCTCACTTATATTTTTAACTGACATAAACAAACGAACAAACCACAGTATGACAGTATATGCCTATGCCCCACCATGTGAAAACATCAGAGACCTCAATAAACACATTGAAGTTGATTTACTAAAGGAAAATAAACTGTTAATTTTGCAAGGGCCTTTTCAAGGTTGAGTTCAAGCTCTGCAGACTTCCATCATCCCAAAAATACAGTTTTAAAAAAAAAATCCTTGTACATTAACCACTTAGCAACCACCTGCCGACAAATAACGTCGACAAGGTGGTTGCTTAACTCTGGGGCGCGCACACGGGAATCTCCATGACCGCCGGGTCCAGAGGACCCGGCGCATCACGAATCGCGGTAAATCGCCGCTGATAGCGTCAAATGACTGAGCAATCACTTGTAAACAGACCGGCGTCATGTGATGACGCCGGTTCCTCTCTCCCCTCTCTGTACCGATCGGTACAGTGTGAGAGGAGAGGGGAGGGAGCGGATCATGTCAGCTCCCTCCCCCATGTCAGAGCATGTCAGCTGTGGGCTGGATCTGTGACAATTGCAGTCACAGATCCAGCAATCCATCCCTGCTCAGCCATCCCTGCCAATACTCTGCAAAATACCCTGCGCAATACTCTGCAAAATACTCTGCAATACCCTGGTGCAATACTCTGCAATACCCTGCTGCAATACTCTGCAATACCCTGGTGCAATACCCTGGTGCAATACTCTGCAATACCCTGGTGCAATACTCTGCAATACCCTGCGCAATACTCTGCAATACCCTGCACAATACTCTGCAATACCCTGCGCAATACTCTGCAAAATACTCTGCAATACCCTGGTGCAATACTCTGCAATACCCTGGTGCAATACTCTGCAATACCCTGCGCAATACTCTGCAATACCCTGCGAAATACTCTGCAAAATACTCTGCAATACCCTGCGCAATACTCTGCAATACCCTGTGCAATACTCTGCAATACCCTTCGCAATACCCTGCAATACCCTGCACAATACTCTGCAATACCCTGCGCAATACTCTGCAATACCCTGCGCAATACTCTGCAAAATATTCTGCAATACCCTGCGCAATACTCTGCAATACCCTGCACAATACTCTGCAATACCCTGCACAATACTCTGCACAATACTCTGCAATACCCTGCACAATACTCTGCAATACCCTGCACAATACTCTGCAATACCCTGCACAATACTCTGCAATACCCTGCACAATACACCCTGCACAATACTCTGCAATACTCTGCGCAATACCCCCTGTGCAATACCCCGTGCAATACCCTGCCATACTCCGCAATGCCCTGCAATACTCCGCAATGCCCGGCTATACTCCGCAATGCCAGGCAATACTCTGCAAAATACTCTGCAATACCCTGGTGCAATACTCTGCAATACCCTGCTGCAATACTCTGCAATACCCTGGTGCAATACCCTGGTGCAATACTCTGCAATACCCTGCGCAATACTCTGCAATACCCTGCACAATACTCTGCAATACCCTGCGCAATACTCTGCAAAATACTCTGCAATACCCTGGTGCAATACTCTGCAATACCCTGGTGCAATACTCTGCAATACCCTGCGCAATACTCTGCAATACCCTGCGCAATACTCTGCAATACCCTGCGAAATACTCTGCAAAATACTCTGCAATACCCTGCGCAATACTCTGCAATACCCTGTGCAATATTCTGCAATACCCTTCGCAATACCCTGCAATACCCTGCACAATACTCTGCAATACCCTGCGCAATACTCTGCAATACCCTGCGCAATACTCTGCAAAATATTCTGCAATACCCTGCGCAATACTCTGCAATACCCTGCACAATACTCTGCAATACCCTGCACAATACTCTGCACAATACTCTGCAATACCATGCACAATACTCTGCAATACCCTGCACAATACTCTGCAATACCCTGCACAATACTCTGCAATACCCTGCACAATACACCCTGCACAATACTCTGCAATACTCTGCGCAATACCCCCTGTGCAATACCCCGTGCAATACCCTGCCATACTCCGCAATGCCCTGCAATACTCCGCAATGCCCGGCTATACTCCGCAATGCCAGGCAATACTCTGCAATGCCCGGCAATACTCTGCAATGCCCGGCAATACTCTGCAATAACCACTTCCCGCCCGCCGGCCGTCATATGACGTCCTTGACTTTGTGCGGGGATATCTGAATGATGGGTGCAGCTACAGGCATCATTCAGATATTAGCTTTTTCAGCCGGCGATTCCCTACACCATAAGAACAATCATAGCGGCTGTTCCGCCGCTTGATCATTCTTACGGGAGGCGAGAGGGGATGTCCCCCCGCCACCCTCCGGTGCTTCTACCGACTCACCGCTATGATCGAAGCCAGGATTGTTTTGTTTTTGTTTTTTTGTTTTTTTTTCAGGCTTCCCAGCCTAGAGGTGAGATGTGGGGCCCTATTGACCCCATATCTCACTGTAAAGAGGACCTGCCATGCCATATTCCTATTACAAGGGATGTTTACGTTCCTTGTAATAGGTATAAAAGTGATCAAAAATTTTTGGAGGTGGAAAAACGTGTCAAACTAAAATAAATAAAGTAAAATGAACAATAAAAAAAAATATTTTTTTTTTAAGCGCCCCTGTCCTTGCATACAGAAGCGAACGCATACGTAAGTCCCGCCCACATATGAAAACGGTGTTCAAACCACACATGTGAGGTATCGCCGCGAATGTTAGAGCGAGAGCAATAATTCTGACCCTAGACCTCCTCTGTAACTCAAAACATGTAACCAGTAAAAATATTTAAAACGTCGCCTATGGGGATTTTTAAGTAGCGAAGTTTGGCGCCATTCCACGAGTGTGTGCAATTTTGAAGGGTGACATGTTAGGTATCTATTTACTCGGCGTAACTTCATCTTTCACATTATGTAAAAACATTGGGCTAACTTTACTGTTTTTTTTTTTTTTTTTAGCACAAAACATTTTTTTTCCGTAAAAAACACGTTAAAAAAATTGCTGCGCAAATATCGTGCGAGATAAAAAGTTGCAACGACCACCATTATATTCTCTAAGGTCTTTGCTAAAAAACATATATAATGTTTTGGGGTTCTATGTAATTTTATAGCAAACAAATGATGATTTTTACATGTAGGAGAGAAATGTCAGAATTGGCCTGGGTGCTCCAGAACGCCTGATGGTGCTCCCTGCATGTTGGGCCTCTGTATGTGGCCACGCTGTGTAAAAGTTTCACACATGTGGTATCGCCATACTCGGGAGTAATAGCAGAATGTGTTTTGGGGTGTAATTTGTGGTATGCATATGCTGTGTGTGAGAAATAACCTGCTAATATGACAATTTTGTGAAAAAAAAAAAGAGAAAAAAAAAACTTGATTTTGCAAAGAATTGTGGGAAAAAATGACAACTTCAAAAAACTCACAATGCCGCTTTCTAAATACCTTGGAATGTCTTCTTTCCAAAAAGGGGTCATTTGGGGGGTATTTGTACTTTTCTGGCATGTTAGGGTCTCAAGAAATGAGATAGGCCGTCAGTACTTCAGGTGTGATCAATTTTCAGATATTGGCACCATAGCATGTGGACTCTATAACTTTCACAAAGACCAAATAATATACACCAATTTGTACTTATTTTTACCAAAGATATGTAGCAGTATAAATTTTGGCCAAAATTTATGAAGAAAAAATAGTAATTTGCTAAATTTTATAACAGAAACGAAAAAAAAATCATTTTTTTTACAGAATTTTCAGTCTTTTTTCTCTTATAGCGCAAAAAATAAAAAACCCAACGGTGATTAAATACCACCAAAAGAAAGCTCTATTTGTGTGAAAAAAGGACAAAAAATTCATATAGGTACAGTGTTGTATGACTGAGTAATTGTCATTCAAAATGTGAGAGCACCGAAAGCTGAAAATTGGTCTGGTTATTAAGGGGGTTTAAGTGCCCAGTGGTCAAGTGGTTAATGTTTATTAAAAAAAAATTAGCAAAGGGAATTTTTACCAGATTCCTTTGCAAAATGAATACCCTATTCATCTTTAGTAAATCAGCCCCCTAATATCTTCTCTGTGTAGTAGATCAATATTAGGGACAAAAGGAAAAGAGGTCACAATCTTCCTCCTCCTGACACCTGATGCATTTTGAGGTTGAAAATGCACAGCACTTAGTGTTTAAGCACGGGGATGGACCAGGACAATAAAGGCCCTAGTGCAAGGTGATATACAATTGAGTGATGCATATTGTTTGTAGCCACTTGAATCTCCTCTAGAGTTTGCACATGCGCCATCCTTTAAAATTAAAACAATAGCAGCTGTGAGCTTGATTCAGCATTTATATTCACAATCCACATGTAATGTGTTATCTAGGTAAGGGTACATCCATTACATATGAAGTACATCTTTCAAAAAATTAAACATTTTCCATGCCTGTAAAAGGTTTACACTACCCTAGTTAATGCTGGATATTTACGGTCCCTACCATTCTCCAGCTACTGACGCAATGGCATATTTTATTGTGGTGCTTTATGCTTTGAGAAAGAGCATGGATATCATGTTCTTCACCCAAATTTATACTCAGCATCTAACAAGAACAAGACAACATAAGCAACACCAAGAACAAGCAATGTAACATTTAAATATTGGAGTTTACTAAAACCGAAGAGTGCAAAATCAAGTGCAGCTGTGCATGGTAGCCAATTGGCTTCAAATTTCAGCTTGTTCAATTAAGCTTTGACAAAAAAAAAAATGGTTTCTATGCAGGGTTGCACCAAACTTTGCACTCTCCAGTTTTAGTAAATCAATCCCACTGTGTATAATATAGGTTTATACAACAAGCATTAATATGTTTGTACTGCCATTATGTTTCTGAAGAATTTTAATCTTTACATTACCATTTTAGGTATTTATTCACAGGGCATATTTTGTAAAAAAAAAAAAAAAGAAAACTTGCATTAAAGATTTTTTAAGCCCAAAAGCACATATGTAATATATTGTAGAATATATTGCAGCTTGCCTGTTCCTAGATGTAGTGGCACCATTAGGTTTCTTTTTTTTTAGGCTTTATCTATGAGGAACCGCATTGTCCATCAATGCTGGTCTGTCATTGTGGACTACAAACACATTCCCCCTCTACTTATTCCTATCACCTGAACAGAAAGGGTTCTATAGTTCATGGAAGGCATCTGGGAAGGCAAATAGCATTGTTTTAGACCTCAGTTTAGTGCACATGAAGTTAAAACTACATTTCTAGCAGGATCAACAGGATTTTTTTCTGAGCTTGCAAAAAATGTACCGTATATACTCGAGTATAAGCCGAGTTTTTCAGCCCTTTTTTAGGGCTGAAAGTATACCCCTCGGCTTATACTCGAGTCAGTACCTGAAAATCGTGAAATTCCGTGGCCGGCGTCCATTGTTTAAATCTAGCGCCTTTCTCCCTGTCCCTTCCGCGATAGGCATTTCCAGCAAACACTGTGTTGAGTGTTGCGCCTATCACGGAGGTTCTCTTGTCCGACGTCTGTGATTGGCAGAGCACTGAACACAGTGCCTGCTGGGAGTCGGAGAATGAGAGGACCTCCGTGATAGGCGCAAACACTCAACACAGTGTGTGCTGGAAACGCCTATCACGGAAGGGACAGGGAGAACGGCGCGAGATTTGAACAATGGACGCCGGCCACGGAATTACAAGTTTTCAGGTACACTGACTCGGGCACAGGGAGGCTGCAATGGACACAGTAAGGGGGCACAGTGAGGTGACAATGGGCAGTGAGGTGGCACAGTGAGATGGCAATGGGCACAGTAAGGGGGCACAGTGAGGCGACAATGGGCACAGTGAGGTGACAATGGGCAGTGAGGTGGCAATGTGTACAGTGAGGTGGCAGAGTGAGATGGCAATGGGCACAGTAAGGTTGGGCAATGGGCACATTTCCTCCCCTCGGCTTATACTCGAGTCAATAAGTTTTCCAATTTTTTTGTGGTAAAAGTAGTTACCTCGGCTTATACTTGGGTCGGCTTATACTCGAGTATATACAGTACTTAGTTTACAAACAGAAAACTAAAAGACATAAATTACAGTATATAAATGTTGGCTATATAGAATAGTGTCGTTTTTTTTTTTTTTTTTTTGCCATACACTACGTTCAGTGCTTGCAAAGAAAATGGAATAATCAATGTCTCGACATTCATACCTGTCCATGGCAACAGTTCCTCAAATCTATCTGTGACAAAATATGTATTTAATGTGTGAGCTTTTAATGAAGTACCATGAATGAAATAGCAGGAGCTTAGATGCCAGTGCATCCGAAGGAAACTCATTACAGTAAAAGGGTTTGTGGTGTCACCCTTAGGAAAGGCCTGACCAACTTGATTAATAGCTTTCATACTAGCCTCCAAACCTGCAAACCCTGCTAATGTCGTCACCAAATGTTAACTTGAATGCAGACCTCTCTCACATAAATCAAAAGTGTCACGTGGAGAAATAGAATTTGTATTATACTCTAATGCATTTTTATGGATGTGTATGGCACATAAAAATACAAGATATAGTTTCAGTGAGCTTGAAATGTTGTTTTGCAAATATTTACAACTATTATTATGTAAATAGTACAGTACACATCACATCTTTTCACTACTGAGAAGACTCATCATGACATATGAATAAACGTTTGTTAATAGTACAGATCTTTTATTATCACAGTTTTTTATTAGGAAAAGTAACATAACAGAAGAACATATATGCTAGACATGTATACCAAATATTGAGAATAGGTATTTGTAGAAATTTGATTCAGACCTATCATTAAGGCTCAGTTTACATGGGTGTTTTGTCATTTTGTGAACCCCAGTGGCAACTAGTACTACTGATTCCTGCTGCTGGGATTGACAGCTGTGAGATATCAGCGGCCTCCAAGCCCATATACTGCAATGACAGGCTGTCGCCGACCGCAATTATTTGTTCCTGTTTGCAAAGCCAGTAATTACCTTTAATGATCTCGGCAGGACACAGTTTGTGTGAGAATGTAAGGATTGACGTTCTGAGGAGGTGGAAGTCGCCTCTGTAATAATTTTGTGGGATCATTATAAGGAGACGTTTGAACGAATTTAGGCCATTATGATTTAAGGTCCTATGTATTTGGTGAGGGAGTGTGTTTTTTTGACAGTGGAGGTTGGAAAGCACCGTAGGAGCAGCAGAATCTGGAATCATCACCATGCAGCACAGTTGTTAAGTGGTTAGCACTTCTGCCTAGCACAACTAGGGTCACCAGTAGACATGTACAGAATGGAAAAAATTATTTGGTTTCGTATATATTCGTTATGTTACTAATTTCATTTTGTTTCAGAATTCATTTAGTGTGGTTTCAGAATTTGTTCTATTTAGTTTCTTTTTAGTTACATTTAATTTTGTTTATTAATTTTCGAACAAATTCCAAAATTTTAAAACAATTTGAATTCGGATCAGTTGAAAAATGATCGACCGAATCAAATTCTGTGTAAAGAATAGCTGGTTGTTAAGCAGTGGGCTGGGAAGCCGGCCACTGCTCCCTTAACAGCAGGCTTCCCCACTGACAACTGAAATGTAAACAAAACAATGCCGGCAATAGAAAATTCTGGGAAAAAACAGCGTAGGGTGCCCCCCAATTAATACCAGGCCCTTTGGGTGTGGTATGGATTCTAAAGGGAACCCTTACAAAAAAATGGCGTGGGGACCCCCCAAAATCCATACCTGACTACCAGACCCTTATCTGTGCAAGTGACCCCCCCCGAGCCATACCAGGCCACATGCCCTAAACATGGGGGGTGCTTTGGGTCATGGGGGCTCTGCCCCCCACCTCAAGGCACCTTGTCTCTATGTTGATGGGGACAAGGGTCTTATTCCCACAACCCTGGCCAGTGTTTGTGGGGGTCCGCAGGCAGGGGCTTATTGGAATCTGGAAGCCCCCAGATCCTGCCCCCCCCATATGAATGAGTATACCCATTCACCAAAAATGTGTAAAAAGTGAATAAAAACAGTAAACAAGTTTTTGACAATTCCTTTATTAAAACATAAAAAACCTGATGTAGATCCATCTTACACAGCCAGCCACACCATGGAACCCCAAAAAAAAAAAAAAACTCTAGCCTGGTCGAACTTGCAGACTGCTTGCTCCTCTGTCTGACATTTCTAATATAGGTAAAGGGCCGGAGCACCCCATGATGTCAGCGGGTGACCTCGCCCCCTTGTGATGTCATCGACCCAACATGCCCCAGTTAGTGACGTCACAAGAGGACCGCTGATGTATGTACCCCATACTCATTCACATGGGGGGGGGATCTGGGGGGCTCCTTGTTTTTTTTTTTTTATATTCTTTATTTCTTTTTTCCGCATATTAAAAACAAACATACTGTACATTGGTTTCTTCCATATATTACAATATACATATAACTTTATCACTTGTGGAAAAAAAAAACCCACCTTATCCCTTCTTCACAGTCGTTCAGCCATATACTCTCCTTGCTTACTCAGCCATCACCCACCCTTAAACGTGATTCCACTTATATCCATTTTTTCCACATATTATTACATTTCTTTTTGTTTCCCCTCTTCATGTATATAAATTCCCCTTTTGCAACCGTGTCATTTACCACCCTCCTCCATTCTATCTCTGTAGGGGGATTTACTGCTTGCCACTTCTGCACAATGAGTTTCCTTCCCTGAAATAAACATTTTCTTATTGCTATCCGTTCGTCTCCTACAAGTCCTCTCTCCTCCAGGAGACCCAGCACACATAACCTGGCTTCTGGTTGCAGAGATGATGAAAAAACAATATTTATCTTCTCAACTATTCGCTTCCAGTATTGATATAGTTTAGGGCAACTCCAAACCATGTGCACTAGGTCTCCCTTGTCGTCCCCACATCTCTGACAACTTGGGTCTGGTCTCCTACCAAACTGAAACATCCTTTGAGGTGTATAATACGCCCTATGTATCAAGTAAAGTTGGGATATTATTTGAGATGGTGACAATGATACTCTGGGCCCTGTTGCTAGCATTAATTCCCATTGTTCCTGTGAGAGTGGGCCCACATCTCTCTCCCATGTGAACTTATTTTTATTAACTAATACCTCCCCCTGATCGGCCTTTTCTAAAGAGTCATACATACTTGAGATTGCCCCTCTGGAGGCTTCTACGTTTACCAGGTTACGGAGTAGGGTTTAGACATGTGCAATTTGTTTCGTTACGAATTAGTTTTTTAACGAAATTCGACAAATTAGTTAATTCAGAAACATCCGAATTAACGAAAACTCATTTAACGAATTTTAACGAATATTCGTAAATTCGAATATTCGAAAATTCGTAGATTCGTACATTCGTAAATTTGTAAATTTGCACATTCGTAAATTCGTACATTCGTAAATACTTAAATTCGTACATTCATAAATTCGTAAATTCGTAAATCTGAAATAATAATTAACTAATAATAACTTAACTATTACTAACTATTAAATTATAGGTATTGGAATTTCCTTTCTTTTTTTTTTTTTTTTTTCACAAAATTTTATTAGGATGTATGAAAAATAACAGCAGTTACAAGACATGTTATAAAGTAATTTTCAATTTTTCAAATAGAGAAAGAGAGAAGGAGAGAGAGAGAAAAAAAAAAGAAAAACATACCAAAGGGAGGCATATTAAGGGCAAGAATAAGCGTAATGCATACGCAGCTTAATCTCAGAATCTTATAGGATAGAATCAGCGTGGTATATCATTGAAAAACATATAGAGAAAGCAGAGGATCAAAAGACCTACGTACTTTATCTGTTGTCTACTAGAGGGTAACTGGATGGATCAAATAGAGTATCTACCTAGAGTCACAAGTATTACAACAGAATAACCAACCAAAAAATAAAAATAAAAATGTCTGGGAACAACACAGGGGAGTAGGGAGGGAGGAGGAAGGGTGGGAGGGGGGGAGGGCATTAGCCAAGTCCAGAGAGAAGTAAGTATGAGTAAGCTTATTTCTGGTAACAGTTAGAGATCGTTGGTGGCGGATTGACCGTCAGGGGAGATTTCCTCTCCTGGGCTTGAAGAAAGGGGGGTAGATTTGAGGTATGAGAAAGAGTACTGATCAAAGCTGGCTATATCCTCCGGAGATAAAGCTGAGCGCATGAAGGGTTCCCAAACGGAGTAGAAACGGCTCTTAGAGACTGCACATGTGAAGTCTGCATTAGCTCTTTCTTTAAATAGGAGAAGGAGGAGGTCCCGTTTGATTTGAGTGGTAGCAGGGCAGTGGGAAGAAATCCATTGCTTTAGTATGGTTCTCCGTGCGATCAGGAGGCAGATCAAGGACCAATCTTTGTGAGTGTGACCAAGGTTTGGGTGAACAGTGTTAGTTGAGTTCATCACTCGGGACCAAGGCAGTAGTTGGGGGTCCCAGTAACCAAAGATGAGGAGGAGCGGATCCTTCGGAAGCTTCAGTAGAGTTATTTCGAAAATGTAGTTTAGAACCTGATCCCAAAAGGAGGAGATGAAAGAGCACGCCCAAAAACGGTGGGTTAGGGAGGGTCTCATATGGTGGCAGAGGGGGCATTTAGCACAGTTTTGATCCGTATCGGAGTAAATGAAGGTTATATGTGCACGGTGGACTATTGTCACGTACCTGACGGTGACAAACCCGGATCTGCAGAGGGAGGCCTCTCTTACGGCTTCCACCGGCGGCCCCTGGTACTGAAGACAGGAGGCACGGAGGTAGAAGGGGTACGAGTGCCTGGCAGGATGGATCAAGGTAGAGTAGAGTCTGAAGACTGGGACGGATCCAGGCACCCAGGAAGTATGGCAGGCTGAACCGGAACCAGGAACACAGCAACTGGACTGGAACTGAAGAGACTGGCTGGACTGGAACCAGGATACAGCAACTGGACTGGAACCAGGAACAAGCAACTGGACTGGAACTAGGAACAAGCAGCTGGACTGGAACTGATGAGGCTGACTGGACTGGAACCAGGACACAGCAACTGGAGAGATTGGTCGGACAAGCCGGGTCGGTAGTATTGGCTGACGGCAAGGTACTGGAGGATCAGGCAGAAGATTGGTCAAACAAAGCCGGGGGTCAGAGGCAGGCAGGAAACTGGAAGGGTCAAGGCAAGCCGGGTCGGATGCAGGTAAATACACGAATCAGGTCTCTTTGGGTACTACACGCTGTAGAGCAGACAGCAGGGACTGTCTGTCACAGGCATGTTTAAATAGCTCTTCTGGCGCGCTTTGTGGAGCGTGCGCGCGCCCCCGCTAAGCGCGTGCGCGCGCACGTGCTCGCCATCGCGCGTGCGCGTGGACGTGCCCGAGATTCGGAATCAGGAAGTCCAGGAATCCTGTACCTGACAGGATTTCTATGACATTGCCCCCCCAAGGGGCAGCCTCCGGATGCCCAGCCGGGTGAACCTTCCAGGGTGAGTTCTTTTGAAAGCCTGTATCAAACTCCTGGCATGGATATTCTCCTCGGGTTCCCATGAGTTTTCCTCGGGTCCGTAGCCCTTCCATTTAATTAGGAATTGGTTCTGGTTATTTCTTCTCCTGAAGTCCATGATAGCTTCTACTTCGAATTCCTGCTCACCGTCAATAATGATCGGATCAGGGTGATCCGGCTTCCGATCTGGAAACGGATTAGAGACTGTGGGTTTTAGGAGAGAGACATGAAAAACTGGATGGATTCTAAGAGAGTCAGGAAGTTCCAATTCATAAGCTACTTCATTAATTTTCCTCTTAACAGGGAATGGACCTAAAAATTTGGGGCCCAGTTTTTTAGAAGGGCATGCCATTCTTAGGTTTGTGGTAGATAGCCATACTTGGTCGCCGGGTACCAACACTAATTCACCCCGTCTCTTCTTGTCATAAATTGTCTTGTTGCGTTCTTGAGTCTTGGTCATGGTCTCTTGTAAAAGCTGGTTATTGACCGAGAAAAAATTTAACTTTTCCTGGACTGCAGGTACAGGACACTCAGGAAGGGAGTTAGGCAGAAAAGTAGGATGAAAACCATAGTTTGCAAAGAAAGGAGTCTGGCAGGTAGCGGAGTGGATGGAATTGTTATACGCAAACTCGGCCAACGGAAGTAGGGAAACCCAGTTGTCCTGAGCAAAAGAGGAGAAGCATCGCAGGTATTGCTCGAGCGTCTGATTCGTTCTCTCCGTCTGTCCGTTGGTCTGTGGATGGTAAGCAGAGGAAAACGATAATTCGATTTTCAAGGTTTTGCAAAGGGATCTCCAGAATCGAGAGGTAAATTGAACCCCGCGATCGGAAACGATATTGGCTGGTACCCCGTGGAGTCTGACTATTTCTCTGATGAATACCTGTGCGGTTTCAGGAGCGGAGGGAGTCCCTTTCATAGGGATGAAGTGTGCCATCTTGGACAGACGGTCCACAATAACGAAGATGGTGGAATGGTTCTCGGCCGGGGGTAACTCGACAATGAAGTCGATGGACAACATTCTCCAGGGCCTATCTGGAATGGGTAAGGGTTTTAGTAGTCCCCAGGCCTTGGATCTGGAACCCTTGTTTCGGGTACAAGTTGTACAAGAATCTACAAACCTCCTACAGTCTTCACGTACTCGAGGCCACCAGAAGGTGCGCTGTACCAGGTCAGTGGTCTTGGCAACGCCAAAATGCCCGGCCAGGGCGTGGTCGTGGCAGAGTTCTAATGCGGTTACTCTTAGTTTCTCAGGTACGTAGATTCTGTCTTGGTACCACAATAGTCCATCCTTAACCTGCAATTCCGGCTCGGAGAACTGTCTCTGCCCGGTGGAAGCTTGTTTGATTTGAGTGAACAGGTTCTCCTGTAGAAGAAGGAAATTTCCGGGGGCAAGGATGGTATCAGGCGGAGAAGTCTCCTTGGACTTATGGAACATCCGAGACAGGGCGTCAGGCTTAATATTCTTGGCCCCAGGACGATAAGTAACATGAAAAGAGAACCGGGAGAAGAAGAGTGCCCACCTGGCTTGCCGTGGATTCAATCTTCTCGCGGCTTTCAGGTACTCCAGGTTCTTGTGGTCAGTGAATATTAGGATCGGATGAGCCGCGCCCTCCAGCAGGTACCGCCATTCTTCTAGTGCAGACTTGATCGCTAGTAGCTCCCGATCCCCCACGTCGTAGTTCCTCTCTGCTGCAGAAAGCTTGCGGGAGAAGAAGGCTACTGGGTGGAGCAAGGCTTTGACTCCCTGTCTTTGGGACAGTATTGCTCCTACCGCTATTTCGGAGGCGTCTACCTCAAGTACGAATGGTAGTGAGGAGTCTGGGTGTTTCAAGATAGAGGCTGAGGTAAATAGGGCCTTCAGGCGTTCAAAAGCTTCTTTGGCTTCAGGAGACCAGTGAAAACGTGTTCCTTGCTTGGTGAGTTGAGTAATGGGTGCGATAATAGCTGAAAACCCCCTGATGAACTTGCGGTAGAAGTTGGCGAATCCAACGAAACGTTGGATTCCCTTCTTGTCCACCGGTTCTGGCCAGTCCAGGATTGCGGAAATCTTTTGAGGATCCATCTTGATGCCCTCGCTGGAAATGATTAACCCCAGAAATGATATACTCTCTTGCTCGAACTCGCATTTTTCGGCCTTCGCATACAGGCCATGCTGGCGGAGCCGACCCAACACATTTTTGACATGTCTGCGATGAGAATCAACGGAGGAAGAAAAAATTAAGATATCATCAAGATAAACAATAACAAAGAGGTCTAGGAAGTCCCGTAGAACATCGTTGATAAAATACTGGAAAGTGGCAGGGGCGTTACACAACCCGAATGGCATTACCAAGTACTCAAAATGTCCATACCGGGTACGGAAGGCGGTCTTCCATTCGTCACCTTCTTTGATACGGATCAAGTTGTAGGCTCCGCGGAGGTCAAGTTTGGTAAAGATGGTGGCAGTACCTAGTCTCTGAAATAACTCTGGTACCAGGGGGAGAGGGTAGCGATTTTTTACTGTAATTTTATTCAATTCCCGGTAATCCACACAAGGTCGAAGGGTGTGGTCCTTTTTCTCTACAAAAAAGATGCCTGCGCCTGCTGGGGATGTGGAAGGGCGGATGAACCCTTTTTGCAAGTTCTCATCAACATAATTTTTTAAAGCCCCTTGTTCCACCTCCGTTAAAGGGAAGACTCTACCGAACGGAATCTTTGCTCCAGGAAGTAGGTCGATGGGGCAATCATAGACCCGATGGGGTGGTAGAGTCTCTGCCTTTTGTTTACTAAATACATCAAGAAAGTCGTGGTAAACTTCTGGGATGGATTGACGGGTGACATCTTCGGTGTCAATGCATAGTAACGAGGCCGGCCCAGGAGGTTTATATGAGCCACAGGACTGTTGGCAATAGGAAGAAGGAAAGGCAACTATTCCCGTAGTCCAGTTGATAGTGGGATTGTGGGCTTGTAACCAAGGCATACCAAGGATCAAGGGAAACAACGGGGAAGAGATGATGTCCAGACACAAGCATTCTTGGTGGGTTCCAGAGGTGGTAAAGATGGTAGCGGGTATAGGAGTGGTCTCCTGGGTCACAGGTCCGGACTTAATGACGGAACCATCAGCCAGATGGACACGAAGTCCGTGGGTCTTGGTACGAAGGGGAATTTGGTGTTTAATGGCAAAGGCTGAGTCCATAAAGCAGCTGCATGCTCCGGAATCAATAATGGCGGGTACTTGCAAAGTCCTTCCTGGGAGCTGTAATGAAACAGAGAGGGCAAGGTGAGATGTGGTTTTGGCTTGTAGGTTAGTCATGTTAGAAGAAACTGAAAGAAACTTACGAAGCTTCAGGGGACAGGTTCTAACGAAATGTCCGGGGTCCCCGCAGTACAGGCACAGATTATTTATTCGGCGGCGCTGGCGTTCCTCAGGAGCGAGGGATGGACGAAGGAGCCCGAGCTGCATTGGTTCAGGTGTGTCAGATGTGGGAGTTGGAGGTGTAGCAGGAGCCGAGTACAGGTGACTAGGAGCCCGAGGAAGCATCCAGGTTGGGCGGGAGAAGCCAGTGGTCCTCTCAGCCCTCCGTTCCCTCAGACGTCGGTCAATCTGGATGGTTAGATCAATCAACAGGTTGAGTGTCTGTGGTACACCAACTCTAGCTAGCTCGTCCTTCAAGGAATCGGAAAGTCCTAAGCGAAACTGATGGCGGAGGGCGGCATCATTCCAATTGGTATCCGCACTCCACCGCCTGAATTCTGCCACATAGTCCTCCGCTGGTCTGCGTCCTTGTTGAAGGGAACGCAAGGTGGCTTCTGCGGTTACTGAGAGTTGGGGATCTTCGTATAGCTGGGCCAGGGCATCGAAAAAAGCAGCAAGGTTGTTTAGTGATACATCCTTCTGTTCAAAGAGACGGTGGGCCCAGCTCTGAGGGTCTCCAGCGAGCAAAGAGACCACAAAGCCCACCTTGGTGGCCTCTAGAGAAAAGGTACGGGGCTGTAGGGCAAAATACAGTTCACACGAATTCCGGAAGGCCCTAAACTTGCTCCGATCCCCGGAAAATCTTTCGGGTGTAGGAACCTTAGGTTCAGGAGGAAGCATGACCACTGTGGGTGAGGAACTTGTTCCGGCTGTGGAAGCAGAGGCGTGGGGCCCCTCTTGGATGGCAGAGGGATTGGAGAGGACCCGCACTTGTTCTTCCAAGCGGGTGTATCCTTGTTGAAGACTCTTGACTGCTTCAGACAAACCTGCCAGGTGCCGACAGAGTTCCTCCATAGGTGAGGCTCCCTGCCCGGGCTCAGACATGGCTGTCTGCTACTGTCACGTACCTGACGGTGACGAGCCCGGATCTGCAGAGGGAGGCCTCTCTTACGGCTTCCACCGGCGGCCCCTGGTACTGAAGACAGGAGGCACGGAGGTAGAAGGGGTACGAGTGCCTGGCAGGATGGATCAAGGTAGAGTAGAGTCTGAAGACTGGGACGGATCCAGGCACCCAGGAAGTATGGCAGGCTGAACCGGAACCAGGAACACAGCACCTGGACTGGAACTGAAGAGACTGGCTGGACTGGAACCAGGATACAGCAACTGGACTGGAACCAGGAACAAGCAACTGGACTGGAACTAGGAACAAGCAGCTGGACTGGAACTGATGAGGCTGACTGGACTGGAACCAGGACACAGCAACTGGAGAGATTGGTCGGACAAGCCGGGTCGGTAGTATTGGCTGACGGCAAGGTACTGGAGGATCAGGCAGAAGATTGGTCAAACAAAGCCGGGGGTCAGAGGCAGGCAGGAAACTGGAAGGGTCAAGGCAAGCCGGGTCGGATGCAGGTAAATACACTAATCAGGTCTCTTTGGGTACTACACGCTGTAGAGCAGACAGCAGGGACTGTCTGTCACAGGCATGTTTAAATAGCTCTTCTGGCGCGCTTTGTGGAGCGTGCGCGCGTCCCCGCTAAGCGCGTGCGCGTGCACGTGCTCGCCATCGCGCGCGCGCGTGCCCGCGCGCGTGGACGTGCCCGAGATTCGGAATCAGGAAGTCCAGGAATCCTGTAGCTGACAGGATTTCTATGACAACTATTTTCAGTTGAGATTCTCTCCAAATTTCATTGGGTGTTAGTCGTTGCACTTTGTTGAGTCCAATTAGAATTTTGTCTATCAGGTCATCGTCTGGGAAGTCTTTTCCCCAATTGGCTGCAGATGAGAATGCCAGCGGAGGGGTGGTCTTTTGAAGTAATGGTTTGTATATGTCCGATATCGTATATGATCTTTCCAGGAGTAGCAGGTCTGTGAAATTTGGTGTGAACCGCTTATAGTCCTCTTTGCATGCAGTTCTTAAGTAGCTGGTACATTGCCAAAAGTGAAAGGCATGTGATCGTGGGAGTGAATAGATTTCAGCAACGGTTGAAAAGGATAAAGGACGACCCGTTTTAGTGTCGCATAAAGATGCAAATTTTGTGAGACCGTTTTCTTGCCAAATCTTGAAAGGTTTATGTTCCAGGCCAGGTGGAAAGTTTGGGTTTCCTTGTATTGGCAGATGGCTTGACATGAAAGGGGAGAGCTTGAGGCTCTTTCTGGTTTCTCTCCAGGCGATGGCCGTGTCTCTCAGTAGTAAGTTGTGTTGATACAAAGGTGGGACCAATTTCCACTTGCAGTGAAGAAGAGCTGCTAGCGAGAAGGGATGTGCCATTGCGGATTCCAAGGAGTAGTTGGAATACCTCGAGGACTGTGAAATCCAGTCTAGACTAGTTCTTAATAAACATGCTAGGTTATAGGTTCTGACATTCGGGAGACTTATACCCCCTTCGCTTCTGGGAAGATATAGTTTCTTTAAAGCTATGCGTGGTCTTTTGCCATGCCATAGAAATTTTGAGATGGCTGTATTGATGAATTTAACATCTTTGTGGTGAAGTAGCAAGGGGATAGTTTGTAGTGGATATAGTAGTCTGGCAAAACTGACCATTTTTATCAAGTGGCATCTTCCCAGGAGCGAGAGGGGCAGATCCATCCAGTTAACCATTTCCTGAGAGAGCCTAGAGAGCAAGGGAGGATAATTGAGGTGGTACAGGGAGGAAGGCAGTTTGCCTATTTTGATGCCAAGATAGGTGATATGGGATCTAGCAACAGAAAAAATGGAGTGTTGGACCCAGGTAGGGTTGGATAGAGTACCTATGGGGAGGATTTCGCTTTTGCCGTAATTTATGCGGAGGCCAGAACAGGATCTAAAATCATCAAATACCTCTTTGATGGTGGACATGTCTGAAGAGGGGTTCGCTGAAAAGATAAGTACATCATCGGCAAAGAGGGATGTGCGGAGATCGTGATTTCCTATTTTTATGCCATGCAAGGGGGCTTTTTGGGTAAGGTGTCTGGATAAGGGTTCTAGAGCAATGTTGAAGAGGAGGGGGGATAGGGGGCAGCCTTGTCATGTACCTTTGTGGAGGCGGAAGTCATCTGAGAGTAGGCCCGCTGCCATCAGCTTAGCTGAGGGGGTTGTGTACATGGCGTTTATTAGATGGCAGAAGGGGCCTGTAAAGCCCATCTTTGTCATGGTCATGGAGAGCCAATCGAAGCTGACATTATCGAAGGCTTTCTCCGCATCTAACGTAATGATGGCAAAATCGCCGCCGGGATTTTGTTTGGCATGTTCCAAGGCCAACATGACCTTACGAATGTTTAGGGTGGCCGTTCTGCCTTTCACAAAACCAGATTGCGCTGGATGTATCAGAGATGGGATGATGGCAGCAAGCCTAGAGGCGACAATCTTGGATAGGATTTTGACATCCAGGTTTAAAAGGGAGATGGGCCTATAAGATCCTGGTTCCTGGGGGTCCTTGCCTTTTTTTGCGAGTAATTTAATAGTGGCCTGGTTTCCCAAGGGTAGGTAGGGGCCGCCAGTCCATATGCCGTTATAGACCTTGTGGAGGGTGGGTTCTATTATGTTTTGGAGGGTCTTATAGAATTCGCTAGTGAATCCGTCGGGGCCCGGGGCCTTAGAGGGGGTCAACTTTCGTATGGTGTTTGAGACTTCGGAAAGGGAGATGGGAGCATTAAGGTACTCAAGTTGTGAGGGAGTGACTTTGGGAATGGCTAAGTTCTCTAGGAAAGAGCCGGCTGCCTGTTTGTTTATAGGGTCTGGGGCATAAAGCGCAGCGTAGTATTGAAGCATAGCTTTATTTATCGTTTGCGGTGTGGTGTTCACCTTGAATTTAGCATATTTTAGAGATGTAATGTGAGTTGGGCGAAAGGGCCCCTTGCAGAGCCTGGCTAGTAATTTGCCTGATTTATTTCCGAATTTATGGAAGGTGGCATCTGAGTGTGCTTTCTTAGTTAGTTCAAGTGTGTCTGCCCAAGTATCAAAAGATCTCTTGGCTGCATGCCATTCGTTTCTATTATCAGTGGAGTCCATGGTGTATAAAGATCTTTGCGCCTGGTGGAGCCGGGAGCTAGCCAACTTGTACTTTGATAAGGTATTCCTCTTGAAAGAGGTCGCATAAGAGATGATCCGACCCCTGAGGAACGCTTTACCGGCGTCCCAGAAGAGGTTCGGGACATCAGAGTGTGGAGCATTGGCCGTGGAATATTCTGTCCATGACCTTGCCATGAATTGCTGGAAATCAGAGTTGTTGTAGAGGTATGAGGGAAAGCGCCAAATCTTGGGATGGGGAGGTAGGTCGAGGTTGTCAAATTGGGCCGAGATTGGTGCGTGGTCAGATATGGCAATGTCGAGGATGTCTACATCAGTTAACATGGGGACTAGGTTGTCAGAGCCAAAAAAATAATCTATTCTGGTGAATACGTTATGTGGGTTGGAGTAGAAGGTAAATTCCCTGTCCGCTGGATGTTTTAGACGCCAGAGGTCCTGGAAGTGAAGGGATTCCATGGTGGATGCAAAGAGTGTGGGGGAGACAGGGTCAAGGCCTGGCGAGGGGCGTCTAGGGGATGATCTGTCATCAGTTTGGTGTATAACGTCGTTGAAGTCACCTCCTATTAAGTGGGGGAGGTGGGTGTTATGAAGCAACCATGCCGAAAGTTCACTATAAAAGGTTGTGCCAGGGCTGTTGGGGGCGTATATGTTGGAAATTACCAATTCCGTGGAACCTAGTTGGACATGAGCTGTGACAAGCCGTCCGTGATCGTCTGAATTTACCGATAGGACCGTGCAGGGAAGGTTCTTATGAATCAGGAGAAGGACTCCAGCTTTACGGCCGCAGGCCCCCGAGCCTAGGACCGTGCCTACCCAGAGTTTTTTCATGCGATGAAAATCAGGAGCTGATAAGTGAGTTTCCTGGAGTAGGGCGATATCAGTGTTGAGTCGTTTTAGATGACGGAGGATCTTCATTCTTTTATTGGGGGACCTAAGCCCTTTCACGTTCCAAGAAACTATTTTCATGTTGGGGATATTGGGAAAGGGAATTGTGAGGAAGTTATAGCTAATCTACCGTGTAAGCGGCGTTTTAAGGTAAATACCGGATGAAGAGGAAAGGTGTTATACCTGTCTTGGGAGACAGGTGACAGGAGGACTGTTACCACAGATGTTCCTAGGCTAAAGGGGGGAAGGGAGGGGGAGGAGATAAGAGGTGGGACCTGAAAGAAAAGCAAAAATAACATAAACAACATAAGCAATCGCAAGAACTTCACTTCTTTCCGCAAGGAGTCACTGTGTAAGTCGGTTCCCAAAGCACGGCTCTGATGTAGGGCAGCCGAGAGCCCGCATTAGGAGAGGGGTTTTTTATGCGATCGGCGAGGGACGCAAACGGATGGGGGGGATGTTGCGGCTATACACAGTGAGGCCGGGAAGGGTACACATAAAATAATGAACACCGTTTGGAGAGCATCCAAAAGAAAGCTGATCCTATCTGGGCAAGGATATCATAGAAAACATAACTAGTTGAGCAGTCATCTGTAGGGTACAAATGTATATAACTGTGTAGCTGTGTAAAACTGCCACTGCGTTGTAAGCAGCATCGAGGATTTGAGGAATAAGTGCAAGAGTCACTTCAACCATTTTAACGCTGGGTTAGCCTGAATTGGACTGGGGCAGAAGCTCTGAAATGTTTGGGGGAGTCCTTTCGTGGGCTTCTTTGGTCCAGAGGACGGATGAGTGGTGCGGCTTTCGATGGAGTGTGAGGGTGCGAGTCGTGCTGGGAGGCCCGCAGGAAGGCTTCCGCCTCGGAGGGGTCATGGAAAGTCAGTTGTTCGCCGGTAGAGGCTTTGAGGCGGAGAACTGCTGGAAAAGCCAGAGTGAATTTGATTTGCTGATTATAGAGTTCCGTGCAGACCTGCTGGAAAGCTTTCCTTTTTTTTGAGACCTCTATGGAGTAATCAGCAAATATGAGGACTCTTATTCCGTCAATTTGAAGTGAGCGGGTTTGTCTGAACTTTTGTAGAATGAGGGCCTTGTCAGAGTAGTTGAGGTATTTGGCAATTATTGGCCGGAGATTTTTGCGGTCAGAATTGAAAGCTCCCACGCGATGTGCCCTTTCCACTGTGCAGGGGCCCGAGAGGCCTAGGGCTTCCGGAATGCGCACAGCGCAGAAATCTGAAATGACAGAGGCTTGCAGCGATTCCGGGATACCTACGAATCGCAGGTTACTCCTCCTGGCCCTGTTCTCTAAATCATCCAACTTTTGGATGATGTATTGATTAGTCTTATCCTGGGCTTGCTCTGTGGCCTGTGCCTGGTATAACTCCTCTTCCACGCTGGATAGGCGGTGCTCCAGCTCATTGAGTCTGGTGCTGTGTTCCCCTAACTGGGACTTGATCTGGGCCATCCCTGCATTCACTGCCTTCTCCACAGATGCTGCTATCATGGGGGACAAGAGAGCAGCCACAGCCTGTGCTATGCGTTCTGTTGTGTTGTCACAGGGTGGCTGGGATGCTGAGGCATGAGGGGAGGTAGGAGGACTAGGGCAGCTGCTTACCTCCATCCCCGTCGGCGGTGGTGGTGGAGAAGGAGCCGTGTAGGCCAAGACCGGGGCCTCGATTTGCGGCTGGGCCGTCGGCGCCGTCAGGGCCGTTTGCGACCGAGCGCCGGATTTTTCCACAAATCGGTCCATATAGAAGGCGGGGAGTGCCCTGAGGTGTAGGGGTGACCGTAGGGCGTCTCAGGCCCATTTTATAGGCCGTTTTGTTGCCGTGATGCGGGAGCCGTGGAGAGAAGCAGTCACTCCATGCGGCGCCAGAACCGGAAGTCTGGAATTTCCTTTCAAATTTGGCTGTTAGAGAACTTAATGAAGTTGCGAATTGTTTTCCGAAATAATGAATGCCGTATCTAAACGAATGGAACGTAATGAATTAATAATAATAATAAATAACAATAATAATAATAAAAGCGTTTTATTATTATTATTATTTATTATTAATTTGTTCCGTTCCATTTGTTTAGATGTGGCATTTGCTATTTCAGGTTATGCGTAACTTCGGATAAATTTGTATCCGTTACGTTCGCTAACAGCCAAATTTGAAAGGAAATTACAATACCTATAATTTAATAGTTTTTTTTTCAGATTTTCAAATTTTCGGATTTTCGATTTCGAATTTCCGAATTTCCAAATTTCCGAATGTACGAATTTACGAATGTATATATTTACGAATGTACGAATTTACGAATGTATAAAAATACGAATGTACAAATTTACGAATTGCGATCATAACGAATGACCCGAAAAACGAAAAAAAAAAAAACAGAAAACGAATGAAACGAAAACTAACAAATTTTTTGGCAGTGCACATGTCTAGTAGGGTTATGTCATTCCTTTCTGGCGGACACTGTCCAAACTGTTCGTTCAGCGCGTGCCTAATTTACAGATATCTATAAAAGGATCTATTTGGAACCGCATAGTCTTCCCTTATTTCTTGAAACGCTTTTATTCTACCTGTCTTGAAAAGTTGTGCCAGTAGATGTATGCCTAATCTGTCCCACTCCTCAACTTTCCCCATGGCTTTGAGTTCCTGCAAGTTACTGTTGTCCCAAATGGGAGAGAATTCCGAGAAACCCCTATATCCCCAAATCCTCTTAACTTCTGTCCAGCATTTTACCATTAATTGGGCTGTGGGACAATTGGAACAAAAAGAGTCCGCCTCCACTGCCTCTACCTCTGTGTCATGACTAGTGTCGTTCAGAATTAGCCCTTTTACCACTTCTCCTCCTACCGCTCGATTACTACCCCGCATATACTGCACCTGAGCGGCTAGAAAATAGAGTCTAGGATTCGGAAGGGCCAATCCCCCCTTTTCCCTTGGCTGTTGTAGGGCTCGGAGACAGATCCTTGCGGCTCCACCCCTTCCAGATCAGTTCCCTAAACAACCCTTCCACTTTCTTGAACCACTTTCTTGGTATCCATACTGGGGAGTTGTGGAGAACATATAAGATTTGCGGCATCCATACCATTTTCACCAGGTTGCTCCTACCTGCCACTGAGAGTGGAAGCCGATTCCAAACCCGGCATTTTTATCTAAGCTTTACCAACAACGGCACTAAATTTCCGGCTATGTACTGCCCTGGGTCCCTTGTCATATTTATTTCCAGGTACCTCATTTGGGTCACCACCTTCACTTGATCTATCTGCCCTATCAATGGGTCTATCGGCAAAAGTGCTGATTTATCCAAATTGATTGATAGCCCAGAGAATTTACCAAATTCCCCTATTATGCCCATTGCTACCTCTAGTGAGGTTTGCGTATCCCCCAGAAAAAGCAATACATTGTCTGAGTACATAGCAACCTTCTCTTTCCTCAGCCTCCTCTTAAAGCCCTTTATACCAGGGGATGCTCTTATGGCAATAGCCAGTGGCTCCATGGCAAGGGCGAAAAGCAGGGGAGACAACGGGCATCCCTGCCTTGTCCCCCTGGCCAGTTGGAACCAACCTGAACAGTCGCCATTTATCCTTACCTTCGCCCTAGGGCATTCATACAGTATTTGAGTAAAATTAGGGCCAAACTGAAACTTCTCCAGGACTTTCCAAAGGTAATGCCACTCAAGGCTGTCAAACACCTTTGCTGCATCTAGGGATAAGATTGCTCTCGACCCCTCTTCCTCTATTGGCAATTCCATATTTAAAAATGCTCTTCCAATATTAGTACTGGAAGACCGACCTGGGATGAATCCCATCTGGTCCGGGTGTACCAGTTTTGAAACTAACTTATTCACCTTATTGCCAATATTTTGGCCAGAATTTTTACGTCTGCACACAGGAGAGATATCGGTCTGTATGAGGCCTTCTCTAGTTGATCTTTCCCTTCTTTCAATAATACTATAATTATCGCTTCCGTTTTCCATAAACAGTGAAAAAGGGTGTCTTCTGCGAGCTGGTATTCACATGATTGTTATGGGAGAATTCTGCCCACGGAAGTAGAGAGGACCAATCGTCATGATGAGAAGACACAAAGGTGCGAAGAAAGACCTCTAACTCCTGATTAACCCTCTCAGTCTGTCCATTGGATTGAGGGTGGTAGGAAGAGGAAAAATCCAAGACAATATTGAGGGGTTGCAAAAGGCTCTCCAAAAACGAGACGTAAATTGGACTCCCCTGTCGGAAACAATATGAGAAGGAACCCCATGGAGGCGTAAAATTTCTCGAATAAAAATGGGAACCAAGGCAGGAGCAGAAGGAAGACCAGAAAGAGGAACAAAATGAGCCATCTTGGAGAACCGATCGATTACCACCCAAATGACTGTATTATTCTCAGACAGTGGGAGATCAGTGATAAAATCCATGGCAATATGAGCCCAGGGCTCTTTAGGGATGGGCAAGGGCATGAGGAGACCAGCAGGAGCTTGTGTGGAGGATTTAGACTGAGCACAGACATGACAAGCCTTAACGTAGTCTTTGACATCTGAGCGGAGATTAGGCCACCAGTAGTGACGACTAATGAGTAAGAAGGATCGGAGGAATCCAGAATGACCTGCCACCTTGGAATCATGTCCCCAACGAAGGATCTTAGCTCAGTGGGGACAAAGGTCTTACCAGGCGGAATCTTAGACTTCAGGGTGGTAGAGTGGGCAGCAATGCACGAGGTTGGAATGATCGGCTCAGGTTCAGGGGCGGACTCCTCGTCAAAAGTGTCAAATGACCTAGAGAGCGCATCAGCCCGACCGTTGCAGGAACCAGGTTTATAAGTAATCGTGAAATTAAAACGGGCAAAGAAGAGACTCCACCTGGCCTGTCTAGGATTCAGAAGTTTAGCATTCTGCAGATACTGTAAATTCTTGTGGTCAGTAAAGATAGTTATGGAGTGAGGGGAACCCTCCAAGAGATGACGCCACTCCTCTAACGCCAATTTAATCGCGAGAAGTTCCCGATCACCGATGGCATAATTCCTCTCTGCCTGAGAATTTTTTTGGAGAAGAACGCACATGGTTGACGTCTCTTCTCAAAGAATTGAAGAAGCACAGCTCCCACCCCCATTGAGGAAGCGTCCACTTCAATAAAAAATGCTTCCCCAGGATTTGGTCTCCTCAAGAGAGGTCCAGAAACAAAGGCCTGTTTCAGGTCGTGAAATGCAGAGACAGCTTCGGGAGGCCAGTCTTTGGCATTCGCACCTTTCTTGGTTAAAGCGATAATAGGCGCGGCAATGGAAGAGTAATTCCTTATGAACTGCCTATAATAATTTGTGAAGCCAAGAAAGCGCTGTGTGGCCTTGAGGCTAGCAGGAAGAGGCCAGTTGGTAATAGCCAAGACCTTCGCAGGATCCATACGAAGACCCGAACATGAGACAAAGCACCCCAAAAACAGGACCTCAGAACATTCAAAGGAACATTTCTCCAGCTTGGCATAGAGATTGTTCTCTCTAAGACGCTGAAGTACAGTGCGGACATGGTTTCTGTGGACGAGCAGATTTTCAGAAAAGATCAGAATGTCATCCAGATAGATGACAACAAACTGGTACAGCAGATCTCTGAAGATTTCATTGACGAAGTTTTGAAACACAGCTGGGGCATTACACAAACCAAAAGGCATCACCAGGTATTCGTAATGCCCGTCTCTAGTGTTGAATGCAGTCTTCCATTCGTCACCCTCCCGTATTCGAATGAGATTGTACGCGTCTCTGAGATCCAACTTGGTGAAAATGGAGGCACCCTTCAACCTATCGAATAGTTCAGATATTAAGGGTAAGGGGTATCGATTTTTAATAGTAACCGTGTTTAAACCTCGATAGTCGATACAGGGTCTTAGGGTACCATCCTTTTTTGGCAACGAAAAAGAACCCTGCCCCTGCAGGTGATGCGGATTTCCGGATGAAACCTCTCTCCAGATTCTCTGCAACATACTCAGACATGGCCTGGGTCTCTGGGATGGACAGAGGGTAGGTACGACCCCTGGGCAGAGTTGCTCCGGGGACAAGATCAATAGCACAGTCAAAAGACCTGTGGGGAGGAAGCACCTCAGCTGATTTCTTACAGAACACATCCCGGCAATCACTGTATGCAGCAGGAAGATCAGAAGAAACAGAAGTGGTAGCAACCGGAAGTCTCTCTTTGGGGGCCACCTTGAGAAGACATGACGAGAAACATGAGGGACCCCAAGCCAGGACCTGCCCAGAGGCCCAGTCCACATGTGGAGAGTGGAGCTGCAACCAAGGAAGTCCCAATACAATGGGGGTAGAGGCCTTGGGTAGAATGAGAAAGGATATCCACTCCTGGCGGAGAATCCCTACCGACATCCTAATGGGTAGCGTCTGGAAGCGAATAGGGCCCCCTGGGAGAACAGTGCCATCAATTGCAGAGACTACCAATGGGGTAGCGAGAGGTGAAAGGGTAAGCTTCATGGAAGAAGCAGTTCCCCAATCCATAAAATTGCCGGCTGCCCCTGAATCCAGATATGCAAGGGTTGATTGAGGAGAAGTGCCTACATGAAGGAACACCGGCAGGAGAAGGCGAGAAGGTGATGTTTCAGGGTCCAATACTCCACCTTCCAAATGTATTAAGCCCGAGCATTCCCCGGACAGAAGCGAGCAAAAGTCACGAAAATGACCCTTGCCCCCACAATAGAGGCACAAGCCCAGAGTTCTGCGCCTAGCACGTTCTTCGGGGGTTAGTCTGGTCCGGCCCAGCTGCATAGGTCCCTCAGCAGGCAGAAGATGCTCCACGGGATGAAGGGAGGGGAGCTCAGACTGGCTAGGACCCATAGAGTGCTGGCGTCTTTTTTCTAAGGACCTCTCTTGAAAACGAATGTCGATCTGATTGCATAACGAAATTAGATTGTCCAGACCGACGGGAATGGCTCTTCCCGCTAATTCGTCTTTCACTCGGTCAGCGAGGCCATGTAAAAAGGTAGCGACCAGGGCCTCATTATTCCAGCTCAATTCAGCTGTGTGGATACGGAACTGAAGAGCATATTGTCCCACTGAACTAGATTCTTGGCGAAGACGTAAGACAGCACTAGCCGCTGAAGAAGCCCGAGCCGGCTCTTCGAAGATATTACGAAAGAGCTTCGAGAAGTCGGACAGGCTGGAAACCACCGGATCATTCCTCTCCCACAGGGGGGCAGCCCAGGCCAAAGCTTCACCGGAGAGGAGGGAAATGATATAGGCTACCTTAGCCCGGTCAGACAGGAAGTTTTGAGGCTGAAGCTCAAAATGAATCGTGCATTGGCTGAGAAACCCCCTGCAGGCCTTGGAGTCCTCAGAGAAACGGAACGGAGCTGGCAGTGTTAGTGAGTGTGTGGCTGCGACTGGTGCGATAGGTACAACCGCTGGTTGTACTTGAGGTTGCAGATTCGGGGTTCCCAAGGAGGCATGAAGCTGTTCGAATCGAGAAGCCAGATCCTGGAGGAATCGCATCACCTGAGTCTGATTCGATTCCTGGGTTTCAAGTCTGCGAACTATGCCCTGCATGTCAGCCAGGTTCATGGCTGATCAAACTGTCAGGTCACCTACGGCCAGGTGACAGATGCACACCGTAGGGGGACAGGAGTGCACCGCAAGGTAGTGAACCCTATGGATGACTGCTGCGGATAGGAAACTGGGTGGTTGTGGAAAGCGGGACCAGAGGAGCACAACCGGGATCCTATAGGAAGCTAGAGCCAAGATTCCCCAGGGCGCGGAGTCTAAGACCCAGCAGGTCTTCTCCAGAGCCTCTAGTGGTGAGGATGTTATGCTGCAGGCTGGGTCCAGGTCGCGGCCCCTAGAGTCTCCTAGCTCACGCCCCGTAGGATAAGGGGACAAGAGGGGAAGCAGCAGCACAAGATATAAGAGTAACGAATAACAAGCTGAAAGTCAAGGGCCACAAGCAGACAAGGATAACGAAAGACAAGCCGAAGGTCAAGGGTCACGAGCAGACAGGGATAGTCGGGGAGAAGCCAATAACGTAACAGAGAGACAGACGTAGCACACGGCAGGCAGGAACCCAAACACACAATGCCTAACCAACACGTTGATCAACAAAGCACGCTTGCAGTGCACAGGTTAATATAATGTTCTGTGATAGGGCCTGGGGTGGAGTCTGGCTGGGAGGAGATTATAAAGGAAGCCAGGTGAAGGGGGTCTGGTCTCTAAGATGAACACATGAGGAGGAAATGTAAGATGGCAGACAGACATTAATGCATATCCATGACACTGTTTCAGCACTGACATGTCCTCTTTTATTCCCCTCAGCTGATCAAATATTTCGGTTAATGAGACTTTGCAGTTATTAATTGCAGTGAGGATCTCTCTCGTTGAAGGCTCCCCCTCCGATGTTATTCCTGTCGTTGTCCCCGCCAATTTCTCCTGTGTTTTTTCCTTGGGTCTCAGCTCACCCACCGTCTTTCTCGATATTGCTGTGGCTCGTATCTGACCCTGGCTCTTCCGCTGATGGTTCAATTGTTGGGCCCCTTGCCCTTTTGTGGGTGTAAGACCTGCTGTATGTGCCGGGACATGTACATATTTTTCTAATTTGGGTGCCGCAGCCTGGCTTGCTTTAGTTTTCCATGTTGACTGTGACTGTGACTGCAACTGAGGCTGAGGCTGTAACTGTGCCCCCATACTAGACCCTCCTTAGAGGTGTTCCTGGTCATCACTGATAGCGTACCAGGCATTTTTTATCCCCCCCATCAGTAATGCAGTAGTACAGTTATAGGGGTACGGTATTGCTCTTTGTTGTGTGTCGTATCTCTCCCCCCTCCTGCTACTCCTGCTGCCACTGCTGCCCTCTACAGATTGGTCCACAGACTAGTCTACCCCAGGCTCCGGCAACAAGAAACAAAGATGGTCCCTTATTAGAGGTTCAGCATAGTCCACACTCCCCAGCCTCCTTCAGAGAAAAAAAAAAAGAAAACATATAAGCAGCCCCTCAGTGTGTGTTCCTGCCTACCTTAATGGCATACCTTTGACCGCAAGATGTCTCCAGTTCTTCGGCAGGAAGAGGGTTATGTCAGGCTCGGTTCAAGCTTCCTTCCTTCTGCCACCATGGGGGGGGGGATAGTGCGGTAAAGTAGAGGGATAGCTCCAGGAGTCTCCACGGGCAGCCGGAGTGTACACACGCTGGTCTAACGTGGTTCAGGCTGCGGTGGTCAGCTGATCTGTGACGTGTGGCAGGAGACAGCGGAGACAGCGAAGACCCAGACTGGGACGGAGAACGCACGGGGGACCACGCTGCTGCCAGGTTGAAACAATGTTGGCCAGCACGTCCACCATACATCCAGACCTGGGAGGTTACACGCCGGCACCAAATCCCTGCACAGCCGACCACAGGGGGGACAGCTAATTCATCCCACTCATCCGCTCATCCTGTTCTGACCTCCAGCTCCTTCAATCGGCATATTCCGCGTGGACCATGGGAGCGAGGTACGAGGTGCAAGGGCCGGGCTCCTCTGGTCTCACCTCAACATCTGGTCACGCCCCCCTGGGGGGGCTCCTCGTTAAAGGGGGCTTCCAGATTCTGATAAGCTCCCTGCCCGCAGACCCCCACAACCACTGGCCAGGGTTGTGGGGATGAGGCCCTTGTCCCCTACAACATGGGAACAAGGTGCTTTGGGGTGGGGGCAGAGCCATCCCGCCCCAAAGCACCCACCCCCCATCTTGGGCATGTGGCCTGATATGGAACAGGAGGGGTGGCGCTTGCTTGTCCCCCCTTTTCATGACCTGTTGGGTTGCATGCTCAGATAAGGGTCTGGTATGGACTTTGGGGGGCCCATGCCATTATTTTTAAAATTTTGGCATGGGTGTTGATTGGAGGGGGACCCCACGCTGTTTTTTTTCAGAATTTTCTATTGCTGGCATTGTTTTATTTATATTTCAGCTGACAATGGGGAAGCCCACTGACAGCTGATGACTCATCGGTTGTTAAAGTGTTTGTTAACCCAAAAAAAATAGAGATCCTAGTCCCTTAAAGCAGATTAAACAGCACAGTGCTTGTGCTGTGTAATCTGCCCCACTATAAACTGTAAAAAAACCTGTCTGATCCTGCTACTTCCTGTACCCCCCTCTCTGCACTGACCAAGATAATCAGGGCTGCTGAGCCCTGAACACCATGGTCAGCGTATGTCCCTCTGTCATCCACAGCCCTGCTTTGCTCTCCTCTCCTCTCTACCCTCATCCCCTCCCTCTCTGCCTGTCAGCTCTGTGTTCTGTATCTCGGCCCCCTTCCCCCTGCTGCTATGAGTAAAAATAAAAAATGATAAGTGGTCACTGCCAGCCCCTCTATTATAGATAGGCATACCACACTGTATAACTCTTCTGTAAAATGAGGCATGTAAATATCTTTTTAGAGCGATCTTCAGGCCGGTCACGTGACTCTCAGACGGTTTATAGGGCTACTGCAGGAGGGGCTGAGCGGCCCTCTGACATCAGAGGGAGATCTCGGCCCCTCCTGCAGAAGCCATGTATCAGAGATGTAAAGCAGCCGTAAGTCACGTGACCGGCCTGAAGATCGTAAAAAGGTATTTACGTGCCTCATTTTTATAAAATACCTGTACAGTGTGCTATGCCTATCTCTAATAGAGGCGCTGGCAGTGATTTGTATATATGGGTTCACAAACATATATGGCTTCCCGGCCCGCAGCTTAACAAACCGTTATTCTTCACACAGAATTCAAATTGGTCGATCATTTTTCAACAAATGCAAATTCTACCCGTTCTGAAAATTTGGAATTTGTTAACCACTCCAGCAACGGAAGAATTGGCTGCTGAATGACCAGGCCATTTTTTTGCGATTCGCCACTGCATTGGTTTAACTGACAATTGCACGTGCGACGCTGTACCCAAACAAACTTAATGTCCTTTTTTCTCCCACAAATAGAGCTTTCTTTTGGTGGTATTTGATAATCTCTGCGATTTTTATTTTTTGCGCTATAAACAAAAAAAGAGCGACAATTTTGAAAAAAAAAACACAACATTTTGTACTTTTTGCTATAATAAATATCCCCAATTTTTTAGTTTTTTAAAAGCAAATTTTTTCTCAGTTTAGGCCGATATGTATTCTTCTACATATTTTTGGTAATAAAAATTGCAATAAGCGTATATTGATTGGTTTGCGCAAAAGTTATAGCGTCTTCAAAATAGGGGATAGATTTATGTAATAGATTTATGTAATCTGTAATTAATAAAAATCAATAAAATAAAGTAGAGAAGACTGTGGGGTAGATTTATTAAAATCAAATAGAGTGTGCAGTTGCACATTTTTCCCCAGAACTTAGTAAATGTGGTAAAGAAAAAAAAAACAAAAACAAATTTTTGCTTGTACATAAATAGATAATGGAAGAGCTTCACCACATTTACTAAGCTTTGGGGAAAATTTGTGCAACTGCATTTGCGAAGTGCACACTCTATTTACCTTTAGTAAATCCATTCCATTGGAACACATGTTTTTGACAGTGGAATGATTGCACATGCTTAAATATTTTCTGCAACTGTATGTGTATTAATATATAAAGCATTAATTTTAGAGAAGCTTTTTGTACATTATTTATTGTTTGATAATTGGACAATGAGGTAAGGGGAGACATTATCACTGTGAATATTACTTTGTAGCAAAAGGTTATAATAGAAGGTCAATCTGTGTGAGAAAACATGGGAAACACAGTCAAGTATTTTACAGCCACCAGGATTTATATCAATTTGTTATCTTAGCATCTCAGTCCAGAAAAAAAAAAGTAAGGAATGACACCTGAACAAATAAGGTGTTGGACTCCTTGAGATTTGGAAGTCAGTACTGTGAGAAATGAATAATACCTATTACACCAAAACTTTACTTATCATGTATGCACCTACAATAACGTCAAAATACACTATATTGCCAAAAGTATTGGGACACCTGCCTTTACGCACACACAAACTTTAATGGCATCCCAGTCTTAGTCGAAAGGATTTAATATTGAGTCTACCCACCCTTTGCAGCTATAACAGCTTCAACTCTTCTGGGAAGGCTGTCCACAAGGTTTAGGAGTGTGTCAATGGGAATGTTTGACCATTCTTCCAGAAATGCATTTGTGAGGTCAGGCACTGATGTTGGATGATTAGGCCTGGCTCACAGTCTCTGCTCTAATTTATCCCAAAGGTGTTCCATTGGGTTGAGGTCAGAACCCCACCCCAAACTCACTCATTCACACTATATTGCCAAAAGTATTGGGCCACCACTCCAAATCATTTGGTGGAGGGGGGATTATGGTGTGGGATTGTTTTTCAGGGGTTGGGCTTGGCCCCTTCCAGTGAAGGTAACTCTTAAGACATCAGCATGCCAAGACGTTTTTGGATGATTTCATGCTCCTAACTTTGTGGGAACAGTTTAGAGATGGTCCCTTCCTGTTCCAACATGACTGCGCACCAGTGGACAAAGCAAGGTCCATAAAGACATGAGATGAGTGAGTTTGGGGTGGAAGAACTTGACTGGCCTGCACAGAGTCCTGATCTCAACCCAATAGAACACCTTTGGGATGAATTAGAGTGGAGACTGAGAGCCAGGCCTTATAATCTAACATCAGTGCCTGACCTTACAAATGGAAAAATGGTCAAACATTCCCATAGAAACACTCCTAAGCATTTTGGACAGCCTTCCCAGAAGAGTTGAAGTTGTTATAGCTGCAAAGGGTGGGCCAACTCCATATTGAATCCTATGGACTAAGACTGGGATGCCATTAACCACTTAGCAACCACCTGCCGACAAATAACGTCGACAAGGTGGTTGCTTAACTCTGGGAGGACGTTATATAACGTCCTCCCAGAATCGCGCTCCCGCGCGCCCCCTGGGGCGCGCACACGGGAAACTCCGTGACCGCCGGGTCCAGAGGACCCGGCGGGATCACGAATCGCGGTAAATCGCCGCTGATAGCGGCCGTTTACCACGTGATCGCTCCGTCAAATGACGGAGCAATCACTTGTAAACAGACCGGCGTCATTTGATGACGCCGGTTCCTCCCTCCCCTCTCTGTACCGATCGGTACAGTGTGAGAGGGGAGGGGGAGGGAGCGGATGGCAGCAGCAGCGCTGTGGGCTGGATCTGTGACAATTGCAGTCACAGATCCAGCCATCCATCCATCCCTGCTCAGCCATCCCTGTGCAATACCCTGCCAATACTCTGCAATACACCCTGCCAATACTCTGCAAAATACCCTGCCAATACTCTGCAATACCCTGCAATACCCTGGTGCAATACTCTGCAATACCCTGCGCAATACTCTGCAATACCCTGCGCAATACTCTGCAATACCCTGCGCAATACCCTGCACAATACTCTGCAATACCCTGGTGCAATACTCTGCAATACCCTGGTGCAATACTCCTGCAATACCCTGCAAAATACTCTGCAATACCCTGCGCAATACTCTGCAATACCCTGCAATACCCTGCGCAATACTCTGCACAATACTCTGCATCACCCTGCGCAATACTCTGCAAAATACTCTGCAAAATACTCTGCAATACCCTGCGCAATGCTCTGCAATACCCTGCACAATGCTCTGCAATACCCTGCGCAATACTCTGCAATACCCTGCACAATACACCCTGTGCAATACTCTGCAATACCCTGCACAATACTCTGCAATACCCTGTGCAATACCCCCTGGGCAATACCCCATGCAATACCCTGCCATACTCTGCAATGCCCTGCCGTACTCTGCAATGCCCTGCCCTACTCTGCAATGCCCTGCCATACTCCTCAATGCCCGGCAATACTCTGCAATAACCACTTCCCGCCCGCCGGCCGTCATATGACGTCCTTGACTTTGTGCGGGGATATCTGAATGATGCTGGCAGCTACAGGCATCATTCAGATATTAGCTTTTTCAGCCGGCGATTCCCTACACCATAACAACAATCATAGTGGCTGTTACGCCGCTTGATCATTCTTATGGGAGGCGAGAGGGGATGTCCCCCCCCCGCCGCCCTCCGGTACTCCTACCGACTCACCGCTACGATCAAAGCCAGGATTGTTGTTTTTTTTTGTTTTTTTTTAGGCTTCCCAGCCTAGAGGTGAGATGTGGGGTCTTATTGACCCCATATCGCACTGTAAAGAGGACCTGTCATGCCATATTCCTATTACAAGGGATGTTTAAATTCCTTGTAATAGGTATAAAAGTGATCAAAAAAAATTTTGGGGCGGAAAAACATGTCAAACTAAAATAAATAAAGTAAAATGAACAATAAAAAAATATTTTTTTTTAAAGCGCCCCTGTCCCCGTAAGTTTGCATACAGAAGCGAACGCATACGTAAGTCACGCCCACATATGAAAACGGTTTTCGAACCACACATGTGAGGTATCTCTGCGAACGTTAGAGCGAGAGCAATCATTTTGGCCCTAGACCTCCTCTGTAACTCAAAACATGTAACCAGTAAAAATATTTAAAGCGTCGCCTATGGGAATTTTTAAGTAGCAAAGTTTAACGCCATTCCACAAGCGTGTGCAATTTTTAAGGGTGACATGTTAGGTTTCTATTTACTCGGCGTAACTTCATCTTTCACATTATGCAAAAACATTGGGCTAACTTTACTGTTTTTTTTTTTTTAAGCACAAAACATTTTTTTTCCGTAAAAAACACGTTAAAAAAATTGCTGCGCAAATATCGTGCGAGATAAAAAGTTGCAACAACCACCATTATATTCTCTAAGGTCTTTTCTAAAAAAACATATATAATGTTTTGGGGTTCTATGTAATTTTATAGCAAATAAATGATGATTTTTACATGTAGGAGAGAAATGTCAGAATTGGCCTCGGTGCTCCAGAACGCCTGAAGGGGCTCCCTGCATGTTGGGCCTCTGTATGTGGCCACGCTGTGTAAAAGTCTCACACATGTGGTATCGCCATACTCGGGAGGAATAGCAGAATGTGTTTTGGGGTGTAATTTGTGGTATGCATATGCTGTGTGTGAGAAATAACCTGCTAATATGACAATTTTGTTAAAAAAAAAGAGAAAAAAAAAATCTTGATTTTGCAAAGAATTGTGGGAAAAAATGACAACTTCAAAAAACTCACAATGCCTCTTTCTGAATACCTTGGAATGTCTTCTTTCCAAAAAGGGGTAATTTGGGGGGTATTTGTACTTTTCTGGCATGTTGGGGTCTCAAGAAATGAGATAGGCCGTCAGTACTTCAGGTGTGATAAATTTTCAGATATTGGCACCATAGCTTGTGGACTCTATAACTTTCACAAAGACCAAATAATATGCACCAATTTGTACTTATTTTTACCAAAGATATGTAGCAGTATAAATTTTGGCCAAAATTTATGAAGAAAAAATAGTAATTTGCAAAATTTTATAACGGAAACGAAAAAAAAAACATTTTTTTACAGAATTTTCAGTCTTTTTTCTCTTATAGCGCAAAAAATAAAAAACCCAACAGTGATTAAATACCACCAAAAGAAATCTCTATTTGTGTGAAAAAAAGGACAAAAAATTCATATGGGTACAGTGTTGTATGACTGAGTAATTGTCATTCAAAATGTGAGAGCACCGAAAGCTGAAAATTGGTCTGGTTATTAAGGGGGTTTAAGTGCCCAGTAGTCAAGTGGTTAAAGTTCTAGTGCGTGTAAAGGCAGACGTCCCAATACTTTTGGAAATATAGTATATATCTGATGCAAGGACTGCTTTACCAGTACTGTTTGAACTAGGTAATTTAAGCAACTTAACCCCTTCCATACCGGGCCATAGCAAAATGATGCCGGCAGGAACCCTCTCTCCCTCCGGGTGGACGTCATATGACGTCCTGGGTTTGAGGGGGGATATCTGAATGATGCCTGCAGCTAGAGGCATCATTCAGATATCCTTTTTTTCAGCCGGCGATCCTGTGCACAATAAGAATGATCATAGCAGTGGTTCCGCCGCTTGATCATTCTTATAGGCGGCGGGAGGGGACATCCCCCCTCCCGCCGCCATCCGGTGCTTCTCCGGGCTCTCCCGTGTGATCGGGGACCCGGAGAGAATCGTCAGCGCCGGTGGTGGGTCACGTGATGAGCATAGAGATGACTGGTGACCAGATGGTTACCAGTCATCTCTATGATCGTCGGAGGCCCGGGAGCGATGTGATGACGTCACGCCCGGGTCCTCAAATGTAAACAAAGCCGCCATTGCGGCTAGTAAGTATGAGATCAGTGAAAAAAAATTCACTGATCTCATGCTTTCCAGCCTGGAGGAGAGATGTGGGGTCTTATTGACCCTGCATCTCTCCATAAAGAGGACCTGTCACACACATTCCTATTACAAGGGATGTTTACATTCCTTGTAATAGGAATAAAAGTGATCAAAAAAAAAGTAAAAAAAAAAAAAAAAAAGTAAAATAATTTTTTATTTTTTTTTAAAAACGCCCGTCCCCAATAGCTCGCGCTTAGAAGCGAACACACACGAAAGTCTCGCTTGCATATGTAAACGCCGTTCAAACCACACATGTGAGGTATTGCCGCGTGCGTTACAGCGCATGCAACAATTCTAGCACTAGACCTCCTCTGTAACTCTAACCTGGTAACCTGTAAAAAATTTCAAAGCGTCGCCTATGGAGATTTTTAAGTACCGAAGTTTGGCGCCATTCCATGAGTGTGCGCAATTTTAAAGCGTGACATGTTAGGTATCTTTTTACTCGGCGTAACATAAGCTTTCATATTTTCCAAAAAAATTGTGCTAACTTTACTGTTTTGTTATGTTTTAATTCATGAAACCATTTTTTACCCCAAAAAAAGGCGTTTGAAAAATAATTGCGCAAATACCGTGCAAGATAAAAAGTTGCAACAACCGTCATTTTATTCCCTAGGGTGTCTGCTAAAAAAAACATATATATAATGTTTGGGGATTCTGAGTAATTTTCTAGCAAAAGAATGATGATTTGTACATGTAGGAGAGAAGTGCCAGAATTGGCCCGGTATTGAAGTGGTATAAAAAGCCCTGTATGGAAGTGGTTAAACAGTAAAATATAAAATAAATAAAGCTCCTGTAAAAGAAATATCCTGTTACTTACTTGTCCTAGTGCAGATTTATAGAATCTTCAGTCTGTTGCTGAGCAAAACCACCCAAAGAAGCTTCACATCCAACACACTTCTGTGTCAGGTATCTGCATCTCCTGATTCACTATGTGGTTCATTATGTAGAAAGAGAAAACACAAGTGATAAGAATATAAAAACTGAGCTCAAATAAATGCAAAAGTTTGCTACATTGTATCAGATAATGTTGCTTATCATTAGTGAGTACAATCATTGTCATGTCTTTACCAACCGAAGAAAGGACTGTATAATCGCGGTTTAGCAAAATATGCATTTTCTCACTTTGCCATATATACAGGGCTCCTGTTAGTGACTAAAAAATTACCAGCTCAGCTTAATTACAATTCCTTGTTCTGACATTGTAAAGCAAATTTATTAAAAAAGGAACTGGCTTCTGATTGTGTTTATAAAGCAAGATAGCTAGCTGCATTCATTCTAGAGTAGGAGTGATTCTCCATTGACAGAAAAAAGTTGTGTTTTTGTATAACTTTTGTGTAAGGTGCTTCCTCTTAAGACTCACTTTCTTTCTCTAAGCTCTTAAAGTAAACCTCAGTTCTTGACACCATTCTGTTGCAAGTTAAGCTTTTTTTTTTTACTTCTTGGTTCGGTTTTCTTAGCTTAACACATCAATAATATCCTTATGACCTTAAAGTGAGTTGAAAATTGCTTTTTCTCTTCATCCTATGTTTACACTATATCTCCCTTGACTTTTATTAGATCCCTAAACCAACTTTTCAACTTGGAAAAATCTGTTTTAACTCAGTTCAGCCCTTAGGAAAAAGAGTTTGTCCTTGAAATCTCTTCTTAATTGTATTGCAAAGGCCCAATAAAATAGATTTATCCATTTAACGGAAAAATATAATTTATAGCTCTCGTTTTTACAAAATGTAACAAGTCTCATAGTGTTTATTGGCAGGTGGAATTTTTGTAAGGAAGGAAGAAAAAGAAAAAGTTAGTTTTTTTAAAGGAATGCTGATTTAAAGAAAAGCAAAATGTACTATAGACGTTATATAATAATTTCAGGTGTGTATATATATATATATATATATATATATACACTCTTCTATATATATATATATATATATATATATATATATATATATATATATAGATAGATAGATAGATATGTGTGTGTATGAAAGAATCTGAGTTTTTTTTTCATATACTTATAGTCAGCTAAAACAAAGATTGGTTGAACATGAACATTTTTAATTGTAGTAAATACCTTGGGAATAAGACGGATGTGAGTAAAGTAGGTGAAGTAGGGAAGTGACACTTAGCGGCACACTTTGATTTCTTTAGGCTGAATAACCAAGAATAAACTGTGTTATAGAGGTTGTTGAAAACATACAGCACCATTGCTGTACATATATGATTAAACAACAAGGTAAGCCACATTAAGATTTGATCATTTGCTTCCTCACCCAAAACAAACCCAAAAATTGCAGGCTGTTATCCAGACTTGGGCTCATTAACAGAGTAAATGCTATTTGAATTGCTTTTGGGTGAACCTTGTAAGTGAGAACAGAGGGGGGCGTAGTACGTGATCTGATACTTTTGGGGCGTGCACGCGCTGCCGACGACCCGCTCCTGCTGTGATTATACACAGTGGGAGCCCAGTGGTGGGTACCGCAAACTTGACGTCAGCCAGCGCCCGCCGATTACACAGTACAGAGGCAGAACAACAATGTAAAGAAGGTAGATTGTCACTCTGTCAGAGGAGAAGGTATTGATTCTGCATTTCTGCTAAGTAGGAACACGGATCTTTGCCTTCTCCTAGTCAAAGCACCTACCCCACAGTGAGTACGCACAACTTAGGCATACATTTAACCCTTAGATCACCCCTGCACCTTTTAATCCTTTCCCCTGCCCGTATCATTAGTACAGTGACAGTGTATATTTTTTAGGACTGATCACTGTATTAGTGTCACTGGTCCCCAAAAAGTGTCAAAAGTGTCAGTTAACTAACAAATTTGTCCGCCACAATAGCGCAGTCCAGCTATAAGTCACTGATCGTCACCATTACTAGTAAAAATAAATAAATAAAAATATCCCATAGTTTGTAGACACCATAACTTTTGCGCAAACCAATCAATATATGCTTATTAGGATTTTTTACCACAAATATGTAGCAGAATACATATCTGCCTAAATTGATGAAGAATTTTGTTTTTTTACATTCTATTGGGTGTGTTTTATAGCTGAAAGTAAAAAAATATTGGTGTTTTGTTTTCAAAATTCACAGTATTTTTATAGCGCAAAAAATAAAGACCACAGTGGTGATCAAATACCACCAAAAGAAAGCTCTATTTGTGGGAAAAAAGGACAAAAATTGTATTTGGGTGCAGCATCAATTGTCTGTTAAAGTAACGCAGTGCTGTATCTCAAAAGATTCCCTGGTCGTGAAGTGTGTGGGGGGGGGGGGGGGGGGGATAAACCTTCCGTAGCTGAAGTGGTTAAAGAGTGATATTTATATATTTATGTTTTGTGTTCCTATAATGAAGAACTTACTCTGTTCTGTTTTCTTCTGTATTGAACAAAACATCTTAATAAAATATAAAAATATATTCTTTAATAAAAGCCATGCTAAGGCTGCTGGCAATAGTTCAATGTCATGCAGTCAGTGCCTTATGGCTTAAAATAAATTATTCCAAGTAAATCTTCAAAAAAATATGCCAGGGCCATGAATCTACAGCATGCAGTATTTACCTTGAACCCATGATAGTAGAGAATCCAAACCATTTCCCTAATTTGTTACAGGAATGATCATACAATGCAGTTTGTCATCATTGTAGACCCCATACAAAAGCACTGCTGTGTACAACAAAGGGCATGATTAATTACATAGGAGTATAACTGATTTTCAGGAAACTCAGAAATGACCTGTTAGTCATCCCTAATAATATCAAGCCAGAAAACCTTTCAAGGCTATATCACAGAAATGGCAGTGAACTGCATCTGTAATACAAAAGGTATGGTCACAACAGGTTACCGCAACATTCTGTATAATTTTTCAACAACGAACATCATTATGTGTTTGCAAAGGAAATATGCAGATATAAGACCCCTTTTGCACTGGGGCCACGGTCACGTTAGTGCCGCTCATTTTAGCGGTGCTTTAGTGCTGTTTAGGCAGCGCTCTTTGCCCACTAGCGGGGCACTTTTAACCCCAAAGAAGGGGTTAAAAACGCCTGTGTTGTGGCGCTTCCGAAGTGCTTTTCAAGCGCTGCCCATTCATTTCAATGGGGAGGGCACTTTGGGAGCGCTGTATACATCGCTCCCAAACTGCCCCAAAGATGCTGCTTGCAGGAATTTTCCTAACGTCTCGTAAGCTCACCGCCCCATTGTGAAAAGACACACTGAAATGAATGGGAGGAGGTTTTCAGGCCTCGTGTGAAATGGGTCTTAGTCACACAAAGGCAAGGCTCTGAAGATCTACAGTATATACAAGTATGGCTCCTTTACAGCAATATACATTTCCTTTAATTGAGGAAGAACTCATATCATTCCTAGCACTTTAGGGTGGTGGTGCTATTCATGGCGGCAGTTTCCTTAAAAAAAAAACACATTTCCGGATGAATGCCATTTCAGAAACTCTATGTAAACTAAGGCTTATGTTGGTAATTTTAGAGTATACCTGTGCTAACATCATGCACGCTAAAATATTTACATATTTAATACAAGTATTTAAAACACTTTAAAACAAGCCCCCATATGTCTCTGTATCTGTAAGCATTGTGAAAAATGTACTTTGAAACCTTAGCGTTTTCCCTATTACTTTTTTTAGAACTGGAATCTTGGCAGGCTGCCAGACTTCCAAAGTAAAAAAAAAAACAGCAGATGTTTCTAAGCTGTTATAAACCAACATAAACCGGACTCTAGAGCCTTTTTATGATCTTTGATGATCTTCACAAAGGTGACTATCTGCACACACACCAGATTCTAGCAATGAGAATCAGTAGATTCTTTTGGCTATGATGACAGCAGTGGCCACTCAGCCTGTATGCTGTAATGACCGGCTTAGAGAAGCTGTCCCTGTTGGCATGTATCTGCACTCCCAGTGATTACCTGCTAATAGGGATAGAGTGACCCTGAACACAGACAAATACGTTCAGGATTGGCAATTCAACCCTAGCCACAGGTAACCACTGGGTGTGCAGATATATGCAAGCTGTAACTGCTCCTCTCTGCCTCTCATTTCTTTGTAGCCACTGTTGGTTGCATACACGTTATATATTTGATAGCTTTTCTTTCAACACTACAATTCTAGCCTGAATAATGAAAGGAAAGTCCGGATGGCTGCACACCAAACTGAGATCCAAATGCCTTTATTTGCATAAAACCATGAAAAACATGAAAAGCACCAGATTTACAAGCAAGGGAAGAACGTCTTACCCCAGGGGTGTCCAAACCTTGTTCAAAGATGGCCAGATTTGATGAAGTGAACATACTTGAGGGCCGACCATTTTGCCTGACATTCTTTGAACCAATAAAATAAAATGCAAATTAACTAATACACTGCCCAACAAGAATTCTCTTGCCTTTGTGACTGTGTGTGGTGAAGAATCTAAGGATGAGCTCGGGCATGTTAATTGGATATACCTATTCATCGGCGTATAACACGCACAGGCGCATAACACGCACCTTCACTTTAACCACTTAACGACCGCTCACTGTATATATACGTCGGCACAATGGCACCGACAGGCACAATCATGTAGAGTGTACGTGATTGCCTTTGTACAGTTGGGGGGTCCAATCGGACCCCCCTTCTGTACAGGGAGTGGTCGGAATTCGTTGGGGAGCGATCCGACATGAGGGGGCGGCCGTTCGATTCCGGCCACCCCCCCGCGATCGCTCCAGGCGAATGGAAATGCCCCCTCTGTCTGTGTAATGTACACACAGGCAGAGGAGGCAGGAGGAAGTGATGTCATCTCTTGTGCGGCGCTCACATATACCGAGCGCCGTAATCGAGAAGACATCAAGGTTAGTGCACAAACACTACACTAACACCAGCACACATAGGCACATAAATCGCCCCCCCAGGCCCCCCCAGATCACCCCCCAGCCCCCAGTCACAGTGTCACTGATTGCAGTGACCATTTATTTACTGATCACTGCAATCAGTGACATTTGTGACTGTAAAAGTGTCACTACAGTTTAGTTTTAGGTCCAGTGTAGCCCCCTAACCCCCCCCTAATAAAGGTTTAAGCCCTTGATCACCCCCCAGATAACCCTTTCACCCCCTAGCACCGTCGTCGCTAAGCGATAATTTTTCTGATCGCTGTCTTAGCGTCGGTGATGCAGATCGGTAGCCAGTAATTTTTTTTAGGTTCGCTGCAGGTTTTTATAGCGTCGGGCACCCCCATAAATTATCTAATAAAGGTTTAACCCCCTTGATCGCCCCCCAGGTAACCCTTTCACCCCTATCACCACTGTCGCTAAGCGATCATTTTTCTGATCGCTGTCTTAGCGTCGGTGATGCAGATCGGTAGCCAGTATTTTTTTTTTAGGTTCGCCGCAGGTTTTTATAGCGTCGGGTACCCCCATAAATTATCTAATAAAGGTTTAACCCCCTTGATCGCCCCCCAGGTAACCCTTTCACCCCCTATCACCACTGTCGCTAAGCGATCATTTTTCTGATCGCTGTCTTAGCGTCGGTGATGCAGATCGGTAGCCAGTAATTTTTTTTAGGTTCGCCGCAGGTTTTTATAGCGTCAGGTACCCCCATAAATTATCTAATAAAGGTTTAACCCCCTTGATCGCCCCCCAGGTAACCCTTTCACCCCCTATCACCACTGTCGCTAAGCGATCATTTTTCTGATCGCTGTCTTAGCGTCGGTGATGCAGATCGGTAGCCAGTATTTTTTTTTTAGGTTCGCCGTAGGTTTTTATAGCGTCAGGTACCCCCATAAATTATCAAATAAAGGTTTAACCCCCTTGATCGCCCCCCAGGTAACCCTTTCACCCCCTATCACCACTGTCGCTAAGCGATCATTTTTCTGATCGCTGTCTTAGCATCGGTGATGCAGATCGGTAGCCAGTAATTTTTTTTATGTTCGCCGCAGGTTTTATAGCGTCAGGTACCCCCATAAATTATCTAATAAAGGTTTAACCCCCTTGATCGCCCCCCAGGTAACCCTTTCACCCCCTATCACCACTGTCGCTAAGCGATCATTTTTCTGATCGCTGTCTTAGGGTCGGTGATGCAGATCGGTAGCCAGTGATTTTTTTTAGGTTCACCGCAGGTTTTTATAGCGTCAGGTACCCCCATATATTATCTAGTAAAGGTTTTAACCCCCTAATTGCCCCTAGTTAACCCTTTCACCAGTGATCATCATATAAGTGTTGCGGGTGACGCTGGTTAGTTAGTTTGCTTTTTATAGTGTCAGGGCACCCGCCGTATATAACCCAATAAAGGTTTAACCCCCTGATCGCCCGGCGGGTGATATCAATTAGGTTTTAGCATCAGAGAGGGTCTGCGTCACACCCCAGGCAGCGTCAGGTTAGTGCCAGTAACGCTAACACCCACGCGTGAAGCATACACCTCCCTTAGTGGTATAGTATCTGAACAGATCAATATCTGATCTGATCAGATCTATACTAGCGTCCCCAGCAGTTTAGGGTTCCCAAAAACGCAGTGTTAGCGGGATCAGCCCAGATACCTGCTAGCACCTGCGTTTTGCACCTCCGTCCAGCCCAGGCCACCCGAGTGCAGTATCGATCGATCACTGTCACTTGCAAAACACAACACACATAACTGCAGCGTTCGCAGAGACAGGCCTGATCCCTGCGACTCCAGTGCTGTAGGAGGTGATTTCACCACCACAGTTAAAAAAAAAAGCAAATATGCCGAAGCATTGGGGCAGCAGGGGCGGAGGAGCGATTTTGCTCCTAATGCCGCATACATACGGTCGAAATTCCGACGGAGGCTTGCCCGTGGAAAAGTCCGACCATGTGTGTGCGGCATAACTTTTTTGCGGGAGGATGCCCCCATGCTTCGGCATATATAAATGGTGCATGTATGCCCATCATTAGAAGTGGGTGGATGAAGGGCGGTATTCTAATGGTGGGCATACCCACCGATCAATCTCTTTTTTCATTCAGCCAACTGGCTGCATGAAAAAAAAAAGATTACAATACATGTCCAACAAGGACCAGCAACGTACTGGTATGTTGCTGGACTTTGAATGGTTATACCAGATTGATGCCTGCGGGTTTAGGTATCATCTTGGTATAATTCTTTTCAGCCAGCGGCCGGCTTTCATGTAAAAGCAATCCTAGTGGCTAATTAGCTTCTGGACTGCTTTTACAAGCAGTGGGAGGGAATGTCCCCCCCGGATATAAAAAGCGCCATTGGGAAATTGGGAAAGCATTTTATCACACCGATCGTGGTGTGGTCAGATGCTTTGAGGGCAGAGGAAAGATCTAGGGTCTAGACCCCAGTTTTTTCAAAAAAAGAGTACCTGTCACTACCTATTGCTATCATAGGGGAAATTTACATTCCCTGAGATAACAATAAAAATGATAAAAAAAAAAAAATATGGAAGGAACAATTTAAAAATAAAATAAAAAAGCAAAATTAATAATAAAAAAAAAAAAAAAAAAAAGCACCCCTGTCCTGCCCTGCTCTTGCCCAATGGCGAACGCAAGCATCGGTCTGGCGTCATATGTAAACAGCAATTGCACCATGCATGTGAGGTATCACCGCGAAGGTCAGATCGAGGGCAGTAATTTTAGCAGTAGACCTCCTCTGTAAATCTAACGGGGTAACCTGTAAAGGCTTTTAAAGGTTTTTAAAAATGTATGTAGTTTGTCGCCAATGCGCGTTTGTGCGAAATTTTAAAGCATGTCGTGTTTGGTATCTATGTACTCGGCCTAAGATCATCTTTTTTATTTCATCAAACATTTGGGCAATATAGTGTGTTTTAGTGCATTAAAATTAAAAAAAGTGTATTTTTCCCCAAAAAATGCGTTTGAAAAATCGCTGCGCAAATACTGTGTAGAAAAAAAAATGCAACACCCACCATTTTATTCTGTAGGGCCTTTGCTTTAAAAATATATATAATGTTTTGGGGTTCAACATAATTTTCTTGCAAAAAAAAATATTTTTCATGTAAACAAAAGGGCTTTGTCTTCAAGTGGTTAGAAGAGTGGATGTAAGCTTCCTAATGTTGTGTATAAAATGCTAGAACAGTTCAAAACCCCCCCAAATGACACCATTTTGGAAAGTAGACACCCCAAGCTATATACTGAGAGGCATGTCGAGTCCATGGAATATTTTATATGTTGACACAAGTTGCGGAAAAAAGACAATTTTTTTTTTTTGCACAAAGTTGTCACTAAATGATATATTGCTCAAACATGCCATGGGCATATGTGGAATTACACCCCAAAATACATTCTGTTGCTTCTCCTGAGTACGGGGATACCACATGTGTGAGACTTTTTGGGAGCCTAGCCGCGTACGGGACCCCAAAAACCAATCACCGCCTTCAGGCTTTCTAAGGGTGTACATTTTTGATTTCACTTCTCACTGCCTATCACAGTTTCGGAGGCCATGGAATGCCCAGATGGCACAAAACCCCCCCAAATGACCCCATTTTGGAAAGTAGACACCCCAAGCTATTTGCTGAGAGGTATTGTGAGTATTTTGCAGATCTCGCTTTTTGTCACAAAGTTTTGAAAATTAAAAAAAATAAGAAAAAAAAATGTCTTTCTTAATTTTCAAAAACAAATGAGAGCTGTAAAATACTCACCATGCCTCTCAGCAAACAGCTTGGGGTGTCTACTTTCCAAAATGGGGTCATTTGGGGGGGTTTTGTGCTATTTTGGCATTTTATGGCCTTCGAAACTGTGATAGGTAGTGAGGAGTCAAATCAAAAATTTGTGCCTAGAAATCCTGAAGGCGGTGCTTGGTTTTCGGGGTCCCGTACGTGGCTAGGCTCCTAAAAAGTCCCACACATGTGGTATCCCCGTACTCAGGAGAAGCAGCAAAATGTATTTTGGGGTGCAATTCCACATATAACCATGGCATGTGTGAGCAATATATCATTTAGTGACAACTTTTTATTATTTTTATTTTTTTTTGTCATTATTCAATCACTTGGGACAAAAAAAAATATTCAATGGGCTCAACAGGCCTCTCAGCAATTTCCTTGGGGTGTCTACTTTCTAAAATTGGGTCATTTGGGGGGGTTTTGTGCTATTTTGGCATTTTATGGCCTTCAAAACTGTGATAGGTAGTGAGGAGTGAAATCAAAAATTTGCGCCCTTAGAAATCCTGAAGGCAGTGCTTGGTTTCCGGGGTCCCGTACGTGGCTAGGCTCCTAAAAAGTCCCACACATGTGGTATCCTCGTACTCAGGAGAAGCAGCAGAATGTATTTTGGGGTGCAATTCCACATATAACCATGGCATGTGTGAGCAATATATCATTTAGTGACAACTTTTTGTAATTTTTTTATTTTTTTTTGTCATTATTCAATCACTTGGGACAAAAAAAAAATATTCAATGGGCTCAACATGCCTCTCAGCAATTTCCTTGGGGTGTCTACTTTCCCAAATTGGGTCATTTGGGGGGGGGGGGTTTGTACTGCCCTGCCATTTTAACACCTCAAGAAATGAGATAGGCAGTCATAAATTTAAAGCTGTGTAAATTCCAGAAAATGTACCCTAGTTTGTAAACGCTATAACTTTTGTGCAAACCATTAAATATACGCTTATTGACATTTTTTTACTAAAGACATGTGGCTGAATACATTTTGGCCTAAATGTATGACTAAAATTGAGTTTATTCTATTTTTCTTATAACAAAAAGTAGAAAATATCATTTTTTTTCAAAATTTTCGGTCTTTTTCCGTTTATATTGCAAAAAATTTAAATCGCAGAGGCAATCAAATACCATTAAAAGAAAGCTCTATTTGTGGGAAGAAAAGAACGCAAATTTTGTTTCGGTACAACATTGTATGTCCGCACAATTTACAGTTAAAGCAGCGCAGTGCAAAATTCTGAAATCACCTCTGGTCCTTTAGCTACCAAATGGTCCGGGGCTTAAGTGGTTAAGAGGGAAGTTTCAGGAAAAAAAAATTTTAAATAGAGAACTGTGAAGCAAAATACGGGTCAGTGCCCATCAATGCAATCAGTGCCCATCTGCAGCCTCACCATTGCCATGAATGCAGCCTCACCATTGCCATGAATGCAGCATCACCATTGACATAATTGCAGCCTCACCATTGACATGAATACAGCCTCACCATTTCCATGAATGCAACCTCAACGATGACATGAATGCAGCCTCTGAATGCAGCCTCACCATTAACATGAATGCAGTCTCTGAATGCAGCCTCACTATTGCCATTATTGTAGCCTCACCATACCTCTGAATGCAGCCTCATCATTGCCATGAATTCAGCCTCTGAATGCAGACTCACCATTGCCGACAGTGCAGCCTGATCCATGCCCATCTGCAGCCTCGAAGGGGACAGGGAAGGGGCGGGACGAGCGCCAACAGATTACATAAGGAGAATCTATTGTTTACTCGGCGGCCTCTTTAATACAAAGTCCCGCCTCCTATGATAGACAGAACAGTCATCCAATGCCAGCCCAGGAGACAGGATTTCCTATTACAGAGGCCGCCGAGTAAACAGGAGATTCTCCTGTATGTAATCTGACAGCACTCGTCCCGCCCCCTCCCTGTCCCCTCCCAGGAAAGATAAATACAGTATATATCTTTTGTGGCCCCCCAAGGAATCCTCAAGCGCGATTCGTTGGGGGCCACAAAATATATATATATATCAAAAATTACCAGTGGGGCCGTACTTTGGGCATGCCTGGATTACGCATTTCACACACAAATTGTGCTTTATGAAAGCCTATTTGTTTAATCTATGAACTGGTCATTTATACCTAGCCAGACCCTCCCCCGTGGGGGTGTTAGCAGGTAAATTGAATCAATTCCATGTTCTTATCATTGCTTAGCAATCAAAAACTTGTGTTACAAAACTAATAATAAAGTGTAAAAATAATGATGCAAACTGTTACAAAAATATATACAATTCCAGCCTGTGCACTACTATTTAGAGAGAGTAATTAGCTTGGTGTGGCTTGTTGGCAAATTTACAGAACTTAGAGCAGGGGCTCTTAAGCTTGTTATGATTACAGACTACTAGTGGATTTCCCCATACCTCCATCAACAGACTATTAAGATCATCATAACCAATACTGTTTTACCAGTTTGACTTTAAAATATGGCAATAGCTTGGTGTTACCTGACATATAAATACATAGCTAAAAACAGGACAGCTGAGACATTTGTTAAGATTTTTTTTCTAATTTATACTAAAATAGCAAATTACAAATACACAAGTTGGCTACAAGTGGTGAGATTTTTGCTGTCACTGTTGTGCAATCAGAACATGGAATTTTGGCACAGTAACTGATAATGGTATGCAAATGTCATCTGAAATATTAAGATAAATTCATAAAAAAAGCAGAGAATCTTGTTTCAATTTCGTTTTATAAATTCAGAGATCCAGTCCCATACCCCCATAATTTGGTTTCTATAGCCCTAAAGGGTATGGATCCCGCCCCCAGTTAACTCTTGCTATAGAGCTTGCTGCATATCTTTTTCTTACATATCTGAGAAACTCCATTGTTTTAAAGAAATACATTTCTTTTATTGTTTCTCTAACTTTATGATTTATAGGTATTATTAATATTCAAAGTTAGGCTTGTGAATGTTCTTGTATAACACCATTATTATTTGAGGGCTTAGTATTTTATTCATTTGAAATACATGATCACTCGAATTCACTTTTTTTTTACAGGAATACCTTAGAAATAGCCATTACAGAATATTTCCTATTTAGCAAAGAACAGAACTTCTAATCAGACTAATACAGTGAGCAATGAAGCAATTTAAAAAGAAATTTCAAAATCTATATCTATTAATAGTTTTTAATAGTCATTTTTATGCTGGTAATTAATTGTCTGTGATTGATCTGATGTTAATCATGACTAAAATGAGGACCAATTTGCTCTGTGTGGATCATTACTAACTATGTGTTATATTGGGCATTAAATTATGAACCATAATATTGCCAAGAATGACATTTACAGCTGCAATTTTGAAATATGCTACCACTTGTATTCTTGTTAATGAGGCTCACTGAGTACTTTTATATGTTACATTCCAATATTATTCCAAATTATCCTAATAAAATGCATTTCTTTTTCTAGTGTTACTGACCTCAGCATAGATATCAGTAATTCTTTTTTATATATTTTCAGATGTTTTCCTAACTACTGCGAGCATGGAGGAAAATGTTCACAAACATGGAGTGATTTTTACTGCAACTGCTCTGACACTGGATACATGGGAGGGACCTGTCATTATCGTGAGTATAGGTGTTTTAAGAGATTGGAGTTATGGTAGATATGAAGTTTATAGAACCTTTAGGGCTGTTTCAGGAGAAGTGGTAGAAAGTTTGAATTTTGCCTCCAGGCACCAAACTGGTGAGATAGTATGAGAAACATAGTAGTTTCCTAGTGTCCTTAGGAAGCAGCTGACCGAGGACAAGTTAAAGCTGCAATAATGATGGATTGGGTTTAGACCCATGGGAGTGGAGGGAGTAAAGAGCAAATGGTCTGCACTGCACACAATGTATATGCATGCAGGATTGAAGTGGTCAATACATATTGCTGCACCCATATCAAATCATCAAACCAACTTATTATCTTCAAGTAGACAAAGATCCAGTTTGTTTTTATACAAATTTACTTTTTTGTTTTAATCACAGCATGCATGATCCTGCATACTGTACTCTAATAAAAAATAACAATAAAATAAATAACTCAAAAATATGTAAAAGTATATTTTAGATTTTGTTGTTACTATGACAATATGGCCTATGACAATAGGAACAAAAAGGGTCAAAATAGCAACCTTCACACTTTTAACATTGGGAGCATGCTTTGTTATAATGAATCGTTTAAAGTGGAGTTCCACCCAAAAGTGGAACTTACGCTTTAAGTACTTGTGACCCCCTGACATGCCACATTTGGCATGTAATTTTTTTTTGGGGGGGGAGCGGGTACCTAGTTTTCACAGGTATCCAGCTCTCACTTCTTATCCTGGTGCCGTGGCACAGAGCGGAAGTTCACCTCTCCCCCCTCACTCTCTGCAAGTTCCAGAAGATTGCTTGGCCATTCATAAAGTGCGGCTCACGCATGTGCAGTGCGCGCCCGGCTGTGAGGCCACAGCCGGGTGCCCACACTTGTAATGCCGGCACCGCAGAGAGGAGGGGGAGAGAAGTGAGGCTTCAGGCGGCCATATCGCTGGACCATGGGACAGGTGAGTGTCTGTTTATTAAAGGTCAGCAGTTACACTTTTTGTAGCTGCTGACTTTTACAAGGGTGGAACCCCGCTTTAAGCACAAAAAACAAGGTAACTTCCCAAAAACGTTTCTGTTATTTTTTTCACATCTCTACATTTGAAAGATTTTAGCAGAGCAAAGTTTGCCAGAAAAGCTCATGCCTAGTCCCTAATGAAATCAACACCATTGTATACTGTAAATTTTCTGACCAATCAGGTATTTTGATGACTTGGATAAAAAGACATGAACTTGATGATTTTTCGTCATCACACAGTTCATGTTTGGAAACTAACTTAAATTAATACACTTTTTTCCTGGATCATTGCATAGGCTCTCGGGAGATTGGGGGGTACTTCTGGTTCCAAGTAGTGAAAGAATGAGCTCAGTGGGGAGAAGGGGGAGAGGTTAGTGTACTGTTACTATCCCCATGGAGAAGAACATGAGGCGACACCACCAGCTCCAGCAGTGACCCTTGTATTGCTAGCTTCTGAATGCTAATCAAATTTGTCAAGTGGGCTGTGCATTATTATTAATATTATACAGGATTAATACAGTGCCAACTGTTTATGCAGCACTTCACAACAAAAAGGGGGACAGTTCACTTACAATACAGTTCAATACAGAAGGAATAGGAGGGCCCTGCTCATAGTGCTTACAATCTAAAGGGAGGGGGATGCTGTACATAAGGTAATAGCTGCAGGGAATGATCTGATGGAGGAAGAGGAAGAATAACAGTAAGTATAACAAGCATGCTTTACTGCATATACAGACTGATTTTACTGTTGTGGGTTTAGTAACACTTTAAAAAAGGCAGATTTGTAAGGGGTGAAGCAGATATTTAGTAACAGTCCCACCCATGCTTGTTGGACCATGTGTATGTCATAATATGGTCCTCGCCGCTGACCACGTAGTCCAGTGATACAGAAACATTACTATTGTACTTGCTGTACAAAATAATTGTATATGGTACCTGACACTGTGATGCATGATAGGTCATAAACTGGCGGAAGAGGATTGAATCCAAAATCTGGGATGGGAGCAGCTTTAAATTTAGTAGTTTTGCCAAGCTGGCATTTTGATGCTGGGCATGAGAGTGATTAGAAGACATTTTTTCTGCTCCAGCAACTGCAGAAAATACATCTTCCTGGTCAAGGATTCTACTGAAGATGTTAGAGTGGAGTTGGGAGAGTCATGGCAAGGTTTAAGCCTATGCTTGGCAGTACTTAGAATGCCTATTTGCTGACCCTCATACCAGTTTGATGTGCCATGAGATAAGACTCTCAATCACCTTGGCAGATATCCTTCCCTATCTAATGAAGTCACAAATATTGCAGCAATTACAGATAGATAATGTTGTGGAGTGAGGAAAAGAGTGGAAAGTTATGTGTGAGGAGGCAAGTGTGGGCAGTGCTGCACTAGGCAGAGAGGGGACCACTTGGGCTCTTCAACAGGAGTGTGGTGAAAAAGGCCAGTACCTGTAACCTTGTAAACTAGTTCACAGTTCATGGTGGGGGGAGGGTGCACTTTGGTCTTTTTACCTTGGATGCTTTGTCCTGACATTAAGTGTGGGCTTTTTGCCGCTGACAGGTATTACTGAGGACTGTCCAACTATAACATAGTTATGTGTTTCCTCATGCATGTGGTACCCAAATGGCTTATACTTTCACCATGTCTGATACACTAAGCAATAATGTATGATTAAAAACATGTATTATACATGCAAAGTAAGTGATGATATAATGAGGTTTTGCTGATGCTGTATGTGTGGAACATATGGTGCTGAAACACCACATACAGTTTAAAGGCATCTTCCAAGCATGTAATTAAAAGAAATGGTGTTTTTTACCATGTCACTTCCAAAGTCGCTTACAAAGACAAAAGTCTCCCCACTAAATGATACTTTTTTTAAATTCATTTTGCAGTGAGACATTACCTTTGGGTATAGCCCAGTTCCCCATACCATTTGTTCAAAAACCCCTTAACAATTAGCCTTGAATATGACAAAATTGAGTTTGAAGATTCCTTTCTCAATAACTTTAGAGGGGTTCAGATTAAAGTTAGCAATTTCTGTTTTTTACGCTGGATTCAATGAACGTCCCACAAATCAAACCCAAGCCATTAGCTCATCCCTATTTAACTGCACTTCAGATACCAAGTGTGTTTTTTTTTTTAAATTGGGATTTCTAACAAGTCTGATTTCATAATTTTATAGTGAGTGCTGGGAAATAATTCCTTTGAGCCCTGCAGACTGGAATCAAGACATTAATGGCTTTTCAAATGAAAGCTGAATTCTGTAATGTGCATTAAGATTTGCACAAAATTATGAACGTTTCATATATATCACAATGTCTCCCAAATCACTTAACTCTAAAGGAGTTTTTTTTTTTAGTACAATATCCTCTTTGTGCAGTGAGCAATTGAGATTGTCAGTCCCAGCATGTGCTTGTATACAGTTTTTTATAATCTCTTTACTGAAATCAGGACATCAGTGCTTAGTAAATGCTGGCTTAAATGCTCTATTTCAGGGGTTGCCAAACTTTGTAAGCAAAGCACCAGTTTACAATCCTTCAGGATTTAGCAGGGGCCAGATTGTGGCCAGTGGGATTAGAGAATGCCCCAGCATCAGTGGGCATAAGTAGCACCCCATCATTGATTTTAATGGGAGGAATAGTGCCCCAATGTTGATATTAATGGGAAGAATAGTGCCCCATTGATGGTGTCAGTTGATGGAATAGTGCCCCAAGGGCCTTATAAAGGCAAGCAAAGGGCCACATTCGGCCCCCGGACCACAATTTCAGAGACCAATGCTCTATTTAAATGCAAAGTACATTTTCTGAAAAGATAACAGAGACAGTGAATTACCCAAACTAGGTAACCTAGTACTAAGGTACCAATTTGTTTTTTAAAAGGTCATACTTCGATAGAAAACATATACATGCTATCATTTTGAAAGCTAATATACACATTATAAAAATGGATAATCCTATTAAACAGAATGGAAAGCAATGAACAAAAAATATACCTGCACCTTTAATGCAGTATTAATTTTCTATTGGACATACAGTTGCAAAAAAAAGTATGTGAACCCTTTTGGAATGATATGGATTTCTTCACAAATTGGTCATAAAATGTGATCTGATCTTCATCTAAGTCACAACAATAGACAATCACAGTCTGCTTAAACTAATAACACACAAATAATTAAATGTTACCATGTTTTTATTGAACACACCATGTAAACATTCACAGTGCAGGTGGAAAAAGTATGTGAACCCTTGGATTTAATAACTGATTGAACCTCCTTTGGCAGCAATAACTTCAACCAAACGTTTCCTGTAGTTGCAGATCAGATGTGCACAACGGTCAGGAGTGATTCTTGACCATTCTTCTTTACAGAACTGTTTCAGTTCAGCAATATTCTTGGGATGTCTAGTGTGAATCGCTTTCTTGAGGTCACGCCACAGCATCTCAATCGGGTTGAGGTCAGGACTCTGACTGGGCCACTCCAGAAGGCGTATTTTCTTCTCTTTAAGTCATTCTGTTGTTGATTTACTTCTATGCTTTGGATCGTTGTCCTGTTGCAACACCCATCTTCTGTTGAGCTTCAGCTGGTGGACAGATGGCCTTAAGTTCTCCTGCAAAATGTCTTTATAAATTTGGGAATTCATTTTTCCTTTGATGATAGCAATCCGTCCAGGCCCTGACGCAGCAAAGCAGCCCCAAACCATGATGCCCCCACCACCATACTTCACAGTTGGGATGAGGTTTTGATGTTGGTGTGCTGTGACTCTTTTTCTCCACACATAGTGTTGTGTGTTTCTTCCAAACAACTTAACTTTTGTTTCATCTGTCCACAGAATATGTTGCCAGTACTGCTGTAGAACATCCAGGTGCTCTTGTGCAAACTGTAAACGTGCAACAATGTTTTTTTTGGACAGCAGTGGCTTCCTCTGTGGTGTCCTCCCATGAAATCCAGAGACTTTTGTAAGTCTTTAGCTGACACTCTAGGATTTTTCCTCACCTCATTGGACAGTCTGCGCTGTGCTCTTGCAGTCATCTTTACAGGACGCCCACTCCTAGGGAGAGTAGCAGCAGTGCTGAACTTTCTCCATTTATAGCCGATTTGTCTTACCGTGGACTGATGAACAGCAAGGCTTTTGGAGATACCTTTATAACCATTTCCAGCTTTATGCAAGTCAACAATTCTTAATCGTAGGTCTTCTGAGAGCTCTTTTGTGCGAGGCATCATTCACATCAGGCAATGCTTCTTGTAAAAAAAAAAACTGAATTGGTGTGTGTTTTTTATAGGGCAGGGCAGCTGTAACCAACACCTCCAATCTCATCTCATTGATTGGACTCCAGTTGGCTGACACCTCACTCCAATTAGCTCTTGGAGATCTCGTTAGTCTAGGGGTTCACATACTTTTTCCACCTGCACTGTGAATGTTTACATGGTGTGTTAAATAAAAACATGGTAACATTTAATTCTTTGTGTGTTATTAGTTTAAGCAGACTGTGATTGACTATTGTTGTGACTTAGATGAAGATCAGATCACATTTTATGACCAATTTGTGCAGAAATCCATATCATTCCAAAAGGGTTCACATAATTTGTTTTGCAACTGTAATAAAAAAATAAATAAAAAAACTATCCATCATCCATAAGAATAATTAATACACTAGATGCCTTATTTTCTAGAACAGTATAAAAAATGGTAGATAATTGGCAACATAGACTCTTTCTCCCACAAGATCATATATGCTTACATGTTGTGAATGTGATAGATAATTCATAGCGTGGAAAGCCAATTTGAAAGTCTATCTGAAAAACATTTTTTTTTGTCCCAGGGTACCTAGATGTTTATATACAGATAGACACACACAAACACACGTTTCCCACATTTTCTTGTCATTAAATAAATTATTTTATATTATTATATCATTATTTCCAGCATATTAAAACTATTTCTTATTTGTAAAACATGACTCAAGTGATTAAAATATTTAGCCAATATTATATCACCAGTAGGGATGGGCCGAACAACCCCATGTTCGGTTCGCACCAGAACTTTCAAACATCACAAAAGTTCGGAACTGAATAACGAATCTTTTTGAAGTCTATGACCCGACCTGTAAAAATCAAAAGTGCCAATTTTGAAGGATTTTATGAAAGAAATTGGGCCTACAATGGTTCGGGGGGTACAGGTACTGCCCTGGAGGACACATATCAATGATTTATTTTTATTTTAAAATGAGCAGTGATTTACTGATGCTTTCAATATAGTGCCTGGGGGGCACCTTTATCCCACGTTTACATCAGAGCGATTTGGCATGCGATTTGACATGCCAAATCGGTGGCTATTGCCGGCGATGACAACATCCAAATTGATTCCCAAAAGTAGTTCCTGCTGTACTACTTTTGGCGACTTCGGTGGGCGATTTGCATAGACATCTGTAAAGGAACCTGCACAGATGTCTCTGAAATCACACCAGAAGTCTGACTGACACGTGGGTATGATATCGTGTGAGAACTCACATGATTTCTAACTCGCAGTCATTGTGAACCTGGGATTAGTCTACTTGTAAAGTGGCACATCTGTACTGGGTACAGAAGCTGCTGCAGCAATAATTGTATTTATAAAGCCATAAAAATTAAAACTTTCTTTCAAGCTTTCTTTATTTTGTAAACAATGGCTTGGGGAGCCAATCTGTATGACAAGGCCACAATGTAGTGCACTGGGAACAAGATAAGATATTTTTTTGGATACATTTTGGTGTCTCCTCCATAGACTTTGGATAGAGGTAACAAGTGTGGAAAAATTGGTCTTTGGGTGTCGGAGGTGCCTCCACACCATAACCCTATAGAGGTACCCTTGATCAAAGCAAGACTTGCTTTGGTGTCAAAAATGTTATTGATATGCACCTGCTAAACAGGTGTAGAAAAATTGGTCTTTGGGTGTCCATGGTGCCTTCACACCATAACTCTATAGAGGTGCTCTTGATGAAAGCAAGAATTGGCCTTGCTGTCAAAAATGTTAATTATATGCACCTGTCAAACAGGTGCGGAAAAATCGGTCTTTGGGTGTCGGAGGTGCATTCACACCATAACCCTATAGAGGTACTCTTGATTAAAGCAAGATATGCTTTGCTGTCAAAAATGTTAATGATCTGCACCTGTCAAACAGGTGCAGAAAAATTGGTAATTGGGTCTCGGCGGCACCTTCACACCATAACCCTATAAATCAGGGGTCTCAAACTGGTGGCCCTCCGGCTGTTGCGAAACTACTAAGTCCCATGAGGCATTGCAAGGCTGACAGTTACAAGCATACCTCCCACAGGCAGAGGCATTATGGGACTTGTAGTTTTGCAACAGCTGGAGGGCCACCAGTTTGAGACCCCTGCTATAGAGGTACTCTTGATGAAAGCAAGAATTGGCCTTGCTGCCAAAAATTTAATTGATATGCACCTGTCAAACAGGTGCAGAAAAAAATGGTCATTGGGTGTTAATCGTGCCTATGAAACCTACACCAAACAAATTCTTCCAGATGAAATCAACACCCACAACGCTAGGCAGCCTAGAAGTCTTGCAGAGATTCTACATCATAAAAACACTTAATCAGTGACATTGGTGTAGCGCCCCTCCCAATATTTGGGGACGCTAGGTGGAAATTTAGGGGTAGTCTGAGCCAGTAGTTGGGCTCAGACCAATTGTTAAGTTCTTAAATGCTTCTGCTCTGGGTGTGATGCTGCCTGACAGTAGTGTTCCCTATTGCATGTGGGTGGCACTGTCACCACTGGCTCAGGTTGAACCAGTGAGGGGTATCACAGCACCATGGGTGTCCTCTCTCTCGGCAGCCGTTCAGTGGGTGTGGTCGGCCTGCTGTGCATGCTGGGAGGGGGTACATAAGGGGCAGACGTCATTGGGGGTGAGGAGAGTTCCAGGGGACCCATTGGTCCTGGGTGAGTGCCTCGTGGCCCATATGGCACGAGGTGCGCGAGTGTGTTCGGGCCTCGGGCACCTTCAGTCCGAGGCTGCTTCGTTTCATGGTAGGCCCAGCTCTGCTGGCTGGGGCCTACACCTCAGAGAGGAATCCCAGGCTGCCCACCTCTAGGGGGCCCAACTTTAGGAAAGGACACCAGGGGAGGATCAGTCCCGGAGGAGACTAGCGACGGTACTGCTGTCTCGGGAAGAGGCCTGGAAACTCGCCTAAAGAGGGATTCATATTCAAAGTTACAAAGCTTGCAATACGCCAGTCTGGCACAGAGGTTCTTATTCAGTATTGTTTGGCTGGGAGGTTTGGGACTTCGATTCTGTGGCAGAGGATTCCCCGATCGCATCCCTAGATACTCAGGAAAGGAAAAGATTGATTTGTGCTCCATCCTGGCTGCTAGGATCGCTCTAAAAGGGACTATCCGGGTGAGCAATACTCACTCAGGCTTGAGTGATGACGAAAGTTTAACACTGTGCTCTAAGTGTTGCGTGCCCGAACCTTTACCCCCTACTTCTCTCATCTTCTTACTCCCTATTCAAGTTCTTGAAACATATAAAAGAATAAAGCCTTACTGCTTAGGTTTTAATCCTGTGTGGACATTGGCGTTATTCTGAGGAACTCTACCTAGACAATGGAGAAAGAAAACAGGATCCACTCGAGAGAGGTAATTTGCCACAAGGTCCAAACAATAACAACGCTCGCTCCTCTTTAACCAAAGGGGGGATACCAGGCAAGTAGCAGGTGTGCCCGACTGCAAGCAAGTGGGAGATGGCAGTAGCGGTTGGGTCGGTGTGCTACATTGGCATCAGGGGCTTCATAGCTGCTGATAATCCAGGACTGATTCATTTTGATAAATGTCAGACGATCCACAGTGTCTGTGGACAGACAAGTTCTATTATCAGTAACAAAACCTCCAGCAGAACGGAAAGGTTGTTCGGAAAGCACGCTGGATGCAGGGCAGCCCAGCAGCTCAATTGCATACTGGGAAAGTTCTGGTCAGTGGTCAGTGGATCGTCAACTAGAAAGCTGTCCATCTCTGTTTTTGCCCCTAGATAATCATCCACCATATGATGCAGATGCTGCCGATGGGATGTGGAACCTAACAGCCCTGGGTGGCAAGGACTAAAAAAAATGTGAAATGCATCACTTTGGTAGCCCCCTTCTCCACCACTCCTTTCTTGACCAACAGAAGCCTAAAAAACGTTTTCCATGACACTGTAACCTACCAGAGTCGGGAAAAGCATTAGGTAAACTCTTTAAGGTGTCCTAAAACTTTCCCTTGTAACGGGGGTCAAGGAGTATAACTACCTTGTGTGCCCCATCTTATCCTGGTGTATGACCTATGACATGAAAATGTCTTCCACAACCTCACCTTAGTAGTAGAGTTTGACTGTTCCTCACTCAGTTTTTAGCCTTCCACACAGCTTTTTCTTTTTCAATTAATGACTGTTTAAACCTGCATGATCATTAGCACCTGCTTGGCATAAATGGTAATCATACACCTGACTCTAATCCTACAAAATCCCTGACTTTGTGCAAGTGTAGAAAGTGTGCAAGGGTAGGAATTGATGCTGGTTTGAAGCCAAAATGTAGTTACACCAAATATTGATTTGATTTACATTTTTCATCTGGTCAGTCACCTATTTTGTAGTTTGATAAAAATAAACAATTAAAATATATATTTTTGAAAGCATTCTTACTTTTGCACAGTACTATATATATAAAAAAAAAAATAAGCACTATGATGGTCATAATAAATGGATAGATGATTGGGCTGAAATAAGTATGATTTGATGCAACTTTGTTTAGTACTATTCAGAACCTTCCATATTAACTCACAGAGTGCTTGATGAAACTAACAAGGTAATTCCAAAGTGCACTATTGTACTATACTGTACTGTATAGCAATACACTTTTTTACAGTAACAACTTGAAGAATGCACGTAAGAACTACTAAAGAACTGGAATTTGTACTGGAATTTGGAATTTGTGAACCCTTGTTGTGATAGTTGTGCGCATTGGGCACATGAAAAGCTGTATGTGACAGCAATTTTGTTCAGGTCCCAGGTCATCTAGGCCATTTTGTCATAAAAGAGACATAGCTGCAGTAACCTTCCCCCTCCCTCAGTTTATATAATCAACAACCTTTTAGCTGCACACCAGATACTCCTTATAAGTACTTTGATAGGACTAGCAGAATCTAACCCCAATACACATCTCAGGAACCTCATAAAACTGTCAGTTTTACAAGCCTGAGTAACTAGAGTTTTAACAGCTACCTGTGTCAGGTATCAAGCACATCAGTCAATTAACAGTCATAAAAATTCAGCTGATGGAATGGCCATTACACATTCCTGATTGGTTACCAAGACTCAAAAACTTCACTGTACTTTATAACTCATGAAATAATAACAGCACAGTCAAAATATGGACTTAAAAAGAAAAAGAAAAATAAATAAAACAGCGCTGGCTTCTCCTAATTGATATTATAAGCTGATAATTAGTAACCTGGGAATTGAGGGTATGGTCTGACCCTAAGTAATAAAAAAATTGAAAACAGTTGATTCTATTATGTACCAATGGTTTTGCACTTATATATCATAATTTACAGTGCATAAATAAGTAAATATAAAAATATAACAAGTAATACATTATAAAGTGGCAATAGTGCAACATAAATACAAGTGCATTTAGTGATAATGGTGCAAATAGTCCTTTTCCTGTGCAAAAAAGTGCTAGTGCTCCAAGCGCCAATATTGTGGTGATCCACCTCTTGGGAGTGGTGTAAATTCAAGACTCACCAGATGAGTTGGCCACTTTGCCTTACAGCAAACAGAGTCGATCATGCCTGTAGGTCTTTCTGGGGACCTAACCCCGTACCCTGGACGTTGGTAGTTTCCGGTGTTCCCTCTGGGGTGAAGATCCTCTGACTGGGGCTCCGGGGCTTCAGGAATAGGCAGTGTATACCCCTAATGTAGAAAAGCTCCTCATAGAGTAAAAATCCTTTGATTTATTGGTAAAACAACTTTGATCGTGGTAAAGACCAGCGCTATAAGTTGGTGCATTCAACGGCCTGTTTGGTTAATGGAGACGTGGTGGTGGTTGCGCATTCGGCTTGCGTTCCACTCTCCAGGCCAGAAGTGACGTTTCAGAAGAGAGTCGGCTGATGCGTTTCACTTTGAAAATGTTGCACCCTTATGACAAAATGCGTCCGCTGACTCTCTTCTAAAACGTCACTTCAGGAGAGTGGAACACAAGCCGATTGCGGAACCACCACCACGTCTCCAGCAGCATAAACTAGGAATAATTACCCCCCAACACCTTCCTTGTCTTTGGAAACACAGACAATAAAGGGTAAATATGTCCTATCTCATTTTGAACTGGTTTTAAAGAGGAAGTAAACCCTGATGGGTTTTACATCCTCTTTTGTTCCCTGCAAAGTAAAAGCATAATGGGCTAGTATGCATCGCATACCAGCCTATTATGTGCCACTAACCTGCATACGAAGCCCGCAATGGCCCCAATGTCCCCGCTGGTGGTCGCATCCATCTCCACCCCTCTTACTTCCGGGACCATGAACTCCGACTCTGTGACTGGCTGGAGTCACGTGACGTCACTCCCACGCATACCAATGGCATACCGACGGTCACGGCACGGGCCCTTTAGAAACGGCACAATCGTGCCCTTTCTTCAGAGCGCATGCGCAGATTTAGGAGATATTTCCAGTACCTACAGGTAAGCCTTATTATAGGCTTACCTGTAGGTAAAAGTGGTGTAACTAGGTTTACAATTACTTTAAAGTGTTTCTATACCATATATATATATATATATATATATATATATATATCTCTTTAGTGATTTAGAATGTAATAATTTAAGGGGTAGAACAACAATATAATAGCGGAAAAACAAAAGAAATAAAATGGGAATATTAGATATAAACAAATGATTATCTGGCAACATAGGGGTAAAATAATGTATTAATACTTTAAAACCTAAATTTAGGTAAAAATATTAGCAGAGGGGGGATTATTTACACTAATGCAAACTGTCCCTTGTGCTGGCTGTCATAGTGGAAATCTTTTATCCTCTGCCTCCCTCCAAAAACCTACAACTATAACCTTCTGATGTTGTGGGGTTTAATATTATATTAATAATATATTGGAGCTGTGACAGGCATTCATCAAGAGTGCAGATTATGCCTGCCCTTTTCACCCCCTCCTCCATTCATGGAAGCTGTAATAGAGCTTTCATGAATGAAAGTGATTTATGACTGGGGTACTAGCAAATGGATGAAAGGTATTCCTCCTAAATTTTTAAAATGCTTTTCACTTCATCATGCAGTATGGGAGGGAGGCAAAGGATATAAGATTTCCACTATGACAGCCAGCACAAAGGTATTAGATGTAAATAAAGTAACATGCTAACTTTTTTTTTTTTTATGTTGTTTATCTAATATTCAACTTCAAAGTGGTTTTAAAGATATATATTTTTTTTACCTTTGCATTCACTACATTAAGGGCCCAACCCCCCCCCCCAAATACTTACCTGATCCCTCTCACAATCTCACGATCCAGCACTGTGCCTCACATGGGAAGGAAGTGGTGGGGTGGGGCCAAACCAGGCTGTGTGTGTATGGACACACAAAGCCCAGCTCAGTAGCACGTCAGAACGAGTGCCCCCAGAGCAGCTGTCTTGCTGAGGGGCACTCAGGAAGAGGAGGAGTTAAGAGTGCTGGCAGGGGACTCCAGAAGAGGAGGTTTGGGACTACTCTGTGCAATACCATTGCACAGAGCATGTAAGTATAACATGTTTCTTATTTTAATTTAAACTAAATAGACTTTACAACCACTTTAGGTATTGTAGTTACAGCACAGTTGGAACTTTAGCATGCAGTTGAAAACATGTTATTTCTGGTCTGCAATGCACATTTGGCTCTGATGGTATATTAGCCATTTGCAGTACTCGGCTGGGCACTCCTTAAAAGCATATCATTTTTTAAGTAATATAGTGTAGAGAGAGAAGATGGCGATGTGTGTTTATAATCTTTATGCAGTGCTGACTTTTTACTAGTGTTCAGCTCTGAAGGACTTTGAGTCAGCTCACTCAGTAGGAAAGCAGCATGGGAAAAAAGCTCTTCAATATTTCATAGTGTTTATCCTGCTGGCGGGTGAAACATTACCCAAAAGGTTCTATATTATTACTCTGTAGGTAGATTCCGTTTGATTGCTGGTATTTCAGGTGTTTAAGATATTCTTTAGACTTGTATTAATCAGATATTAGCTAAGCTACATGTAGCCTTAATAAAGAACATTAGTAGGTGTTATTTACATGTACATATAAACTAGCTACATAACACACCATTTCAGAAAAACAACCGCTTTTTCTGCGAGGAAAAAAAGCACTACAATTTATAGATTTTCCATACTGCAAACAGTCATTTACTTGTGGAAGACTACAAAAAATGAACTGTGTGACCATCCCATCTTTATGTCATAACAGTCAAAGTTGGAGACCTAAGCAAACTCAGCATGCTTTCCATTGACTTCCAGCTAATGTAAAGAAAATCTATAGTCTTTTTGATATCTTATTTTAAATATGTATTTGATCAGCTTAATGTTTAAAGCCGAACTTAAACTAAACAGCCATGCATATAATGCTAGACAGCAAAGCCAATTTTGAGCAGATTGGGAAAAGGTTCTTTGTCCCCGTTGGAATGGGATGATACTTCCTTTATCAGTGATCAGGTGACTGAAAGAAATCTCTCCAGTATAACACAGGCAGCAGTAAAAACAAACATTTTAGTAGTGTTAGGAAGGGTTTCAGTTGAGAAAGTCTCCAAAGAAAAAAAGAGCATCTAAAGGGTGCTGTGGCTTTAATGTGAGTTCATACAAAGTAGTGAGAGGAAAAACATTCTGAGAGCTCACTGGCTTAGGTTAGGCTGCTCATAACAGAAAGGGCTACCCTCCATGTTACATTTGATATTAATTCCCAAATTAACTTATTAAACACCGACCATATGATACTCCTTTATCTTTATTTCCATGCGTATGTATGTGTGTATATATTGTATATATATATATATACCGTATATACTCGAGTATAAGCTGACCCGAATATAAGCCGAGGGACCGAATTTTACCACAAAAACTGGGAAAACATATTGACTCGAGTATAAGCCTAGGGTGTGCCTCACTTTGCCTCACTGTGTCCATGCCTCACTGTGTCCATGCCTCACTGTGTCCATGACTAGACTGACGTTTAACATGGGAGTCTATGGAAAAGGTGCCCAGATTTGAAAAATCGGTGCTCCCCGGCCGTGAGTCCCCCGGACAAGAAACTTTGCAAACTTTTAGACAAAGAGTGGGGCTACATGTGTGCCAGGTTTGGGGTCCAGAGGACCTACGACCGGCCAGTACCGGGTCCCCATAATCACCAGAGAAATTACCATTTAACATGGGAGTCTATGGAAGGGATGCCCGGTTTTGAAAAATCGGTGCTCCCTGGCCGTAAGTCTCCTGGACAAGAAACTTTGCAAACTTTTAGAGAAAGAGTGGGGCTACATGTGTGCCAAGCTTGGGGTCCAGAGGACCTACGACCGGCCGGTACCGGGTCCCCAAAGTCACCAGAGAAATTACCATTTAACATGGGAGTCTATGGAAGGGGTGCCCGGTTTTGAAAAATCGGTGCTCCCCGGCCGTAAGTCCCCCGGACAAGAAACTTTGCACACTTGTAGAGGAAGAGTGGGGCTATATGTGTGCCAAGTTTGGGGTCCAGGAGACCTACGGACGGCCAGTACCGGCTCCTCAAATTCCGGGAGTTCAGGCGCAAAAAGGTGACTCGAGTCAAAAAATTGTGCTTAAAAACTCGGCTTATACTCGAGTATATACTCTATCTATCTATCTATCTATCTATCTATCTATCTATCTATCTATCTATCTATCTATCTATCTATCTATCTATCTATCTATCTATCTATATCTATTTGTGTGTGTGTGTACGTTACCCATTACTTTTTTATGTTGTCCAACTTATGACTATACCAATCCCATCTAAATGTATAATATATTGAGTTTTGTTTACATATGATTTTGTGTACACTGAGAATATTTAGAGCTAACATTTTATTTGAGCCTACCTTACAGAAGCCTGTCATTAAAGTAATCATCGACTGCTTAAATACCAGCATATGTTAAGACAATGAACACTTTGGTGAGAAGTCTGTAATGTACAATATAGCGTATATAGTGCAGGAGTGCGAATGTCTGCACAGTCTCCTCATTCTCCCCATTCTAAGGCTTCACAGTCCCGCCAACCCATCCTCAATCTTCACAGTCCCTCCATCCCCAATCTTTACAGTCCCCCTCCATACTCAGACTTTACAGTCCACCCCATCATCAGGTTTTACAGTCCATCCCCCATCCTTAGGCTTCACAGCCCCCCCCCCACCTACATGCTTCACATCCCCCCTATCCTCAGGCTTCACAGCCCCCCTTCAGAACAGTAGTACCCTCCCCCAGTTTCAGCTGCTCTCAGATTCAACAACAGGAACTGCGTGTGACTGAGAATTCCTTCACAGAGATCCTCTGTGGCAGAAGGCAAAGAGTAGGCAGAGAGCAGGAAGTAGCAAGCAGTGGCAGACATGGCTGCAGTGTCTCAGGCTTGTCTTATCCATGGGTGCACAGTGGGTCAGAGCATAGTGGGCCCCATCCACCTTGGGGCCTGTGTGCACTGCACACTGCACCCATGGACGATAAGCTACTGGTTATAGCCCTAATTAAAACGCATTGGCTGTTTTTTTAGTGCAAACCAATAAATTTGTTTTTATTATTTGGTTTGTCACCCTTACCATTGGTGCATGTTTTTTTTTTCTTTTAGTTGGGAAATTCTGTCAGTTTCTTATTGTTGTCATGTCTCTGTTATATTTAATTTACTTCTTGTTTCAATGATCCAGAAGTTATAACAATTAAAAATGTATTTCTAGTATACTGAGGAAGGCCTATGACCTCTCTAAGTTTATAAATGCTGTCTGTATCCTTATGGGAGTGAGAGTGGGAGTGGGGTTAAATCTCCCAAATAGTAGCACAAACAGCAATAGAAACCTTGCAAAAGCAGACCCTTCTTCACACAAAACTAAATAATAAGTATTGAGCTGAAATCACACTTTGATTCAAAACATCACAATGAGCGGGAGACTCTTTTTAGTGTAATTCATTAGAAGCTTATTGTTATTATGCTAAGGAATTATGTGGGTGTAAAAGCAGAGGTGTACGTAAAGAATTTACATAAATAAAAGAAGAATATCTCCTGCAAATAACATTTTTTTCATCTTTAAAGAGATGCTTTCACCATTTTTTTTTTTTTTTAATTAGACAGCATTGTGTAATACAGTTATAGAGGTTGTCCAGCAATGCTATTACTACAGCCAATATTTTCTTCCTTGCAGAAACAGAAAAAGAGGTAGAATTTTTAGCAGTTTTACACCATGTACACACGTACATGTGCTTTTATATATGTGGGCTTATAGTTGCCCTTAACTTTTTGATATGATATGTTGTATGTATTAATAAAAATCTTTGTATATCTTTAAAAAATGTATATGCATTCATGTGATATACTTTAACATACCCATGGAAATAACCGTTTAAAAGGCCCATCCTTTTCTTGCTATTGTTTGTTCTAGAATTTTTTGCATCCGGCATATCCCAGTATGTCTGATGTCTGCTTCTCTTAGCTGGCTGCTGTTTTACTCCCACTAGAATGTTCTGCACCTTTTTGACATAACATTTGGGGGAAGAGCTACAGTACACAATGATGAGAAGTCAACATCTGTCACCCTAGGGAGTGTCAGATGCTAAATATTCCACTAGCGCTTCCAGCTCTGCAAGAGAACAAAGACTGACAGCAATGGAGGCAGTGGCAGTAAGCATTATAACTGTTCCACCTTTGCCTTTTTTTTTGTCTCTTTAAAGGAAAAGTATGATCAAAGCTTTTTTTGGCCATACTTCTCCTCTGGGTCATAGGAGAGCACTTAATTCTGCACTCCTGTGACCCAGATTTAGCAAACTGTAGGCTTAAGCCCACTGTTGGCTGACGTCACAGAGCCAGTCCAGGCTCTTCAAGGATCCCGACTTTAATGTTGGGATCCATCCAGATGACTAACAGGCAGCTGGCTCAGCCTCTCAGTGCACTGAGATTGCCTAAAATAACCCCTCATGCCCTCTCCAGCGAGTGCTGGAGGGGCAGAGCAGAGAGGCGATGACTCAAGTCACTGGTTCTCTGCTCACAGAAGACCAAAAACTGACCGATCAGCCGTCATTTGATTGCTCATTTCTCAGTCTTAGGACTGAGAGGGGACAGCTGCAGCATCAGATCAATGCTGCAGCCACATAGATGTGTATTTATGTTTTTTTTTTTTAAATCAAACACTTCACCTTTAAGCCAACCTACTGAGTGGATCCATTATTTCTGTAATTTCCTGTTTCTTTTTGTTTGTTGTTTTCTCTAACTGAATTGACTGTGTCTCTCCTGATATACAACATTGCAATGTCAACATAGTTTTGTTGTTGTGATGACATCTCAAGTGTATACAAGTAACCAGCAATTGAATGTGAATGTGGAAAGGCAGTGATCAAGGAAGAATAGGAGCTGGAACAGGAGAGCACAATAGAGATACATCAGTTATATTAAGCAGACTTTTCATCTTCTTGCAGCAAATGAATATGTCATTATTCAGTATCATTCTGTTATAACCCATAATAAAACCAAAATGAAAATGGAGCAAAACAAGCCAGACTGAAAATGCACAAGATGAAGCATACTGCTTTGTGGTAATATTTTGCAGATGCGGGATTTCACATTTTCTTGTTACTTTGAGCAATATTTAACTAACTTCAAATCAATAATGTGCATGCTAAGGAGTAACTTATCTTTTCACAAAGTACCATAACTACAGGGCTCAAAATTTCAAATCCTGAGCTACTAGCCAGACCTCAAGAGTTACTTGCCACCAGTTGCCGGGCCCAACCCCTACCATGCCCGCCCCTAACCCCGCCCCTAAACACGCCCTCAAATTATCTCATGAAATGACACTTAAATTGTTTATGCAGAATTAAGTTATAAAAATAAATATTAACAACAACTTTATCCATGTCCAAAACTGCAGCCTGCCCGTGCCTGCCAATGCAGCCTGTCCATGTTCACCAATACAGCCTGTGTTCGCCAGTGCAGCCTGTGTCCCCAATGCAGCCCGTGACCGCCAATGCAGCCATGTGTCCCCAAATGCAGCCATCTGTCCCCAATGCAGCCTTGTGTCCCCAAATGCAGCCTTGTGTCCACAAATGCAGCCTTGTGTAGCCTTGTGTCCCCAAATGCAGCCTTGTGTCCCCAATGCAGCCATGTGTCCCCAAATGCAGCCATGTGTCCCCAATGCAACCTTGTGTCCCCAAATGCAGCCTTGTGTTCCCAAATGCAGCCATGTGTCCCCAAATGCAGCCATGTGTAGGTCCCCAGTGGCCTACCTGTGTAGGGAAAGATAGAGCCCCCCCTGCCACCGCCATCGCCGTCTGGTTGATCAGCGCACGGGGAACATAACAGCTTTCATTTCAATAGCTGTGTGTTTCCCAATGCGCGCCGTCATATATAGACCCTCCCCCTTGTCCGGGCACTTTGATAGACAGATCACCTGTCCAATCCTGGGGCGGGTGATTTGTCTATCAAAGTGCCCGGACAAGGGGGAGGGGCTATATATGACGACGCGCGACGGGGAACACACAGCTATTGAAATGAAAGCTGTTATGTTCCCCGCGCGCTGATCAACGCGGCGGCGGCGGCAGCGCTCCTCTCCTCTCTCTTCCCCACGTTCGCCCACACTCGCTCCCAGGCAGCCCACACTCGCCCAGCCCTCAAAATCCACTAGCAAAATGCTTGCAGGCGAGTGGAATTTTTGAGGGCTGATAACTACATTCCTAAATTTAAAACTACTCATTGACTCAAAATGTCAGTCATTGTCTGGATTAAGCTATTATGTCTGGCTGACCACTCACCTACATAGAAGAGTTGAGAAAAAGCATGTATTCCATAATAAAGTCAATGCATTTAATTTAAGAGGACCTAAACTGTTCAAACTCTACCCAAAAATGGCAGACAGGGGGTAAAGGACTAGTTATCATTATTGCCTGTGGTCTTCATGCAGCTGATCTCTTACATATTACTGACTTATAGTGCACTGAGCCTCTGTGTTGAGGTAGTAGGAAAAAAAAAAGCTTTGTTTCCTTGTGTCAGAGCTGTCTGCCCTGATGAATGGTGATCTGATAAGTGGCGGGGTATTATTCAAAAAGCAACAGGAGAGATGAGAGGAGAAGGAGAAGCAGGGAGATCCTTGCACTGCAAGTTCCCAGGTACAGTGCCCCCCCTCCCCCAGTGAGCAGCAAAGCAATATCACATAAGCCTGCTTTAAATCTTGTGAGACTATTAATCACAGTTATATAGTGCCTTAGATGATCTTAGATATAAAGCTATAACGTCTAAGGCAAAGGAAGTGCACTGCAGTTTTTTAGGCAATGGATACATTTTAGAATACTACTACTACAAATCTTTATTTTGTAATGATGCATAGTAAATCTATCAGTATCACATGATGGATCAGCTTTGGACTGAAATATGCAGCAAATACATATACCTGAAAGTCAGTAGTACCTTTATAGTTTTTCATATTAAACGTGCCCACATGATTGTTAAAATATTCTGCTTATTTTGGTGTTTTATGCAAGAATCAGGCCTCAATGTAAACCTTTTACCAGTGGATTTCTGGGAAAGCTGTATTTGAAGGCAAACTCCAGATTCACCACCCTGGCCCTTACCTTCCAATGCTCTCCATCCCAGAGGACTTCCTCCTGGTGTGTTGATAGTTTTTTTGTTTTTTTTTTATACGTTTCTTTCCTGAAGTCTTCAGGCTTGGTGCAGGGCTTTTTAGTAATGCCATCTCGCAGTATCCTCACGTTGTGCATCATTAAAGCAGAAAGAAGGTTTTTGGGGTCACCAGGGCTCTTGCCATAATGTGCATGTATGCACAGCATATTTGCACATTTTGGCAAGAGGGAAAAAAGTTGGATCTGCCTGGCGATGCTACTGCTCTATCATAGGTTTACGGTCTCATGCGTTGTTATCTGGAAGCACTTGAATGAAGTTAGACCTACCCATTGTCTACCCACAGTCAAGGAAATTTGATTAAAGAGGTATTATCTAATTTGCTTGACTAAATATCCTTGTTATTGATTAGTCATTTTCCTTTACATATCCCTTCACTTGTTTGTAATGTTGGAAGTCATATATTGGAATGAAATCAGTAATCAGAACTGTATCTTGTCATTATTTTTTTTTATGTTTGTCACTCTTGTACGGAAATTGCAAAAAAACTCAACAACTATTTGACATAAAAAGGAAAAAAAAGGGGGAGGGAGAGAGAATGCTGCTGTCTGATTGTAATATGTGTTATTATCATGGAGAAATGAAGCAAATAGGCAGTGCACTCACATACAAGGGCTTAGTCACAGCATATCAACAAGTAATCTGTAGGATGTCCAGCAGATGGCAGTCCCTCCAGTGTCTCAAATAGGCATGGGAAAAGGGAACAAAAACAGTTATAGAGAGGGTGCACACTCTCAGTGTAGCATTTATTAACAATAATTGTTACAATTATACAGTAGTGCACATTTACTTAGTAGAAACATGACATTTTGATATACTGTAGCTCCAGCAGGTGGCTCGCTTATTAGGTCCCAGTAGATGACAACATAATGATAGAGTAATGTCTTCCACTGTAAAACCATGTGGTAAAGGTGTAGAATCCACCACTCAGGGCTGCCATCATATGGTAACAGAAACCATGTTCCAGTACACTGAAATACACAAGTGTTGTGCTCACTAGTTCACTGCTGATGTGTAGAGCAACCACGGTGGAGAAGAACTCAAAGCGAGGCCTGGAGCACTGGTGGTAAAGGAGGCAAGGATGGATGATGTCACTGGTATGCATGGTTTTTGGTGAACTAGTGAGCACAGCGCTTTCCTCCAGGATTGGACCGTCTACTGATGGCCTACCCCCATTGCTGGTACTTACTACATGCCTGTTTTTAACTTCACAAATGTGAGTTGCCATTTTTAAGTGTTAAATAAACCTGTTCTATATTTACACCCAGAGGCACCTCTTCCCTTGTGCATATTACACTTAGACAGTGGTGCTCTCTCTCCCCCTTGCCTTTTTTTCCTTTTTTGTCTTTACGTGTTAGTTGGAAGGAGCACCTCAGACCCTACATTGAGGAGGGACTGCAGACACTACTCAAGTGTAAACCCCTATACAAACTTTTTTCTCCAATATCTCATTGGGACATTGACTGTTTACCTTTTACTTATGATTGGGATCTATCATTTATGATTATTTGGGACAAGGTCACTATCACTTGCACTGGGAGCCCTAATACATCCCTAATTTTGGGGGTCTATTTTTGGTCTGTCCACTGTATTTGCACATTCTTGCCGACCTAACTCAGAAAGGGTTCTCCAGTGATGTGATGCCAACATTCTCTCTCATGACTGCACATTGGTGCAACTTCTGTGTTCTTCTGGACCTTAAGTGTTCAGCCACCTTTAAAGGCTGGCCAAGGATTGCATAACTTGGCCAGGCACACACACAGAAATTACTTGGTCCCACCATCAACAGCATGCTAAGATTGTACACTGAGCTAATGCTAGCAGAAATGTATCGTATTTGCCGGCGTATAAGGCGACTGGGCGTATAAGACGACCACCTAATTTTCCAGCTAAAAGGTTGGTTTTGGGCTATACTCGCCATATAAAACGACCCCCTTCCGACACACCTCACTGTGCCCATTGCATACCTCACTGTGCCCATTGCATACCTCACTGTGCCCATTGCATACCTCACTGTGCTCATTGCATACCTCACTGTGCTCATTGCATACCTCACTGTGCTCATTGCATACCTCACTGTTCTCATTGTATACCTCACTGTGCCCATTGCATACCTCACTGTGCCCATTGCATACCTCACTGTGCTCATTGCATACCTCACTGTGCTCATTGCATACCTCACTGTGCTCATTGCATACCTCACTGTGCACATTGCATACCTCACTGTGCTCATTGCATACCTCACTGTGCACATTGCATACCTCACTTTGCTCATTGCATACCTCACTGTGCTCATTGCATACCTCACTGTGCTCATTGCATACCTCACTGTGCTCATTGCATACCTCACTGTGCCCATTGCATACATCACTGTGCTCATTGCCTACCTCACTGTGCCGATCTCCAGATCTCCATACCTTATCCCTGTATACAGAGTCAGACTTTGGGCGTCCATTGTTCAAAAGCCGTGCCTCCTCCTTGTCCTGTTCCGTGATAGGCGGAACACTCCGTTTCCCAGCAGAGCCTGTGTTCAGTGTTCCGCCTATCATGGAGGTCCTCTCGTCCGAGGCCAAGGATGAGAGGATCTTCGTGATAGGCAGAGTGTTCTGCCTATCACGGAACAGGACGGGGAGGAGGCGCGGCTTTTGAACAATGAACGGCCGCAGTCTGACTGACTCTGCATACAAATACCGGCGTATAAGAGGACCCCCGACTTTTGGGGGATATTTGTAAGTACAAAAGGTGGTCTTATACGCCGGAAAATACGGGAGAGAAGAGGTACGGTGTAGAAAAACACCACGGATAAGGTGAGCATTGCAGCCAGGGCTTATTTATTATTTTTTTACAGCTTTCTGGAATTGGGATTTAATTTCTTTATTAGACACGCTGCTTTACCCATAACATGAGAGTAGTTCTAAGGTTGTCTGCTAAGCATGTTTATGAAAGACACAAGTGAGTAAGTCTATATTGTGTTCTGTAAAAAATAAAAATAAATTATTATGTGTAGATAAGTCGGTTGACTTTAAATTGTAGATAAGATGATCTGATTGTTGTCAGTAAAAGCAGAGAGCAGGGTGCACCATAAACTTGTAGACTTAGTTTATACACACACTAGTTTAAGTCAATGCAAAGTGGAGATGAAAATAGGGAAGAAGTATGTGAAGAAGGCTCCTGGTAAAAGGTTTTCTGCAGGAAAACAGTATTGATTGGATAACCTGTCTAGTTGATTGTAACCCCTGCAGAATGGTCAGCTAGGTCTATCTACTGGTATTATAGACATGAGATGGCCACTGCACTGAATATAAAACCTCCAATTTGGAGATACACATTTCATGTCTGTGACCAGCTTTATTATTATGCATAAATGAGGTGTAAAACAGTATTGTGGGAGAATAAGAACAATAATAAGATCAAGGATGCTAAAAAGATCCAAATAACCTAGCAAATGCAATTTTAATTCTTCAAATATTTACATGCGTTAATGTACATTTCCTAGGGTACGCACAGGCATAAGACTTTGATTAGGTAGGCAACGACCATGTCCATAGGCAATAGAAGACAATAATAGACTAAACTGGACAACTATTGTTGGTGAACCGTGGTTTGGCTGAATGTATTTGACCATGTATATTAATGAAAAAATCTGAATGTTCTGGAAAAGATGCAGTAACCATCTGATGTCTGTTCTCAAATGTATGGTTTGCCATTGTGTCTTTACTAAAATACATTTTATAGTTAAAAGACATTTTCTAAATATAACTTTCTTAATTAGCAGTTCTCTAATAATAAGGCCTTATTCACACTGACACTTCTGTGTATAGCTTTTCTAAATGTATCCCCTGCAAACAACTTTTATACCTCCTTGATATAACTTTTTACTGCATTTAGACATTCCTACCACAATGTGTACACCGCTCAGGCACTCAGTAGGTTGCTCACCGCTGCAGGTGCTCACCCCGGCTCACCATTGAAAATGCAAACGAAGAAGGAAAGATGGTGGCAGTGGAGATAAAATCTTAAAAGTTCTTTATTGTCACCATGCCAGACAAAGACACAGGAACATAGTAGATGCGTTTCAAATAAATCACTTGTGCTTACTCATTACACGTTATGAGTAAGCACGAGTGATTTGTGTAAAATGGTGACAATAAAGAACTTCTAAGATTTTGACTCCACCGTGGTGTGCCACCATCTTCCTTTCTTCATTTAGATGTTCCTGCTTTAGAAAGTTTAGTTGTGTTAACATGCATTTTGCTGAGTTTCTGGCTTTTTAATTGGATCCTGGGCACTCATAACTCTGTTTTCTCTAAACATAGCTAAAATAATCACACCTACATGCATATAAATGCACAGTTTGAATGTTACCATTGAAAAATGCTTACATGCATTTATATGCTTTTACAGTAGCAATGTAGCTTTGACGGTGCAAGTGTAAATGAGGCCTAAGACACTTGATGTTCTGTTTGCAAAGATTTGTACTTTTGATTATTTAGTGTAATTACATGAATGGCCTTGGCATTTAATTTATTTTTAGGAATTTCTCTGTAAAATGTTTACCTTATTGCCTTAAATTTATTTTTCAGCTATTTATGAGCAATCTTGTGAAGCATATAAACACAAAGGTGACTCCTCTGGATTCTTTTTTGTTGATTCTGATGGAAGTGGCCCTCTGGAACCATTTGTGGTTTACTGCAACATGACAGGTAACATGCATGTCAACTTCATCAACAATTCCCACCACCTTTAAATAAATGTACTATGCATTACTTTCCAGTCATGGATACTGAACATGGATTAAAGTGCTACTCGCTGCAATTTTGCTAGGTAATCTGTTGGCAAACTGTAGTCCAGAAATGGAACAACTTGAAGTTTGAGATCTTCAGAAAAGAACATTTATAAAACAGTGCATATAACACTCATAAAACATTTTCTACAGACAAATCAGTTACTACAATTTAATACATGTGCACCAGGAAGATTCACCTACAGCAAATGTTTGGTGAATGTCACATTCACTTATTTAAAAATGTACGTCAATATTTATCTATAAGCAAAGAACATCTCTCTATTCTGTTTTCTCATTTTGAGCCCATGAAATGCTTTATGCATTGAGAGGTTATAGTCCAATAATTTTTGTTTGCTTGTTTGTATATAATAAACAGTAACATTTATACTAGCTTCATAGATATTTTAGCGTGTACCTCTTCTGACATTTTCTTAGAGCAGCAGAGAAAATGTTAATTAAAGCTTTAAACTGTTCAGGTGAGAATGGGCTGCATATATTTGCAAGGACAATATTTTACCAGGAATTTAATCCACCTTGTGAGCTTATAAAGCATAAGGTAGTTTCTACCTCACCCTCGAGAATTCATGAACATATGAGGATATTTTCATCCATTACTCAATGTTCACAAATGTAAGACATTTTTGCTGGTCTTTCCACCGAATATTTAACCTGACAGAGTGAAACATATGTTTCTTTTAAAAACCTACGTGGAAAACTTTACAGCCTCCATCCCATGTATTCCCATCTGTGGCAGATGCTTTCAATCTAACTTGTCTGTCACTTAATCACAATGCAATAGCATTATATCACCAGGAAAAAAATTATTGGAGGTTACTCTGGTTTATAGTACACATGCTTTTTTGGTTAGCTTGGTATTTTAAATTAATTTCTCTAAAACACAGGTGTCAAACACAAGCGGCAAAAGCCATTTGCCGCCAAATGGCAAAGGCCATTTCATGTGGCCCTTGCACCTCTCCTGCAGTTGCAGGAGAGCTCCAGCCCTCCTCTGTTCCTACTCCAGACCCTTACTTTCTGCTTTCAAGCAATGCATCCAGCTTCTTCCCAGCAGCAGCATAAGGAAAGAGGGGCACACTGTGATGTAAGGGAGAGTGGGGGACTCAACTTCTGATGGTGGGGTGGCTCTTGACATCTAATGTAAAGGGGAGGTGATGCGCTGGACATCTAATCTTACAGATACAACTGGCCCTTTCGAGGGCAATCATAATGCTGATGCGGCCCACAATGAAATTGAGTTTGACACCGCTGCTCTAAAATCACAGCACTTTCTAAATGAGTATTTGATTGCAGAAACTTGAATTTTAAAGAAGAGGGAGAACAAAATAGTATGTGAACACAGCTGCCAATAATAGAAAAAAGATAAATATCATAAATGTCTAATAATAATAGTAATCATCATTATTACCATAATCATCTTCATTAAGGCTCAAATACAAATTACTTAAATAATCTTTCAGGCTAGAAAATTGAAACTACGGAATTTTATTCCCATCTTAATATGAGATATTATTGTTTTTATTATGTACAATGTCTATTATCCTGTTTATCATTTACCATTGCTACCAGCGATCACATTATGAGACATTATTGTTATCATCATGTTCATTGTCATCATCATGCTTACCATTTTCTTATTATTAGCAAGTGTGTGTTTATATTTATAACATTAATAAAAGCTCTTGTGTTCACCTATCTACCCTCTCGCTGCCATATACTTCATTTAAAGTCCCACCCTCCTCGCTCCCCCTCTCTTGATTCAATTGGGATGGAAACGCATGATCTTACCGGGTCATGATTTCATTTAAAGTCCCTAGGGATGGAAATACACAGCCTTATCAGGCCATGGATTCCTTAAAGTCCCTAAAAACACTCCCCTCTTCAATTCAGGCTAGAAAATTGAAATGTTGCCATGGAAAATTATTAAATATAAACATTTTTAGCCACCTTAATCTTATTGACTATAATAATTAAAGGTCTGGCTAATGTATACAGTATATATGTAAAAATACCAAGGGTTTTTCTGTGTTGGCATGAACTTAACTCATTTAGGGTGAGGCAAGAGGGACACATTTGCAAAAGATAACTAAAACTTAATAACTTTCAGACATTTGATCAGGGATCTCCCAACTATGGCCCTCCAGTTGTTCAGGAACTACAATTCCCATCATGCCTAGTCATGTCTGTGAATATCAGAGTTTTACAATGCTTCATGGGACGTGTAGTTCTCCAACAGCTGGAGAGCCGTAGTTTGGAGATCCCTGCATTAGATGATCAGGTTGGTGTGATTTGAAGACTTGTAGTTTTTAAGCAAAAATCCATGCCATTCAAAGATCCCATATGAGGCATAAATCTAGCTATGCATGCAACTGTTTGGAATTATATGGACAGGTAAGATGTGCAAGGCATAGCTAAATATTTCTATGAGTTGCCTACTTCTAGCAATTTGTGATTTCCAGTGGTTACATTAGTGAAGGGCAGCACTAGTGTAGCATGGGCAGGGCCACAGGGACAGTTGCCCTGGGCACAAAATTAGCAACGATTCGGTTGAAAACAGGCAGCAGAATGGTGTGTGTGTGTCCCCGTTCCAGTCCTCTCCAGTGTGCACCCTCCTTTTCCTCTCTTTCTTTAGCTGTGAGGTCAGGTCTGGCTGAGTGGTTGTAGGTCAGAGTGGGTGAAGTTAAGCACAGCAAACCGTGCTCTTCAGCTGAGTGTGTGGTATTGCAATGCTTAGTGCAGTTTAGGATTGCTCTGATCTCTTTTTCTTCCTCAGCTCTGCTCCCCCCCCCCCGGGCCACCTCCGACTGACATATTGTGCACAAAAACTCCTCCAACTACCAGTTATCCTGGGAGGGAAATATGATTATATGGAGTTGAGGTGCACAATAAGGGGATTGAAGAGACTGGGGGGCACAATGGGGGGTGTACTGTTAGTGGGGTGCAAATCCTTTATAACTTCTGTCACCATAGATGTTGGGGGTGATTTACTAAAGGCAAATAGACTGCACTGTGGTGAAGCTCTGCTGGTTCCATCTTCCAAACACGTGCAAGCAAAAATGCTGTTTTTTTTTTTCCTTGCAACTGATTGGGTATTCTTTGCAACGCAAAGCTCCATCACAAATTTACTAAGCTCTGGGAAAAAATTTGTGCAACTATACGTGCAAAGTGCACAGCTTATTTGCCTTTTGTAAGACTGTAGACAAACAGAATGTATACAATATGGTTTTTCATACTGACCTATGATTGCGATGACAAGATACAGTATATATTTAAAGAGCCCACTTTTTTTGAAAGTATAATTTTTGTTCAAACTTTAGAAAAATTTAAACCTTTGATCAAGCACTGTTGGAAAAAAATAATAAATATGTTTTACCTTTTAATACTTTTTTTGTTGTTCTTTTACTCTAACTAGATACAGCAATAAGTATTTTGCATCACAACAATACAGAGCTGAACAAGGTAAAGAATTCAAATCGAGAGTTTCCCCATACAATGAATTTCAAATATTCTGCTGACATGGAGCAGCTCCAAGCTACAATTAACAATTCTGAACATTGCATACAGGAAATTATCTACCACTGTAAAAAGTCCCGTATTCAACAAAAGCAAGGTAATATACTTGTTTTTATTTCCTTCTTCAAAAAGTTTTATTGAAAGAACACGTCAGTGTACAGGCATGAGTAAAAACATATCCAAGTCTCAATGTTATACACTCTGTTTTCAAAAGAAAGTAGGATTTACAAGTTTGATGGTACTAGCAAAGATAAATGGAACAATACAAAGCGAATCAATAGAGCTTAAAATGTTAATGAATGACCACACAGGATAACCCCATCACGCAGGGTAAAAACTGTGCGTGAAAGCTCCAAGATACTATATGCAGAGTGCAAAATAATAAGCCTATTATGAAAAATACGAAAAAAGAAAGGAAATTGAAGTAAAAAAGAAGGAAGAATCGGGAAGGGAGAGAAAATAATACTTTATTTTATCGATTCAATCCCGTTACAACCTTGCAGTAATTTTTAACAGATTTTATAACTTTTTGCCAAAGTGTTTTCTGCCACAAAGCACATTTACAGTTCTTCTAACAGTTCCTTTTCAGGTCCATGCTTTAGCATGTAACTTCCTTACATGAACCTCTGCTATGAGACCTTTAAGCAATATTTATTTGCAGGTTTGAGCTAGTTGAATACCTTACATCAGTGGTAGGCAACCTAAGCCCTCCAGCTGTTTTGAAACTACAAGTCCCATAAGACATTGCAAGACCCTGACAATCAAAGGCATGACTTCTAGTGGCAGAACCATGATGGGATTTGTTTTTTTACCACAGCTGGTGGGCCAAGGTTGCCTACCCTTGCCTTACATGATTTTGTGCAATAATTAAGAGAATATAAATTAATGGACAAGGACTTTGGTGGTTAGGAAAGGGCATAGTTGGGGGTGTTGTACAAGTTGATGTGACTTAATATGGTAAGTTGAGGGCCTAATCATAAAAATAATAAGGTAGGTACAATGGCATTGCCATCTATGGTTAGAGATTTGGTGAGACAAGGTGAAAGAAAGTAAAAGGTTACAAGGAACAAATGTGCTAAAAAAAAATAAAAAAGTGGTGGAGGGTGGGGAAATGGCTGGATCTAGGCTCTCATCACTATCAAATGTCAGGTTTCTGCTCTTTCTGTCTTTATGGTCTCTCGCTCCTTGATTAAGATCTAATTGGTGTCACAGATCAGTTGCAAAGTAGATCTGCTACTTAGGGTTCTACTAGCATGTGGTTTATTCTTTCTTGCTATAGCTTGCTTAGTTCCAGGACTTGGAAGTATATGCATCGCCGGAACTTACCTGCTGGTTTATTTAGCACCTATCGGCAATAGCAAATATCAGGTTTCTTTCCTTTCTGTTTTGTTTAAAGGACCATTGACCTCTTATCCCTTGATTAGGACCTAATAATTGTCACAGATAAGCAGCAAACTGCATCTGATACTTGGGGTTCTTCTACCATGTGGTCTTTACGTTCTTGCTACAGCCTGCTTTGTTTCAGGACTGTAAGATAGGGACATTCCCATAACCCAACTGCTGGTTGCTGTATCACCTATTTGGCAAGTCCCTACCCAGCCTTCCAGTCATTCAGGATCACTTTTTAACTGTGTTTAGACAGTTGCCTGAACAATAGTATAACTTCTTAGCCCCATGCTCCAGTTCATGTTAGTTCCTGCATTTCTGTTCCTCTGGCTATTAACTTCAGCTTGTATCTGACAGTGCTTTCTCCTCTCACTTCCTGCACTTCATGATCTATTTCTGATATTGCCAGTCTATTGTGAATCATGCTATTTTTTTGGGATATACTCTTGGTCCACTGCCATGTCTAGGAGCCACTACTTGCTGGATGTTTTGGTGAAGATTTAGTGTATGTCAGGTTTTTGTTGATGTCTGGTGACCCTGGTGACAACCAGGGATTCGTTCACTTTGGAGTGATTTCCTCTCAGTTCTTGTTTTGGCTATAGGACAGGACATAGCGATAAATCTCCCCAACGGGACACAAATGGCAAAAATAAAACTGTCAGGGATTATTACCCTCACTTACTCTATCCAAAATAAAAAAAAGTTGTGCCTTGAGTCTTACTTTAAGGTTCACACACACTCCAATATGCAGATAGCACAGAGGGTCTAATATCCCTTTTCTGTGAAAATCTGATTCTTTTTCCAATTCATAAATGGCCTTTTTAACCAATTAAAACATTCTGCTCTACTCTCACTTACAAGATTCTAGTTTTCTAGTTTCCAGGAATGTGCGACAGAGCTATGCCTTGCCGCTGTGTTGGAAAATCTTCCATGTACAGGTTGGGGGGGCTCTGGAATTTACATATTATATGAGCATATGAGCATATCCACTAGCCTTTTGGTTTTCTCCAGGATTAGTAAATCCTGGTAAGGGTTCTCAAGCCCAGGAGAAGCCCAGAAGCCCCTCTGTAGAATATTGGGTGATTGATGCTTCCAACACTGGGCCCAGGTTTTGAGGATAACCAGAAATCTAATTGTGCAGGTATACATAGTCCCTTTAGTATAGGTGCTAACTATGGTTTAGGATTCTTTTTTATTGAGGAGACAGTTGTGATGGCCGGGAGCAACAGGTGCATGGAAACGCAAGGGGCATGTGCTTGTTTGAACTGACTGAATGTATTGAGATACTGGATTTGAGGCTGATATCCAGTGTAGATTCAGATGGGCTGCTTTATAGCTAGGAGGCTTTGATTTTGCTTTTAAATGCTGTGTGGAAGCCGAAACCTTGTGTGGGAATCCGACTGTAAGGAATCTTTCCTTTTAAATAAAAGTGGACAAAGAGAGAGGAATATGGTTGTAGAAATATCTAAAAAAGTTGTAAAGTTGTAATGAGTCACATTGGGATGCTGCTTCCCCTAATTAAAGCTAAGCAATAATAATAATAAAACAAAAAAATCATTCACACATGCAAAATATGTGATACCAGAATGTGGTACTACTGATGCTGTCCATGAGAATCTTATTCTTCAATAACACTACATATACCTTTAAAGGCATCTTCATAACATGTTATTTAAAGAACTGCTGTTTTTTGCCTTCAAAGGTGAATGAAATGGAGGGCCATCTCCTCCAGGGCAGAGTCCCTTCTCCTCATATTGTTTTTTTTATTTTTGTTTTACAATCCTAGGCCTACAGCAGAGTTTGGTTTTAAAGCAGAACTAAATGGATCAGTACTTACCTTTCCCATGTTTCCTTGCCAGTACTGGCATCTTTTTCTGTGTGCCAGTTTTTAGGCCATCTTTATTGGCTAGCATGGGATGACAAAACTTTAGCTAGCTAGTCATTTTTGCACACAGGGATCGGGCCGCCCACTGTAAGCTGAGCTGTGCATGCACAGTTTAATTTACATTTGGAGGATCGCTGTGAGATGGCAGGTAGGTGTAGTTGCTTTTTATTGTATGTCTCTTCTGCGATAAAATGCGTGCCTGCCCACAGTATGTACCGTATGTAACTTTAATTTCCCTTTAGGTTCACAATTTTTAGACCTCACTCTGGATTCAGTGAATCCCTTGTGAACTGAACCCAGAATCCCTAATCCTTTAAAAATTATAGTATCAGGGAAAGTAGTTAGAATCTTAAACTAGGTTTTAAAGTAAAACTTAACCCAAAAAATGAAGTTCTGCTTGTTTGCCTCTTTCCCCCTCCTCTTCAAGTTTAAGCCCTATGTTTTTCTTGGGGAGCAGCATGTACCTGGTTTTGACAGGTACCCACTCCCACTTCTGGTGGGATTACTGTAGCATGCTGAGTGGAAGTTTGGCTCCCCCCATTCCCCCCAGCCTTTTGAGACATGTCACAGGTCAAAGAAAGCTGCGCGACCATTCACAAATCGCAGCTTATGCATGCCCAGTGGCAAGCCGGGCGTGAAGCCACAAGCAGTCACAGCCAGCATCGAAAAGTAAAAATGGCCTGGACCCGAAGACAGCCAAAGAGCTGACTCGGGTGAGGACAGTGATGGATCCCTGGGCAGATAAGTGCCCTATCCTATTTTTAAAAGTTAGCAGATGCAGCATTTGTAGCTGCTTTTAATTTCTTTTTTGTGAAAAAACACTTTAAGCTAGAAAATTTACAATTTTATTATCCTGTTTTATTTTACAACAGAGGTTTTATAAATTTCAAAGGAACAATCATACCGTAGATGAACTAAGAAAACCACTCTAAATTAGCCATGACAGTTAATATTTATTATGTTTCTGCTTTCACTTTACTAAAGAATTAGAATAATATGTCTGTTAAGAACCCATTTTAAAATGATCATAGCAGTTTAAACATGTGAGGTTGTGCACCACAACCACATGCAATTCAATAACGGTCATTCAAACGGTAAATAATATATTATAGTACAAACAGTCTTAGTGCAATTATAGAAACATTAATTTTAATGAACTAGCTTAAGACGGTTAATGTACTGCACAAAACCCACAATCAATTTAACTAGTGGGAGAAGCAGTTTAGATGGTGCTTAAAATTACTATTAAAAGAAAATGACAGTCTATGCTTTCCGTAAATATACTGGTCACTATTATTGGTTAGCCAAATGTGCCTGGGTTCTCTTAAGTTTGGAAATTGTGAATGCTCCCAAACCCGACTCCCCACAGGAGGGGTCATGCAAATGTTGCAAATTTTTAAGGCTAATAGGAAATATATTGTTAAACATAGGGCATGGGAGCTAGGCAATATCAGGGGGTACATGCACCAATGTAAATAGAAAATTAAATACTGTTTGATGGGAAGCAGCACTTTAAAAAAAAAACTTGAAGGACTAAATTAAAAATGCCCAATTCCTTCAAATAACATGCTTGGGGAGGCTCCAAACCTGCCTCCAAAGTGGAGCATCTGTATGATGTACTATCAGCTCTGTTGGTAAGCAAGTAAGTAGGGATTCCCTTCAACATTTATCTAAGATGAGGGTCAGTTATGAATTGTAAGGAAAATAAGTGAAATAAAATGCAGCATAAGCCTTTAAATACACATTATAAATGCATGTGAATTAATCATAATTCTACTTAAGGTACATCTAACAAAAATAATATTACAATGCAAATAAAGCAATATAGTGTATATGAATGTATATGAATGTTGGTGACACTCTCTACTGAGCAAGGTGTATCTAAATACCTCTCAATCCTTTATTGCAGCAAAGAGTGTTATGCCTCAGTGCAAGCTTACAATGCAGGGTATGAACACCACTAAATGAATAATGCAACAAAGAATGTTATGCCTCTAGAAAACCCTATAAATACCCAGTACAGTCTTACAATGACAACAGTATATGAACAATAGTGACACCCCAATGAAATTATGCCTGGTGGTGACACACTATATACAAAAATAAGTAAACATAACGTTTAGGTTGGGTTCACATATATGCAAGTTTGATGCATTTTAAACCGCATCCAATTCGCATGACCCCAAACCGCAGCCGCACATACAGTATGTGACCCTGGCCTCAGTCAACACTTCTGTGCTAAATATTTAAAAAAAGTCCACCAAGATGTTATTCCACAATAAGCTGTGATGTGCCCATAAATAGTTCACCACGTGCAATCCTACACTAGCTGCACCACCTGCTCACCTTTATTATATGATATACATCTAGTATAGATCGATAAATGCTTTTTGCAGACAATTTCACTCCAGATATTACTCCACGTGCATCAACATGAGTATATGGCAGTGTTCCAGATTCTCCAAGGACTATGCTCAAGAAGATAAAGAAAAAAACTACAGTGTGCATATTGCTTAACCACTTGCTTACTGGGCACTTATACCCCCTTCCTGACCAGGCCAATTTTCAGCTTTCAGTGCTCTCACACTTTGAATGACAATTGCACAGTCACGCAACACTGTACCCAAATTAAATTTTTATAATTTTTTTCACACAAATAGAGTTTTCTTTTGGTGGGGTTTAATCACTGCTGGGTTTTTAATTTTTTTGCTAAACAAACAAAAAAAGACAGAAAACAGGTAATTTTTCGCGGATGGGCACTGATGAGGTGGCACTTATAGGAACTGATATGCTGCACTGATGGACACTGATGAGGCGGCACTTATGGGCACTGATGAGGCTGCACTGATGGGTGGCACTGATGGGCACTGATAAGTGGCATGATGGGCACTGATAGGCGGAACAGGGATGTTGCACTGGGGGGCACTGATAGGTGGTACTGATGGGCACTGATAGGCGGTACTGGTGGGTACTGATCAGGAGGCACTGATGATGAGGCACTGATTGGCAGAATTGATGGGCACTAATAGGTGGCACTGATTAGCGGTATTGATGGGCAATGAAAAGTGGCCCTGGGGAGCAATAATAGGTGGCACTGGTTAACAGCTTTCTTCTTTTCTTCACGCTGACAGTGTGAGGAGAAAAAATGCTGGAAACCGGCTTCTGTTTACTTCCGTGATCAGCTGTCTTTGATGATTGGCTCTTTACCCTGCTCTATGATCAGCCGAGTCCCAAGGATTCGGCGATCACTGAGCAGGGGGCGTGAGTACAGGAGGATGTCCATGTATGCCCTCCCGGCATTTTAAGCCCGCGCTGTAGCCGTATTTTGGCTATAGCGCGGGCACAAAGTGGTTAAACTAAGATGAGAGTAATATATTTCTTGCTACTGTGCATTCACATGCTATTTTCACTATAGCTTGGGGCAGATAAAAAACACCCTTTAAATATTTCAACATATGCACCCTTTCCAACTCACACTATCAGGCCTCTGTTGGCGTCACTTGAGGTTGTGTGCTGATGTCACGGGTACCTGAATTGTTTTCTTTGAAGAAGTCATGGTGTAATGGCGAAACATGTCAGGACAGGATGTCAGTGCACTGAGTATCTAAACTAGGTGTTCCTAAAAGCTAGCTATTAAACTCTTTAATGCAACATTGAATTGAGAGGTGTTTAGATACACCCTGCTTAACAAGGGGTGTCACCGCTATTCATATACACTAATTTGCTTCATTTGTATTGTAATTTTATTTTTGTAAGTGGTTCCTTAAGTGGTATTACCTATGATTCATATCTATTTATAATTCTTTGAAGAGGATTGTGCTGCATTTTATTTCTTGTAATTTATTTACATAGGTGTAGAAACACACATCAATGCTAGCAGCAATCAATTAACCACTTAACACCCGGACCATTATGCAGCTTAAAGACCCGCTCGACTTTTTGCGATTCGGCACTGCGTCGCTTTAACTGACAATTGCGCGATCGTGCGACGTGGCTGCCAAACAAAATTGGCGTCCTTTTTTTCCCATAAATAGAGCTTTCTTTTGGTGGTATTTGATCACCTCTGCTATTTTTATTTTTTGCGCTATAAACAAAAATAGAGCGACAATTTTGAAAAAAATGCAATATTTTTAACTTTTTGCTATAATAAATATCCCCAAAAAATATATAAAAATTTATTTTTTTCCTCAGTTTAGGCCGATACGTATTCTTCTACATATTTTTGGTAAAAAAAATCGCAATAAGCATTTATTGATTGGTTTGCACAAAATTTATAGCGTCTACCAAATAGGGGATAGTTTTATTGCATTTTTATTAATATTTTTTTTCTAGTAATGGCGGCGATCAGCGATTTTTATCATGACTGCGACATTGTGGCGGACACGTCGGACACTTTTGACACTATTTTGGGACCATTGTCATTTTTACAGCGAACAGTACTATAAAAATGCACTGATTACTGTGAAAATGACACTGGCAGTTTAGGGGTTAACCAGGAGGGGCGCTGTAGGGGTTAAGTGTACCCTGATGTGTGTTTCTTACTGTGGGGGGCATGGCTTAGCATGTGACGTCACTGATGGTCGTTCCCTATGACAGGGAACAGACGATCAGTGACAGGCTCACTAGGAAGCATGGGGAGAGGTTTGTTTACACTTACCGGACGGACGCGATCACATGACCCGGTACGCAAGGCAGCTAACTTGATCTGCCGGCTAGGGTCCCTGCACGTCCTGGTCTTCTTTCAGTCCGTCGCGGCCAAACTTCCATACCGGACAGTCCTGAATGAGGGATCTACATAAGCACGGAGCCAAGGACGGAACAGCATCCTCTATGTGAGTATATCTGGCCTCCCCTGGCTCGGACATGCCATAGATACCGGATGAGACTTCAGAGCCTGATACATATCAGTGTCCAGGACGGGTAATCTGTTTCTATATAGACTGTATTAAGCTACCCGAAGTCCTTTTTGCAGACGCTGCTTTAAGAAGTTTGGAGAGGTGATAGGGATATTTATTGCCAGCACAAGTTCACTGACTGTGGGAACCTTCTATAAGTAGAAATAATTGTCTAAAAAAAAGCTGCATATGTCCTCACAGACAAGCAACATGTTTAAGATCACCATTGGAATTGATGGACTGCCTATTATGATCTAATTTAAACAGTGACATCTTTCATTATTTTTGAAGTGAACCCGTTTTTTCTTGAACCAAGCTTGCAGATGTTGTAGTCCTTTACAATTTAACAACTATTCTGGACTCTAGAATGTTGCACATCTTCAATCTTTATAATAATTCATTTTGGGACAATTCTCCATAATCACCGTTGATGTTCATTTACATCCAGGATACATCGGCCCAGTGGTGTGCCTTATACCCCCACAATTTTAATAACAACGTTTTACGTTTTATAGTTAATAAATATTGATTCAGTTACTCTGGAGGAACAATTCCCCTCTGGGAGATATTTTTCTTTTGCCCCATGGGAATTTTCTCTGTTTGACTATATATATATATTTTTGTATGTTCACCAATAAAGTCCTTTTTCTGAAACCAGAATATTTGTGGTTGATTCACTGGAAGACTTTTGTTTGGGACTTCTGTTTGTCCTAAACCCCTCCTTGTTTTTCACTATTACCTTGGTCTAATTAAGTGGATCCCGTCCTTCAGACGAATCATCTTACTGGTTTGATCATATTTTTTTTCAGCATGTTAGGATTCAGGTGATTTTACAGTTTTCTTGTTTACACTTACCTCTACCCGTTCTTCCTCTCTGTGACCCGATCGCGGGACACCGGCGGCGATCGGGATGGTCACGGAGAAGAGGACCTGTGGCGCGCTCGCGACCCACAGCTGGGACCTTAAAGGGGACGTACCTGTACGCCCTTGTGCCCAGCTGTGCCATTCTGCCGACATACATCGGCGTGCGGCGGTCCTTATGTGGTTAAGTAATCCATTAACTCACTGAGGTATTATATACACTGCTCAAAAAAATTAAAGGAACACTTTGAAAACATATCAGATCTCAACGGGGCAAAATCTCATGCTGGATATCTATACTGATATGGACTGGGTAATGTGTTAGGAATGAAAGGATGGCACATTATTTGACGGAAATGAAAATGATCCACCTACAGAGGGCTGAATTCAAAGACACCTCGAAAATCAAAGTGAAAAAATTATGCATTAAGCTAGTCCATTTTGCTGAAATTTCATTGCAACAACTCAAAATGGTCCTCAGTAGTTTGTATGGCCCCAAGTGCTTGTATGCATGCCTGACAACATATGGGCATGCTCCTAATGAGATGACGGATGGTGTCCTGGGGTATTTCCTCCCAGATCTGGACCAGAGCATCACTGAGCTCCTGAACAGACTGAGGTGCAACCTGGCGGCACCGGATGGACCGAAACATAATGTCCTAGAGGTGTTCTTTTGGATTTAGGTCAGGTGAGCGTGGGGGCCATTCAATGGTCTCAATTTCTTCATCCTCCAGGAACTGGCTGCATGCTCTTGCCACATGTGGCCGAACATTGTCGTGCACCAGGAGGAACCCAGGACCCACTGCACCAGCGTAGGGCCTGAGAATGGGTCCAAGGATTTCATCCCGATACCTAATGGCAGTCAGGGTGCCATTGTGTAGCCTGTAGAGGTCTTTGCGTCCCTGCATGGATATGCCTCCCCAGACCATCACTGACCCACCACCAAACCGGTCATGCTGAACGATGTTATAGGCAGCATGAAGTTCTCCGCGGCTTCTCCAGACCCTTTCACGTCTGTCACATATTCTCAGGGTGAACCTGCTCTCATCTGTGAAAAGCATGGGGCACCAGTGGCGAACCTGTCAATTATGGTGTTCAATGGAAAATGCCAATTGAGCTCCACGGTGTCCGGCAGTGAGCATAGAGCACACTAGAGGACGTCGGGCCCTCAGGCCACCCCCATGAAGTCTGTTTCTGATTGTTTGGTCAGAGACATTCACACCAGTGGCCTGCTGGAGGTAATTTTGTAGGGCTCTGGCAGTGCTCATCCTGTTCCTCCTTGCACAAAGGAGCAGATACCGGTCCTGCTGATGGGTTAAGGACCTTCTACGGCTCTATCCAGCTCGCCTAGAGTAACTGCCTGTCTCCTGGAATCTCCTCCATGCTCTTGAGACGGTGCTGGGAGACACGGCAAACCTTCTGGCAATGACATGTATTGATGTGCCATCCTGGAGGAGTTGGACTGCCTGTACAACCTTTATAGGGTCCAAGTATCGCCTTGTGCTACCAGTAGTGACACTGACCCTAGCCAAATGCAAAACTAGTGAAAAACAGTCAGAAAAGATGAGTAGGGAAAAAAATGTCAGACACCTCCACCTGAAAAATTATTCCTGTTTTGGAGGTCGTCTCATAGTTGCCCATCTAGTGCACCTGTTGCTAATTTCAATTAACAGCAAAGCAGCTGAAACTGATTAACAACCCCCCCCTGCTACTTAACTGACCAGATCAATATCCCAGGAGTTCCCAGGAGTTCTGATTCAAAAGTGTTCCTTAAATTTTTTTGAGCAGTGTATTTTCCATTGTGCTGTGTTTTTTACATTATTATTATGAATTTCAAGAGGATACCTCACAAAAAAACAGTGTAGAGTCCCACCTCAATATTCCAACCAGACCCCTATCCAAGCATGCAGAGTGGCTGAACAGGAAAGGGGGCAGAAACAGTAAGTTTCTATATTAAATTGAATTTGTTTGTACTGTATTGCCTTGTACACACGACCGGTTTTCCTGACATGCCAAAAACCGAAGTTTTTCCCGACGTGATTCCTCTCAAGCCTGCCTTGCATACACACATTCAGGCAAAAAAACACTTGACCAAAGCGCGGTGACGTACAACACGTACGATGGGACTATAAAGGGGAAGTTCCATTCAAATGGCGCCACCCTTTGGGCTACTTTTGCTGATCCTCGTGTTAGTAAAAGTTTAGTGAGAGACGATTCGCGTTTTTCAGTGTTCGTGCTTTTAAGATCGTTTTTTTTGGCATTCAGTTTGTGCTTGTGGGTTCGTATCTGTCTTTCAGTGCATGTAGTTAGTTCATATCTGTTTTTTCAGTGTGTTCTTGTCTGCTCGTTACTGATTTTCAGGTCGTTCTTCATAGGCCTTGCTGTTCTTCAGTGCGTTCTTTTAGTTCGTTCTGACCGGCCGACCGTGTTCTAGCCATGTTGTGGGTACGTACTCATCGTAGAGTTCGTGCTGTGTTTGGGCTTGGTGTTGGGGCTCATACTTTAATCCAAGTCCAGTTCATGAACAGGGTGAGGAGGAGTTCATGGACGAAGAATTGGTTGCTCCAGCGGGACCAATTCTGTCACATGCCTTTGTTGCGGGAGATCCAGGAGAATAACCCTGATGACTACAGGAATTTTCTCCGGATGACGAACCCCAGTTTTCAGCGTCTGTTGGCTTTGGTGTCCCCCTATATCACGAGGCAGGAAACCATCGTGCGGGAAGCCATCACTGCTGAGCAGAGGCTAGTCGCCACGTTGAGATACCTGGCGATGGGGAGAAGTCTGTAGGACCTCAAGTTCTCAACAGGCATCTCCCCCCAGGCTCTGGGACTCATTATCCCCGAAACCCGTTCTGCCATAATTCAAGTTCTGCAGGAGGACTATATTAAGGTAAGTTTTCTCCTTTAACATCACATTCTATGTATTTAATGCTTGCTAATATATTGTATTTCTTTCATCATTCCATAATTACCATGATTGTAATATGCTGTGAATGTCCCCTTTGTCCCCATGCATGCTGTAAGTTTTTAATGCTCCTTTTTTTACCTACATGCATATTTCTCTTCACTAACCTCTCCAGCATGCTGTCCTGGGCCCAAACACACCTAGCCTAGTCACTTCCCAATGTATTTTGTCTGCTCCATTGTAGTGCTTTACCCTAAACACCCCCTAAAATGTGTACAAATGTTTTTCTTTTCATTAAATTCAGACAGAGTGCTAGAGCCTTGATCTGTGAGGTCCCCAACTCATCTAGAACCCCCCCCCCAAAATTATTTTAATGGGCCATCAGAGGGGGTGAGGAATGTGACCATTATATTCTTGTCTTAAAATACTCCTAAAAATAAATGTTAACCTTCCTGGCGGTATGATTCTGTCTGGAATTTTGTACCAAAAGCGGTACAATTATTTTGCATGGAAATTTGGTGTTATGTATTGTAGGCCTGCAATTCTTTGTAATTACCAACTTAAACCTGACCAAACAAGAGTCTAGTAGACATCCCGGGTATGATAAAGTTTGAAACACAAAATCATAAATTATAATATAATAAATAAATATAAATAATTATAACAAATAGTAATGTAATTATAATAAAAAATATTCACTAATGTAATCAAATCAAAAACACTGAAATTTGCTCAGTTGCAGAATTGTCGCTGTCATTAGATTTAGCGTTTGATGATGAATTTCCCCACAAATCGCTATCGCTCAATTCTGCAAGTGATTCTAATTTATTATTGCTGTTTTCTAGCTGGTCTAAAACCACTTTTGACATAAAGGGACACTTTTTGGTTGCTATGGACAATCTCCAGTTTGCAGGCAGAAAGAGCAGTTTTTATAATATAAAACTGCATGCAGGACACTGGACAGACCACTAGGGACAAAGGGGGTGTGTTATTATTTGATACAGTACTGTAATCAGTAAGATTACAGTATACTGTATCTATACTATGTTTTTCACTTTTTGAATTTAGCGCCGAACTGCGTCCCCGTGCGCCGCAACGTCGCAGGGAACGGAGCTCGGCACTCGGCAGTGTGGATCGAGCGAGACACGGCTCGCACACACTGCGGGGAGACATTGCAGGATCCAGGAAACAAGGTAAGTAACTTCCCCTGGATACTGCAATGCAGCCTGAGTCTGGCTCGGGGTTACCGCTCTTAGCAAGAAAAACTCACCCAGAGCCAGACTCGGGAAAACCGCTAAGGGGGTTAATACTGAAGTTGGCCAATAATGTTTTTGTCTAATCTGCTTGCAATGCTTATGTGTAAAAGTATTATTATTATTTTTATTATTGTTTAACTCCACAGTTCCCTTCTACGCCACAGGAATGGCAGAATGTGGCATCCCAGTTTGCCCAGCGGTGGAACTTTCCCAACTGCGGAGGGGCAATAGATGGGAAGCACGTCCGCATCGTCCCACCACCCCATTCGGGATCTTATTACTATAATTATAAAGGTTTCCACAGTAAAGTGATGATGGCGGTGGTGTCGGCAAACTATGAATTCCTGTATGTGGACGTGTGGAAAAATGGCCGGATGTCTGATGGCGGAGTCTTTTCCAAGACGGAGTTCGCCCGACGTCTACAGAGTGATGACCTTGCATTGCCATCTGCGTCAGACAACGTGGAGGGACTACCATTTGTCTTTATTGCAGATGAGGCTTTTGCGCTAGGTTCCCATCTTATGAGGCCATTTCCCCAAAGGACCCTCATCCCTGAGAGGAGGGTGTATAATTACCGGCAGGCCAGAGCCAGAAAGGTGGTGGAAAATGAGTTTGGCATCATGGCCAGCCGGTTCCGCCTGTTTCTAACCTCCATCAACCTTGCAGAGTATAAACTGAACCATGTTGTAATGACATGCTGTGTGCTGCACAATTATTTAAGGGTACATTCCCCAAATTATCTTTCATCTGTTGGGCCTGAGGCCGCACTACAGGACCAAAATCAATTGCCGGCCCTGGAAGCGCCAATAATATGTGGACAATTTTATGGGTAGGGGGGCCATTGCTATGCCAGACGAATCTTGATGTGTTCTAAATAAATAAAAAAATCCTGAAAACATCTTGAATTTTATTTTTTGCTTGTGTTTCTTTTAGGTTCTAGTGCACTTGTAGTGCCATGTGTATTTTCCTTTAGTAAATACCCACCATTGTCAGTGTAAACACCAAAAATAACCCAAATTTTTTTTTGGCAACATTGATTTAAGAAGCCACACATTGTTGAGTACAAAAGCTTTTACTCCTTGCACATTAAAATTGTGCGTATTTTTTTTATATATAAAATACAACAATTTTTTTTAATTTTTTTGGGCAAAAACGCATAAACAGGCATGTTTTAAAACCTAAAACATTTTCAAATCTGGAACTTCTAAAGTTCAACATGTACAATTTTAATGCAAGATCAGACATTCTATTGTGTTTAAAATGTTTTCATCTTGCCTTCATAAAAGATGGGGTGATGCCACCCCTAAAAAAGCCACATTTTGAAGATGCATAAACCATGGTGTATCAAAAAGGTGATTTCCATCCTGATAGCATGCCTCATGTCAACATGGGCTATCTGCCATCATGGGGGATCAATGGATGTGTTTTGGGGGTGCAACCCCTTCCTCTCACCTACGTTAGTTGCGAGGAAGGGGTTGCACCCACAAAACACGTACATTGATATCCCCTTATGGCATCTTCAAAATGTGGCTTTTATATTTCAAAAATTTTAAACAACATTAGAAAAAATATAGCAAAACATGGATTTTGCCCAAATTTAGATCCTCCCAAGTACATCGAACATGTTCTTGAGTTTCAGCTCCACCTGCTTGCTTTATAAAACACACCATGTATTATAAATATGCAGGCCTACATCTATTACTAGAATCTGTGGTGTATGGCTCTGACCTGTTGTGGTGCCAGTTTCCACCACTTCCTCCACCTCTCCTTCCTCCACTTCTCCTTCCTCCACATCCTGAGGTTGGGGGTCTCTTGGAGGTGTGGGGTTCCTGGGCTCCAGTCTAGAAGCTCTTTGAAGCCCTATGAGAATGAAAAAAAAGGTATATTTTATGAAAAATATATTTGAGGCCAGAAAGAGGAATATGAAACATTCTTTGGAAGTGTGGTACAATTGTCTGTTTTGGCAGAGTTCCAAGGTGAGCACACGATTGTAACCCTTACCAAAGCTGGAACATTTATCTATTTTGGTCAAGTTTCACACATGGAAACATCACAAGTATCCACTGGATCACCTGTGTGGGACACCCTAAAAAGGTTGTTCTGGTGGCCTACACTAGTGCTCCTGAGTCCAGATGTGTAACCAGCTGCTGAGCATCCTCTCCTTACAGTAGGTGCCGCCGATATTGTATATCTATCGCGCTCCTATCGCCGAGATTCTCGGCGACAGGAGTGCCGAGATCTCGGCAACAGGGTGGCAACACGTGTCGCGCTCACTGCAATAGCGAGAGGGAGACGTGACACTGTATTGAACGGGATCCGACGTGGATTCCCGCCAATACCAGGCACTGCGTTTGGTATGAATCCTGAGCGGGAACTCCACGCCAATTTTTAAAGAAAAAACCAGCATGAGTTCCCCCTCCAGGAGCATACCAGGCCCTTGGGTCTGGTCTTGAAGGGGAACCCTACACCGAAAAAACGGCGTGGGGGTCCCCCTCAAAATCCAAACCAGACCCTTATCCAAACACGCAACCTGGCAGGCCGCAGGGGAAGAGGGGGGACGAGAGAGCGGCCCCCCTCCCTCCTGAACCTTACCAGGCCACATGCCCTCAACATGGGGGGTTTGGTGCTCTGGGGCAGGGGGGCGACCTGCGGCCCCCCCACCCCAGAGCACCCTGTCCCCATGTTGATGAGGACAGGGCCTCTTCCCGACAACCCTGGCCGTTGGTTGTCGGGGTCTGCGGGCGGGGGGCTTATCGGAATCCGGAAGCCTCCTTTAATAAGGGGGCCCCCAGATTCCGGCCCCCCCACCCTATGTGAAGGAGCATGGGGTACATCGTACCCCTACCCATTCACCTGGTGGAAAAAAAAATGTCAATAAAAACACAACACAGTTTTTTAAAGTATTTTATTGCACAGCTCCAGGGGTCTTCTTCCGACTTCGGGGGTCTCCGGTGTCGCCCGCCGCGCTCTCCGGTTCTTTCTTCTGCCGGGCCTCCGCTAACTTCTTTTAGCTCTTTTGCTAGCGGAGGCCCGGTCTTCTCCATCGTCTTCTCCCCTCCGGTTCTTTCTTTCTTCCGCCGGGCCTCCGCTTACTTCTTTTAGCTCTTTTGCTAGCGGAGGCCCGGTCTTCTCCGTCGTCTCGTCCGGCTCTCTGTTGTCCTTCTGCCGGCCCCTCCACTACCTTCTTGTAGCTCTTTTGCTAGTCTTCCCTCTTCTCCTCCTCGATGTTGACTCGTCGCTTCCTCTCACAGTAATGCTAAATCTTCGGTCCGCAGAGATTAATATGGTGGCCCCGGAGCATGTGACTGTGACGTCATGGGAACATGTGACTGTGACGTCATGAGAAGCCTATACATCCATCCATGGTACATCCATCGTCGGTGACGGTGTGTGTGTGTAAAGTATTGAATATATACTTGGTGCACTTTTTCACTACATAGCGGAGGCCCGGCGGAACAAAGAAAGAACCGGAGGGGAGAAGACGACGGAGAAGACCAGGCCTCCGCTAGCAAAAGAGCTAAAAGAAGTTAGCGGAGGCCCGGCAGAAGAAAGAACCGGAGAGCGCGGCGACGACACCGGAGACCCCCGAAGTCGGAAGAAGACCCCCGGAGCTGTGCAATAAAATACTTTAAAAAATGTTGTGTTTTTATTTTTAAAAAAAATTCCACCAGGTGAATGGGTAGGGGTACGATGTACCCCATACTCATTCACATACGGTGGGGGGGCCGGAATCTGGGGGCCCCCTTATTAAAGGAGGCTCCCGGATTCCTATAAGCTCCCCGCCCGCAGACCCCAACAACCAACGGCCAGGGTTGTCGGGAAGAGGCCCTGTCCTCATCAACATGGGGACAGGGTGCTCTGGGGTGGGGGGGCCGCAGGTCGCCCCCCTGCCCCAGAGCACCAAAGCCCCCATGTTGAGGGCATGTGGCCTGGTACGGTTCAGGAGGGAGGGGGGGCGCTCTCTCGTCCCCCCTCTTCCCCTGCGGCCTGCCAGGTTGCGTGCTCGGATAAGGGTCTGGTTTGGATTTTGAGGGGGACCCCCACGCCGTTTTTTCGGCGTAGGGTTCCCCTTCAAATCCAGACCAGACCCAAGGGCCTGGTATGCTCCTGGAGGGGGAACCCATGCCGGTTTTTTCTTTAAAAATTGGCGTGGAGTTCCCGCTCAGGATTCATACCAAACGCAGTGCCTGGTATTGGCAGGAATCCACGTTGGATCCCCGTCTATCGGCAATGCGTGTCACTCATCGTGAAAGGAAATTTTTTTCCTTTCCCGATGATGAGACAGCTCGGCGCTGGCTCTCGCAATGGAGCTCATAGGGTGTCAATCTCGCCGCTAGAAGCCGCGAGATTGACACAATATCGGCGGCACCTACTGTACATTACACAGAATCCAGTTATCATTTTTTTTTTTTTGTATCAATAATTTTTATTGAAAGTTTAAAGCATACAAAGGATAAAGACTTTTAGCGAACAAGAAGTAAAGAGATATAAATAATATAGTAAATAATACAAAATAATGTAGAGCTGAGTTAGAAAGGAACACAGTCCCCTGATGTTTTAGACCATTCGTTAAGCGTATTAAGTAGTCCTGTACCAAGTAGGGAGGTGACATTGGTTGATTCCCACTAACTATGGCCGACCACTAACAATCACTCTGTGTGGTTGCAGTGATCAACCCACTACAATCCCTGAAGTCCCCTCCTTTGTATAATAGTATAGGCAGTGCGAAATGCCACTATTCCCATGAAAAATCATGTTTATCGTAACTACTTCATTAGGGACCAAGAAAGAAAAATAAAGTCAAACATATGAAATAACTGTAAGATTAACCAAAGTTGAAACGTATACCCTATTTAGCTCACGTTAGTTTAATTGCTTGTCATACCAGTCATGCCAAGGTGCCCATAACTTGGATATCTTGTCAAATTGCCCTCTCGCTGAAGCATGGAGAATCTCGTATGTACTGTGTGTTTGTACAGTAGTTATAACTTCCTGAAATTTTGGGGCTCCAATGTTCTTCCAGTGTCTAAGTAGAGTAAGGCGCGTAGCCATTAATATATGTGCTGTTACAGTCCTATGTGCCACAGGTACTAATTCCAAGTCCAGAGAGAGAGTGGCCAACTCGGGGCGTAAAGGTAAAGTGATATGTGATATAGTTTGTATTAGTCTCTCAATCTGAACCCACAGAGGTTTAACCCTTGGGCATGTCCACAATATGTGGAACAGTGTGCCCCTCTCTCCACATAGCCTCCAGCACTCTGAGGTAGTACCCGGGAAAATTTTTGACAATCTATGTGGGGTGAGGTACCAGCGAAGCAGAATTTTCTGGTGCAATTCCCATAAGTTTGTACTCTTTGTAGTAGTTAAATTAGGTTTAATTGCCCTTTCACCATTTTTTAACAGTGAATGTCAGACCCATGTCTTTTTCCCATGCCAAAATGTTTGGGGTTTTAATTAATGTATCCTTGCTCTGTAGCGCCCTGTAAATGATTGATATACCTTTGGAACCTTTTGTGTCTTGTTGGTAAAAATCAGTTAGTTTCTTTGGAAGTTGGGTAAACAAATTGGGGGTCTTCCTTATTACTTGAGTTAGTTGAATATACCTATAATGCTCCCTCAGTGGCAGGTTAAATTCTTCTTGTAGTAAGTGAAATGGTTTAATTTTGGAGTGAGTGATTATATCTTCCAAATGGTGAATACCATGTAAGTTCCATGTGTTGAGATTTATATCTGGAATAATATGACGGACTGCCTTTATGTTAAGGTTCAGGGGAACCTGCTCTTCCTCCCATACATGCGCTGTACAAAGATGAGCCCATGCCCTCAATGAAGCTAGTATGGGTGGCGATAAATTCCTGTCTAGATATTTGCAGTGACGAGCTGTCATCAAAAAGTCAGCCAAGTCGTCTTTCTGTATTTGTATGGCTTCTAGTTTTTTCCATGAGTGGGTGCAGTTAGGTCTTAGCCAGGCTTTAATCTGGGCTAATATTGATGCAAAATAATAACCCTGCAGTATAACATGGCCTATGCCCCCCGCCGCTCTATTTCTCACTAGTTTGCTAAATGCGCACCTTGCCTTCTTCCCCTGCCACAAATATCTGTTCAGGATCGACTGAAGGGAGGCAAAGTATGCAGTAGGTAAAGGTATCGGAAGGGTCCTGAACAAATACAGCAGCTGAGGCAAGATCATCATTTTAAAGGCCGCTAACCTACCCAGCCAGGACAATTCAGAATGAGTCAGTTTGTTCAGTTTGTTTTGAAAGGAGTTCAGGAAAGGCGTGTAGTTAGCTTGGAGCAGCTCAGCCGTGTCCTTAGTTAGTGTTATGCCCAGATAACCTATGCCTCCATCTGACCACACATAAGGGTACCTGTTCTGTAGTTCTATTTTAGTTTCTGGAGCTAAACCCAATCCCATCAGATAGGATTTCGTTTCGTTCACCTTATAGTAGGAAACGAATGAGAAGGTCTGTAGTGCATCGTGAACACTGGCCAGGGAATCATCTACATTAGTTAAGAACAAAATTACGTCGTCGGCAAATAGACTTATGACATGTTTCCTGTTGCCTACGTGCAAACCTGCTATTTGGGGGTGTCCTCTTATGTGTATGGCCAGAGGTTTCATTTACAAATTAAAAATGAGTGGGGATAAAGGGCACCCTTGACGCGTGCCATTCGTTATGTCAAAGGGAGTCGACAGAGCCCCTGCTATGTAAACTTGAGCTGAAGGAAGTGTGTATAACGCCTTTATTGCAGAAAGTATGAGGCCCCCAAAGCCGAACCTGCTCAGCACCTCTGTTAGGTATCCCCAATGAATTCTATCAAACGCCTTCTCCGCATCCAGTGAGAGAAGCAGAGAAGGCGTTCCCCTCCGATTAGCAATGTGTATAAGGTTGACTAGTCGCCTAGTGGCATCAGCTGTTTGTCTCCCTTTAGTGAATCCAGATTGATCTATATCCACAATGTCAGGTAGGATATCTACCAGTCTAGTAGCGATGAGTTTGGCATAGATCTTGACATCATTATTCAGTAATGATATTGGCCTAAAGTTTTGTGGTACATCTGGAGATTTCCCTGGTTTAGGCAAAGCTATGATTGTAGCAGTTAGCATTTCAGGAGGGAAAGAGGAAGATGCAGCAGCTAAGTTGAACGTTTCGGTGAGATGAGGGCAAAGAATGTCCTGAAATGTCTTGTAGTACTCCCCTGTAAAACCATCTGGGCCGGGCGATTTGTTGGCGGGAAGAGCCTGGATCGTCTGTTTTACCTCTAGATCAGATATTGGGGAATTCAGGCTCTGGAGGTGTTCCTGTGTAAGTTTGGGGAAATTGAGTTTGTCTAAAAATGCGTCAATAGCCTCTTTTGTTGGCTGTGGTGTGGAAAGATCGTCTTTTAGGTTATATAATGAACTGTAGTATTGGCTAAATGCGTCAGCTATTGCTTGGGGGTGAGTTTGCTTGACCTGCGTTTTTGGCTGTAGAATATGGGAGATTTGGGTTCTGGTTCTGTGACCCTTCAGTTTGTTGGCCAGCAGTTTGCCTGCTCTGTTTCCAGTGGTGTAGTATGCTAGTTTTAACCTTCTAGAGGTCTTTTCAAAATCGTCAAGAAATTTTAGCCGTAGTTCTGTGCGGAGTTGTGTTACTTGGTCAGACAATATGTGGGATGGGTTAGCTTTGTTTCGTCTATCTATGTCTTCAATTTTGGATAACAATTGTGCGGTTTGCTGCTGCATTTCCCTCTTGTATCTCGCCCCCTGCTGCATCATCACCCCCCTCATCACTGCCTTATGTGCGTTCCAAATAACAAAAGGATTTGCCACTGAACCTTGATTTACATCAAAGTATTCGCTCAGTTTTCCCTGAATGTATGACCTGATCGGACCTTCCTGCAGTAGGCGATGGTTTGCTCTCCATAGGTAAGTAGACTTTTGAGAAGAAGGGTTTCCTATTGTTAAGCAAACTGAGACATGGTCCGACCATGTGATACTATTAATCTTTACCGACTTACATTTCATCAGTAACCATCTGTCAACCAAAAATAAGTCAATTCTACTATAAGACCTATGACAATTAGAGAAAAAAGTATAGTCTCTTTCATTTGCGTTCAAGCATCTCCAAGAGTCATATAGGTTATGTTTTTGTAGGGACGTCAACAGGGATGGAGGCCTCCTCTTTGGTGAAGAGGTAGAGTCAACATCTGGGTCTGGTGTGATGTTGAAGTCCCCACAAATAATAACATTCCCTTCTGCACCTTCCTCACTTTTTTCACAATCCTGTGAAAAAATTTAATTTGTCTCACATTTGGTGCATATACATTCGCCACAGTGTAAGTGACGGAATTAATGTCACAGATCAATATTATGAAACGTCCCTGAGGATCACATATAGCTTCATGTAGACGAAAAGAGACTGTGTCTCTTATTGCTATCATCACTCCCCTTGTCTTTGAGGGCGCATTTGCTTGATAGACGTGGGGAAACTGGGGATGTGAGCATTTAGGAGGCGAGTCCTGTAAAAAGTGGGTCTCCTGGACACATAAAATGTCACAATGTTGATGCAAGGCCTCCTTCCACAGAGATCTCCGCTTGGCAGGGTGATTAAGACCCTTGGAATTTAGAGTCATAAACTGTACCGCCATGTGTGGATAATAAAGTTACTTACAGATGGTGGGAGTCGCTGGTTAATCCCTGTAGGTGCACTGCGCGAGATAGGCCTTACGTGCTCACACTTGTCTAGGGGTCTTTCAGCGAGGTATGGGAGGCAGTAGTTCTGGCTATTAGGGCATAAGAGAGTTATTTCAAGAGAAACATGAAAGAGAAGAAGAAAAAAAAATTAACAATGGCAACTGGCCAATTAATAGAGTGCAAAAGTGTGTGACTCATTATCACTCAAGCGGTAGGTGGGGAAAGGGAAAAGGTTCGGAACAGGAATCCGATCTATTCCAACAGGCACTCTACGAAATCATCAAAATTTAATCCAGGTTAGTTGTGAGAACGAGCGTTTCTGCTGTCAACTGTACGCCATTCAGGTTCTAGGTTTTTTGATGTGGGTCCCCGCTGGGGTTGTGGTTGATTATCAGGGACAATTCCCCAAGAGTGTAGCATTGACATGCCTTTGGCCAGGGAGTCTATAACATATTCCTTGTCATCTTTCGTGACTATCAGCTTGGTCGGGAAGCCCCACTTATAGGTCAGTTTGTGATTCCTGAGGGCCTTTGTGATGGTATTGAAATTTCTGCGTTTTTGGAGCGTATACTGCGATAAATCCGCAAAGAACTGGAGGTCAGAGTAAGGAGCAGGGATCTGTCCTTTTTGGCGTGACACTGCCATCAGTTGTTCCTTGGTGTGATAAAAATGCAATCTAAGGATCACATCTCTAGGTATAGCATCAGATAGGTATGTGGGCTTCGGGAGTCTATGGATCCTATCCACAGTGAAGTCTAGAGCAGACAGGTCTGGCATAACTGTAGCAAACAGTTGAGCAGCATATCCACGCAGCTCCTAGTTTTTAACAGATTCAGGGATCCCCTTATCTTCACATTGTTCCTTCTGGATCTATCTTCCATTTCTGCCATCTTAGCTTTCACTGATTCCATATCATCCTCTGACTTCTCACTAGCATCAACCAGGTCATTGATAGTGAAAGCATACTCCTCCATCTTATTCTCTATGTGAGAGACCCTTTCAGCCACATGTCTCAGTTCTGTGCCAAACTTGTGTACGCATGATACCATGTCTGACTGGAGTGAGCTCCTGAGAGACACCAACATCTCTTTCAATACTGTATCTAAGACAGGTTTATCATTTGTGGGGAATGAGTCAATGGAGTCTGGTAAGTCTCTTGTTTCATCCCCTGAATCTATGGGAGAGCTCACCTCATGTCCAGCATCCGCTGCATCCAGCCGGCATCTCGCCTTCTCCGGGCTCCCAGATGAAGGGGTAGCTAGTGGGGAATGTGGGTTCCTCGGTGGGCTGCTTCTTTTCATGTTTATGCCCTTCTGAGATGAGCGCTGGGAAGAACCTTGTACTGGCGTGGAGGATGCGCCGGCGCCATCTTGTGTAGGCCCCATAGAGAAGAACGCTGTGAGTTTGGTCGGCCGGTTCCCCTCCTTCTTGCGTCTCGTCATGCTGTATGTCCGTTTGCCGGGTCAGCAGGAGCTGAAACGCCGTATTTGGGCAACTTTTGGGTGCCTGGATCGTCCGTTACAAGCCGTTGAAGTGCCGCTGGTACCGGAGCTCAGCTACAGCATGTCCTCCTCAGTCTCCGGCTAGCTCCGCCCCCCCCAGTTATAATTTTTAAATGTAGTTACTAACACATTCAGACAACAATGTTCAAGAAATCTTCTCCAAAAAATAGGCATGTGCAAATTTAGTTAACCATGTATCTGCCAAAAACATTGTATTATTAGTGAGTGATTGAACGATGTGTACTACGACCGATTACTGTGCCCACGAACATGAAAGTTGCCATCTTTAACTGTACAACATTAAAGAAAAGCACATGCAGCAACATGGTAGTAATAATAATCATAGTAACTCATGAAAATTACTTACTTTTTCCAATAACTTTCTTTATCCTCCGGTACTGCTCCGGCTCCCTCAGCTTGAGGTCGGACCACCATTTCCTGAGCTGCTCTTTTGATCTGCGCACCCCAAATTTATGGTGAAGAGCTTTCACCACTTTGGACATATTTTTGGCCTTGCGAAGATTTGGCGTTTTGTACGGCCCATGCTTTCCATCATAAAAAAAATGGCGTGGAGTTCCCCCCAAAAATCCATACCAGACCCTTTATCCGAGCACGCAACCTGGCAAGCCGCAGGAAAAGAGGAGGGGGGCGAGAGAGCGCCCCCCCTCCTGTACCATACCAGGCCACATGCCCTCAACATGGGGAGGATGCTTTGGGGGTCTGTGACCCTTCAAAGCACCATGGAGCCTCATCCCCACAACCCTTGCCCAGTGGTTGTGGGGGTCTGCGGGCGGGGGGCTTATCGGAATCTGGAAGACCCCTTTAACAAAGGGGATCCCCAGATCCCCGCCCCCCCATGTGAATTGGTAAGGGGTACATTGTACCCCTACCATTTCACAAAGAAAGTGTAAAAAATAAAAAATAAAACACACAGACACCGTTGGGATAAGTTCTTTATTGAAAATAAAAAAATAAAAACAAAAAAAATATTCCAGCGGTGGTAATCCACTCTCGCTCTCCACTCCAACGCTGTCGGTATCCTGTGATGGATGATCTCCTCTCCGGGGTCCAGCGGTGGATGATATCCTCTCCATCCAGGTCTAGGCTCCAGCGATGAGATGTCCAGTGCAGCGCACTCGTCTCCACCAGAGACACCCCGTGAATATTGTCACCGCAGCCTGACCGGTCTTATGTAGCTGAGGACGGGGCCACCCGTCACGTGACCCCATCCCCCTCTGACGCAAGGGGAAACCCAGGCTTTCCCAGTAATGTGCGGATGACCCTGCCCCCCTCTGACGTAATGCAGGTTTACATTGCATCAGAGGGGGCGGGGGCATTTTTAGCCATCAATAACATCACCAGGCCCCATTCATTTACAGGCTTTGAATCCCCCACTATGGATACAAAGTACCTGGGGATAGTTTAAGAAAAGAAAGGTATGGGGGTTCCCCTCATAATTCATACTAGGCCAAGAAAGAGTGTGTGTGTGTATGTGGGGTGATCCTCCATCCTGAGCCATACCAAACCACATACCCTCAACATGAGCCCCCCCCGGCAAAACACCTTGAACCCATGTTGAAAAGGACATACACCTCTTTCTCACAACCCCGGCCCCATAGTTGGGGGAGTCTGTGGATGGGGGCTGATCAAAATATGCAATCCCCCTTTAAAAACAAGGGGGCATCCAGATACGTTTCACCCATTCAAATGAGTAAAAGAAAATGTAAACTAAATAAGACACACAGTCGTCCTTTTACTTAAATAAAACGTTTTACATGGTACGTCCATCGTCGGTGACAGTGTGTGTGTAAAGTATTGAATATATACTTGGTGCACTTTTTTACTACATTGTTGCAGTAAAGCAAACCATTTGGAGTATAGTACATTTAAAAGACCTCAGAAATGTTTTATGAAATAGCATAATACAGCACACACAGCCATACATAATTTTTAAGATCCACAAATTTGCAGTGGATTGTCAGTTTCTCTTCCCTGCAATATAATCTTACTATCAGCCTGTTAAACAATAGCAATGTACAGTTATGAGTCTCAAAATTGCAAGAGATTGTGAATTCTGTTAAGCAAGATAATGTTGCAAACAGTGCCTGCAAGAATATTCTTAAGCCGGCCATAAATGGATCAAGATTTTTATCCATCTATGGGCAGGATGATTGTTCCCAAGTTGATGGGTACAACCAGCCTGTCAGATATTTTTACATTTGATTACTGTCGACAGCTATAGCCGCTAGCAATAATCATTGTGTTCTGACACAGCTCCCCATGCCCCCCCTGTCAGCAGAACACAAAAGCATTGCGGGAGGTATTCAACCATCAACACTTGATGAGAGAAACAAGCAATTACACCTATGATGGAAGGAAAGAAAATCGAATCTTCTACCGCCTGCTAAAGACACTATTGACATTACAAAGTATGGTAAAACCTTGGTTTGAGAGTAACTTGGTTTGAGAGCGTTTGGAAGACAAGCAACTTTTTTTAATAAATGTTGACTTGATTTACAAGCGATGTCTTGATATAAGAATAGCGTCACAACTGAGTATAAAAGAGAAGCGCCTCTAATGCCGTGTACACACTATCAGAAATTCCGACAAGAAAAGTTTGATGTGAGCTTTTGGTCTGAAATTCCAGCCGTGTGTAGGCTCCATCTGACTTTTTCTGTCGGAATTTCCGACAGCAAAAATTTGAGAGCTGGTTCTCAATTTTTCCGACAAGAAAAGTTCTTGTCGGAAATTCCGATCTTCTGTATGCAATTCCGACGCGCAAAAAAAACATGCATGCTCTGAATCAATTCGACGCATGCTCGGAATCATTGAACTTAAATTTTCTCTGCTCGTTGTTGTACGTCACCGTTGTTGTACGTCACTGCGTTCTTGACGGTCGGAATTTTGTGTCACCATGTGTATGCAACACAAGTTTGAGCCAACATTCCGTCGGAAGAAAATCCACGGTTTTCTTGTCTGATTTTCCGATCGTGTGTACGTAGCGTAAGTGTAGCAATATGGTTACATTTAATGAAGGTACAACATTTAGCAACATATTGCTTCACTTAGAGGCGCTTCTCTTCTCTTTTATACTCTGTAGCTCCTGCTGGATTTTTCTTCTAATCCCCTTGTGGGGCTTCCATCTGTGGATGGACATTTAATGGTTACACAACCTGGTCACATTGCTATAATCTTTTTACATGGACTATAAACTGAAGGACCTATGAATAAATGGTTGTGGAACTAATTATTTGAGTTTCCATTATTTCTTATGGTGAAATTTGCTTTGATATACAAGTGCTTTGAATTACAAGCATGTTTCTGGAACGAATTATGCTCGCAATCCAAGGTTTTACTGTATCTAAACCCACAAATGTAATATATTGCAGCTTAACAGTACTTAGGTGTGTTGGCTATATTACTTTTATTTCAGCCCTTATTTATCTTTATTTTTACCTGGTAATCCTGCCAAAAAGGACTCACTGTACTGTGATGGAGGAGGATCAGCATTGTCACCCTAGGGTGCTTTACTGATTTGGACTACAAACACATCTCCTCCTCTTTTTATCATCATTAAACAGGGGGGTATTGCTTTCTAGTTCACTTACTAAGTTTGGAAAAGTTTTCCTAAGCAATAGAAAGCAATGCCTTGCGATGTGTCTTAGAGTCAATAGATTGCCAGCTGTTTCCTGGATCATAGGAGATGATAGAAATCACGGCAGACTTGTCAATGTCACAACAATGTCACACATGGTTGCTAAATGGCGTAAGCAGCAATGACACATTTCAATCATTACCAAAGCATCCTTCTTCAGTGAAATAGACAGATTTAAAGCAAACTGTTATTCATGTGGATCAATCCACTCATCCCCAGGTATGAATAAAAATAAAAAAGAAGCAATGACAGCACAGATTAAAAAGGTAAAACTCAAAACCTTGACATGTATTGATTACTGAAGCAAACTGAAAAGAAAACCTTTCAAAACAATTTTGCTTTCCTCATCAGACATGAAGTAAACTAATGTGTTTTCAAAGCCTTAATTTGTATTTATTTTTTGTTTGAGCCTAAAAAATAAAATCACTTTAAACCCATACTTTCTGCTCTTATTGATGTATAAAGCATCACAGTGCTAGTACAAACTTTGCTGTGCTAACCTGGTTTACCCCCCTTTCCCAGAGACAATGTTGCAAATTACAGTTGCACAGCAGCTATTAAAGTACTTTTAGCATTGCTGAATTAGCTACTGGAGTTAATTTACTGAAACTGGAGAGTGCAAAATCTGGTGCAACTGTGGATGGTATCCAATCAGTTTCTAATTTCAGCTTGTTCAATCAAGCTTTGACAAAAATATCAGGAAGCTTATTGTTTCTATGCAGAGCTACACCAGTCTCCAGTCTTAGTAAATCAACTCCCTGTGTTTAGTGCCCTTTGTCCAAAGCAAATAGATTTGAATCACAAAACCAAGCAAGAAAACCTCCCACCCCACCCACACCGAGCCATCCAAAAAAACGATTAGAACCAGCCAACCTAAAAAACGATTAGAACCGGAATTATTTGCAGTAGTGTGACAGCACCTCTTCCAGTGAGGAATGGAAGCTGCATTCCAGGCCAAATATCTAGTCTTGTTTCCGTTCCCCATTGTAACATCATGATGCCACGCCTTTAAATATGGAGACACTGTGAGAACAATTTGGTGGACACATCTAACAGGCAGTGTGTGCCATCCTTGACACCAGGAAGCAATGTGGAATCTGACCACTTCATATGCCTTTTACACAAGACCGGTTTTCCCGACGAGAAAACTGCCATTTTTTACATTGGTCGGGAAAACAGGTCGTGTGTATAATCCATAACAGTTTTCCCGAAGAGAAAACTGCCTGCAAAAAAATTAGAACCTGCTCTATTTTTTCCCGTTGTGTTTCCCGTCAGTCTTTTTCTCATCACGAAAACCGCTCGTGTGTATGCTTTTCCGAGGGGAAAAAAAACGCGCATGCTCAGAATTAAATATGAGACGGGAGCGCTCGTTCTGGTAAAACTAGCGTTTGTAATGGAGATAGCACATTCGTCACGCTGTAAATTTTTGCCTCGTTTAATGCAGCGCATTCTTTTCTTCTTTATAATGCTACAATAATGAACTTCTTTTGCTGCTGATATTCACACAGAGTTATGACAAACTTGTTTCTTTATTATTTCTCGGGATCTCATGAATAATCTTTTGTTTTTGAAAGCCAGATCTCCATAATAAATTAATTTTTTTTATTTAAAAAAAAAATATTTTTAAAAATGTTAATGAAGATCTTCATTTTTGGTTATTATTTAAAAAACATTTTATACTGATCTCCATATTTTTTATTTTAATTTTAGTATGTCAAGTTACCACAACAACTTTATTATTTATTTACATATTATTTACCCTCAAGAAGGTTGGTTGGTGTCTCTTGTTAATTTGACATTGTATTTTTTAAATATCCCTGCCTACTCATTAGCAAACTCTCCTTTTTGAATAAAAACACATGGTCAAGTATTTACTGTAAACAAAAATGTCATTTATTCTGGCTCATAATAACAAATTAAAGGTGAAGGCAATGCTGGAGATCCCTCTGCAATTTGTGCATCCTTTGGACCCCAGGGCACACATCAAATAATATGAATCCAAAATTGAGATTTGTGGAGAAGCACATATAGTTGGGAGCACAATCTGGTCCTGGACTTCCAGAGGTCAGGAACAGCAGCAGGTGAGGTATATGCCCCCAGTCTGTGATACTACACCAGCCTGTGCCTTCTGTCAGACCACCCAGAAGCAAGGCCATCGCTTCCTTGTCTTCCTTGTAACCTTTCCTCCAGCCTTCTCTGCAGCCTTCTCTGCAGTCTTCTCTGCAGCCTTCCTTGCACGCTTCTTCAGAGTCTGTGTCTCTGGAGGTGAGCTTGTGGCAGGAGGAGGAGGATGGCCGACCTCCGCAAGGTCTGTGGATTGTGTAAGCTGGCCCATGAACCCCCCTGTTTATTACCTTACAAATTAGGGTTTCACTCAGGAGACGTTGGCCCATCTCCATTTTAGACAATTTTTCTGTCATTAGGGTGCCATAGCCCTCTTCAGCGGTGGGGGCTCTCTGAGGGCCGTAGTAGCCTCCCTAATGAGGGCAAGTGTTTCCTCCTCCATGTGCCTAACCCTCTTGGCCCTCCTCAAAATGGACACCATCTTCACCATCTCATCGAAAGCCATGTTCAAGGCCTTATATCTCCAGGATCGGGGCGTTGGTTCCTCCAGAGTTTCCTCCTCATTTGAGGTAATATCAGCCACCTGCTGTCTCTATGCCATGTCGTCTACCACTGCGACGAGCGAGAAGGGGCGGGGAAAGTACTAGAATGAACGTCAGGGGCGGGCAAAGCGTGTAGAGTTTCACGCATGCGTGAAAAGTTTATAAAATGTCAAAACAGAGTATACAAAAACACTTTAAAACCCCTCCTATCCCTGTATCCCAAACTAATCAAACAATTTTCAAAATATAGATTTCAGGGCAATATGTGTCAGCAGTGCCGGGTCAATTTAATCTAGAGCCCAGGGCAAACATGCCAAATTGTGCCCCCTCCAAGATGTATGAGCATTATGTGTCAGCAAAAATACCCCCCCCCCCGCATAAAAAAGAAAATTGAGTGCTAAATTGCATACTTTACTCAAATCCCCTCAATCCACATATACTCCCAGCACAATCCCCCCCAAAACTTCCCCCTACCTAGCACAAGTCATCTACCGTTCAAATTTCCCCTTCAAGCACAAATCCACTCCTCCCACACCAAATTCCCCCTCCCAGCACGAATCCCCCTCCCAATCCCTCCAAATTTCCCCTCCTAGAACAAACGCCCCCCAAATCATCCCTACTAGCACAAATCCCCTTCAAAAATATTTCTCCCACAAGCACAAATCTCCCCCCCCCCTACACCATATTACCTTTTCTAGCACAACCCCCCCAAATTTCCCCTCCCAACACAAATTTCCTCTTCCCAATCACCTTGTGGTGCCCCCAAACCTTAGATGACACCACAGTGCTCAGCGCAGCTGCCCCTCCTGTCCACCTCTTGTCCCTGCCCTGTGTGTCAGGACAATATGTAAGCACTTTCAAAAAGTAGCTTTGTCGTGTAGGCCTTTTTAGGGTCCATGCACACTGTGTTTAAACAAACACCAGTTCTATTGGCAGAAAAAAACCTCATATACAGCGTTCTTGTAAAGGCATTACTAAGGGGCATTTTTTTCTGACAGAAAACCACTCTCAAAAACGCAAACCAGAAGGTTTTTTTTTTTTCTGTCTCTAAATGCTGAGCTTAAAATATGCCTCTAAACTTCTTAATGGACACATAGGATAGCATTGAGCTGCTTCTACAGGTAACATGCATGTTTCTTGTAGAAGCAATGCTTTTTAAGCCCAGTGTGCCTGGACCCTTAATATATTTGCTGCCAACAGGGGCATTGGGGTTTGCAGCCTTTCTTTATAGTATAGCAGCTGTTGTAAAAGTACCAGTCATTTGGTTAACATATTGTTTGAGGAAACACTTGACTCTTTACCACAGAGCTCTGTGAGAGTGGCACCCTATTGAGACAAATCAGCACTTAAGGACTGCACTACTCTTACTCAAGGGCACCTAACAGACACTTTCTTTTGGAGGGCTACTAGTGCATCATTTCCCTACTCCTCCTGAAGGGTGCAAAGAAGCTAACTTATTTTAGAGTGCTGCTAAAGCACCCTGTTTTTCCTCCTCCTACTGCTCCTCAAGGGTGAATAGTAGCCAATTTGTCCTGGGGACAGCTAATGCGCCCCTTTCCTCCTCCTCAATGGAGCAGAGTAGCAATTTTTGTGGCGAGGAGGAGGAAACTATATGGCCAGGATGAAGGGCAGGCAGCAGCAAAAAATAAAAGCAGAGAAATTTCACAGCCACAGGCTGCATTTACTCAGTACATATTAGAGAAGCAATCTTAAGTAAGACATCAGCTGTTATAAACTGTAGGTTGTGTATGTTGTGTTTGTGTCTGTTATATACAATTAAATACAGTACTTGACTAAACCCTCATAGCACCAGCCATCGTAAAGACTGCCCATACACGATGAGCACAGTTGAAAAGACATCCTGCAACTTATAAAGAGCTCCTTAAGTCTTCTCCTCTATGGATAAGGCTGAAAATTATTAACACAGATTCTCCAACATCTCAGCATTTATAATATAAATTATATTGTATCAGGATTCACTAACCCTTTCACGTGCTCTCTCTGGGCAGACCCAATAAGCTCTTTCTTTACACTATTCAGATAGATCATACCTACAGCGCAATTTGTGGCGTGTCTGTCTCAGGTTCATCCCACACCCCCTGTGGGTGGATCGACGCGGCCTTGGCGCCCTCTATCAATTGGACTTGTTAGCAGACGGTGGCAAATCTTTATTTGTTGTTTTTAAAGTGATACGATAATTCAGGACATATGTCTATATCTACAGGATACGTTTTGCATTATAACCACTACCCCTTAAGAAGAGATAAAACGCTAATCCTCGAAACACATTGGGTTCCCCTCTGTCTGTATTATTCACACGGATAGAAGTATTGTGGTTATCTGTTTGCATACTTATCCAAACATTTAATGAACTGTAAATCGCATTAGTAATTTTTAATTGATTTGTGGTCTTGCTCTCTAGTTCCACAGTCTCCTCCATCATATTAAACTAAAGCTATAAAAGCAAGTCTATAAACATAAAAACTTGCATGGTCCCTCTAAGCTGAGACAGATATTTCCCCACCGGTTGCATTGAAGGGAGCTGGCATCAGTGCACCATTCAGAGGTGTAAGAGCCTTAACAAACTGTTGGTGTTATATAAATCCTGAATAATATTAATATTAATCCATAAATCTAAGTTTTAGAATCCCACCTAAGCCTAATTGTTAACCTCCAAATCCCCTAACCTTAGCTCAACCTCTACACCTAATCCTTTACCTTACTCCTAATCCTAACTCTTGAAGAGCTAAACATAAAAAATTACTTGTGAATGCCATCACATTAAACTTTAGAAAAGCAAGTCTATAAAATTGTTACTATCTGTTCCAATTTGCAGTAGAAGAGAATTACATTGATCCAAATGAAACTTGCAGTGCCGCTCTAAATTGAGACAGAAATCTATCCGCTGATTGTATCAAAGGGAGCTGGCATCAGTGCACCAGAGGTGTAGGAGCATTATCAAAGAAAAGAAAGGGTGCCGCTTAGCAACCCAGTTCATTAGTATGTAGGTGAATGTGGCATCATGCAGTGTTGCTCCAGCCACGTCTCTCTGACACGTTTTTCCCTACTCACGGGGGCTTGGTCACAGGGGTCTTTGTGACCAAGCCCGGTGAGCAGAGTAAAACATGACAGGGGGATGTGGCTGGAGTGACACTAGCTGAGGCCACATTCATCCACATACACTGGGTTGGTGAGCGGTGCCCTTTCTTCTCTTAGAGGAGAATTACATATTTGAATGGATTAAGATGGGCTGAATACAATAACAACAGGTTGCAGTTCAGAAATTATTACTGCTAGATCTTGCTGTGGAAGTCCCAGAAGTTAGTAAACAAATGTATGTTATATGTCTTCAGCTTTTAGTATGTTGTGTTCAGTTGTGTTCAATTACAGTATACTTGCGTTTACAGTATGTTTTTCTTTTTTTTTTTTTTTTACAACTAATAAGGATCATTGTTAAGGTTAATCCATTTATTTTACTTTTCTCTTTACTATTGTAGACAATGTCCCATTCACTTGGTGGGTTGGACGAACTAACCAAACACATACTTATTGGAGTGGTTCATCAGTAGATGCTACAAAATGTACATGTGGACTTGAAGGAAACTGTTTTGATTCTCAACATAACTGCAACTGTGATGCTGATAGGAATGAATGGTAATATAATTACCACAAACAAAGTGGAAAACTGTGTGTGTGTGTGTGCATGTGTTCATTTATTTACATCATTAAAGTACAACTTACACAAAGCGTATGCCTGTAACTGACTATGTTTGAGGATTCTCCATTTATTGTTTCTGGGGCACATGAATATCTATTTTTTTGTATGGAGTGGGGTAAGGTCCACTTCCAACTTGGTCTTCCTTGCAGTCCATTAACCTGTCTTTCTACCCCACAAGCACCTTCTAGTGCCTCCTCTTTTATTTTGTGGTGAGATACTCCCAAAGAGAAATCACCTAAAGGGATTCGGACCCTGCAACAAAATGTATTAAAATCCCTGCAATGTACATTCACCCAGAAGGGAATGTTTTTTTTTTCCAACGAAAGTGGAGTTACTCTTTAATGGCTGTGAAACAGTGGTGAAAGATCTATCTGCTTTGCTTGTGGAAGACCAGCAAGGGGATTGGTTGACTGAGCCCAGCCCTACGCGCCTTAAAAGCTGTACTTACATTATTTGATAAACAGAATTTAAGAATCTTGAATAAAGCAAAAAAAATTGTTTAAAGGATACCAAAATTGTAAGGCCTTCCAGAAACTGTGCTACCAAATAAAAATATGAGAATTGAAAAGTGTTTTATTGTTTAAAATACAATTGTGTAATTGTATATTCCTAATTCAGTAATCACAAACATAAACCAATATATTAAGCAGAACACCAAACCGAAAATACTAATTTGAAACACTGTAATTATGGCAGGTGTTGGCTTTCCCATTAATTTCTATCCTGATGAAAATATGAGGATAAAGATAACAATACAAAGCTCAACAGGGGCGCTAACACTTCCCTGCGCTATAAAAAAATATTTTCTCAAAAGGCAGTGGTAGTGAAGATGTTTATTTCCAGTGGTGTTTGTTAAATTTCAGGTGCTGAAGATTTCTTCACAGCAAGCATTGATGTAATTACATCCCCACTCACTGTAGTGGGTGGACCTGGGTGTCTCAGACTCACTGTAGCTGTGTAGAATGTGTTCATGTAATCGAGATACAGCCCTTAGCTTCACCCACAAACACACACATCAAAAAAGTAACCCCTTATTTTTTACAATTTGTCAGCAGCTTAATGGAACCTGGAAAGAGGGACCTATAAATTATAAGAATCCTGGAGTTCTTCTTTAAGAACCAAAAAAAAGGAGACTTTTATGGCCTCATCCAAATCATATGGAGAAAAAAAATCTAGGTATTAACCAGATAAAATTCTCCAGTAAACTGCAATAGCAGACTCTAACAGCCAAAACAAAGGCGGCAATTAATAGGTAAAAAAGATAATATTAAAAAGGATAAAAGGATAAAAATCAAGGTAAATCAAGGTAACACACCCCAAACATCTTGAGAAAATTATACGTTATAATGAGTAGACATGGCTCATTAAAAAAGCATACATACATATATACAGTATAGTAAGTACACTTTAAGTGACGTGCGCTTAGGCTTCTGTCTGTAAGGTCAACACGTTTCACCAGATATTAGGTTTTCTCAGGACCCAGACAAGAAGAGAGCAAGCTACCTAAAACAATATAATATTTGTATATTTGTACCAAAATACAATAAGTCAATCATAACAACAATACAATGTGTGCATCTTTTAGTATGTATCGATCTGTACATTGCTACCAGCAAGTGTGGTTGCCAAACATCCACCCAGATAAAGTCTGGGGCAGGCATCGGGGCACATGGAGCGATAGACCCCCCAATGGACATAGATGGATGTGGCCAGACTAAAAATTCTAAATATATAAAGTATATAGTGTTTAAGTAGGGTATATATGAAAAACTTACTTAAATGGATAAGTCCCAGTAGGGATGCAGGAAGGATTCAGGGAGATACTGATCCTGGGATAGTGGGACTATGTAACCGCAGAGGGACTAATAGCAACAACCAAAATATATTTAATACTGAAAATAGAAAAGATGGATTTTAGCAAACAGTATGTCTACATAGTGCTATAGTCCCAAATAGGTTAGTACTGGGTATCCATGAATACTTACAATAGAGTAATTTGTCCCTAAGTAATATTTATCAGAGAGGCATTTAAGAAATAACGTTTTATCTAGAGAAATTCTATTAATTTTTTAAACTAACACTGGCATACACTGGAAAAAATCATTCCTGCTGCAATTCCTTTTCCCTTTAAAATACACAGAAAATAAAAATGATTCTCGGAAGATAATGCCACCAAACAAAAGCCTTATTTCTTCCATGCCCCCTCTGCCCCCAAAATATATACATATAATTTCAGTATCATAATCAATGCAACGTTATTAGTAAATCATCAAAACTATGGTTTAGTTGTTTAAGTTAGCTTAAATAGTTGAATGCATATTTAGCAGTTTGTCTGGAGTTTTGCTTCAAGATACTGTACATATGTGAAAGGGTGATTATGTAAATCTTTTACATGACTTAATCAAGTGTTGAATACATTTGTTTTTCTTTTTTTTAAGGTCAAATGACACTGGATCACTTTCTAATAAAGATCACTTACCAGTTACACAGATTGTTATAACTGACACAAACAGACCACATTCGGAAGCTTCTTACAAACTTGGTCCTTTGCTTTGTTGGGGTGATAGTAAGTATATTCAAATATACATTATTTTTGTGCATGTTTCATTTTTATATATATTATTTTGTACACAAAACACAAAGTAAATGAGAATGTAAAGTCTAAGGCAATATTTTTCAGCATAAATTAAAGTATATTTAACCACTTAAGCCCTGAACCATTTGGCTGGCCAAAGACCAGGGTACTTTTTGCGATTCGGCACTGCATCGCTTTAACTGACAATTGAGCGGTCATGCGACGTGGCTCCCAAACAAAATATATGTCCTTTTTTTCCCACAAATAGAGCTTTATTTTGGTGGTATTTGATCACCTCTGCGTTTTTATTTTTTTGCGCTATAAACAAAAATAGAGAGACAATTTTGAAAAAAATGCAATATTTTTTACTTTTTGCTATAATAAATAGCCCCCAAAAATATATAAAAAAACTTTTTTCCTCAGTTTAGGCTGATACGTATTCTTCTACATATGTTTGGTAAAAAAAATTGCAATAAGCATATATTGATTGGTTTGCGCAAAAGTTACAGCGTCTACAAAATAGGGGATAGTTTTATGGCATTTTTATTAACAATTTTTTTTTACTAGTAATGGCGGCGATCAGCGATTTTTATCATGACTGCGACATTATGGCGGACACATCGGACGCTTTTCGGACGCTTTTGGCGCTATTTTGGGACCATTCACATTTATACAGCGATCAGTGCTATAAAAATGCACTGATTACTGTGTAAATGTGACTGGCAGTGAAGGAGTTAACCACTACGGGGCTAGGAAGGGGTTAAGTGTGTCCTAGGGAGTGATTCTAACTGTTAGGGGGCATGGCTACGAGTGACACATCACTGATCGCTGCTCCCGATGAGAGGGAGCATTTGATCAGTGACATGTCCATAGGAAGAACAGGGAGATGTTGTGTTTACACTGACATCTCCCCGTTCTTCAGCTCCGTGACACAATCGCGGGACACCGGCGGACATCGAGTCTGTGGGTCCTACGTGCACAGTCACAGAGTTTGGGGCAGGGTCGTGCGTGCACCACCGGCGGCAGGCACGCGACCACACGGCGGCAAATTTAAAGGGACATACCTGTACGCTCGTTTGCCTATCCGTGCCATTCTGTCTATGTAAATGTTCGTGCGGCCGTCGGCAAGTGGTTAAAGCTGATTTTTTATTTATTTTTTGTTTTGAATACAGTAGAGCATGGTTAAAACCCTTGTTTTTTACTGTGTATCCCATTGTGGATATTGTTCTTCACTTCCTGTCCCATAGACAACAACAGAAAGTGAGAGAAAGTCTTTCCAGAGGAAGGGGAAATGCCCCTGTAGACAGTTGTCACAGGGGCATGATTAATTTGAAGTTTACTTTACCCTATGTTCTAGTGATAACTGTACAAATGTGGATACCCATCACTTTCTATCCTAGTGGCAGTGGTCATGAAAACATATAGAGGGTGAGTATTTCCCCAGTAGGGACATATACATCAATCCAAATGTAACATTCTCATCTTCTATGGAAAACTAACTTAGATTTATATTAGTTCTTAAGATCCAAACAGTTCAGGAGAGAAAGAAAAGGAAAACAAAGAAATGTCTCTTTTTGGAAACAGTTAGGGTTTTCTGGGCCAGTATAAAAATGAAACCTTTACTGAATTAGTAAACCCATTGGGGTTGATTCACAAAAAAAAAATAGGCTTTAAACTTTGTAAATATGGGAAAAACTACTGTGCAGTCACAGTGAGTGTAAATGTTAAATAAATAACCAAGCAAAAATAAATGAAAAATAAATAATGTGCAACCGCTGCTGCAACTAATAATGTAGGATACACACAATAGAAAGCAATTTAAAAAAAATAGCTGCGCTGCAATGCACAAGTGATTCCACAAAGCAGGGCTTCTAACTTTGCACTCAGGAACAACCACAACAGCAGCTCATCGTGATTGCTTTTATATTTTTATGGGGATCATCCACCCGGGAGAAACATTGAGGATCCTTAGCGTGGAGGAGTGAGGAAACTCTTTGCTTTTCACTACTAAGAGACCCTGGGCGGGGGTATACAGCCACAGGCGGTTATGATCTCCTAACAAGAGATCCATATAAGTCGGTAAGGAGATTTGACATAGGAGGTGGAGGAGATCTTTCTATACCATCAGGGCACTTCTTCTTGGGTGTTAACTTGTGTGAAGTCACCGATATCAACCTTCATTAAGGACTGTTACCAGTATTGTGTCACCTTGGAATACCTTTACCATCACTTTTTTCATTCAAAGATCATAGTGTTATGGACATCTGAAGGAGCTCTGATACTGATCCCATGTTATATTAGTTATTTATTAGATATTTCTTCACCTTTTAACCTCTCTGGCGGTATGATTCTGTCTGGAATTATGTACCAAAAGCGGTACAATTATTTTGCATGGAAATTTGGTGTTATGTATTGTAGGCCTGCGATTCTTAGTAATTACTTACTTAAACCTGACCAAACAAGAGTCTAGTAGACATCCCGGGTATGATAAAGTTTGAAACACAAAATCATAAATTATAATATAATAAATAACTATAAATAATTATAACAAATAGTAATGTAATTATAATAAAAATTATTCAATAATGTAATCAAATCAAAAACACTGAAATTTGCTCAGTTGCAGAATTGTCGCTGTCATTAGATTTTTTGTTTGATGACGAATTTCCCCACAAATCGCTATCGTTCAATTCTGCGAGTGATTGTAATTTATTGTCGCTGTTTTTTAGCTGGTCTAAAATCACTTTTGACATAAAAGGACACTTTTTGGTTGCTATGGACAATCTTCAGTTTCCAGGCAGAAAGAACAGTTTTTATTATATAAAAGTGCATGCAGGACACTGGACAGACCACTAGGGACAAAGGGTGTGTGTAATTATTACATACAGAACTGTAATCTGTAAGATTACAGTATACTGTATGTATACTATGTGTTTACTTTTTTGAATTTGGCGCCGAACTCCGCCCCCGTGCACCGCAACGTCGCAGGGAACGGAGCTCGGCACTCGGCAGTGAGGATCGAGCGAGACACGGCTCGCATACACTGCGGGAGGACATCACAGGATACAGGGAACAAGGTAAGATACTTCCCCTGGATACTGTGATGCAGTCCGAGTCTGGCTCGGGATTACCGCTCTTAGCATAAAAAAATCACCCCGAGCCAGACTCGGGATTACCGCTAGGGAGGTTAATACTCATATTTTGGTGTTATTGCCTCTATTTACACATTTGTTTGTGGAATCACTTGTGCATTGCAGCACAGCTATTTTTTCTAAAAGGCTTTAAACTTTGCAAGAAAACTTTTCAATTTGCTTGGTGAATGTGGTCAAAATTCTCTTTGCAAAGAATACCCAACCACATGCACGGAAAATATTGAAACTGTATTTTGCATGCATATGATTGGATGATGGAAGTCAGCAGAGGTAATGACTAAGCGCTAACATTTGCGCAAAATCTACCTCTTTGTCCTCTGCTTTATCTGTTAACCGCCTGTCATACGAAGCTTCAATAACAAGGCTTATTGGATGTGCAGCCATCTGGGATCATTTGCTTTATGCTACACATCATGTGAGCTGGGCTAGCACCCATCTAGTGAGATTAACTAGAGATTCACTCACCTGGAGCGGCTTTCTTTGTTTCATTGAGAGCTTCGTCTCATTCTCTAAGATAAAGGAAAATTTCCTTGCAAACTGAACAGCCTATTTGGTTTTATTAAAGTGGAGCTCCACCCTAAATAGCAACTTTTGCTATTTGGAACCCTCCCCCCCTCCGGTGTCACAATTGACACCTTTCAGGGGGGAGGGGGTGAAGATACCTGTCTAAGACAGGTATTTTCACCCACATCCGGGAGTCCTCTCTCCGGGAATCTGCGGGAGTGACGTCACTTCCCGCAGACTTCCCTTGGTGTTCTGGGAGACACTCGGCTCCCAGAACACAGGAGCACCAATCAGAACGGCGCAGCGCGACTCGCGCATGCGCCGTAGGGAACCGGGCATGAAGCCGCAGGGCTTCACTTCCTGGTTCCCTCAGCGAGGATGGCGGAGGGAGCAGCAGAGCGACGAGCGATTGCTCGTCCTCTGCTGCGGACGTCGCTGGACTCCAGGACAGGTAAGTGTCCAAATATTAAAAGCCAGCAGCTGCTGTAGCTGTAGCTGCTGGCTTTTAATATTTTTTTTCCGGCGGAGCTCCGCTTTAAGTCAACCACATTATCTCTTACATTTGTCCCTAATTAAAATAAATATCCTGTATCATTATGTTTCTTTTTATTATTTTGTAATACATTTAAAAGCTGAACCACAAGCAATCAGCTAAATACACAGTTAAATTACTCACAAGAGAACTGTTTACCTGGGAAGGATTTGTAACTCTGATCGACCTGCCAGGCAATGAAGCCAGGTCATCTGACATGCCAGCAACAGCACAGCCAGAAAGACACTGTTAGGGTGATTTCTGAGGTCACTCTGTTACTCAATCTGTTAAACCCGATTGTCACTATTGCTTACTCTACTTGTCCCGGTCTGCATTGTAAAGATTGCAGTACAAATCCAGGTACATGGAACTTTAGGAAAACCTTTAATCGTATCTCCCTGGGGTTCTGCTTTAAAAACGTGTTTATTAATTTTTTTGTCGTTTTGGAAATATGTACAGTATTTCACAAAAGTGAGTACACCCCACACATTATTATAAATATTTTATTAGACCTTTTCATGTGACAACACTAAAGAAATGACACTTAACTACAATGTAAAGTAGTGAGTGTACAGCTTGTATAACAGTGTAAATTTGCTGTCCCTTAAAAAAAACTCAACACACAGACATTAATGTTGAAACCGCTGGCAACAAAAGTGAGTACACCCCTAAGTGAAAATATCCAAATTGGGTACAATTAGCCATTTTCCCTACCCAGTGTAACGTGACTTTTTAGTGTTACAAGGTCTCAGGTGTGAATGGCGAGCAGGTGTGTTAAATGCGGTGTTATCGCTCTCACTCTCTAATCCAGGTCACTGGAAGTTCAACATGGCGCCTCAGGGCAAAAAACTCTGAGGATCTGAAAAAAAGAATTGTTGCTCTACATAAAGATGGCCTAGGCTGTAAGAAGATTGCCAAGACCCTGAAACTGAGCTGCAGCATGATGGCCAAGACCATACAGCAGTTTAACAGGACAGGTTCCACTAAGAACAGGCCTCGCCATGGTGGACCAAAGAAGTTGAGTGTACATGCTCAGTGTCATATCCAGAGGTTGTCTTTGGGAAATAGATGTATGAGTGCTGCCAGCATTGCTGCAGAGGTTGAAGGGGTGGAGGGGTCAGCCTGTCAGTTCTCAGACCATACGCCGCACACTGCATCAAATTGGTCTGCATGGCTGTCGTCCCAGGGGCAGCCTCTTCTAAAGATAATGCACAAGAAAGCCTGCAAACAGTTTGCTAAAGACAAGCAGACTAAGGACATGGATTACTTGAACCATATCCTGTGGTCTGATGAGATCAAGATAAACGTATTTGGTACAGATGGTGTCAAGCGTGTGTGGTGGCAACCAGGTGAGGAGTACAAATACAAGTGTGTCTTGCCTACAGTCAAGAATGGTGGTGGGAATAACATGGACTGGGGCTGTGTGAGTGCTGCCAACAATGGGGAGCTACAGTTCATTGAGGGAACCATGAATGCCAACATGTACTTTGACATAATGAAGCAGAGCACGATCCCCTCCCTTCCGAGACTGGGCCGCAGGGCAGTATTCCAATATGATAACGACCCCAAATACACCTCCATGATGACCACAGTGCTGCTAAAGAAGCTGAGGGTAAAAGTGATGGACTGGTCAAGCATGTCTCCAGACCTAAACCCTATTGAGCATCTGTGGAGCATCCTCAAACAGAAGGTGGAAGAGCGCAAGGTCTCTAACATCCACCAGCTCCATGATGTCATCACGAAGGAGTGGAAAAGGACTCCAGTGGCAACCTGTGAAGCTCTGGTGAACTCCTTGCCCAAGAGGGTTAAAGCGGTTGTATACTGTTTTTTTTTTTACTTTTACCTACAGGTAAGCCTATACTTAGGCTTACCTGTAGGTAAAAAAAATCTCCTAAACCTTTACGGTTTAGGAGATATTCCCCTTGCACTGCGCCGGTGCATGCACACAGGGGATTCTGGGCTGAAGGCCCGGCGGACGCCGGACCTTGCCTGAAAGAAGTCTTCCGAGCGCATGCGCGGGTGTGACGACATTGCGGCTCCAGCCACTCACAGCGCTGGAGCCGCGATACCCGGAAGACACGCCGAGGCATAATGTCAGCTGCCTTGGCATGGACCGGGAGGGACACCGACAACTTGTTCTAAGGTAAGTATTTCATAATAAGCTAGTATGCGGTGCATACTAGCTCATTATGCCTTTTCCTTTACAGGTTTAAAAAAAAAAAGTCAGCGGGTATACAACCGCTTTAAGGTAGTGCTGGAAAATAATGGTGGCCACACAAAATATTGACACTTTGGGCCCAATTTGGACATTTTCACTTGTGGTGTACTCACTTTTGTTGCCAGCGGTTTAGACATTAATGGTTGTGTGTTGAGTTATTTTGAGGGGACAGCAAATTTACACTGTTATATAAGCTGTACACTGTAGCAAAGTGTGATTTCTTCAGTGTTGTCACATGAAAATATATAATAAAATATTTACAAAAATGTGAGGGGTGTACTCACTTTTGAGATATACTGTATATAATGTAAAATTAGCAGAACATACTGTTGCTAAAACTATTTTAAAAGAGCTTTTACATAAATCACATAGTACTCACTAAAATTGATCAGACTTTGATGGAAATGTCTAAAAATGTCAACTTGTTATTGTATTAAACACCTCCTCAATCAAATGACTTTGGATGTGATTACATTTGCCTTTGAATATGTAGACCTTATAAAATGTGCTCCCTGCAATCATTCTCTACTCAGCAGCTTGCAATTGTAACCTTTAAATCAATATTAATTATAGGAATATTTATAGCAAATAAGAATAATAGTTGTGCCAGATACCATGTTTAAAATTATTTATTAAATTATTACAAACTTAGTGATACTTATCTACTCACTGCCTGCATGAAATTTCAATACATATAAAATATACTTTAATGAAACTTTTTTTTACACTTATATCATAATAAATTTCATATGTTTTATACCAATATAACAGTATAGCAAACATAGGTTTATCTGTTCCCCTAATGTAGCATTATAAAATACATGTGAATATCAGGCACATACATAAAGAGCAAATACTTTTTAAGTACATGGAAGGGCTCTTTCACACGGGGCAGATCAGTCATGATCAGTCATCGCTCCGTTGATCCCCGCTGAGCTGGCGGATGACTGGGCGGTCCCCGCACACTGTGCAGGGACCGCCCTGTCAGAGCGCCGCTCTCCCCTATGGGGAATCGGATGACGACGGACCGTAGAGTCCGTTGTCATCCGATCCGCTCCACCGACGGAAGGTAAAATAGGGTTTTCCTCCGTCACACTTTAGCGGAGCGAATGTCAGCGGACATGTCACCGCTGACATCCATGCCTCCATTGGGCTACATGGAGCGTCCGTGCAGGTCCGCCTAAAAAACTGACAGGCGGACCTGAACGGACCCTCTGTGTGAAAGGGGCCGAAGGGGTTAAAAAAAATAGGGGAGAGGGGTGTCTCTCTTTAGCAAAGAAAACTGATTATGTCCTAAAGATAATTAACTAATTTAGATAAAAATGCAAGGTATGCTTAATGCCACCTCTCAGCAAAAAAAATAAAATAATGGAATCTGGAATTTTGAGATCCTCAGCTTTCTCAGTTCCCCAAATGAAGGTTAAAGTGGATGTAAACCCGAATTTTTTATTTATTTTTTGCTGTCACAATGTAGAGTATAAGATTGTTCTATCATTTGTGCCAGGTCTTGCCACAAAGAGTTAATCCAGCTCTGAGCAATCCTCTTTTATTGTTCAGTGAGATAAAACGGACAAACAGAGAAAAACCTTTGTCCGTTCCGCCCTCTTGATTTGAGTGACAGGTTATTTACATATCTCGTGCACTAGCTTTAGACAAGCATTATTTTTTAATTCCCACCCCCACCCCCACTCCTTTTCTGAAGTCATGTGGTTACTTTTCTGGATTTTGACTGGATGTTAGTGATCATAGCAGAAGGAATACACAGGAGAAAATGCATGTTGACAAGGGGAGTGTAGAGGTGGGCGGGGAGTCTAGTGACATCACGACTCCACCCACCGAGCTCCAGACAACAGATCCACCCACAGAAGCTTCAGTTTTTCAGTTCTTATAACAGACAGAGGGGAGACATTTGACAGGTAAGGATACATGCAGGAGGCATCTATATCCTTATAGATCAGCACTATGGCAGTAGTTTAGAAAGGATGAGAGTGGGTTTACATCCACTTTAAGTGATATCACCCTTTTCTAGGTGATCAAGGTATTTATTTTTCTCTCCTGATTTTTTAATGGTTTAATTAGCTTTTTTTTCGACAGGGCTAGAGTTTAAGTGGATCTTGCATTTTTGTTCTAGGTCAAATTAAAAAGTAAAAAAAAGCATTGGATACCATTTTCTCATGCAAACAAACTACAAAAATCAGCAAAGAATACATGACTTACTATTAATACAATGTATCTCTTGTGTTTCTGGCTCCACTTCATCAAGAGTTTCCAACTATGTCCACCCTTTCTACCCCCACCCCCTCCATCCATATAAATTGTACTATAGCTTCTATGAACGAAATGTGATTTATGAATGGAGCAGACCTGTCCATAGTGACCTCTGTCCCATGTTTCTTGTGCTAATTTTTATTTTATTTTTTATTCACTTAAGCTTAACAATGTAAGGAAGGACATATCATAAGACTTATATAGAAATAGTCATGTAGGACTTCATTCATGTCATGCTCTGCATCCAATTTAGGACCCAGCAGCAAAAAAAACTTAATACAGTACAAAATTACCATTTTATACAACGTTTGTAAGAAAGCGTAAGGAATAAAACAGCGTTCAGTGGATTAATTAAAAATATAAGATGTTAAGGTATAAAATATAAGATGTGGGCATACACCTCTGGCAACATAAAGGATAATATAATTGTATTTTGAAATCATCTTTTCAGCTGGCGAGCAAAGAATTTCAAGGACTAAGGGATAAATAAAATAAAGTAGGAGAAATTACATTCTCTTTTATGATATCACACCACATTTAAGTACATTTGATGAGCTGGCCTGTTGTAGCTGTTCATTTGAAATGCATGTTTTAAATAAAAAGTTTACAATTAACCTCTGTTTGTGCTGTAGTTAGGAATATCTTTATAAGTTTTTATTTAGAAAAAGTTATTAATTTATTTTGCATCCATTATGCAAACATGAAAATCAACAAGAATTCATAGTCAAACAGAGGGTGAAGAAATCATTAACAGATGATTCATTCATTTATAAAACTTGATCAAAAGTCATTCAGACTACAGTATTTCATGAAAAGTCCCTGAAGATGAGGAAGTTTAAATTAGTAAATGAAAATTATATTTAAAAGCCAGTTTATTGATTGTGCCTTGCAAACAATTTGAGTGAAAAATCATTTAAAACCCATTCACCCTTAAGCATTCTGTTTCAGTGCACTAATGCCCATTTATGTACATTGAGGCACACATTGATATGTATTACATTAGGGCTGCTAATTCATTATGAATGGGCGGTCAAGACACCAAAATAGATTAAAAAACCTTTATGACCTTTTGTTGATCCTTATTTTATGAATTGTGGTGTACTGCGGAGGATTGTGCATTGGTCACTAATGTACAGTGCGTTGGGGGTGTCATTCACAAAGAATAAAACCACAATGCACCTCACTTAGAGCAAGTTCGTTGCCATGCATTGTTTGAATGAGCATTGCCACAATGCTCATAAAGATTGATGTAATTACAATACCATAATCACTTCGCTATTTTGCAGTATTACAGGTAACTCTGCACAACTATCTTAGTCACTGACCCTGTCCTAGTAGCGATCAGATTCTAATGACTTTGAAAATAATTTCTATGCATTTTGCCATCAGTCAGTTCACAGATGCACATACTACTCATGCAGGAAACCTTTTTATACAGTAATATACAATGCGTTATAGTCTATGTGTTAGTAGATCTATCATAAATGGTCTGTGGGAAAATCCTGTTTCTGATTGACACATATTCAGGGAGGCAATCTTCACCATGAGGTGTGCAATAACATACGTGACCTAATATCATACCATGAACCACACATATAGATAAGGAAATGAATGGAGAACCACACATATAGATAAGGAAATGAATGGAAATATTTTAGTAAAATATTACTAAATTCCAGCTATGCAGATATTTTAATTTAAAGCTTGGTCACAGGTTTAACTACAGTAAACATTCACTAGCCCCCCTCTCTCATTTCCCATAGACTAAACTACAATTGTCCTCTCACCCCCGTCCATCCTAGTTGCTTACTGACCTATGTAGCATTGCCTCCTCTGGGATTTAAAGTATGTCAGCAAACTTAGTCCTTATTAACCTAAACTTGGATCTCAAGTCTTGATACAAGGGCCAAATCAAATCAAAAGAGACTCAGTAAGTAAATGGAGACAGCAGTAAAGACCTTTTTAAAAAAAAATAGAATGTGAGATACAGCATTGCATTCACATAACAGAAGGTATTTACAATTCCTCACTTCCAGCACAAAAGCCAAACATCAGAAGCTCAGTCTCTGCCTAAGAGTAAGTGGGTGGAGTCACATAAATCATTGCTTTTTGCCCCATTTAGTTATCAGTGCTTCCAGAACCACTGGTATATAGTGCAGATATAGCTATCATTTTACTGAACAATAAATATCAACTTGCATTCAGCTGTTTCAGATTTCTTATCAATGCAAGATATTGCTCGACCACCTCTATGATGTAGGGCTTGCAAGTTCCTGAGAACAGTACAAATATTAGGTCTTTGTAAAGTGGTAGAAAAGTAAACAAAAACCTCATGTCGAATGTGCTGTGAAATATAGCTTTGCCGTCTTATAACAGAAAGTATTTACATGTCATCATTTCCAGCACAAAACCTCAAAACAAAAAGCTCAGTTTCTGCTTATTGGTAAGTGGACGAGTCATGAAAATCAATTATTTTTGTCCCTTTTATCCATCAGTGCATCCAGAACCAACAGGATAGCCCGAATTTTCCAGTTACAGTAATACCAACTTGCATGCAGCTGTTTCAGTTTTTTTTGCCTTTATCAGTACAAGATATAACTTTACTCAGTCTATGATGCAGGACTTGTGAGTTCAGGGGAATAATAGAAGAGTTAATTTTACAGTGAGTTTGTACAAAAGGAACTGAAAAAGCCTACCTCTAAAGTCCATCAGACAGAATGTAAACACAGGGGCAGAATGTGTAGTGGGGGGATAGTGTGGTTTTATCTTAAAGGCTGTGGTATGCATATGTATGGTTAAAAGTACACACATACTTTATGTACGTTTTGCTCCAACAAAGTAATTTGATAGTGACCTATATTATTTGAAATAAATGATAATTATGTAAAGAAAAATTGAGAAAAGTAGTGAAAGATGTCAACTCTAATTTCAAGCTTCAAATCTTACCTGTGTTCTGATTTTGGCCCCAATGCAGCTACAGCAATCCAGTTCCAGCTCTGAGCCAGCTTTGGACTGTGTCTATTATAATTGTAACATTTCAACAAATATAACACCATAATGGTGGTGAATATTATGTTTTATGGCTTGTGTAAGGATTCTAGATATTGTAAGATGCTGTAGAAAAATACTTAATTGCCACAGGAAGGAGAAATAATTTCTATACAACAATTTTATAGCATGTTAATTTGGACTTTTGACCTTCCAGAAAAATATTTTCATAGTACACAGATGAGCTGTCTTTATTTTGCTATTTACTACCCTCCCAGTGTCTGCAAAATCAGAGTCAAATTTCCATACAACAATTGGATTGCTAGTACCTACACAGTAAATCATAATATATTTGTATTTATTAAGAAATTATTGATTGCACTGAAAAATATAATATTCACATAGTTGTTTGAGGTAGTAATAACTAGAGCTGATTAATGTGAACAAGAAAGTGAAAGTCACATTTGAAAGAGTCAATAAAATCCAGTGTTGTAGAGAAAACATAATGCTGACGATTTAACAGTTGGTCAGACTTTATCTGAACATAAAGTAGGAGCTATTTTATTACATTAAGGTATCTTATCTATTTATTTGCTCTCATAGAAAACAGGAGAAATGCTAAATATGTTCATACAGTGGGAACACTCATAATGAGAATTGGGTTTCACTGCATGATGCTTCTAAATTTGCCCCACTAATAGTAGCCAAACATTCAAATGCCTAATTGAACTGAGTAACCAAGTTGAAAGGCAAGAGCATAGTGCATTAAAATGCAGCATTTAGATGGAGTTATTAAGGTTAGGGCAGTCATCATTTAAGGAGATTAGTAACATGATCATGGCTCATGGTGACCAATCACAGAGCTGACATAGTAGTGAACATAGCAGCATTGTTTACTACTGTGACTGTGATTGCTGTGATTGGTCACAGTGATCACATGGTACCAGGGCCATTTACAGCAGGTCACAGATCAAGAGCACGCCCCAGTAGCCGGGTAAGTCTACCCACATCTGTGCTTCTCCTGTCCCGTTTTATGCAGTGGCAGGAAAGGAGGCAGTTGATTTCCCATATAATTTTGTATGTGATACATTTTAAATGCTACATTTTGAATGTAAGGTGTAACAAGTTGAATTAATATTAAAGTGATTGTAAACAATCACCTTGTAAAACAACCCATTCAGTTTAAAATAAAAATGAAAGGAAAAACATTTTTGTATAGATATAAAAAAACATTCTAAATACCTTTTTTATAAATGATCACATTCCCTCTGTTCTCAACAGCATAAGAGCTTGGGGAAGGAGAAGCAGCAGCACAATGAGCTTGCCAGTAAATGGCTGTGCAGTGGGGGGGGGGGGTGTCAGGACAAGTGCATTGGAGGAGAACTCACTGAGTTCCCAGCATAGCTAGAGAACTGACCACATTGTGCTCTCTTGCTTAGTGTGGTCAGTTTTTAATAGGAAAGCAGATGGGCTGGCAGGAACACCTGGGATTTTACATAAAGGAAGCAATACAAAGAGAACAGGATACTTTCTCATACAAGTACATGGTACAGCAGGTAAATATATGGAATATTAAGTGTTGGGTTAACAAATGCTTTACAAAATCTAGTGTGGCGCTCAAAACAATAAAAATAAGTAAATGGCTACTTAAAGCAATGAAAACAACAGTGCTCTAATAACACAATTATACATGTGAGTCCGCTACAAGGGTATTCAGATGAATTGTCCTCTTTGCGAACTGTGTGATATACCGTGAAGGTACAACGTGAAAATGGAATAAAGTCCCAAATAACAAAAATATATGTGATCATGGATGTCCTTCAATGGATGACCTTCCCACAATGCAGATTGACAAAGGGACTTCAATGTAGAAGATGAATCAAGCAAGGAGAAGACACTAGTTGTTATAGATGGGTACTCTTACCGCTGATGGTGGACCCACCTACCGTACGGCAGTGGGTCTTGCAGGCTTAATGGTCACCAAGACCAAACGGGATGTAACTGGATGTCCTGGGTCCTCACTTGAACTCCAACCGGATGATGAAAAGGTAACTCAAACGATGGATGGTTCTCACATGGGCCAGGTTCCACAGCAATCCGCGAAAAATATAAAGATGGAAGAAAACCAAAAAGACTCCAGATGGTGCAGGTCAATAAAAACCGATTGCCGGAATTTTATTAAATAAAAAAATTTTGTCCAACAATCATGCAGACAAATAAAAAGTGATCACGAAATAAAAATATATTCAAAGCAATATGGGGTGCAGCGTCAGCAGGCCCTACGCGTTTCGACTACTACAGTCTTCAACAGTGGCATGACCCTGTTGAAGACTGTAGTAGTTACATCCAGTTACATCCCGTTTGGTCTTGGTGACCATTAAGCCTGCAAGACCCACTGCCGTACGGTAGGTGGGTCCACCATCAGCGGTAAGAGTACCCATCTATAACAACTAGTGTCTTCTCCTTGCTTGATTCATCTTCTACATTGAAGTCCCTTTGTCAATCTGCATTGTGGGAAGGTCATCCATTGAAGGACATCCATGATCACATATATTTTTGTTATTTGGGACTTTATTCCATTTTCACGTTGTACCTTCACGGTATATCACACAGTTCGCAAAGAGGACAATTCATCTGAATACCCTTGTAGCGGACTCACATGTATAATTGTGTTATTAGAGCACTGTTGTTTTCATTGCTTTAAGTAGCCATTTACTTATTTTTATTGTTTTGAGCGTCACACTATTTTTATTCACCATTCCTGTACACTTTGTTTGTTTGAGTGTTGGCAGCTTGTATGCACATTGTTTTTGGTTTAGCGCAGTATTTTCCCCCTTTTTTACAAAATCTAGATAGGAAATAATATGAGAAGACCATGGGACTTGATTATATGTGGGAAGCCAAAAAAAATGCAGGGTAGTGCCACTGCTACATACATGGCACTAAGACATGGAGGACAACACTGCTATCATAATGCTGTATATACTACATAACAGTAGTTTTACCCTGATTGACCAGATGGTGGTCATGGGAGTAGTTTAATATGACTCTGTCACTAACTCTCTAAATTGAAACTAAAGGCACCCTGTAAAAGAAGCTAAGGCTATCACAGGGGGTGGTGGGAGGCCAGGTATCCAACACATCCAGAAGTGTTTGAAGCCAGCAGCAGCCTTAGCTCTGCAAGAGAGAGAGAAGACTGGAGTTACTCCCCAATAGTAAGGTACTATAAGTATTCTTGTTTTACAGAATGAATAAGAAAAACATCTGTGTTGAAACAGAAGAAAAGTGTTAAGACAAGAGATTGCCAAACAAATAACAATTAAAAACATAAAAAACCCTTTAAATGAAAAGCATGGGGATGACCTGACCCTGCCTGTGAATACAAACAACTGCATCAAAATTGACATTTACAAAGAAAAAAGAGTGTTTAACCACTTGTCCCCCGCCCACTGTCAATTGACGGCGGGCGGAGGATACTCTTTTTCTGGGAGGACGTCATATGACGTCCTCCCTTTAAAACGAGCTAGGAGGCGCGCGCCCGCCGCGTTCACAAGGCCCCGGTGCGAGTGCCCGGGAAACGAGCAGGAAAGTGGATCTCTGTGTGTAAACACAGAGATCCACATCCTGTGAGGGAGAGGGGACCGATGGTGTGTCCCTTGTACATAGGGACAACCATCGGTCACCTCCCCCAGTCAGTACCCTCCCCCCACAGTAAGAACACTTTGAGGGAACATATTTAACCCATTCCCGCCCCCTAGTGGTTAACCCCTTCCCTGCCAATCACATTTATACAGTAATCAATGCATTTTTATAGCAGGGATCACTGTATAAATGTGAATGGTCCCAAAAATGTGTCAAAAGTGTCCGATGTGTCCGCCGCAATATCGCAGTCACAATAAAAAATCGCAGATCGCCGCCATTACTAATAAAAAAATAAAAAAATAAAAATGCTATAAATCTATCCCCAATTTTGTACACGCTATAACTTTTGCGCAAACCAATCAATACGCGCTTATTGCGATTTTTTTTTTTACCAAAAATATGTAGAAGAATACGTATCGGCCTAAACTGAGGAAAATTTTATTTAAAAAAAAAAATGGGTATTTATTATAGCAAAAAGTAAAAAATTGTGGTTTTTTTTCCAAACTGGACGCTCTTCTTTTGTTTATAGCGCAAAACATAAAAACCGCAGCGGTGATCAAATACCACCAAAAGAAAGCTCTATTTGTGGGAAAAAAAGGACACAAATTTCGTTTGGGAGCCACGTCGCACGACCGCGCAATTGTCATTCAAAGTGTGACAGCGCTGAAAGCTGAAAAATGGCTTGGGCAGGAAGGGGGTTTTCGTGCACAGTAGAGAAGTGGTTAAATTGTCAACAAAAGGACAGCCCCAGAACACCTTGTTCTGTTTGTAAACAAAGTGGCAGATGATTCCATTCATCTATTCCAGACCCGTATTCTAGATTAGGGTGACAATGGGGGGGACCCCCTACACAAAATATAATGGCATAGGGTTCCCTCTTTATTGAAACCAGGGCCCTCAGCTCTGGTATTGATTTTAAAAGGGACTCCATGCAAAAATAAAGATGGGGTCTACCCCAAAAATACATACTAGCCTAATATCTGAGCATGCAGCCTTGCAAGTCATTATAGGGGGTGTCAGTGTGTGTGTATTCCTCCGAACCCTACCAGGCCACAGTCCCTCCACCTTGCCCACCCAGGCGACCCGGTGTTGGTGGGGGACTTATCAGAATCTGGAAGCTCCCTTTAATAATAAGGACACTGCCACCCCCATGTAAATAAGTTAGGGGTAAATAGTACACCTACGCATTCACAAATAAGCAAAGTGTAAATAAAGACAGAGACCGATTTTGACAAGTCATTTAATAAAAAAAAAATTCCCACAATGTACAACCTTCATCAATCACATCATCCAGCAATGATCCACATCAAACGTGGTGCCCAACATTCACTGACACACATCTGTTCTTATCACTTTACTTCTGCTAAATTAAAGACCCAAAGGATTACCTCTAATGTCAATGCTGGGACAAGGTCAAATAGTGCCCACGTGAAGATATCAAATTGTAGGGCCGAAACAACTAATCGATTAATCGACAACTAATCGATTATGAAATTAATCGATTACCATTTTCATAATCGATTAATCGGCCAGTAACATAACGGGGTTAAAAAAAAAATTTGCCTTTTATAGTACAAAAAGAGAAAATCGCTACTGTAAATATTACTTTCACTGTCCCACAGTAAAAAATGAACCCCTTACAGTAGCGATTATTGCCTCTTTTTGTACTAATTTTAGTTTTTTTAACCCCATTATGTTACTAGACATCTCAGGCCTGGGTCACACCTCTGTGTTTTTTGGTCCTTTTTGCAGAAACACACTACAGTGCATTTACATGGATTCCTATGGGACACATTCACATCCATGATTTTTTCAGCTGCCACGTATTTGGAAAGGACAAAGACTTTTTTTAACGTAAAACGGTGCTATTTTGGCTCAATATACTTCAATTGCGAAGCTGCAGAAAAGCGTGTAATGCGTTTTGCGGCAATTTGTGTTTTTTAATCTGCCCAACAACAAATTGGCCAAAAAATATGTAAAAATGCAAATCGCAGCTAAATTACAGTTTTTTTTTTTTTAAAGGTTATTAAAAATAATCGACCAACGAATCGATTATGAAAATAATCGTTAGTTGCAGTCCTACCAAATTGCTCCCCCCAGGTGGAGTAGGAGATGAGGTGGTGTTAATAGTGATGCTTGCAGCATGCTGCACAAAAACATATGTAACATATGAGTTTAATGATAATACATTTTCTATCCTACAGTGAGATATGGGGCAACATCAGGGGTGTCACTAAAAGGAAAGGTGTCCCTGCATCGGTTGTGTCACTGGAAGGAAAAGTGTCCCTGTATCAGTGGTGTCAATAGAAGGAAATGGTGTCCCTGTTTCAGTGGTATCACTGGAGGGAAAAATGTCCCTGCATCCATGGTCTCACTGGAAATATAAATGTCCCTGCATCGGTGGTGTCACTGAAAGGAGAAAATGTCCCTGCTTAAGTGGGTTCACTAGAAGGAAGAAATGCCCTCTGTGTCATGGTTTCACTGGAAGGAAAAATGTCCCTGAATGGTGATGTCACTGAAAGAAAAATATATATATATATTTCTGATTAATGACTGTGAGATAAACAACAATGTTGTGTTAGATGCAAAGAAAGCTCCATAAGTGCTATTTGAACACTTTTCTTTATTGTGCTCAAATGCTGTGCTTGCAATAACTCATAATTGAATGCATTAGCCACTCTATTTTAAAGTTTGAACCTAGTCAGTTATATTTTCCTTTTTTTTCTACCTAGGAAGTTTTTGGAATGCAGCTTCTTTTAATACAGTATCATCCTACCTGCATTTCCCTACCTTTGATGGAGAACTTAGTGCAGATGTATCTTTCTTCTTCAAGACTGCATCGCCATCTGGACTGTTCTTAGAAAACCTGGGAATCAAAGATTTTATTCGAATTGAATTGGAATGTAAGTCTCATTTTGTAACCCCTATTTAAGAACAAAGTCTATAACAGATTATAACCAGCTAAGTTTGTCTCTTTGGCAATTAACTATGATAATGAGATGACATTTCTACTACATAAAGCTGTATGCATATTGCTAAAACATAAGGTATTTCTCTGGTTGACTAAAGACCCCTGACCCAAAAAGAAAAGTTCTCTGTATTTATAAACCAGATGATCTCATAATATAGCTGCCAGTAGACCTTTAAATTGTCAGCCCATCCAAAATTCATATTTTGTTATTAAAGCAGCCTGGTAGGTTACCTAAGGTTCTGGCTTATAATATGCCTTGAGTAAATTAACAGTAAGATCTCTCCAGCCTAGTTCCCTTTTCTGTTGCTGTCCATTGGTGAGTTTTTGATGTTCCTGCCCACCTATGCATGTGCCACAAGCTAAAAGAGGTATAATGATCAGGTTAAGTACCTCTCCGACATTTGACCTCAATAACCTTTTAAATGTGCAGTTAACAAAAGACAGGGTCATAGGAAGCATTTGTATCCTTTTAATCTATGCTAGGGCATTAATCTTTTCCATTGCTATTACATTTTACTTAATGAAAATATAGATTATTATAATAAGTTAAAAATAAGTCTGTATACTCTGTTGCTTTTTTTCCAGCTCCAACAGATGTGTTTTTTTCATTTGATGTTGGGAATGGGCCCCTAGAGGTTAGAATACACTCGCCAACTCCTCTGAATGACAGCCAGTGGCATTTTGTAAAGGCAGAGAGAAACATTAAAGAAGCTTCTCTACAAGTAGACTACTTACCACAAAAAACGTACGCTACTTCTTCTGATGGTCACATACGACTACAACTCTACAGTCAGCTTTTTATAGGTAAGTAGTAAACATTAACAGATGCATTTACACAGTTAAGATTATAAATTAAAATGTATTTTTTTAAATATAATTGCTTACAACTAAAAAATACGGGGTTAAAGCCTTTCCCCCCCCCCCAAAAAAAAAAGGATTATGTGGTTTTCTCTTCCCTTCCCTAGAGGTTTCCTATAAATTTCAGTCATTATAACATCTACCCAATCATCAGAACAGGAAGTAGGGGAAAATGTATCCAGGGGACCCAAACAAAAATATAAGCATCAATACACCTCTGCAAAAACCTTAAAAAAGTTTAGTTGTTAATAGAACTGTGAGTCTCACCCCTTACTGTAAAAACAGTTTTTAAGAGTGGTATATATGCTATGGTTTATCTTTACAGCATTGACGTTTGGGATTTTTTTGGCCCATATTGTATTATTGGCAATAAATGTTTTATGCTTAGAAATTACACTGTATACATACAATTGATATGTAGTATCATACAGATTTAGGTACATAAAATAGCCACATGAAGCTAGGGTGTTACATCATAAATAATGTAACTTGTTTTTCAATTATTTCAGTACAACTCAACCTATTGTCATAATATAATTAATGAACAAAGTGAATCTGTATTAAAAATTGACTTTTTTGAAAGTTTGTAGATTAAGGGAAATGTATTGGTTAAACATAAAGGATGGTGATTTAACAATATCCTCTACACATTAGTTCTGTAGACTTCTACGTCTATTTAAAAAGTAACTCTAAATTTGAAGTGATTATTAAGTTAAAAGTAATAGAACCAATTTATCATGGATGGTTAACTGACCTTGAATGCCTCCTTTTTTGGATTTTGACTTCCTCTATTTATCAAAAAGAAGAAATTGATTTATTGGAATAATAGTCATTATAGGACAAGCCTTTCCATGAATTACCTTGAAAATTAATTGTTTCTTGTTAAATGAAGTGTTGCTACTTTTTTAGAATTACGCTGCCATATGCAAAGCTAATACCTTTAATTTTCAAAGTACATTTGTTTGCCATGTAGGCAATCTACAACTATTCAGATAATTTGAATATACGTAGATGTGTTTCCATGATCCAATGAACCTGCAATTTCTTTATAGATTACTATGTCTATTTTTAAATGTTTACCTGAGTATTTCAACCAGTCTTTCATTTTATTTGTTTACACTAGTCATCTTTTCGAAATTGTGGAGTTCTGGTTTATATACATGCAAAATGGGGGATAGGTGCTGAGGATGGTCTATAGAGTAAAAATTCCCACATCCCATTGGCTAAATGTACGGGAAAAGGGGGGGTTTCCTCTTAGGGGACTTTGGAGGGAACTTTTACTCTAGTATTAAATGCGTAGTACACAAATGGAAAGTACAAAGTTATTTTATTTCCACCAGGGTGTTGGTGGTGAGTAAGAATATCTTACAGGAGTAATAGGTTTGAACATAGGAAGGATGCTAACACAAAAACATACAAAACATGAAATAATACAATTAGGAACACCATATAGTTACAAAAAACATATAATGGTGAAAACCGACGTGTTTCGAAAAGTACAGTGATTTTCTTCTTCAGGGAGATGATTGTGTCAAACAGGCATATTTAGTATGTCTAAAAAATGAAAAAAGACATTAATGAACAAAGATTATACATAAAGGAGTAGGTGTATAGTAACATTTTTCATGTGTTTAAAAGGCTGCTGACCATGTGTATGAACTTGGGGATCATAAGGTTGCATCCGTGGGGGAGGGATGGAAAACATAAAATCAAATCAAAAAAGCACCAGGGAAGAAACCTCTTATTCCAGATGAGCCAAGTCCTACCGGTGTCCGGTGCCCAGCACCAACCCCAGCGGAGAGAAGGCTCCCCAACAAGGGGCACGTAGCGCTGAAAGTAAGGTCACAGACCGGTGTGTAGAGTATAAACTGCAGAGTGGAAAAAACAGAAAAATAGGTACACACATATATATGCGTCTGCTATTATGAAGAAACGATACAGAGTGACCTAAGGCCCTGTGTGTCAAACAAAGAGACCACACTTGGGTCCATAGGGTGGTAGTTGCTGTACCTGTGGGCTGGTCCAATAATGGAAGGCTTGCTGTCATGCACTGAATTCTGATGCTGGAAGAGTTTGGAAAAGGCTAAGTAGTTGGGTTACCTCCGTTTCAATATTGATAGACGGACCGTTAGAGTGGGGGGAAGGGGATGGTTTACAGGGTAGGTATACACCCCTTTCCGACGGTACTCATCAGTGATGTTGGAGGAGACAGGAAAAAACCTTGGCCTGTGTGCAGATAATGGTAAAGGGTATATAGGGTTAAAAAGGTCTGTCAGGTCTGTATAAAGGACTGGTACTGTATTAATGGGTGATGGGGGTATATACAGATAGGTGTGAATCTAAGTATCATTACCCCTCTCTGGGAGGGGGGGGTAGGGAGAAAACGTATGCTTAAAACTGATCATAGGGTGATATGGAGTAGTGTGAGTGATCAGCAAGAAATGCTGATACTGGGTTGAAATTGCAAAGTGAGCCTAAATGAATGCAGGCAAATAAAGTTTAAACAGGCACTGGCAGCAAGAGACAGGGAGAAATAAAAACAAACACAAAGGTTCAGGGGATTCCCTTTTAGCAGGATCATGGAGGCAGGCATGAAGCACAGCAGCGTGTGTTGGAATGAGTTCAGCTGGTGGTGTAGAGCCAGCTGTGAACGGTGTCCAATTTAAAGTTTGAAGTAAGGGGGGGTGGGGGTCACGCTAACCAATCAGGCACAGGCCTGGCAAGTGATGCACAGCTGTGCCTGATGTGCGCGCCCCTCGGGCCTTCGACGCGCGCACCCGCCCCCTCACGCCGGGCCGGTCACCATGGAGATGGAACACACATGGGAGGCACCGACATGCGCGCGTGTGACGTCGTGCTGACGTCAGGCGCACAAGGCTGGGGGCGTGGACCCGCGCCGGTGACCCGCGGCGCAGAGGGTGGTGGAACGCAGCCGAAGAGAAAACTCCGGCCAGTCCCTCCCACCTAAGGAGGAGGTGCCGCCCATGCAACTGACGCATGTGACGGCCCCCCTGCGCCGAGTGGGGAGACGCCGGAGGGGGAGGAGGTAGTGCCCAGAGTGAAATGCCCATACACTCGGGCGCAGGTGGGAGACCGCTCGGATGGCAGAGGAACAAGAGGCTGGGCAATGTGAGGCAGGTGCCAATGGATGAAGGGCACAAACAGAATGTTAATACTCAAGTCAAAGAGGAACACACATTTAAAAAAAGGAAACATTGGTTTAGATAAAAGGAACATTAAAAACCAAAAGGGTAAAGGTTTTTGGATATCAAAAAGGGGTTGGAAATTATATGTATATACAGAATATTAAAAATATACTATATACAGATATACAGAGAAAAAAAAATAACCCAAATAATGCATAGAGACCTTGAAGAGGCTAGATGTCGATGGTGGGAATGGGGGAACATAAAGAGATAAAATATCTTGTTTTCTGGGATATGGGCATGATGGGGTAGCCCGGTGGTGGGAGGTGGTGATTCCCACGCAAAGGGAAGGGCGTGTGTGGAGATGCTGGTAAAGCTGCATGGTGGTGCGTGGGAGGGGGAAGAAGAGGGGAAGAGGGGGGGGGGGAAGGGGGAAAGTGAGAGTGACCTGGCGAGGGGGGAAGGAGAGGGAAGAAAGAGGAGGAGGAATGGAGGGGTTGAGTGGGGGGGCAAAAAGAAAGAAAAAGGGGGGTAAAGGGTGGGAAGGTGGAGAACAGGGGGGGAAATGGACGTGTGTGGGTGGGGATTCAATGTATGTATTCAGGTTCCCATTCGGAACCGCCTGATTCGAAGCCCTCCAGGAACGGTCTATATGATATGGACCCGTTGAGTCCAGGGGGTTGAGTGGCATTGAGTCTGAAAATCCACTTTTGTTCAAGTTGTAAGAGGGTTTTGTTGATGTCACCCCCCTAATGCCGGTATGGACCCTGTCGATGAGCAGAAATTAGAATTTGGGGCAGATGCCCTCATGTACTTTAGTTACATGTCTGCCTAGAGGTAGGTTAGGGTTACATGTTCTCATTGCAGTGATGTGTTTGTATGCTCTGCGCCAGAATTCTTGGATTGTCTTGCCAACATAGAAACAGGAGCATTCACATATCATTAAGTAAACAACTCCACTGGTCTTACAGTTCGCGAAGTGTCTTGGTGTATAGGGTTTCCCGTTAGGCAAGATGACTTTCTTTGCAATGTTTATAAATTGGCAGTAATTGCAACCACCACATGTGAAGGTGCCTTTATTTTTGCAAGGGTCACGTTTGCCATCCGCTTTAAATTCACTGCAGACGAGTTGGTCTCTGAGAGACATAGCCCGTCTGTAGGTGAAGACCGGAGTGGTGGACACAAAGGGGCCAACTAATGGGTCCATTTTTAGCATGTGCCAATACTTGGCAATCGTTCTTTTGATTGCCAAATGTTGGTTTGAGAACTTGGTAATGATGGAGATTGGAACCACTTTCGTATTTTTTTTGGATGCTGGGTTGTATAAAATATTGTCCCTTGTTCTGGCACTCACTCTTTTAAATGCCTTCTTTAGGCATTTGTTGGAGTAACCACGGGCCAGTAGGCGAGTTCTGAGGATGTCAGCTTCCTGTTTGAAAATATTGTCATCAGTGCAGTTTCTTCTAGTACGTAGGTACTGGCTATAGGGAATAGAGCAAATCGTGGGTTGTGGGTGGAAGCTGCTGGCATGAAGTATAGAATTGCCAGCAGAGGGTTTCCTAAACAGGCTGGTGGAGAGATTGCCCTTACTGTCCTTGTGTATAGTGACATCGAGGAAAGTGATGCTCTCATGGCTCCAGGTCATAGTGAAAGTTAGATTGAAGTTATTGTTGTTGAGGTGTTGGAGAAATGTTGGTAGGGTGTTGGTCGGGCCCCTCCATATGAGTAGAATATCATCTATGTACCGGAACCATGTGACCACACTTTCCATATAAGGGGCGAACAGTGTAGATTGACTGAGCATCCGTTCCCATTCCCCCAGGTACAGGTTGGCATATGAGGGAGCACACGAAGTACCCATAGCCACCCCCTGTACGTGGAGGAAGTGGGATCCATTGAAGGTGAAAGAATTGTGATGCAGAATAAATTCCAGGGCTGCCACAAGGAATAAATTTGTTTTCTTCTCGTATTTACTATTTTGCGCAATTATGTGTCGTATACATGCTAGGCCTTTGTCATGCGGTATAGAGCTATAGAGGGCCTCAACATCTAGTGCTACCAGCACAGATGCTGGGGGCATGGAAAGCCCTTCCAAGCTCTGTAGCAGATGTGGAGTATCTCTAATGTAGCTTGGAAGGCTGAGAACGTGGGGGCGAAGATAGCCGTCTACAAACCTACTTAGTTTTTCTATCAGGGAGCCGTTTCCAGAGATAATAGGTCTCCCGGATGGTTCGGTCATGCTTTTATGTAGTTTGGGGAGAGAATAGAACGTCGGTGTACGTGGATGTACAGTACGGACAAAGTCCCATTCTGCCTTGTTTAGGATTTTTTCAGTGTATGCTCCATCCACCAGTTCGTAGAATTCCCTATGGTATCTCTCAATTTTATTGGCGGGGATTTTTAAGTACCAATCTTTGTTGTCAAGTATTGTGGAGCACATTTCTAAATATCGGTCGTTGTCCATGACAACGATGTTTCCCCCTTTGTCAGATGGTTTGATGGTGATGGTGGGGTTTTCTTTCAGTTGTTTTAGGGCCTCGCGTTCCGTCTTATTTAAATTATCGTTGTTGCGCTGGGGTGACTTTATTTTACGGATGTCTCTGCTTACAAGGTTCATAAATGCCATAACGTTGGGGTTGACATTGAGATTCGGAAAATGATCTGATTTCTTTTTAATGCATGGGGGTGGTGTTGGAAGGTCTGATTGGTCAAATCGGCCGAGCAATTGCTCAAGGTCTATTTGGTCAATTAAATCGGGTGTCTCGTTTTCCTCAAGGAGTGCCACTAAGGTATCTAATGCTTCAAGTTCGTAGGGTTTATATACATGTTGACAAGCTTTGGGATTGTGTCTATGAACAAAAGTGGCTTGTTTTTAGATGAGTTCTGTTTGCATTTGACGTTAGTTTGAGATGCTTCTAAAATCAATTAGAGTTTTACAGGTGCATATCATTTGCAGTTGACCTCTATCTGACCTGCATTTCACCACCATTTAAGCGGTGTCAATCAGCTTAACCACTTTAGGACCAGCGCACACACATATACGTCGTCAGAATGGCACGGACAGACAAATGGGTGTACAGGCACGTCCCTTTAAATTTGCTGCCGGGTTGCGCCTGCCGTGAGCTCCGTGACCGCGCCCGCGGGACCCGCGTACTCGATGTCCGCTGGTGTCCCGCGATTGTGTCACGGAGCTGAAGAACGGGGAGATGTTAGTGTAAACACAACATCTCCCCGTTCTTCCTAGTGACATGTCACTGATCGTCTGTTCCCTCTCATCGGGAACAGCGATCAGTGACGTGCCACTTGTAGCCACGCCCCCTAACAGTTAGAATCACTCCCTAGGACACACTTAACCCCTTCCTAATCCCCTAGTGGTTAACCCCTTCACTGCCAGTGTCATTTTTACAGTAATCAGTGCATTTTTATAGCACTGATCGCTGTATCAATGACCATGGTCCCAAAATGGCGTCAAAAGTGTCCGATGTGTCCGCCATAATGTCGCAGTCATGATAAAAATCGCTGATCGCCGCCATTACTAGTGAAAAATAAATTATTAATAACAATGCCATAAACTATCCCCTAGTTTGTAGACGCTCTAACTTTTGCGCAAACCAATCAATAAACGCTTATTACAATTTTTTTTACCAAAAATATGTAGAAGAATATGTATTGGCCTAAACTGAGGGAAAAATTAATTTTTTTTATATATTTTTGGGGGATATTTATTATAGCAAAAAGTAAAAAATATAGCTTTTTTTCAAAGATGTCGCTCTATTTTTGTTAATAACGCAAAAAATTCAAACCGCAGAGGTGATCAAATACCACCAAAAGAAAGCTCTACTTGTGAGAAAAAAAGGACGTCAATTTTGTTCGGGAGGCACGTCACATGACCGCGCATTTGTCAGTTAAAGTGACGCAGTGCCGAATCGCAAAAAGTGCTCTGGTCTTTGGCCAGCCAAATGGTCTGGGGCTTAAGTGGTTAAAGCTGTTTTTGCATTTTTTTGACTGGTATTGGGAGATATGCCGTTCTGATGCAAACAAATGCTCTTTGATGCAGGTTCTTAGGCTTATATTACACTAGAGATTAGTCCACTGCTGACAACCTTCTCCCCTGGCATTCATCCTTCACTGCTTGAACCATCAAGGGAGTTCCATCCAAGGGCAGATATGCCAGTGTGAAATGGCCCTCACAGCGGGTCTACTTTTTAAAAAGGTTCTAGATGCTGATCTTGTGAGGGAAACTCTGGGTTTCAGAGAATGATTTTAATTTCTACCTTTTGTACTGGTGGTGACAGTCTGCTTGTAATTGTAATATGGATGCTGCCATAAAGTTTATCTATACAGAAGACTTTTTTTTTTACTTTTGTTTAGAATGGAGAAATGTTAGAATCCCTATTGAGTTTTATTGCTATCCAGGACTCTAGAAAGATTGCCCCCTTTTTCTCTTCTGAAGACATTGTTTTACCATAAGAGAAGTGAGGAAAAATCTAATGGGAAAAAGAAAACACAGTTCTAGAATTCCCCTACTTAACCACCCCTGCCCTGTAAGGTTTTACCCACTTGGTGACCATGGCATGTTTTTCTGTTCAGTACTGTGCTATTTTAAATGGCAATTGTGCAGTCATGCAAAGCTGTACACAAATGGAATTTTTACCAGTTTTGTCACATAAATTGAGCTTTCTTTTGGTGGTATTTGACCACCACTGAGTTTTTTATTTTTTGCAATATAAACAAAAAATACCCAAAATTTTGAACAAAAAATATTTTCTACTTTCTGTTATAAAACATATCCAATAAAATAAAACAAAATGTATTCTGCTACATGTCTTTGGTAAAAAAATCCCAATAAGTGTATATTTATTGGTTTGCGTGAAAGTTATAGCGTCTACAAACTATGGTAAATATTTGAAAATGTATAAATTCTGATGTACTGACAGCTCATTTCTTGAGGCCCTTAAAATGCCAGGACAGTACAAATACAGTACACCTTTTTGGAAAGTATTGAAGCATTTAGTAAAAGGCATGACAAATTTTTTGAAGTTGTAATTTTTGTCACAATTTTTTTTTAAATGAAGAAATTAAAAACCTTATTCTTTTCTTTTACATACTGTCACCAGTGCTGTATAGCATTGGCGGTGATCAGGGACACTGACTGGGGACAAAAAACAAAACATTTAAATATTTTTTTAACATTTTTTATTTTTTTATAATATTTTTTTTACATACTTTTATCAGAGTAGCTCAGTGTCACCATAGTAACACTTTACTAATCTGAGGGGGTGATCAGGGATTTTTTTTTTACACACTTTGATTGCTGTTACAATGATGAACAGTTGTGATTACTAGTGATCTTTAATTGGCTACAGCTAATCATATGCACATGGTACAAGGTGCTGTGATTGATCCAGGTACCATGTGATAGATGTGGCATAGGAAGCATCACAGCATAGGAAACACATCTGTTGATTAATTCATTCATAACTGCATTGATGACATTGTGATCATGTGATCTTGTGGACACAGCAGTTGTGGGAGTGGCGTGCTGCACACCACTAACCCGGGACAGGCTGGATGATGTACATGTATGTGATTCAGCCTGCCCATGCCAGCCACCCATAATAAAAGTTTTGTTAGCAGTCGGCCAGTGGTTAATCATTTTTTTACTGCCATACACCTAAAAATGGTGAAGTACTGAATGGTTCTTTACCCAGTACTGTTGATAAATGGCAGACAGCCACTACCAGACAACTATTCTGCTCAATAATGCCTGTGAACCAAGCCATCCTCAGACTATTCTGATCAACCCAAGGGTTCTCAGATGTAGACAATGTATATCATAAATCTCGGGAGCTACAGTATGATTACATTTAATCCTTGCATATGTGCAGGTGAACCTATGTACACCCCCCCCCCTCCACACACACACAAATGGCTGGACAATAGGCTTTGTGGATTGAACACAGGTCTACTGTCTACCATACACTCTCCAATTTGCACAATAAATCTCAGGAAGGTTCCATTCTGCTTTTTATCCCTATATTATGCACAGGCTGCACTGCTTGCAGCTATTGTGTTTAAATTGATATTTGTTGGCCTTGTATCTTGATTTTTGGTTTGATTACTCTAAAGAACTCTCTTTATTATAGTTATATGGGCATCAGGTATTGGGATTCATTTTTAAATGTTTTAAAGTGGATGTAAACCCTCCATATACCCAGTGAAGTGAACAGCCTCAGATGATACACAGGGATGAACAGTTTTATATACTGTTCAGTAGGGATGAGCTCGGTGTTCGAGTCGAACATAAGTTCGAGTCGAACATCGGCTGTTCGACCGTTCGGCGAACATCGAACGATTTGGGCCGTTCACGCCAAATTCGAGTGACGCGAACGGCCCACAATACACTGCGCCATCGCAGTGCAATCCCGGCGCTGTGATTGGCCAAGCATGCACTGTGACCCCGCATGCTTGGCCAATCACAGCGGCGGCAGCTAGGAGAGCCAAAATTGACAACAGGCAGGTTGCCTGTGGCCAATTATAGCTCAGGGGGTTTAGCACACGCCCCACACTATAAAAGGCCGCCAGCGCGGCGGCCTTCTGTAGTGTGTTCTGGCGCAGGGAAAGAGTTACATAGGCAGGGACAGTGTCAGTGCTATTTGTACCTCAAACTTGTGTGTAGGGAGAGAGAAGTATAGGCAGGGAGAGTGTCAGTGTCATATTCTTTGCTAAACCTTGTGTGCAGGGAGAGAGAAGGATAGGCAGGGAGAGTGTCAGTGTCATATTCTTTGAAAAACCTTGTGTGCAGGGAGAGAGAAGGATAGGCAGGGAACAGTGTCAGTGTCATATTCTTTGCTAAACCTTGTGTGCAGGGAGAGAGAAGGATAGGCAGGGAGAGTGTCAGTGTCATATACTTTGATAAACCTTGTGTGCAGGGAGAGAGAAGGATAGGCAGGGGACAGTGTCAGTGTCATATTCTTTGCTAAACCTTGTGTGCAGGGAGAGAGAAGGATAGGTAGGGAGAGTGTCAGTGTCATATACTTTGATAAACCTTGTGTGCAGGGAGAGAGAAGGATAGGCAGGGGACAGTGTCAGTGTCATTGTTGCTAAGCCTCCTGCACATTATACACCTGAAGTTAGCCCGTATTGCTGTGTTTTCCTGGTGTGTTACATCAACAGGCATTTGCAGCACTTACAGCGGGCGGAGTGTGCCTCCTGCACTTTATACACCTGAAGTTAGCCTGTATTGCTGCGTTTTCCTGGTGTGTTTCACCAACAGGCATTTGCAGCACTTACAGCGGGCGGAGTGTGCCTCCTGATCATATTACACCTGAAGTTAGCCTGTATTGCTGTTTTTTCTTGGTGTGCTACACCAATAGGCATTTGCAGCACTTACAGCGGGCGGAGTGTGCCTCCTGATCATATTACACCTGAAGTTAGCCTGTATTGCTGCGTTTTCCTGGTGTGTTACACCAACAGGCATTTGCAGCACTTACAGCGGGCGGAGTGTGCCTCCTGATCATATTACACCTGAAGTTAGCCTGTATTGCTGCATTTTCCTGGTGTGTTACACCAACAGGCATTTGCAGCACTTACAGCGGGCGGAGTGTGCCTCCTGCACCTTATACACCTGAAGTTAGCCTGTATTGCTGCGTTTTCCTGGTGTGTGACACCAACAGGTATTTGCAGCACTTACAGCGGGCGGAGTGTGCCTCCTGATCATATTACACCTGAAGTTAGCCTGTATTGCTGCTTTTTCCTGGTGTGTTACACCAACAGGCATTTGCAGCACTTACAGCGGGCGGAGTGTGCCTCCTGATCATATTACACCTGAAGTTAGCCTGTATTGCTGCGTTTTCCTGGTGTGTTACACCAACAGGCATTTGCAGCACCTACAGCAGGCGTAGTGTGATTCCTGCAAAATATACTCCTGAAGCTAGGCCTTATTGCTGGTTTTCCCATTTCCCTGCAGGCCATTAGAATGTCTGAAAGGCAAACAAGGAGAGGCAGACAGTCAGGAGCCATTAAAAGAGGGCAAGCAGGCTCTGTGTCTAGAGACAACAGTGCTGGTCGTGGACGCGGTGCATCGCCATCAGCACGTGGCCATGGGACACGCTTGTCCTTCTTTTCGGCAGCTGGACGTGTTGAGCCGCATCATGCCGAAGACTTGGTAGAGTGGATGACCAAGCCATCCTCATCCTCCTCATCCTCTCTCACCCAGGCTCAGGGTATTGGCAAAGCAGCTGCCAAAGCATCCTCTTCCCTGGTATCAATGTCATCATCAGTCACTCCTTCCCTAGACCAACCATGTCCTCCTGAGGAGTCCCCCAAACTGTTTGAGCACAGTGTTGGGTACATGCTCCAGGAGGATGCCCAGCGTTTCGAAGGATCTGATGATGATACCCAGCTAGAGGAAGGCAGTAGCGTGAGAGCAGAGAGAGGGGATGCTCAAGAAGGACACCAATCGTGTAGTCATGTTCCAGCAGCTGCAGCATACTGCCAGATTGGCTCCAGTGATGAGGAGGGAGGGGATGATGAGGTCACTGACTCCACGTGGGTGCCTAATAGGAGAGAGGAGGAGGAGGAGGATGAGGAGGAGGCACATCTCCAACGAGGCAGGATGCCCTCGGGGGGCCAGCGTAAGGGCAGCACACCGACGGAATCACACCGCAGAGCTCCGCCTGTGCAGGGCGCTGCCTCTGCCCGTTATTCAAAAAGTTCTTTGGTGTGGGCCTTTTTTGAGTCGAGTGCATCAGATCGCACAGCTACTGTTTGCAACATATGTCTCAAGCGTATATCGCGTGGCCAAAACATCACCCGCTTGGGCACCACATGCTTGACCAGACATATGTTGACCTGCCATGCAGCTCGTTGGCAAGCCTACCTTAAAGACCCACACCAAAGAACAAAGCGGACCTCTCCTTGCACCGCATCAGCTGGGATCTCCAACCCCACTATACCTTCAGTCCTCTCTGAAACCTGCACTGAGAGGAATGAAGGTGTAGAATTAGGTGTGTCACAGCCAAGTACTTGCGGGCACTCTGCTAGCAGTACACTGACGTCCGATTCTAGCAGGCAAATTTCCCTGCCACAGCTGCTGGACCGTCAAAAGAAGTTCACTCCCAGCCATCCACATGCCCAGCGGTTGAATGCTAGCTTGGCTAAATTGCTAGCGCTTCAACTGCTGCCTTTTCAGTTGGTAGACTGGGCCCCCTTCCGTGAGTTTGTGAAATGTGCGGTTCCTCAGTGGCAGGTTCCCAAACGCCACTTTTTCTCACGGAAGGCGATTCCAGCTCTCTACCGGCATGTGGTAGGCAATGTCTTGGTCTTGCTGGACAGGGCGGTCAGCGGTAAGGTGCATATTACCGCTGACTCATGGTCCAGCAGGCATGGACAGGGACGTTACCTTTCTTTCACGGCCCATTGGGTCACTCTTTTGGCAGCTGGGAAGGATGCAGGACAAGGTGCAGTAGTGTTGGAGGTTGTTCTGCCGCCACGCCTCCAAAATGCTACTACTGGTTGTGACACACCTCTCTCCTCCACCCCCTCCTCTTCTTCTTCCTCCATGGCCTCTTCCTGTGCTTTGTCCTCAGAACCAGCAGTGCTCCGTAGGCGTTCAAGGGGCTACGCAAGTACGCAGGCAAAAAGATGCCATGCCGTGCTTGTGCTGGTGTGTTTGGGGGACAGGAGCCACACTGGGGCAGAGGTTCTGTCTGCTCTGCAGGGGCAGGCCGAGAGGTGGTTGACACCACGCCAGCTTAAGCCAGGAATGGTGGTTTGCGACAATGGCACCAACCTCCTCTCCGCCCTCCGACAGGGACAACTGACCCATGTGCCCTGTGTGGCTCACGTCCTTAACCTGGTGGTGCAGTGGTTCTTGGGCAGGTACCCGGGCTTACAGGATGTCCTGAGGCAGGCCAGGAAAGTCTGTTTGCATTTCCGCAGATCTTATAATGCCAGTGCTCGTCTGGCTGAGCTGCAAAAGGAGTTGAACCTGCCCAAGAACCGCCTTATATGTGACATGCCCACCAGGTGGAACTCAACGTTGGCCATGCTGCAGTGGCTGCACACACAGCAGAGGGCCATCAATGAGTACCTGTGCAACTACGGCACCAGGACAGGGTCAGGGGAGCTCGTTTTTTTTTCACCACGCCAGTGGGGCATGATCAGGGATGCATGCACTGTCCTGGCACCATTTGAGGAGGCCACGAGGATGGTGAGCAGTGACAGTGCATGCATCAGTGACACTGTACCTCTTGTCCACCTGTTGGAACATACGCTGCGTGGAATAATGGACAGGGCACTTGAGGCAGAACAGAGGCAGGAAGAGGAGGATTTCCTTGCCTCTCAAGGCCCCCTTTACCCAGACAGTGTTCCTTCTGTCCCACCCATCGCACAGGAGGAGGAGGAGGAGGAGGATTGTGTCAGCATGGAGGTGGAGCCTGGCACTCAGCATCATCAGTAGCAGTCTTTTAGGGATGATTTACAGTCCCAAGAAACCAGTGGACTTGTACGTGGCTGGGAGGAGGTGGCTGCGGATCATGTCGTCCTTAGTGACCCAGAGGACTCCGGACCGAATGCCTCAGCTAACCTACGCTGCATGGCCTCCCTGATCCTGCAAAGTCTGCGGAAGGATCCTCGTATTCTTCGAATCAAGGAGAGGGACCATTACTGGCTGGCCACTCTCCTTGATCCACGGTACAAGGGTAAGGTTGCGGACCTTATCTTACCGTCACAGAGGGAGTAGAGGATGAGACAACTCCAGGAGGCCTTGCAGAAAGGTCTGTGCAATGCGTTCCCAGAGACTGGGAGGTTACAAACTCCTGGTCCTGGACAACGAGTTGCTGAGGCTTCGGTCAGTCAAAGAAGGAGCGGTGGGGAAGGTGGCCGTCTGACCGATGCGTTCAGACAATTCTTTAGTCCACAGCCCCAAGGTATGATCGGTTCCAGCAACCATCGCCAGCGTCTGATATACATGGTGCAGGAATACCTAGGGGCAAGGTCAGACTTGGACACCTTCCCCACCGAAAATCCTCTGGCTTACTGGGTCTTGAGGATGGATCACTGGCCAGAGCTTGCACAGTATGCAATTGAGCTACTGGCCTGTCCTGCATCCAGCGTTCTTTCAGAACGCACATTCAGTGCTGCTGGAGGATTTGTCACGGATCACAGGGTGCGCCTGTCCACCGACTCGGTTGATCGACTGACCTTCATAAAGATGAACCAGTCTTGGATCACCACCAGCTACCAAACACCTGAAGCTGATATAACAGACTAATTTATTTTCAAATGTCACATCCCTTCAAGACTGATGCTGAGAGACTGTCCTGTTATGTTGACTGACTATCCTCCTCCTCCTCAATGATCCAATTGATGATGATAGCTTGGAAGAACATTTTTGTTTCTGGGTGCCGCCACCAGTGCCTAAGGCCCAATTTTTCAGCCCTGTTTAACAGGGGTATGTAATTACAATTTTTTATGCAATGCTTTGCAGCAGGGCTCATTCCTGCACTCCAACTAGAGTATCTGGGAGAGGTTGCAGTGTCGTGGGACCAGCACCAGTGCCTAAGGCCCAATTTTTCAGCCCCTGTTTAACAGGGGCGTGTAATTACAATTTTTGATGCAATACTTTGCAGCAGGGCTCATTCCTGCACTCCAACTAGAGTATCTGAGAGAGGTTGCAGTGTCGTGGCACCAGCACCAGTGGCTAAGGCCCAATTTTTCAGCCCCTGTTTAACAGGGGCGTGTAATTACAATTTTTGATGCAATACTTTGCAACAGGGCTCATTGCTGTGCTCCAAGTACAGTATCTGTGAGGGGTTGCAGTGTTGTGGCACCAGTGCCTAAGGCCCAATTTTTCTGCCCCTGTTTAACAGGGGCATGTAATTACAATTCTTGATCTAATAATTCACAGCAGGGCCCATTCCTGCGCCCACCAAGAGTAACTGTGAGGCCTTACAGTGTTGTGTCAACACCACCACCACCACCACCAAAGGCCCAATTTTTCAGCCCCTGTTCAACAGGGGCATGCAATTACAATTCTTGATCTAATAATTCACAGCAGGGCCCATTCATGCGGCCACCAAGAGTAACTGTGAGGGCTCACAGTGTTGTGGCAACACCAACATGTAAGGGGCAAATTTCAGCTGAGTATATACGGCAGGCCCCTATTTTCAAACATCCAACTTACAAACGACTCCTCCTTGCAAATGGAAGGATACAACAGGAAGTGAGAGGAAATCTACCCCTAGGAAGGCAAATTCTCTCCTGTAAGAGTTAATATGGGAAAAAAAGTGTCTCCTCTCCACTGATGCTTTATCACCAATTCTTGTTTCAATAAAAACCCCAAATTTTCAAAAAACATTTGTCATTAGGACGGAAAGTGAGGTGAACTGTTCTGAACAGGTGCACACTGCACAGACAGCAAAACAAATGTTACAGGGGTGATAACCCTTCCCTATGTTTTCCAAAAAGCTTAAAAATAGATTTTTTGGCTGGAGCTACACTTAAACAATGTACCTGTTCAAAATTACAAACAGATTCTACATAAGAACAAACCTACAGTCCCTGTCTTGTATGCACCGCCTGTATACGGCTGTTCAGAGTATATAGGACCTTTTTTATTTTGTGTGCGGGATTCCCCTTAATATCCATACAAGACCCAAAGGGGCTGGTAATGGGCTGGGGTAGGGCTGTGATGGGGTAGCTATGCCATTTTTCTTAAAGATTTTCATCCATATTTCCGGGACCAGACATTACATTAAAGCCGCAAGCAGTTTTAAATGGCTTTTTTTCCTTTAGAAATGTAATTTTGTGCAGGGACAGTTCTAAACACGGGAAACACGTGTCACTTCACAGGCATACTTTAGACACCCCCCAGGTACGATATTTAAAGGAATATTTGACTTTTTTTTTCACTTTATGCATCATTAAAATGACTGCTCCCGAAAAACGGCCGTTTTTAAAACTTCTTTTTGGATTGATACATGTCCCCTGGTGCAGAACCCGGGTTCCCAAACCCTTTTTAGGACAATAGCATGCATAATAGTCGTTATAATTAGCACTTTAGATTTCGAACGTTCGCATCCATTGTATTTAATAGGGTTCTAAATTTCGTGCGAACTTTCGGTCCGTTCGCGGGTTCTGGTGCGAACCAAACCCGGGGGTGTTCGGCTCATCACTACTGTTCAGAATGTGCACGTCCTGTTAGAATTTTCTCTTCCTGATTCACCTGTGGGTGTGGATACTTGCTATACACTGTGAGACACTGTGAGACAGCTGATTGGAGGAAAGGCACACACCCCCTCCTCACACATGCAGAGCTTGCCTGTGACTAGTTCAGGTTTCTGCTAACCTATTTATAGCTCCCTCACTGATACAAACTTCTGGCTCCCATCTCAGAGAACATCTCAGAAGTTATCAGGCTGATAACAGAAGAAGGGAGCAGGAGAAAGAATAGAGATAGGAAAACACTGCAGATATTTGTGCCCAGCTCAAATTTCATAAATGGGGTTTACATCCACTTTAATCGTGCATGTTGTGCTCTACTTGCTGTCACAATGTTTCACTTTGTTTAAATAAAATGTAATTTTTTTTTTACTCCTACTTTGTAGCACTAAATATTTTGTGCTCAGTCAAATCCCAGTGTTCTCTTTCTAATGCCTAAAATTCAACTGAGAGCCCTCCTCTTCCTCTTACAATAGATGAAGGGGAGAAAACAATAAATAATGAATGAATGAGTCATTCATTCGTCCCTATTTCTGGACACAGTGCACGCATGACAGCAGCACATTCAAGCAATGCTTTTGAACTCTTTCAGCCCCCTTCTCTCCAATACGTTGCTTCTCTTTATCCCCTGTATATTACCCATTCACCTCCCTTATTCACCTTCTCCTCCCTCTGTGTATGACCTGTATGTGTTGTATCGAATACAGCATTAACAAAATCCATGGTCCCCTCGATACTAGAATGTTTCTTCATTTTTTTTTAATTGTGGCAAAAATTGCAACTTTGGAGTACCTACTTTCCAAACAGGTGGCCATTGCACGTGTGTTCCTACTGTACCGTACAAAGTATCACAGCACTGAAAACTGAAATATGGCATGTAAATGAGGGAGTATTACAGGCTGGTACTCAAGTGGTTAAAAAATAAAGAAAAAATTACTTTGGTCTGGGTTGCTGTAAGAGAGACTTCCCCACACTTCTTGTCCTGAGGATAAACTTTTTACCAGACAGCCAGACAGGAAGGGAAGGAATCTCTCCAACAAAGCCTCCAGGTGCACTAAAGTAGTAGGAACACCTCTAAACTTATACAAATGTTGGTTATAGATACAGTTTAATATGTCCTTTTACCCAGCTTCTGAAAACTACTTGACACAGTAACCATCAATAATCTTATTTAGTGGAGATGTAGCTGTGGTTGATATTTTATCCTTTTTTTATAATGCATCTGAAGTCTGTCATCAGATTTTGAGGGCCTTTCAGCATTGTAAACAATTTTGCAAACCATCTCCTGGGAAAGAAACTTTCGAAAAAAGCAGTAACAAAGTGATGGCATTGACAGAAAGCTGCTGAAACAATAAAACATAAAAAAGTAAAATTTTGAAAGTGAAAACAAAAAATAAGAGAAATCCAGTAGGAAAATCTATATTTTGGCGAAAGTGACATTATTATAGCTAACTGATAAAGCTCAAAAATATTGTGATAAACCTCAAAATTTAAAGCACTACCATATTTTTTCCAGGAATATATATATATATATATATATATATATATATATATATATATATAAATGTACAGTAACTGGCTATACTTTTCAGATTATGCTGTTTTGTGAAGAAAATAAGTAACCACATAATCTCAATTTAAAAAATTGCATAACTATGGAAAACGTTTGTCAGGTAGAATTACCTTGTTTAGTACTGCCTTCCTGAGGGTGCTATCAAATGGACAAGCAATTCACAAGGTATTAACTTTAATGGGCTGTCATTACTACACTGTGAGCGGAATACATTCACCTGGTGCTCAATACATCTTTTGGTTCAGCTGCTGTGTTTAATGAAAGTTATAAACCCTGTCAAACTGATTGCAAAAGAACAGAGAATAAACGATCTCCATGAACTAATAAGATTAAAGAAGAACATATGGACAGAAATGGGAAAGGTGTGATGCAGCACAATTTAAGCTTTTAAAGAACTTTCTTTAAATTTCAGCCACTGTTTTTTGTGTTTGTGACCATTTTCAAGGCTGGAATCTAGAACTAAAATATGTACACTGTAATCTGTGCCATTTATTTTAGAAAATAAAAGATGAAGATGTAGCAGCCAAAAGATAATGGTTCTAAAGTACTATGTTAAAAACTATAAAAATAGCAATTCAGCAAATTATACCACAACAACGTTGAAAATGATGTGGTAATATTTTCTTCCAGCCTATGCAGGCTTAGTAATGACACGTTGAAAATACTTAATTTTTTTTTTTCTTGAAGGGCTATAATGTAAATTTAAGATGTCACAAAATAAACTGAGCTATTGAAAAAAATGTAAATGATGTTCCTAGTACAATTCTCAAACAATAGGATGACTCATGCCTTGTAAAAGAATAAGAGCATCAAATTTCATAAAATGTTGCTTGTATGTGGCATACATTTCGGTTATGCATTGCTCAAGGAAAATATCAAAGGATGTTCATTGTCTCCATCTGTCACTGAGTTTTAGGATAAGTTGTCAGAGCAAATTCAGATATATTAAATCAGTTTGGAGGAGTTGGACTAAACATGCCTGAAATTTAGAAGAATGAAAATAAACTGCAGTGTAAACAATTTTAAATAGACAGAGTTGATTTCTGTGTTACATGACATGACATTAAAGATCTATTAAAACAGTAACTTTGATTAAAGCATATGCAACAGTTTAAAGCTTTCGAAAAGTAACAGAATTTTTATTAATGTTGAAATAAGTTAGGATGTGAAGAATAAAGACTCAGAAAGAGTTCAAGTATTATCAATTACTTGATGGCTTGATCTTGTTTTACACTAAAGCAAGACATTAATAACATATATCAGGCAATTTTATATATATATATATATATATATATATAAATATATTAATATCTACACAGTATATATACGCTACTGTGCAAAAGGTTTTGGCAGGTGTGAAAAATTGCTGCAAATTAAGAATTATTTCAGAAATAGAAGTGTTAATAGCGTAGGTAGCGCTATTCTTTTCTCTCTCTTCGGCTACTGAGGTATGATGGCATCACCTGTATAGTATTTAGGAGCAGAGTCTTCATAATCAGTATGATCAGGATAGGATCTCTTACAAGCGCAGTGCCTCCACTCAATTGGGGCTTGTGAATAGTAAGTGAAATCCCAATTGAGAAATATATCTCCACATAGACAGTAATCCACACAGCATTGTATTTGAAAGTCCATTTATTGAAGAAATAACATTCAGTGAACCATCCAACATAAGGTATTTTCCAAACAGGAACATTAAATCATTAACAGTCTCTATGTATGTCTCAGTGAGGTGAAGCTGCAGCACTTACACAGTCTGTTCTCTCTTAGCAGGAATTCACTGTTCTCTATCTGCCACATGTCGCCCTCTTCACTCACTTACCCACAAAAACCCTTTGCCATCCTCTGCTCTTTTTGATGACCTCATCCTTGGTGAGAGAGAGAGAGAGAGCATAGCAGCCATATTGGAAAAAGGCAAACAAACACTGCATAACAAGAGTATACACTTGGTAAATGGGCAAAGAAATTATCACATCACTACAATAGTTTCTTTTTATCAATTACCAAAATGGAAAGTAAATGAACAGAAGAGAGATCCAAATCTAATATTTGGTGATTTGGTGTGACCACCATTTGCCTTTAAAACAGCATCAATTCCTTTAGGTTCTCTTGCACACGTTTTAAAGAAAATCAGCAGATAGGTAGTTCCAAACATCTTGGAGAACTAACCACAGATTTTCTCTGGATGTAGGCTGCCTCAAATCCTTCTGTCTCTTCATGTAATCCCAGACTCAACGATGTTGAGATGGGGGCCAAACCATCACTTCCAGGGCTCCTTGTTCTTCTTTATGCTGAAGATAGTTCTTAATGACATTGGCTATATGTTTGGGGTTGTTGTCCTGCTGCAGAACAAATCTGGGGCAAATCACATGCTTCGCTGATGATATGGCATCATGGATATTATCTGACTGTATTTCTTAGCATTAAGGACACCATTGATGCTGACCAAATCTCCATCTCCATTTGCAGGAATACAGCCCCAAACTTGCAGGGAACCTCCACCATGCTTCACTGTTTCCTGCAGACACTCATTTTGTACCACTTTCCAGTTCTTCAGTGAACAAACTGCCTCCTGATACAGCCAAATATTTCAAATTTTGACTCATCAGTCCAGGAGATCAGATGCCATTTTTCTGCACCCCAGTTCCTATGTTTTTATGCATAGTTGAGTCGCTTAGCTTATGGCTTTTTGGATACATATTTTCCATGAAGACCACTTCTGCCCAGACTTCACCAGACAGTAGATGGGTGTACCTGGATCTCACTGGTTTCTGACAGTTCTGTGCTGATGGTAGTAGACATGTGCATTCATTTTCATCCGAATGCATTTTCGTCCGAATTTCGGGTATTTTCGTTATTGTTTTAACAAACGAAAACGAACGCGCAGAATCCGAAATCCGAAAGATCCGACATAAAAAAATGCTTTATTTTCATTTTCGTTGCTACAACAGTTCGATATAGATAGGAGATTCATCATGACGCTGACAATAACAATCCGTGTCTATTGAACCTGTGGTCAAATGTGCCTAACCTTAACTCTATTAGTCCAAGATTATTCTACGTAGAGAGGAAAGATTCGACATAGAGAGAAAAGATTCAACATTATAGAGACAGTGTTGGGGTAGACCATTCGACATGAACGACGAAGATTCGATGAAGCAGCGAAAAACATAGAAACTTTGAATCTGTCATTGAAGGCTTATGGTGTCTGTTGAAAGTTCTAAGAAGATTTAACAAGCGGCTAAACTGTACGATGCCGCAATCGTACATTTCCGGTCAAATGCTCAGCCCATAGGCTGTAGAAGAATTTGAATGTTGGTTGACTAGTAATAATGATTTATAAATATAATTATTACTAGTGTCATACAACATTAGAATTCTTCTATAGCTTGTAGGCGGAACATTGGACGTCGTACAGTTTAGCTGCTCCGTCAAATCTTCAATCTTGTAATAAAAACTTTGTGCTATAAATTTCCTCGCCTGGAATAGATATCTGAGAATTGCAATCTGGGTGCATCCACGGTTTCCCTCTCCCTCTACAAGCCCCAATTACTCAAATGGTTTGGAGGTCCTCCGAATACCTGACTTATAACTCCAGGCACCTCCTTCCAGTACCGGAATAGCTTCGGACACCTCCAAAACATGTGTATTAAATCACTTTCACCTTCCCTAACATATATTTACTATTTGACGTCACCCATATGTGTACTTGAATTTTGTAATAATACTGTTTATATACCTTAACATGAGTATTTTGTATTGACCTTTTCTATAATAAAAATTGTTTGTAAACATAATGTACTAGTATGTGCCGCATACTAGCACATTATGACAGACTTGCCTATAAAGCGGATCCCACCCGTGCAGCACTGTCATGGATCCCTGGCGCTGACGGGTTTACTGACTCCGGCTGTATGAATGGCTGGGGCCGCGGTGACATCACTCCCATGCATGCACATGGGAGCCCTCAGGATGCCGTCCTTTCAGAGCACATGCACCAGTGATATCTCCGGCAGCATCCCTTCTGAATATCTCCTAAACAGTGCAAGTTTAAGAGAAATTCACTGTACCTACAGGTAAGCCTAAGGTACAAGTTCAAAAGTGGAGTTTTACATCCACTTTAATGACTGTGCATCAACCTACATATGAAATCGATGATCATTAGCACCCGATTAGTATAATTGGTTAAACATACACCTGACTCCAATCCTCCAAAAAATCCCTGACTTTGTGCAAGTGTACATAATGTGTAAGTGTAAAGCCCCGTACACACGATCGGTTTGACTGATGAAAACCGTCCGATGGATGGTTTTCATCAGACCAACCGATCGTGTATGGTACCCATCGGTCTTTTTTCCATCGGTTGGAAAAAATAGAACATGTTTTAAATTTTTCCGATGGATAAAAAACCGATCGAAAACTCCGATCGTCTATGGGCAAGTCCATCGGATCAAAAACCCACGCATGCTCAGAATCAAGTCGACGCATGCTCAGAAGCATTAAACTTCATTTTTTTCGGCTCATCGGAGTGTTTTACGTCACCGCGTTTGGAACGGTCGGTTTTTTGACTGATGGTGTGTGGGCAAGACTGATGAAAAACAGTTTCATCGGATTTCCGATGGACAAATCCATCGGACGAAAATCCATAGGTTATCCAATCGTGTGTACGGGGCTTAAGAGTTGAAGCTGGTATGAAGCCAAAGGGCAGTCACATCAAATATTGTTTTGATTTAGATTTCTATTCTTTTCACTCACTTTACATTTTGTAAATTGATAACAATACAACATTTTAATATATATCTTTGAAGGCATTCACCTGCCTAAAACCTTTGCATAGTACTATATATACTGCATATTATAAATATCCAACAGACTAGTAGTGAACACGACACTAGCTTTAAACAGGTAGATAAAGTATAATAAAATGACACTGACATTTGGGTGAGGTGCAGCCCACCTTACTCTAAGGACCAGCACACAGGACAATATATATCAGCTCCCCTATGTTGATTTTTAAATATTAATATTTAATATTTAATATTCAATTAATATGATTATGATTATTGATATGGTTTAAATAAGAGTCCTTTTTGACAGGATTTGAAAACTTCAATATAACAAGCATTTATTAAAGAATTAAGGTTATTAGTCTATCTAATACACCGCAAACATTTACAGTCTTTGGCAAGGGAGTAAATATTAGTTTCAAACACAACGTATATACATTACATTACAAATAGACAGACAAACATAGGAAAAATGCAAGCATAAGGGGTAAGTGCTGGGAGATGGTCTTAATAATTACCTATAATGAATCCTGGGCCCAGGTTCTCTCATCTCTCTCTCTCTACTGGATGGGGGGTCCTTTTATGGAGCCCTCTCCCATTGACTAACCCAGGGCGGCTACGATTGGTTGTGGTTATTTCTCTCCTCCTTCCTGCCGTTATATTAATTTCCCACCCTAGCCCACTCTTTAGTGATAATCGGATTTGAAGATAAATTAATTAAACCGGAGGTCGTTAACTTCCCTTGAAGGGGCGCTTAGCTATGCATGGAACTAGCCAGGAAGAATTACCCCTTAAATGGATATGGGTGTTAATATGGGAGAATACACACGCCTTTATCTAGAGGATAAAAACGGTGCCGCATAGACTGTCTCTTTCATCTGCGATCTCTTTCTAGTTTGTTTGAATACTAAGTTATCTCGTCAGACCATAAGACTCCGCAATTCTTGTTACCCTGCATTCATGCATATTCAAATAAGAGGACAGGTAATTAGATTGTCCTCAAGCCCAGCTTGTCAGCCCAGTTTAACCCTTTGCAGACCCACATATTTCCTACTCTAAATTATATATATACATATATGTTACAGATATTCCCAATTTACAAGGAAATTATTCATAAAAATTCCTCATAAGGCAACAGATGACCCCTTGTGGCAAGTTGAGACAGATGAGACGAGGCCACACTTCAGCGAGTAATTGTTTATGTCTAATTTCCGTTAAATTGTTAAGTTTCTCCCTCTGCCATCTTAGAAGTCGGCCAAGATATATCTCCATGCCCGTCATGAAAATCAGTACCCCACATTGCAATATGAGAACACCTTTTATTCCCATTTCCACCCAGGTCCTAGTTGAGACTAAGCTGAAATCCCCATCATGTAAAAGTTCATTCAACCTTTTTCCTGTTTTCACCATATCATTACTAATTTGAATTATATGGGTGTCCTTCCTTGCAAGCAGATTGTGAAGGTTTAATGACAGAGTATCAATTTGTACATCAAAATGGGGTATGTATGTGATAGGATCTGGGACATCAGGGGTACTTTCAATGATATAGTCTTCTGTTAACACTGGTATGGGTGTTACTACAGTTTCCCCAATAGTAGTGTACTCATGTGGAATGAAGCAAAAATTTGGATAGGGTATTGGACACGACTGACCCCCATAGAGAAAGGTCTGGTGATTGGTAACGACACAGTACAGTCCATCCATGTGGTAGGTGACCCTTGTGCTTGGTGTTCTCCATTTTGACAACTTTACAGGGCAGTTAGCTTCCATCTCATTTGGACTGGTTTCTTGAGGTGGTTGGCGTGGACTTTCCAGTTGGGGGTCCCTTGCTACTTTGGCTGTGGGAACCGGGTCATTGCTTAGACCACAGACTGGAGTGTCAATTTCGAACACATCACAACGGCATAAGTATCGATTGTCTTTGACAGTGCAGCAGGCAGTGTGCGGTGCTTTCCATCGCCCTTGAACTTGAATGAGCATTTCGGGGAGGTGCAACCTTTCCTTGTACACGTCATTTTCGAGGTATCCGAGGGAGTGTATGGATGCCATTGTGTTAAAGTAGTCATCTTGTGGATGGAACACGGGCAGTGACATTGTGAAGGACACGTACAGTAGGTCACGGTAAGTGCACAGTGACTGGCTCTTCTTGCAAACAACTGGCCCTCTATTTGGGTGTGGTGTCACTATCCCTATATTTCGAATTGTGGAAACCGGCAAAGGTTTGCACTTGTTTCCTGAATGTACATTCATTCCACCACTAGTATTAGTGTGAGTACAGTACCACTGGGTAAGGTCTGTATCTTTTAATATATCAGGGATTTTACCGGCTTGTATATCTCGGATGACATTAGTGACCTTTGTTAAGATAAAATTTCCATACGCCGTACATATTACCTCTTTGCCCATACCATCCTCTCTAGCTTCATGTTATAAACCGTAAACCTTTCCTCCTCTGCAAGCCCCTCAACACCCTGCAGAACTGGTTTCAGCACTTGCCGACCCTCCTTCTGTTAAAAATTTCCGATATGCCTGCGAATTGCTGACAAATCGGCTCTGTTCCAAATTGACATGCCAGATCCAAAAGTCCTGGGATGGATGCAAGTATGCTGTCCAAACCCTTTAACTTTCTGGATCTGAACAATGCCCCTGTGGGGAGGGAGGTTTGGTTCTGCAAATGGATCCTGAGTTTGGCTTGCATGGGAGGCAATCAAATATACTAGCAAGGAAGAGTAAAACAGACCCATTTGTCCGGGCACATGAGCCGAATTCGGCCATGTTCCACTGGGACAAATTAAGTACCAACGGCACCTGAATGAACTTAACGTTATTAAACAATATTAATGGGATTGAGGTTGCCGTTAGGCTGCTAGGTGGTCCCTCTTGCATTGATGGGCATTCCAAGGATGTTGGTTCATAATAGGGGATTGCAACTGTATTTTTGGGCACAGTTGTAGGAGCAGGGGTGTTAGTCTTTGGGGACACATGTAATAAGATGGATTTCCCCTCTAGGTAGTAGACCGGATTCTTGGTCAACGATCACGCTGATGAGCATTCCAGTCTCCTCTCCCTTGGTGTGTCTGATCAGATGGAGCAGGATCACAATCCACCTCGACTTCATGGCTCTAAAAGGGAAGAAAGCAGAACATTTTAGTTGCAGGATTTTGTGAGGGCACAAACGCTGGGGCACAAGACTGAATCCAGTAAATTCCAAGGAATTTCCCAGATCTCCCCCCCTTGTGCTCCTTGTTTGGCCAAACAATCCGCTACCTCCTTTTGTTCCCAGTATGGGGCAGTGCCTAAATTACCTTTTACTTTGCACCCCCATGGTTTGACTGGCAACTTTTGCACCAATGTTACAATAAATTTCAACAGGGATGCATGTTTAAGTGGAGACCCATCTGAGGACATGTACTGGTGGGTGTGCCAGAAGGGCAGAATTTCTGTAATAGTATTACAGACCCACGCAGAATCTGAGTATAAAACTATTTCTTGGTCCCTTTTCATCAGTTCTAGGGCATGAGAAATTGAAGCCAGCTCAGCAAATTGTGCTGATTTGACTTGCCATGACCGAAAGATTGATGTTTGGGTCTTTGCATGTGGATTGTTAAGGTATATTCCAAATCCTGCATGTGGGGAACCCTCCACGTAAAAACATGATCCATCTGTGAAAATTTGGACTGCATTTTCAGGGACATTTTCCTTTGCTGACAAAGGTCTAAAGAATTGTTGCGCAACTGATTGTGGTATGATATCACATTCATGTGGTACTCCTTGGTAAAGGAAGCCATGGGCCCTAGTGGAAGAATTATTTGTGTGTTTGTCTCGATCATGGAGCAACCGAGGCCAATAGTTTTCCTGTGACAGAACCGCTGACATGGTTGTCTCTGATATGGCAGTCTCACTGTGAAAGGGCAGTTGGTACTTTGGGTTGGCTAATGCTGGCGCTTGCGCTAAAGCTTCTTTAAGCTCCTGCACTGGATTGGTGTGTTGCTCAGTCCAGTGCCATCGGGTATCCTTTTTCCACCAATCATACAGTGGTGCAGACTTTTGGGCACAATCAGGGATGAAAGGCCGCAAATAATTTACCATTCCTAGGAAAGATCTGATAGTAGGCATACTTACTGACAGAGGTAATTGTAGACTGGTTTCTACCTTCTCAGTTACTATCTTACTACCGTATGCTGTCACTGTAATCCCAAGAGAAGACACAAATTCCTGCAACAATTGTGCCTTAATGGGATTACACTTCAGTTCCGTTTTTCCTAGGATCCGTAGGAGTTCCTCCAATAGCCGCAAATGCTTTTCTTTGTCGCATGTGGCTTTAAGTAAATTGTCAATGTACTGAAAAAGATTCTTTGGGGAAGAAAAATCAGTTAAAATATCTGTCATGGTTGCATATGAAGTCATGTGTTCACTAGATTTAATTTTGTCAATGAAATCAGCCACACCCATAAGTATTTTTACCGGTTGAATTGGATATACATTGGAAATCACCTCATTTCCTTCATTATCAAACCCCAAAAATGTTTGATTTCCTTCAGTAGAGGAGGAGATCTGGGTCCTAACCATGATGGGGAACTTGACATGCTCCTCATTTGTGGATAGCTGGTCCCCATTGTCTGGTGGGTCTATGACCATGGTGCATTCTCGATTTTCCTGTGGCGCTGCGATTTCTCCCATTGCCACTGGAAAAGTAGAATTAGGATCCATATCTTCCTCTCCCCAATACTCTTCATATTTCTCAGTATCCCCAATTTCATAGGCACAAGTAGGTGCCGTAGCAATACTATGTTCGCATGTGCTAGCCATAGTCTGTCCTTTAAGGATTGAAATTGTTTGTAGCAACTGTGGCTCTGTTTGCGTGCCCTGTGTGCGATCTAGCACTTTGTATGCACTTGTTATATGGTCCAGTTCAGTCTCAGCTTTAGTTAGCATGCTTTTATATTGTACCACGTCTTTTTGGGCAAATTTGTAATTTTTACAATTTTCCTCCTGTGAGGCATTAACTATTTGATTAAGGGTAGTTAAGGTTTGTAATTGGCTTTGTAAAGCTGTATTCTCCTTCTCCCTCTCAGAAATTGTAATATTTTGATTATAGACTATATCTTTCAATTTCTGTATTTTAGCCTTCATAGCCAATATGCCTGCTATGGCTAGACTTTTAAGCTTTTTGTTATTTTTGGTTGCTTTTGCTTGTTCTTCCAATAATTTAGCATCACAGGCAAATTCATTGCTCTTATGTTTAAGAGTATAAGTTGCTACAAAACTTTCTAGACATGTCATGGCAGCCATTGTGATAGTATGCACAATTTGTGAGCTAAATTAAATTAATTGTTCCCTTATACTATAAATTCACTTGTGATTACAGTAAAAGGAAAAAAAATAAAAGGAAGCAAAAAAAAGAACAATAAATAGGAACTCAAATGAAATAAGCTGCAGAAAATGTAGTAAAAGTCAAACAATATTTTCCAGCTCTCAATCAACAATCTTTCAGATTGGTGGGGAAACCTACTTATACTAACAATAGCCTTTGGTTTCTCTGGTCTGAGCCTACACCATAGACCAAGGGACAATAGAATCCCCACAGGGATCAATTAGAATGAATACCTGTAGTCTGATAATAGGAATGTCAACACGGCAGTGTTTACACTACTATTTGTAACACTCAATTCAGTAGAAAAAAAAAGTTCAATGCACCTTTTAAAATCCTAATAATCTTTCTCAGGTTTCAGTAGCAAGTCTTCCACAGACTTGTACTTTAATTGACACCAATGAGAATATTACTGCTTGTAACTTCTTACAGTTAAAAAAAAAGGTACAATAAAAACCAAAAAACAAAAATAAGAGTCAAGAGAAAAAAAAATCTCTTGTAGGTTATTTGCAATGGCCTATTTTTAATGTTAGTGGACATGCAAATTAAATAACAAGCAAAAACCCTATTGAGCCTGTTTCAACCTACACACACCAGAACACAAGCACGTGTCTGTGATTTAAACAAAAAAATAAATAAAAACAAAACTAAAATAAAATAAAGGCTAAAACTAAGCCAGGTTACCAAAAATTTATCATAACAAGAATTATTAAAAAATAAAAAATAATAATTCAATAACCAAAATTTAAAATTAAAATTAATAAATTGCAAAAAAAAGTAAATACACTTTTTCTCCACAAAACCAAGGACCACGTTTTCAGTGTCCTCCTTCCAATAAAACAACACAAATCAAGGCAAAAATGTTTTTGCTTTGTAAAAAAAAAACTTTTTTTTTTTTCAAAACTACGGATCACTATTTAAGTGTCTCATAAACAACAATTATTAAAACAAAAATTTTCCCATTCTGTACTTCCTCCCCATTAAATTGACCGGTTATAATGGTACATCCAAAGTATTTTATCAATTATGATTTTGGGATAAAAAAATAAATAAATAACCTGTGGTGTATATTCTCTCCTTGGAGGTAATACCCACTAATAAAACAAAAATATTTACCTATATTTTCCCTAGATAGATTGGCTAAGCTGACTCAGCTTGAATTCCTCCTAATAACCTTAATCTCTAATATACAGATTTTGTTATTATATTAAATGCTTTCAGTCCTGTACTTAACTTCGTGGTTGCCAACTGTTGATTTTTAAATATTAATATTTAATATTTAATATTCAATTAATATGATTATGATTATTGATATGGTTTAAATAAGAGTCCTTTTTGACAGGATTTGAAAACTTCAATATAACAAGCATTTATTAAAGAATTAAGGTTATTAGTCTATCTAATACACCGCAAACATTTACAGTCTTTGGCAAGGGAGTAAATATTAGTTTCAAACACAACGTATATACATTACATTACAAATAGACAGACAAACATAGGAAAAATGCAAGCATAAGGGGTAAGTGCTGGGAGATGGTCTTAATAATTACCTATAATGAATCCTGGGCCCAGGTTCTCTCATCTCTCTCTCTCTACTGGATGGGGGGTCCTTTTATGGAGCCCTCTCCCATTGACTAACCCAGGGCGGCTACGATTGGTTGTGGTTATTTCTCTCCTCCTTCCTGCCGTTATATTAATTTCCCACCCTAGCCCACTCTTTAGTGATAATCGGATTTGAAGATAAATTAATTAAACCGGAGGTCGTTAACTTCCCTTGAAGGGGCGCTTAGCTATGCATGGAACTAGCCAGGAAGAATTACCCCTTAAATGGATATGGGTGTTAATATGGGAGAATACACACGCCTTTATCTAGAGGATAAAAACGGTGCCGCATAGACTGTCTCTTTCATCTGCGATCTCTTTCTAGTTTGTTTGAATACTAAGTTATCTCGTCAGACCATAAGACTCCGCAATTCTTGTTACCCTGCATTCATGCATATTCAAATAAGAGGACAGGTAATTAGATTGTCCTCAAGCCCAGCTTGTCAGCCCAGTTTAACCCTTTGCAGACCCACATATTTCCTACTCTAAATTATATATATACATATATGTTACAGATATTCCCAATTTACAAGGAAATTATTCATAAAAATTCCTCATAAGGCAACACCTATGTGGAAACTCCTCCCAACAAAATGATACCCAAAACCAACATACAAAACCAAAGTGCAAACCATTACATATATGGGTAAGTGTCTAATCCCAACAGGGGTTCTAAATAAATCATTAAAACAAGCCCTGCTACAGCTGGTGTAGTGCACGGCACCGCATTATTGGCCCCAAACCCAGAGCCATATTGAGCGTGTCTGTATGACAGGGAGGAAAAACAATACCTATGACTGGTAAGATGTGCTGACACAGAGAATGCCATTGTATAGATATGCTGAGGGTCTTTACCAAAAAAAAGGAATGGAAACCCTCAGTCTGTGCAAACTAAATAAGTACATGAGTACAGAAAAATAGTACTATTAAACCATAAACCCAGCAAGTGTGTGGATTAGTAGAAGATGATTAAGAGAAAAAATCATCAGTGCAGCCTCACCAGTGCCTAGCAGTGCCCATCAGTGCAGTCTTATCAGTGCCCATCAGTGAAGAAAGAAAATTACTTATTTGCAAAATTGTATAACAGAAACTAAGAATAACATTTGTTTGTTAAGCAAAAAAATAAAAAATCCCAGTGGTGATTAAATACCACCAAAAAAAACTTGATCTGTCTCAAAAAATGATAAAAATATAATATGGGTACAGTGTTGCATGACCGCATAATTGTCATTCAAAGTGCAACAGCACTGAAAGCTGATAATTGGCCTGGGAAGGAAGGGGGTAAAAGTTCCTGATATTGAAGTGGTTAAATCATCATTAGTCATCATTTAGGTAATACAATATTCTAAATAGATTACTGATTGAACATACCCTTACTTGACATGAAATAGATGTAAGTATGTAGTTAAGTAGAGGAAAATAAAATTAATTGTCTTTCTTTCAAATTAATTCAGCTTGTTAGAAGCTGAGTGCTAGTCCTTAACTGGAAACCCTCAAGAAGCCAGATCAAATAATTTGCGCTTTATGACTATCAAATCTGTGACATTTAATTAACTGAATGTTAAAAAATGGCACACAATTGGAATGCTATTTTCAACAGCCACTTCTAGTTGTACTTATATTAAAGCGGAACTTTACCCATAACAACTTGATAAAAAATAATGTTTTTTAGCAAGGAACATACATTCCACATGAATAATTATGCTACCAAAATGAGCCATAGCAGAAGTCTAAGGCTCAGTGCAGGTAGTGCAGGTAACCTGCAGGTGCACTGCGGTGCACTTGCGGATCAGTTTGAAAGCAGCCTGGTAACCACTGTAGAAGAGATATGCCCATATATACACTGTGATTTTAGAATATAAATTGACCTTTAATAATAATTTTCTATTCAGGAATCTCTCTTGCTACAGGTATTGCCGGCTGTCCCAGGCAGAGTGCAGTTGGTATCACTCCACCTGTGACAGGAGCCGACACTATTCAGGATTCAGGAAGCATAGGCTAATGCGGCTCTGCTCCCTCCACAGCCATTCTTCCTCTAGTGCCGGTTCCATTCAGAGCACTGATGCTCTGGGATGGCAGGTTGGGAGCCCGTGATCTGGGCTTGCCAACCCACCATCCCAAAGCATGAGGTCATGTGGCACATTAGAGGGCATCACGTGGCCCATGGGCCATTGGTTGGGTACCCCTGCACTAGGAGATAAATCCTGCCATAAAATAACTCATGCTGTATGTAGCGCCGGTCCCAAATTGGTCCACGCTATGTTAAATTTAGGGGGTGTTCTGAGCTAATAGTTGGGCTCAGACTTACTGATTCCTATTCTGATTCTGCTCTGGTTGTGATGCTGCCTGGCAGTTATATTCCCTGTTTGGCTGTAGGTGGCACTGCCACTGCTGGCCCATGTTGGAACACGGGTGTATCACAGCAGTATTGGGTGTCCTTTCTCGGCAGCCTGCTGGTTAGGGCCTACATTTCTGAGGGGTATCCCAAGCTGTACATCCATGGGAAGGAGGCTCTTGAAGAGGGAGCCAGGGGAGGACCTACCCCAGAGGAGACTGGCAAGGCGCCAATGTCTCGGGAGAGGCCTGGAAACTCATTCAAGGAGGGATACACTCAAAAGTTCTATTATTGCTTGTCGGGAGGTTTGGGACATTTAAAATCCTGTGGCAGAGGATTCCCGGACGCATCCTAAAGCTCATCAGGTCTGTGGCAGAGACCCAAGTTCATCAGGTCTGTGGCAGAGACCTTTATTCATCTATAGCAGTTTGTGGCAGAAACTGTCTAAATCTTATCACTGCATCATTCCGGCTGCTAGGACCATGAGAGGGGACTATCCGGGTGAGAAAAACCCACTCAGGCTTGAGTGGTGAATACACTAACTGTGTGCATATATTGTACCGTGTGCCTGAACCTTCCCCTACTTCTCTCGTTTCACACTTTCTCTCAAGTTTTAAAGCAAAGGAAAATAAAGCCTTATTGTTGAGGTTTTACATCTGTGTGGACATTGACTTTTCTACAAACTTTTTACCCTGACAAAGGGAGCCATGGAGGTAGTTTGTATGACCCAAAATTAACCAGCCACTCCTTCGGGGGTAAGTGCTACATGTATTTATCTCAAAGGTAGTCAATTCACTAAAAACATACATTATTTACCAAATGCATTAAATATGTATGTTAAATTACATTTCTCACCAGAGGAAGATAGTTCTGTAAATAAATGCACACAGAAAAATTATGAAACAATAATATGAACAATTACAAACTAAAAAAACTTGCCATGCCTCTTACTAAATACCTTGAACTGTCTACTTTCCAAAAAAGGGTAATTTGGGAGCTATTTTTACTGTCTTCACATTTTAGGGCATCAATAAATGTGATAATATGAAACAATTTGTCACAAATACAATGATAAAAATTTAATTTGGGTATAGTTTTGCATGACCGAGTAACTGTCATTCAAAATGTGACAGTACTAAAAACTTAAAATTGGCCTGGGCAGGAAGGGGGTGACAGAGTCCAATGAGGTGGTTAATTTGTGTTGCTATTTTTTCCCATAAAAGTGTACTTACCATTTAAGGTAGTTTTGTTGATTTGGTGTTTTTTGTGTGTTTTTGCCTTTTATTGTGTATTATACTATTTGTGTACTGTTGCTTTGTATTTCACATCTTTTTCCACATTAGTTTTTGCTTCTATTAACCTCCCTGGCAGTATTCCCGAGTGTGGCTCGGGGTGAGATTTCAGTACCTAAAGCGGTAACCCCGAGCCACACTCGGGATTGCCTCACTGGATCCTGGAAGAGGTGACTTACCTTGTCTCTGGGATCCCGCGATGTATTCCCGCAGTGTACGGCAGCTAGATCTTCCGCCCGATGCACTGTGTGCCCTGGATTCCCTTACCTGCGAGCGTCGCGACGCAGGGGGCGGAACCGGCGGCAAATTCAAATGTATAAAGCACAAAACACACTGATACAATGTAATCCTATTGGATTACAATAAAAAATTAAATAAATTGACCTTAGATTGCCCCCAGTGCTTTCTCCAGTGCCCTTGTCTGCAGTTTTACTGTACTTAGTATCTGGAAACTGCACAGCGACCATGGCATCCAAAAAACGCGCCTCCACCTCAAAGTCACTATATGACCTGCTGGAGGTCAGTGACAGCGACTCAGAATGGGTTGCAGAGGAGTTGAGTGACAGCGATTTATGGGGAAGCTCTTCATCGGACACAGAAAGTGATTTTAGCGACGATCCTGCGACTGTGCCCAGCGATGTGCGGACTTGGTGCTCAATTGATTGTGGTACGGAGCACGCAGCGCTCCCAAGATTTCCATTTACAGGAGCACCTGGGATCAAAGTGGAAGTTGAGGACAATAACCCCTTGGCATACCTCAAGCTCTTTCTGACGGATGAAGTTATTGCCAAAATTGTTTTGGAGACGAATCGCTATCAGGAGCAACAAGCTTCTACCCATCATCGCTTTTCAAGGAGCAGAAAATGGGAGCCAGTAACCAGAGAGGACATATGGAACTTTTTGGGCCTTATAATTCTACAGGGAGTGGTGGGGAAACCCCTGCAGAAATGGTACTGGACAACCGACAAATTGCTGGCCACTCCTTTTTTTGGCACTGTTATGTCCGAATATACATTTTTGCTTATCATGAAATATTTGTATTTTGCAAATAACGAAGACTTTGATAAGAGTTCTCATCCAGCTCCTAAGCTGAAAAAAATTTGGGAGATTTACCAACTTATTCTTACGAATTTCCAGCAGACCTATGTGCCGGACAGAGATATAAGTATCGCCGAAAGTCTTATGGCCTACAAAGGTCGACTTAGCTGGATACAGTTCATTGCATCAAAGCGAGCTCGTTTTGGCATGAAGTCATTTATGCTGTGTGAATCCAGCTCTGGGTACATCTGGAATTCGGTCCTGTACACCGGGAAAGGGACCAAATTCAGCGATCGATTCAGAAGTTTTGGAATGGCAACCGCTTCAGTTCTCTCTTTGATTGAGCGATTGCTGAATCAGGGCTACTGTGTCACCACAGACAATTTTTACACGTCCCCAGAACTCGTTGAGTTCCTTATCCTGAACAAAATGGATGCCTATGGGACCGTTAGGCCTAACCGGCGTGACATGTCGCCAACCTTTGCCCAAAAAAAGCTCGGGCAGGAGAAATAGTTTTCTGGCAGAAAGGCAAAATGATGGCACTGAAATGGCAGGACAAAAAAAACGTGTGCCTTCTGAGTACCATCCACAACACCTCTACTCTAATGGTACATATCAAAGGTGGAAAAGATGTCATGAAGCCACAGGTCGTGTTGGATTACAACAACACCATGGGAGGTGTGGACAGGGCTGACCAGGCCATGACCTTTTATCCTGCGATGAGAAAGCAACAGAAGAAATATTATTAAAAAAATATTCAGGCATCTTCTGGAACAGTGCCTGTGGAATGCTTTCATTCTTCTGAAAAAAAATAGTGACAGGCCTATGATCCATGCGGACTTTGTTTGGAAGGTTGCCGAACAAATTTTTCTAAAGCACCAGACGCCAACGACTGTAAGCAGATCTGGACGTCGGGCTGCTGGCGTTGTGAACCTGGAACGCCTGACTGTTCGTCACTTTATGGACCACATTCCACCTACAGAAAGGATGTGTGTGGTTTGCTGCTCCAAGCGTGACGACACAGGAAGGAAAACTTGTAAAGAAACGCGGTTCTATTGTCCCGATTGTGACGTAGGACTTTGTGCTGTACCTTGTTTTAAAATTGTCCATAACCGAGATGTTTACTGAAGCAATATGACTTCTAATATTGCACCCTTGTTTGAGCAAAAAAAAATTCAGTGTTTTTGATTATATTATTTACTAAAATGTATTGAATAAAAAGTATTATTATTATTAAATTATTATTTGTTATTATTTATTATATTATAATTTATGGTTTTGTGTTTCAAACTTTATCATACCCGAGATGTCTACTAGACTCTGGTTTGGACAGATTTAGGTGAGTTATTACTAAGAATTATAGGCCTACAATGTAAAACGCCAAATTTCCATGCAAAATAATGGTACCGCATTCAGCACCTAAAATCTTCCAGAATCATACCGCCAGGTTGGTTAAAAAATAAATAAAAAATAATAAACAGGTCAAAGATAGTTACCGTAAATGGGGTCCACTTCATCAATAATAATTACTAAAACATGCTTAATTTTCACTTCCCCATTGGCTCTATTGCATTTTTCTTACATGTTTCTGAAATTTCAGGGAAATGCAAGCCCTCTATTTCATTAAAACTGAGGGGAAGAAGAATTAAGTTAAGATATAGGAGGCTTTGAATACAGACCAGTCTGTACCGCATTGAAATACATTTTACTTTTTATCATAATTAATAATGAGATTGTAATTGAACGTTTGCTTTGGATGTCGGTTTACTACAAAATTTATAACAAGTTCCAGTAGGCAAAGAGACTCTGTAACATTTGCAAAATTAAAAATCTATTGTTGCATTAAAAAATGTCGTAGGAATGTATTTATGTATTCAGCAACAAGTCTCCATATATAACATGCTATATATTCACAGCTCTGAGTGCATGGGCACTTTCCACAAGTCTGCAGTACCTATCAAGTGACTTGTGATGGAACTTCTTGATAAAAATTTATTAAAAAAAATAATGAATTCATAGTTGTTCTGAGCTTGGTGCCAAAGTACAAAAATGCTTACCTGTATAGCTTCACATTAAAGTATAAGTCAGTGACAGTAAGAGACTAGACAAAACCCTGAGAGGTAACAGTGGTAGTCTCTGAGATTGTCCAAGACTGGGAGATGGCATTCCTAAATATTCCTATCAGACCATACTCCTAAAAACGGGATCAAATAAAAGCAGCCCTTTTGTTTATCATGTACATTATCATGAAGTGATTAACTGAGAGCTATAAACCACTGTGCAGTCTCTTTTGTATGTGTATGTATTCTGGACTTTTTTTTTATTTCTTAAACAGGCGGAACTCCCTCAAGGCAGAAAGGATTTTTAGGATGTATTCGTTCTTTAAAATTAAATGGCATTGCCATCGATTTGGAAGAAAGGGCTAAAGTGACACCAGGAATTAAACCAGGCTGTCCAGGACATTGTAGCAGCTATGGAAACTTATGTGACAATGGAGGGCAGTGTTTTGAAAAACTGGCTGGATTTTCATGTGACTGTAGCTTATCTGCATATACTGGAGCATTTTGTAAAAAAGGTGGGTGTCAATAGCATATTTTGAATATTTTGTAATTGTAATGGCGAGTTGTGTCAATTTTAGGAAGGTATCCAACCTGTCCTCAGCAGTGTGAGCTGTACTTTCTCTCCCTACGTAAGGATATTTAAAGTGGGAGAGGAGAGTGATGAATGGAAAGAGAAGGACTCCAGCCTGTGATGGTGAGATTACCACAGGTTTTTGCCTATGCAGGCCCCAGCTTGGGCCTGGGAAATATCCCTTTAGGTAATAGACTGGAAGAGTAACCATGTAGAGTCTCAGTACTGGCAGCCAACCCCTACATGCAGGATGATATGATTATCAATTTGGAAAACTGTTATGCCACTAACTGGATTTTGTAAATGAACAACAGTTAAGTAAAGAATTCACAGAGACATTCCATTATTGGGTGAGCTGGGATGTTCAACATGCCTAATCTGTGTAAGGGTGGCTACACCATGGAGGGCCTAAAGTATGACTTGGGCAGGAGGCCAGTATGTGTTTTTGGCCATTCTGTGGGTGTAAGGTGGTGAGGAGCTCCCCAGCGGGTGAGAAAGATTGGTAACCAGAAGCTTTTGTGTTGCACGGTTCTACAGAAGGTCTCCTGACACAGGAATTAGCACCATTATGGAGCACTCTTACATTCACATACATGTCTAGACGTTGTTGAAGCTAGGAAGCACCATTTAAATGAGTTTGCCACTGCCATTCACGTACTTTAGTGAAAAGAAAAAAGTAGAGTATAAAAAAAGCACATTGATAAAATATTTCCAAGTACTAATATCCAGTGAGGGTCTTTCCTGCTGTTTCATTATCATCACAAACAGCTCGAAGGCTACCACTGGTCAAAGCCACTCAGCTGCATTCCACAAAACACAGGGGTTCTTTCTTAAATAAGAAGCAAAGACTGTTCATTTAGAATAGCACATAAATGTCACTTCAATCATCCAGACATGTGTAAACGGTTTTTTGATGGCAGGCGGGATTATTTTATGTTTCCACAGCACATAATTGGGTATTCAAAATAAATATGTAAAACCAGAAAAATTTACTGAGGGGTTGATTTACTAAAGCTGGCCAAACACCGTACAATTTTCTTATTCAATTTTCTTTAGATTTACCTTCAACTATGTAGTGCAAGGGCCTGCCTTATTGCATTACAAATTGAAAGTGTTTAGGTTTGACCTCATATTATATGGTTTTGGTAAATCTAAAGGAAAGTTGTACAAGAAAATTGTATAATGTATGGCCAGCCTTAAACTGGAGATTGCGAAATCTGGTGCAGCTCTGCATAGAAACTAATCAGCTTCCTGCATTTTCTGTCAAAGCTTAATTAAACAAGCTGACATTAGAAGTTGGCTACAATGCACAGCTGCACCAGATTTTGCACTCTCCAGTTTTAGTAAAACAACCCCTGTAAATTGGTCCATTGCTATTCTGACACTCATCTAGTTCCATTCTAATATGTAGGGATAAATACGATCATGTAAGTTTGCTGAGGTGATACAGGGAGTGATCCATCTGATCCTGTTGTTCATTACTTCTTAATATATCCTAATAATGTGCAAAAGCAGAGGTGGCAATAATCATTTATATACACCCAGATGCACACATAAAGAATATTAGACATTTATTTCTATTCAATTTCCTTACGTATATTAAAAGCAAAATTAAATAGAACCCATTTTTCATTTCCTCTTTTGCAGAAATTTCAGCATATTTTCAAGCAGAATCATCAATAACTTACAATTTCCAAGAAAATCACACGACGGCTAAAAATTCAAGCTTGCATCCCTTTTCTCCTAATGCAGGCATATCTGCTAAAGAAAGTATTGCATTTAATTTTAGAACAACACAAGCACCAAGCTTATTATTTTTTGTGAGTACTTATACTAAGGAGTATTTTTCAGTCATCATTTCAAGAAATGGTAAGTACATTTTAACTCACATATATGATATTATATGGCATGGTATTTGTGGAATTAACATTAAAAACAGTATACACTGTGTGCGTGTGTGTGTATATATATCTATAGACATACATATATATATATATATATATATATATATATATTATAAATAAATAAAAAATTTAATATCAAAAAGATGAAATGTTGGGGTAACAAACATTGTAAGCTCCTTTATACCATTACACCATGTCCCATTGCTGTGTGGAGATTCAATAGTTAGGCCAGCCATAAATGGTTTGAATCTTGAGATTTGAATCACATGTGGGCAGGCTTAATCGATCAACTTGGGTACAACCAGCCTGCCAGATTCACTTGTGATTATCACTAGCGGCTGCTATAGCCACTTGCAATAATCACTGTCTTCTCCCGGCAGGGAGGGCTTCCTCCTCCCCTACTGGGAGCAGACAATTGCTCAGTAGAAGGGATTCCCCTGTCAGCACTGTCTGTGTTGATGGGGGAATCATGCAAATTTCCTTCCTGCAACCACCCAACTTTCAGAAGCCAGGAGTGGTAGTTGAACCAGGACAGCAGCACAAGGAATCAGATCTTGATAGAATTATATTCTTAAAAACAGAAATTTTAATCTTAAAATGCAACCAGAAGATAATTTTTAAAGTGTACTGTTACTTTCTATAAAATGTATATTTAAGATTAAATATCTCAAAGATATGATATGGGTTAAATAACAGTTCTTTTGACCAGAAGTGAAAGCTTTAACATAATGAGCATTTATTATGTATTTGTTAAAGTCTAATCTAATACACAGAAACTATCTATATAGTCTTAGACAAGAAGGAAATAGTAGGTTAAAATATACAAAGTATTTACATGGAGGAACATAGAGCATATTCCTCCTAAAACATTAAAGTACAAGCATGTGTAGTTACAGGTCAAACAGACATTTACCATAGTTACCCCTTTAGACCTATCCTTCAGGCTTTCCTTCCACAAAGAGAGAGCTCCCTCCTCCTGCCTTCTGAGTATATATCTCTATCCTGATACCCCATAGGTTGGCCTAGCTTGGGTCATGATTGGAGGGCTTACTCCATAAGTCAGCCTCCTTTCATGCAAAATCCGGGTGTTTCTATCTGGGCAGGAGATGTAATTGAATTTTCCCAGGAATACAGGATATTGCATGACCCAGCATGAGATCCTTTGAGGTGTGTAGATGCCAACAATGGAATAGGCTCTCCATTGTCTGTATATACAAGCCTCGGCCCCGCATAGTCTGCTCTTAACAAAAGGAATTTCCTAGGTGTGAAATTAAAAATATTCAGTTAGCTAAGTGAAATATATATACAGCAAGCTAATTGAAATATATTCATAATTACAATATTTTACAGCTATTAAATGGAAATTATACATATCCCATAAGGCAACAGATGGCCCCTTGTGGCCAGTTGAGAATATGAGACTCGGCCACACCTAAAATAATGGGTTATGTATAATATCCTTTAATATTTGGAACTTTTGGCTTTGCCCTCTGAAATGAAATAAAACTCTTTGAGAAGAAACAAAACTTTTAAACTTTCCGTCTCTACAGTTCATATTTCTGGATCCCAGTATTTGTAGTCATCACTTGTTCTGGATGTAATAATTCCATAATAAAAATCATAAGATACAAAACCCACAAAAACGAAGGGGAAAAAAAATAAGTAAAAATAAACATGAGGCTCCTTGTTCTCGACCGTCCAATAATAATAATTTGTGCGAAAGTCAATAATGTCAATCTGGTCATGTTGCCCTTGCTTCTGGGACAGACTTCCATGGTGATTCCACTTGGATACAGCATACAGTAATGGCCTTTGGACCAACTTTCCTGGCTTTCTGTGATTGTACTTTATTAATGTGGGCAAAGTTAGAGAAGGAAAAACATGAGTACTTTTAAGACATATGCCTTCAAATGAATGCGTATTTTGTCATTCTGAGTATTAAGGACCTTTTATTAAATTTGTTATAGATATACTGCGACCTAATATGAGTCCCTTTCCCATTAACAGGTGTAAAAATTTAATTGGTTGCGCCCTTAAGCCAGGTTGTCTGATTTCCATCCCCCATCGTTCTTCCTCCATTGTCATATGCCTGCCAGTAACTCTGCCCCGCCTTCTGCTTAATACCCCTGTGTGTGTGTGTGTGTGTGACCCTTCGAGTGTCCAGGGGGATCTTGTTGCCATGGCAACTCACCACAAACTCATTTTACTGAAGCTGTGTTCAGTTATACCAACCCTGATGGGTTAAAGCCTTGGAGGGTGCCAAACGTTTGTGCATATAGCTCCCTCCTTGGCTGCCGTGTGTATGAGTCCTGCCTTTAGTGGGCTAGGGAAGAGGTCATAACTTTAAGAGGTCTCTGTGCAGATTTAGGCAGTGTCATCTAAGCAGCCAAAAATAACTTGATTTCAGAATGCGGATAAGTGTGAGGTCACCAGTTACTTGTGGCTTCAGGGATGATTAGACTAAATTACTTCTTAAGTACAATTGTACTACACTTTCTGCTATTTGCCAATCACTATGAGTCTCACCAGTTCCAGTATATCTATATGATCTTCAAGCAATGCTCTTTGAACTTAGTTATGGCACAAAAAGAAAACTGACCAACATAAAAAAAATTACCAATGACCACCTATGATGACTGCCAAATATTAGAACTGTAGAGAGGACACTATGTCACATATCCAAGGAAACGAGTCACATGACTGTTGCTAAACCCAGGTGTTACTGTTACTATTGTCATAGTTGGTAATAGCTACAATGACATACATTTATATAAAACCATTATCCCATGCTGAAAGAGAGAGAAAAACTGTTGGAACTTTGTCCCATCCCCCACAATGCTATAGGGAAGTTTTATTATTCTATATCAACATTTTTAACTGTTATAAATGTTCCCATATAAGGTTCCCCCCTATTCCCCTCTTTTTTTTTTCACCCTAGCGGAGCCAAACTCCAGAATCACCCAGCAAAAAATAAAAATAAGGTGATATAGGACAGAAAGAAAAATAGTTTTCCTTAAAAGAAAAAGGAAAAAGAGAAAAAAAAAGATAAGAAAAAAAAACTGATCCAAAAAAAGGTAAAAACCCAAAATTCAGAGTGAATGCTGCCACAACCTTTAACTTGTTAAAGAGCATTGAATCTATACTTGTGTTAAAAGAAAAAATTGAAGCTGCCTTAAACATTGCAGCTATACAAAAGGCAACGCCCTTTTCTCAGTAGTGAAAAAAAAAACTACACCAAAAAGGTAAAAAAAAAACGGTAAAAAAAAAAAGTAAAAGTAACAAAAAATCTGATTTCATGCTGCCCCAACCTTTAAATTGTTAAAGAGCGTTGAATCTGTATTTTGTTAAACCAAAAAAAAAAAATGATTGAAACTGCCTTTATACATTGCAGCTATACAAAAGGCAGTGCCCTCTCTCAGTAGTGAATAACATATTAATTGATTCTCAGTGAAAATCAATTTGCAAGTCCACCAGGCCACAAGAAGTTGTATCGACACTGTTTAATGAAACAGACCACAAACAACCCAAAAGAAATTTGAATTTAGTTGCCTGACTAATTAATTCCATTGCCAGATTTTCCTTAAAACAAGACATTAAAAAAATATGTTTTAAGGTCCTCTGTGTCTTTAAAGAAATTTGACCAGTCTTGGTCTGTTCATCCGTCCTTGTGTGTGTGTATTTCTTCCTAAAATACAAAACTCAAAACCATTAATAACACCTCACTGTACCTCTTCTGAGAGGTTTGTAATGGGCTACCTGGCAGTATATGCTTGGAACAGACTTTCAGCAGTGGTAATCAGTCCATCAACAGTAAATACAGTGAAACATGTACCGACTTCCCCACATATCTGTACTCTGACGAACAAAAAGTTATAGGAAAACATGGTGGGGTTTGTAAGTACTTGCAGTCTAAGAAGACCCCATGTCAACATTAAACCTTTACACATATTAACAACACAAGACAAAACCTAAGACCTACTGAATCCATAAGATGCCATAAGGTAATGTATTATGTCGTTTCCACGTGTCAGAGTGAATGAAGCTTCACTCTAACCACAGGAAAGGGAGAAAAAAAATCCTATATACTATAGGACTCGAGATCTCTTATCTGTGCACAGGTTATTTATTTGCGAATACATTTAAATTTGTAAAAAAAAAGGTATAAGTTTAAACTGGTACCAGTATTGAGCTCATTACAAACGAGACAGAGAGAGAAAAAATAATTAATCAAATAAACATACACAGTACAAAGCATGCGCATTAATGTGATCACACTTATTGATGGCCATAAAACAAAAATCTTGTTTACCCATGGACAGTTCATACACATCCATTCCATCACTCAGACACACCCATTCATTTAGATTGAATCCCCTAGATTTTGTTTAGAACTTTGGTAATTTGCAAATGAATTGCTAGGCGTTTCTGGCCACTGGGAGAATACTAAGGGACTGAATAAGAAAAAAAACAAAAACCCTGGAATACTATACTTTACCTTTTGTTAGGCGCGTATTTACGCATATGAACAGCTTTATATGTCCATATACTTTCAGGACTCACTTACCCTGAAAAAAAATAACTTGTAGCAAAACAGTTATTACTTTATCCCACTTTTTCTTTAACCACTTAAGCCCCGGACCATTTGGTAGCTAAAGGACCAGAGGTGAATTCAGAATTTTGCACTGCGCTGCTTTAACTGTAAATTGTGCGGACATGCAATGTTGTACCCAAACGAAATTTGCGTCCATTTCTTCCCACAAATAGAGCTTTCTTTTAATGGTATTTGATTGCCTCTGCGATTTTAATTTTTTGCAATATAAATGGAAAAAGACCGAAAATGTTGAAAAAAAATGATATTTTCTACTTTTTGTTATAAGAAAAATCGAATAAACTCAATTTTAGTCATACATTTAGGCCAAAATGTATTCAGCCACATGTCTTTAGTAAAAAAAATGTCAATAAGCGTATATTTATTGGTTTGCGCAAAAGTTATAGCGTTTACAAACTAGGGTACATTTTCTGGAATTTACACAGCTTTAAATTTATGACTGCCTATCTCATTTCTTGAGGTGCTAAAATGGCAGGGCAGTACAAAACCCCCCCAAATGACCCCATTTTAGGAAGTAGACACCCCAAGGAAATTGCTGAGAGGCATGTTGAGCCCATTGAATATTTTTTTTGTCCCAAGTGATTGAATAATGACAAAAAAAAAAAGAATTACAAAAAGTTGTCACTAAATGATATATTGCTCACACATGCCATGGTTATATGTGGAATTGCACCCCAAAATACATTCTGCTGCTTCTCCTGAGTACGGGGATACCACATGTGTGGGACTTCTTAGGAGCCTAGCCACGTACGGGACCCTGGAAACCAAGCACCGCCTTCAGGATTTCTAAGGGCGCAAATTTTTGATTTCACTCCTCACTACCTATCACAGTTTCGTAGGCCATAAAATGCCAAAATAGCACAACCCCCCCCCAAATGACCCCATTTTAGAAAGTAGATACCCCAAGGAAATTTCTGAGAGGCCTGTTGAGCCCATTGAATATTTTTTTTTTGTCCCAAGTGATTGAATAATGACAAAAAAAAAAAAAATACAAAAAGTTGTCACTAAATGATATATTGCTCACACATGCCATGGTTATATGTGGAATTGCACCCCAAAATACATTTTGCTGCTTCTCCTGAGTACGGGGATACCACATGTGTGGGACTTTTTAGGAGCCTAGCCACGTACGGGACCCCGGAAACCAAGCACCGCCTTCAGGATTTCTAAGGGCGCAAATTTTTGATTTCACTCCTCACTACCTATCACAGTTTCGAAGGCCATAAAATGCCAAAATAGCACAAACCCCCCCAAATGACCCCATTTTAGAAAGTTGACACCCCAAGGAAATTGCTGAGAGGCCTGTTGAGCCCATTGAATATTTTTTTTTGTCCCAAGTGATTTAATAATGACAAAAAAAAAAATACAAAAAGTTGTCACTAAATGATATATTGCTCACACATGCCATGGTTATATGTGGAATTGCACCCCAAAATAAATTTTGCTGCTTCTCCTGAGTACGGGGATACCACATGTGTGGGACTTTTTAGGAGCCTAGCCGCGTACGGGACCCCGAAAACCAATCACCGCCTTCAGGATTTCTAGGCACAAATTTTTGATTTGACTCCTCACTACCTATCACAGTTTCGAAGGCCATAAAATGCCAAAATAGCACAAAACCCCCCCAAATGACCCCATTTTGGAAAGTAGACACCCCAAGCTGTTTGCTGAGAGGCATGGTGAGTATTTTACAGCTCTCATTTGTTTTTGAAAATGAAGAAAGAACATTTTTTTTTTATATTTTATTTTTTCAATTTTCAAAACTTTGTGACAAAAAGCGAGATCTGTAAAATACTCAAAATACCTCTCAGCAAATAGCTTGGGGTGTCTACTTTCCAAAATGGGGTCATTCGGGGGGGTTTTGTGCCATCTGGGCATTCCATGGCCTCCGAAACTGTGATAGGCAGTGAGAAGTGAAATCAAAAATTTACACCCTTAGAAAGCCTGAAGGCGGTGATTGGTTTTTGGGGTCCCGTACGCGGCTAGGCTCCCAAAAAGTCTCACACATGTGGTATCCCCGTACTCAGGAGAAGCAACAGAATGTATTTTGGGGTGTAATTCCACATATGCCCATGGCATGTTTGAGCAATATATCAGTTAGTGACAACTTTGTGCAAAATTTTTTTAAAAAATTGTCTTTTTTCCGCAACTTGTGTCAACATATAAAATATTCCATGGACTCGACATGCCTCTCAGTATATAGCTTGGGGTGTCTACTTTCCAAAATGGGGTCATTTGGGGGGGTTTTGAACTGTTCTGGCATTTTATACACAACATTAGGAAGCTTACATCCACTCTTCTAACCACTTGAAGACAAAGCCCTTTTTGACACTTTTTGTTTACATGAAAACATATTTTTTTTTGCAAGAAAATTATGTTGAACCCCCAAACATTATATATATTTTATAGCAAAGGCCCTACAGAATAAAATGGTGGGTGTTGCATTTTTTTTTCTACACAGTATTTGCGCAGCGATTTTTCAAACGCATTTTTTGGGGAAAAAATACACTTTTTTTAATTTTAATGCACTAAAACACACTATATTGCCCAAATGTTTGATGAAATAAAAAGATGATCTTAGGCTGAGTACATAGATACCAAACACGACATGCTTTAAAATTTCGCACAAACGCGCATTGGCGACAAACTACATACATTTTTAAAAGCATTTAAAAGCCTTTACAGGTTACCCCGTTAGATTTACAGAGGAGGTCTACTGCTAAAATTACTGCCCTCGATCTGACCTTCGCGGTGATACCTCACATGCATGGTGCAATTGCTGTTTACATATGACGCCAGACCGACGCTTGCGTTCCCCATTGGGCAAGAGCAGGGCAGGACAGGGGTGCTTTTTTTTTTTTTTTTTTTTTATTATTAATTTTGCTTTTTTATTTTATTTTTAAACTGTTGCTTCCATATTTATTTATTTTTATCATTTTTATTGTTATCTCAGGGAATGTAACTATCCCCTATGATAGCTATAGGTAATGACAGGTACTCTTTTTTGAAAAAAACTGGGGTCTTTTGGACCCTAGATCTTTCCTCTGCCCTCAAAGCATCTGACCACACCAAGATCGGTGTGATAAAATGCTTTCCCAATTTCCCAATGGCGCTTTTTATATCCGGGGGGGGACATTCCCTCCCACTGCTTGTAAAAGCAGTCCAGAGGCTAATAAGCCACTAGGATTGCTTTTACATGAAAGCCGGCCGCTGGCTGAAAAGAATGATACCAAGATGATACCTAAACCCACAGGCATCATTCTGGTATAAACATTCAAAGTCCAGCAACAAACCAGTACGTTGCTGGTCCTTGTTGGACATGTATTGTAATCTTTTTTTTCATGCAGCCTGTTGGCTGAACGAAAAAAAAAGAATGATCGGTGGGTATGCCCACCATTAGAATACCGCCCTTCATCCACCCACTTCTAATGATGGGCATACATGCACCATTTATATATGCCGAAGCATGGGGGCATCTTCCCGCAAAAGTTATGCCGCGTACACATGGTCAGACTTTTCCACGGGCAAGCCTCCGTCGGAATTTCGACCTTATGTACGCGGCATTAGGAGCAAAATCGCTCCTCCGCCCCTGCTGCCCCAATGCTTCGGCATATATGCTTTTTTTTTTTTTAACCGTGGTGGTGAAATCACCTCCTACAGCACTGGAGTCGCAGGGATCAGGCCTGTCTCTGCGAACGCTGCAGTTATGTGTGTTGTGTTTTGCAAGTGACAGTGATCGATCGATACTGCACTTGGGTGGCCTGGGCTGGACGGAGGGGCAAAACGCAGGTGCTAGCAGGTATCTGGGCTGATCCCGCTAACACTGCGTTTTTGGGAACCCTAAACTGCTGGGGACGCTAGTATAGATCTGATCAGATATTGATCTGTTCAGATACTATACCACTAAGGGGGGTGTATGCTTAACGCGTGGGTGTTAGCGCTACTGGCACTAACCTGACGCTGCCTGGGGTGTGACGCAGACCCTCTCTGACGCTAAAACCTAATTGATATCACCCGCCGGGCGATCAGGGGGTTAAACCTTTATTGGGTTATATACGGCGGGTGCCCTGACACTATAAAAAGCAAACTAACTAACCAGCGTCACCCGTAACACTTATATGATGATCACTGGTGAAAGGGTTAACTAGGGGCAATTAGGGGGTTAAAACCTTTATTAGGTAATATATGGGGGTACCTGACGCTATATAAAAACCTGACGGCGAACCTAAAAAAAAAATTACTGGCAACCTATCGGCATCACCGACACTAACACAACGATCATAAAAACGATCGCTTAGGGACAGTGGTGATAGGGGGTGAAAGGGTTACCTGGGGGGCGATCAGGGGGTTAAACCTTTATTAGATAATATATGGGGGTACCTGATGCTATAAAAACCTGCGGCGAACCTAAAAAAAATTACTGGCTACCGATCTGCATCACCGACGCTAAGACAGCGATCAGAAAAATGATCGCTTAGCGACAGTGGTGATAGGGGGTGAAAGGGTTACCTGGGGGGTGATCAAGGGGGTTAAACCTATATTAGGTAATATATTGGGGTACCTGACGCTATAAAAACCTGCGGCGAACCTAAAAAAAATTACTGGCTACCGATCTGAATCACCGACGCTAAGACAGTGATCAGAAAATTATCGCTTAGTGACAGTGGTGATAGGGGGTGAAAGGGTTACCTGGGGGGCAATCAAGGGGGTTAAACCTTTATTAGGTAATATATGGGGGTACCCGACGCTATAAAAACCTCCGGCGAACCTAAAAAAAATTACTGGCTACCGATCAGCATCACCGACGCTAAGACATCGATCAGAAAAATGATCGCTTAGCGACGGCGGTGCTAGGGGGTGAAAGGGTTACCTGGGGGGTGATCAAGGGGGTTAAACCTTTATTAGGTAATATATGGGGGTACCCGACGCTATAAAAACCTGCGGCGAACCTAAAAAAAATTACTGGCTACCGATCAGCATCGCCGACGCTAAGACATCGATCAGAAAAATTATCGCTTAGTTACAGTGGTGATAGGGGGTGAAAGGGTTACCTGGGGGGTGATAAAGGGGGTTAAACCTTTATTAGGTAATATATGGGGGTACCCGACGCTATAAAAACCTGCGGCGAACCTAAAAAAAATTACTGGCTACCGATTAGCATCACCGACGCTAAGACATCGATCAGAAAAATGATCGCTTAGCGACGGCGTTGCTAGGGGGTGAAAGGGTTATCTGGGGGGTGATCAGGGGGTTAAACCTTTATTAGGGGGGGTTAGGGGGCTACACTGGACCTAAAACTAAATGTAGTGACACTTTTACAGTCACAAATGTCACTGATTGCAGTGATCACTAAATAAATGGTCACTGCAATCAGTGACACTGTGACTGGGGGCTTGGGGGATTATCTGGGGGGTGATCTGGGGGTGTCTGGGGGGGCCTGGGGGGCGATTTATGTACCTATGTGTCCTGGTGTCAGTGTAGTGTTGTGTGCACTAACCTGCATCTTCTCCTGTACGGCGCTCGGTATATGTGAGCGCCGCAGGAGAGATGACATCACTTCCTCCTGCCTGTGTAAACAGTATACAGGCAGGGGAAGCTCTCATTCGCCGGGAGCGATCGAGAGGGGGGGGCCGGAATCGAACGGCCGTCCCCTCATGCCGGATCGCTCCCGAAGGTAAAACGACCACCCAGTGTAAAGAAGGGGGGTCCGATCGGACCCCCCAACTATACAAAGTCAATCACGTATATGTACGTGATTCTGCCTGTTGGTGCCATTCTGCCGACGTATATTTACAGTGGGCGGTCGTTAAGTGGTTAACTTATTTAACGCAAACAATACAACATTCTTACATGTACATTGGTAAATGGTCAATGACCTTCCCACTTTGATCTAGTGAAATGAAATGCCCTAGACCTCTAAAACATAACTCCTAGCTTGCATTTCATTCCCGGTTTTAGTGTACTGGTCTGGTTCCCGATGGATAAATTTACTCCCTCCATTTTTCAAATTCAAGGAGTCAATAAAGTTTCTTTTAAAGGATTGGAATTCTTTCACAAACTCATCCCGTTCCTGTTTCATTTGCCTAATCTCATACTGTAAAGCCTCATTTTCAGCCTTAATAGTTGAGAAAGGGATGTATGAATTTTTATTTTCATATTTCTTAGGCTTTTCACCTCAGCGAGGTGAGTACACTTCCACGTCATGCCTGTTTGTTGTATACTGATTTGGCTTTAATATCTTTTCACCAGAAGATAAACAAAACTAGGAAATGTGGCCGAATAAACCACACGTGAAGCATTTTATCTTCTGTAAAGTATTAAAGCGTCTCTTAACAAATGGTGTGGTTTTAGGCTGAGAATATTCAATGGCTAAAGCCTGATTAACAACTTTTGCTGTATGAGAAACGAGGGCCCTTTCAAAAGAGCTCCCACCTTTCAATGAGCTGTTGGAACTAACACATACTCCAGACTGAGATAATTTCCTGTTGCAACTAGAAAAACTCAAACTGGTTGCATTACCCTCTATGGTATGTGTAGATTGTACCCACTGCCCTGTGCTGGAAGATGCCAATAATTTTTCACATTTACTGTCTGCAGCCTTCAGCCCCTGTATTGTTGGCTGCTGGTGGCTAGCATTCATATTTGTCATAGAAACTCTTAGAGTACTGATATTACTTTTGGCTATTTCTAGATCTTCCTTGAGAGAAATGGTTTGAAATAATAACGACCTATAATTATAATTAAGTATGCTAAATGCACCTTATTTTACACTATTAATAATCTTTCTCATATATTAGCTTCAGTAGTAAAACTTCCACAGTTTTGTACTTTAACTGACATCAATGAGAATATTACTGCTTGTAAGTTCCCACAGTTAAAAACAAAAAACAAAACTAAAACCAAAAACCAAAATTTTTTTGTAGGTTTCAATGTCCTAACTATTTTCAATGTTAGTGGACATACAATTTAAATAAAAACAAAAACTTTGTTGAACCTTTTCAACAACACAACCAAGACCACTTTTTTTTCAGTGTCTTTCTAATAAAACTCACCCTAAAGCAAACTCAAACACCGGTTAGAGATAGCCATGAAGCTTGGTGAGGCAGAAAAGCAATAATTAAAAAAAAAAATTCCTGCCATGTAAAAATCATTTATTTTTTTTCCACAAAACCAAGGACTCCTATTTTAGTGTCCTATTTCCAATAAAACAACACTCAAAAATCAAAACAAAATCCCCTGTACCTCCTCCCCATTAAATTAACTGTTTTTTAATGGTACATCCAAAGTACTTATATAATTTATGATTTATGGGATATTAAAAAATAATGTGGTGTATCCTCCCTCATATTAGAGTTAATCTAATACCCACTAATAAAACACAAATATTTACCTATATTTTCCCTAGATAGATTGGATAAGCTGACTTAGCTTAAATTCCTCCTATCTCTAATAAACAAATTTTGTTATTATATTAAATACTTTCAGTCCTGTACTTATCTTCGTTGGTCGCCACTGTTACTTTCTATAAAATGTATATTTAAGATTTAATATCGCAAAGATATGATTTGGGTTAAATAAGAGTTCTTTTGACCAGAAGTGAATCCGGGTGTCTCTATCTGGGCAGGAGATGTAATTGAATTTTCCCAGGATTACAGGATATTGCATGACCCAGCATGGGATCCTTTGAGGTGTGTAGATGCCAACAATAGAATTGGCTCTCCATTGTCTGTATTTACAAGCCTCGGCCCTGCATAGTCTGCTCTTAACAAAAGGCCTTTCCTAGGTGCTAAATTAAATATATTCAGTTAGCTAAGTGAAATATATATACAGCAAGCTAATTGAAATATATTCATAATTACAATATTTTACAGCTATTAAATGGAAATTATACATATCCCATAAGGCAACAGTACCTAAACCTAAAATTTTGTAAAGTAAAAATGTGCTCTCTACTCCTTCCTGTAGTGTTTTTCTTTTCCACTTCTTTTTTTCATAACTTTTCATAGGAGCAGCAGTGTTGTCACCCTAGGATGCATGTTTCCTGTGAACTGCAAGCTGACTGTAAAACTTAGCTTGCCAGCATTTACAACTTGGGGTTCATGGGGAGTACAAGACATCATGGGTTGGTAATGTTATTGAAGAGTTAGCTGCACCTGCAAGTAGAGCAGTTCTGTCTCAACTCACACTTTGGGCAATGACATACGTCCATGGATATCAAACTTGACAGTTTGGCCACTTCTTGACTCAGCCTGTCCACAAATAATTTAAGTATCAAACAAGACATAGAAGTTGAATCTAAAAAAAGTTTTACTTCACCATGTACAATACAGAGAATGTTTTTGAACAGCAAAATGACAATGACCATACCAAATGCACAAATAATCTAGTTGTTGTGGCATTACACTACTACTAGGTACCAGTAGACACTAGGGATGAGCTTCGTGTTCGAGTCGAACATACGTTCGACTCGAACATTGGCTGTTCGATCGTTCGACGAAGATCGAACGATTTGGGCCGTTCGCGCCAAATTCGAGTGACGCGAACGGCCCACAATGCACTACGCCATCGCAGTGTCATCCAGGCGCTGTGATTGGCCAAGCATGCACTGTGACCCCGCATGCTTGGCCAATCACAGCGCCGGCAGCGAGGAGAGCAATGATTGGCCACAGGCAGGATGCCTGTGGCCAATTATTGCTGAGGGTGTTTAGTACACGCCCCACACTATAAAAGGCCGCCAGCACGGCGGCCTAGTGTAGTGTGTTCCGGAGCAGGGATAGAGTAGCATAGGCAGGGACAGTGACTGTTATTTCTTTCTTGCTTAACCTGGATTCCTTTAGTTTAGGGAAAGAGAAGGATAGGTAGGGAGAGTGTCAGTGTGTTTTGTGCTTCTGCTATAGTGTGCTTAAAAAAAACATTTATTCTAGGGACAGAAAACTCTAGGTAGGGACAGTGTCAGTTTCTTTCACTCTGCAAGTCCTTGTTTCCAGGGACCTGTAAGGACAGTGAGTTAATTGTCCTTGTGCTATATTGTGCTTAAAAAAAACATTTATTCTAGGGACAGAAAACTCTAGGTAGGGACAGTGTCAGTTTCTTTCACTCTGCAAGTCCTTGTTTCCAGGGACCTGTAAGGACAGTGAGTTAATTGTCCTTGTGCTATATTGTGATTAAAAAAAACATTTATTCTAGGGACAGAAAACTCTAGGTAGGGACAGTGTCAGTTTCTTTCACTCTGCAAGTCCTTGTTTCCAGGGACCTGTAAGGACAGTGAGTTAATTTTCCTTGTGCTATATTGTGATGAAAAAAAAAATTTTTTCTAGGGACAGAAAACTGTAGGTAGGGAGAGTGTTTTTTTTCTTTCACTCTGCAAGTCCTTGTTTCCAGGGACCTGTAAGGACAGTGAGTTAATTGTCCTTGTGCTATATTGTGCTTAAAAAAAACATTTATTCTAGGGACAGAAAACTCTAGGTAGGGACAGTGTCAGTTTCTTTCACTCTGCAAGTCCTTGTTTCCAGGGACCTGTAAGGACAGTGAGTTAATTTTCCTTGTGCTATATTGTGATTAAAAAAAACATTTATTCTAGGGACAGAAAACTCTAGGTAGGGACAGTGTCAGTTTCTTACACTCTGCAAGTCCTTGTTTCCAGGGACCTGTAAGGACAGTGAGTTAATTTTCCTTGTGCTATATTGTGATTAAAAAAAACATTTATTCTAGGGACAGAAAACTCTAGGTATGGACAGTGTCAGTTTCTTTCACTCTGCAAGTCCTTGTTTCCAGGGACCTGTAAGGACAGTGAGTTAATTTTCCTTGTGCTATATTGTGATTAAAAAAAACATTTATTCTAGGGACAGAAAACTCTAGGTAGGGACAGTGTCAGTTTCTTTCACTCTGCAAGTCCTTGTTTCCAGGGACCTGTAAGGACAGTGAGTTAATTTTCCTTGTGCTATATTGTGATTAAAAAAAACATTTTTTCTAGGGACAGAAAACTGTAGGTAGGGAGAGTGTTTTTTTTCTTTCACTCTGCAAGTCCTTGTTTCCAGGGACCTGTAAGGACAGTGAGTTAATTTTCCTTGTGCTATATTGTGATTAAAAAAAACATTTTTTCTAGGGACAGAAAACTCTAGGTAGGGAGAGTGTTTTTTTTTTTTCACTCTGCAAGTCCTTGTTTCCAGGGACCTGTAAGGACAGTGAGTTAATTGTCCTTGTGCTATATTGTGCTTAAAAAAAACATTTATTCTAGGGACAGAAAACTCTAGGTAGGGACAGTGTCAGTTTCTTTCACTCTGCAAGTCCTTGTTTCCAGGGACCTGGAGAGACATTGAGTGAATTGTCCTTGTGCTATATTGTGATTAAAAAAAACATTTATTCTAGGGACAGAAAACTCTAGGTAGGGACAGTGTCAGTTTCTTTCACTGTGAAAGTCCTTGTTTCAAGGGACAGAGAAGGACACCTGAAGGTAGCCCTTATTGCTTTTTTCCCATCTCCCTGCAGGCCATCTATTAGAATGTCTGGAAGGCAAACAAGGAGAGGCAGACAGTCAGGAGGCAATAAAAGAGGGCAAGCAGGCTCTGTGTCTGGGGGCAACAGTGCTGGTCGTGGACGCGGTGCATTGTCATCAGGACATGGCCATGGGACACGCTTGTCCTTCTTTTCGGCAGCTGGACATGTTGAGCCACATCATGCCGAAGACTTGGTAGAGTGGATGACCAAGCCCTCCTCCTCCTCCTCATCCTCTCTCACCCAGGCTCAGGGTACTGGAAAAGCAGCTGCCAAAGCGTCGTCTTCCCTGGTATCAATGTCAGACAAATCATCAGTCACTCCTTCCCTAGACCCACCATGTCCTCCTCCTGAGGAGTCCCCCGAACTGTTTCAGCACAGTGTTGGGTACATGCTCCAGGAGGATGCCCAGCGTTTCGAAGGGTCTGATGATGAAACCCAGATAGAGGAAGGCAGTAGCGTGAGAGCAGACAGAGGGGATGCTCAAGAAGGACACCAATCTGGCAGTCATGTTCCAGCAGCTGCAGCATACTGCCAGATTGGCTCCAGTGATGAGGAGGGAGGGGATGATGAGGTCAATGACTCCACGTGGGTGCCTAATAGGAGAGAGGAGGAGGAGGAGGATGAGGAGGAGGCACATCTCCAACGAGGCAGGATGCCCTTTGGTGGCCAGCGTAAGGGCAGTACACCGACGGAATCACACCGCAGAGCTCCGCCTGTGCAGGGCGCTGCCTCTGCCCGTCATTCAAAAAGTTCTTTGGTGTGGGCCTTTTTTGAGGCTAGTGCATCAGATCGCACAGCTGCTGTTTGCAACATATGTCTCAAGCGTATATCGCGTGGCCAAAACATCAGCCGCTTGGGTACCACATGCCTGACCAGACATATGTTGACCTGCCATGCAGCTCGTTGGCAAGCCTACCTCAAAGACCCACACCAAAGAACCAAGCGGACCTCTCCTTGCACCGCATCAGCTGGGATCTCCAACCCCACTATAACTTCAGTCCTCTCTGAAACATGCACTGAGAGGAATGAAGGTGTAGAATTAGGTGTGTCACAGCCAAGTACTTGCGCCCACTCTGCTAGCAGTACACCGACGTCCGATTCTAGCAGGCAAATTTCCCTGCCCCAGCTGCTGGACCGTCGAAAGAAGTTCACTCCCAGCCATCCACATGCCCAGCGGTTGAATGCTAGCTTGGCTAAATTGCTAGCGCTTCAACTGCTGCCTTTTCAGTTGGTAGACTCGGCCCCCTTCCGTGAGTTTGTGCAATGTGCGGTTCCTCAGTGGCAGGTTCCCAAACGCCACTTTTTCTCACGGAAGGCTATTCCGGCTCTCTACCGGCATGTGGAAGGCAATGTCTTGGCCTCGCTGGACAGGGCGGTCAGCGGTAAGGTGCATATTACCGCTGACTCATGGTCCAGCAGGCATGGACAGGGACGTTACCTTTCTTTCACGGCCCATTGGGTCACTCTTTTGGCAGCTGGGAAGGATTCAGGACAAGGTGCAGTAGTGTTGGAGGTTGTCCCACCGCCACGCCTCCAAAATGCTACTACTGGTTGTGACACACCTCTCTCCTCCACCCCCTCCTCTTCTTCTTCCTCCATGGCCTCTTCCTGTGGTTTGTCCTATGAACCAGCGGTGCTCCGTAGCCGTTCACGGGGCTACGCAAGTACGCAGGCAAAAAGATGCCATGCCGTGCTTGCGCTGGTGTGTTTGGGGGACAGAAGCCACACTGGGGCAGAGGTCCTGTCTGCTCTGCAGGGCCAGGCCGAGAGGTGGTTGACGCCACGCCAGCTTAAGCCAGGAATGGTGGTTTGCGACAATGGCACCAACCTCCTCTCCGCCCTCCGACAGGGACAACTGACCCATGTGCCCTGTGTGGCTCACGTCCTTAACCTGGTGGTGCAGCGCTTCTTGGGCAGGTACCCGGGCTTACAGGATGTCCTGAGGCAGGCCAGGAAAGTCTGTGTGCATTTCCGCAGATCTTATAATGCCAGTGCTCGCCTGGCTGAGCTGCAAAAGGAGTTGAACCTGCCCAAGAACCGCCTTATATGTGACATGCCCACCAGGTGGAACTCAACGTTGGCCATGCTGCAGCGGCTGCACACGCAGCAGAGGGCCATCAATGAGTACCTGTGCGACTACGGCACCAGGACAGGGTCAGGGGAGCTTGGTTTTTTTTCTCCACGCCAGTGGGGCATGATCAGGGATGCATGCACTGTCCTGGCACCATTTGAGGAGGCCACGAGGATGGTGAGCAGTGACAGTGCATGCATCAGTGACACTGTACCTCTTGTCCACCTGTTGGAGCACACGCTGCGTGGAATAATGGACAGGGCACTTGAGGCAGAACAGAGGCAGGAAGAGGAGGACTTCCTTGCCTCTCAAGGCCCCCTTTACCCAGACAGTGTTCCTTCTGTCCCACCCATCGCACAGGAAGAGGAGGAGGAGGAGGAGGAGGAGGAGGAGGAGGAGGAGGATTGTGTCAGCATGGAGGTGGAGGCTGGCACTCAGCATCATCAGCAGCAGTCTTTTAGGGATGATTTACAGTCCCAAGAAACCAGTGGACTTGTACGTGGCTGGGAGGAGGTGGCTGCGGATCATGTCGTCCTTAGTGACCCAGAGGACTCCGGAGCGAATGCCTCAGCAAACCTACGCTGCATGGCCTCCCTGATCCTGCAAAGTCTGCGGAAGGATCCTCGTATTCTTCGGATCAAGGAGAGGGACCATTACTGGCTGGCCACTCTCCTTGATCCACGGTACAAGGGTAAGGTTGCGGACCTTATGTTACCGTCGCAGAGGGAGCAGAGGATGAGACAACTCCGGGAGGCCTTGCAGAAAGGTCTGTGCAACGCGTTCCCAGAGACTGGGAGGTTGCAAACTCCTGGTCCTGGACAACGAGTTGCTGAGGCTTCGGCCAGTCAAAGAAGGAGCGGTGGGGAAGGTGGCCGTCTGACCGATGCGTTCAGACAATTCTTTAGTCCGCAGCCCCAAAGTATGATCGGTTCCAGCAACCATCGCCAGCGTCTGATAAACATGGTGCAGGAATATCTAGGGGCAAGGTCAGACTTGGACACCTTCCCCACCGAAAATCCTCTGGCTTACTGGGTCTTGAGGATGGATCACTGGCCAGAGCTTGCACAGTATGCAATTGAGCTACTGGCCTGTCCTGCATCCAGCGTTCTTTCGGAACGCACATTCAGTGCTGCTGGAGGATTTGTCACGGATCACAGGGTGCGCCTGTCCACCGACTCGGTTGATCGACTGACTTTCATCAAGATGAACCAGTCTTGGATCACCACCAGCTACCACACACCTGATGCTGATATAACAGACTAATTGATTTTAAAATGTCACATCCCTTCAAGACTGATGCTGATGCTGAGTGCCTGTGCTGTTATGTTGACTGGCTATCCTCCTCCTCCGAGTCCTCAATGATACGATTGATGATGATAGCTTGGAAGATCATTTTTGTTTATGGGTGCCGCCACCAGTGCCTAACGCCCAATTTTTCAGCCCCTGTTTAACAGGGGCGTGTAATTACAATTTTTGAAGCAATACTTTGCAACAGGGCTCATTGCTGTGCTCCAAGTACAGTATCTGTGAGGAGTTGCAGTGTTGTGCCACCAGTGCCTAAGGCCCAATTTTTCAGCCCCTGTTTAACAGGGGCGTGTCATTACAATTTTTGAAGCAATACTTTGCAACAGGGCTCATTGCTGTGCTCCAAGTACAGTATCTGTGAAGGGTTGCAGTGTTGTGCCACCAGTGCCTAAGGCCCAATTTTTCAGCCCCTGTTCAACAGGGGCATGTAATTACAATTCTTGATCTAATAATTCACAGCAGGGCCCATTGCTGCACCCACCAAGAGTAACTGTCAGGGCTTACAGTGTTGTGGCACCAGCACCACCATCAAAGGCCCAATTTTTACTACCACTGTTCAACAATTATATGTAATTAAAATTCCTGATATAATAGTTGACAGCAGGGCGTTCCAGCACCAACCAAGAGTAACTGTGAGTGCTTACAGTGTTGTGCCAACACCAACAACTAAGGGGCCTATTTCTGCAGAGTATATACGGCAGGTCCCTACTTTCAAACATCCAACTTACAAACGACTCCTACTTGCAAACGCAAGAAGACAACAGGAAGTGAGAGGAAATCTACCACTAGGAAGGAAAATTCTCTCCTGTAAGAATAAATATGGGAGAAAGGTGTCTCCTCTGTACTGATGCTTTATCAGCAATCCTTGTTTCAAGAAAAACACCACATTTCAAAAACAGTTGTCATTAGGACGGAAAGTGAGGTGAAATGTTCTGAACAGGGGCACAGACAGCAAAACAAATGTTACAGGGGTGATAACCCTTACCTATGTTTTCCAAAAAGTTTAAAAATAGATTTTTGGTCTGGAGCTACACTTCAACAATGTACCTGTTCAAAATTACAAACAGATTCTACATAAGAACAAACCTACAGTCCCTGTCTTGTATGCACCGCCTGTATACGGCTGTTCAGAGTATATAGGGCCTTTTTTATTTTATGTGCGGGGTTCCCCTTAATATCCATACAAGACCCAAAGGGGCTGGTAATGGGCTGGGGTAGGGGGGGGGTCATGGGGTAGCTATGCCATTTTTCTTAAAGATTTTCATCCATATTACCGGGACCAGACATTACATTAAAGCCGCAAGCAGTTTTAAATGGCTTTTTTTTCCTTTAGAAGTGTCATTTTGTGCAGGGACAGTTCTAAACACGGGAAACACGTGGCACTTCACAGGCATACTTTAGACACCCCCCAGGTACGATATTTAAAGGAATATTTGACTTTTTTTTTTTCACTTTATGCATCATTAAAATGACTGCTCCCGGAAAACGACCGTTTTTAAAACTTATTTTTGCATTGATACATGTCCCCTGGTGCAGAACCCGGGTTCCCAAACCCTTTTTAGGACAATAACATGCATAATAGTTGTTATAATTAGCACTTTAGAATTCGAACGTTCGCATCCATTGTATTTAATAGGGTTCTAATGTTCGTTCGAACTTTCGGTCCGTTCGCGGGTTCTGGTGCGAACCGAACCCGGGGGTGTTCGGCTCATCACTAGTAGACACACAATATTAACAATACAAAGCAATACAATGGCAAGAGCATAAAACACAGAATAGGTGGAACACAACACCTCCACCTGAAAACTTTAGATTTCACTGTATAAACAAAAATTAGACCATGCATTGATGACTTAGACCTAAAAAACCTAAAACAGAAGAGAAAACATGAAGATTTGAACACAAGTTAATTGAGAAATATATTCTTGAAAGAATCTTTTGAAGAACCTATCGTTAAGGCAGAGAGACCACAACAGGTTTTCAGCTTGCAAAGAAATGATGTAGATGATTTAGTTCTTTCAGTGTTAGCGTGGTTCTTGGTGTGATATTTGAGCTGCCAGCTGTATAAGCTTGGGCTTGCTGGATGAATCAATTGCTAAGTTGCAACTCAGGACTGTAGAATCAAAGTTTTTGTAGCTCTGGCTAGCATTACTTAAGTGAAGTGACAATACGGTTTTGCAGTTGTCAGGTACAGTTTTATTAATGACAGCACAGCTTGAGGTGGCAGCTGGCCTTCTGTGAGCAATTTTGTAGCATCTATTGAAGTACAGTAGATACTGATTTAGAGTCACTATGTACATGGTCAATGAACGGAAAAACATCCACATTGTTGAAAAGGACCTCAGCATTTGAATTTTCCTTGTCACCTGTTGATGAGTTAGACTTGCTGTTAATATCAGTGGTTTGAAGTGTTGTCTTACCAGAATTATCAAAAGTGGTTCCCTGATGAAGCCTTAATTTGCCTGAAAGATAATTTGTTGGAGCACAAACTGTTTGGACCCTGCTTCTCAGTGAAACAAGAAGCACCAATAATGACTTAACCTAACCTAGTCCTTTAGGCATTGGTATCATTGGTCCAACCATTGAACTGTTCAACTATTTTGTGCACCCTTTGAATCCTCAGAAGTATAATTTAGCATCATTATCAACTGGTGGAATGTAACTAGTCAAATCAAAAAAGGATAGATGAAGTATGTCTTCTGCTACAAGAATCTTTTATTTGTCATTAGGTATTTGGTTCTAATTAATAGGGTTAAATACTAAACTTTTCTGTTCAGTTTGCAAGGGAATTTAAGCTACAGTTTGCATGAGATTTTGTCCCAGGGCTTTTAAAATGTGGCATAATTTCACTTTTCTAAGCATACCCAATCATGTGCTTGAAAAATAAAAAAAAACTGCATTTTTGGTTTCACTTGATTGGATGATGGAAGTCAGTAGAGCTTAACATCATTTAGTAAGCTCAGGGTCAAGTTTCCTTGCACAGTACCACTTCCCTTGCAAAGTGGCCATCCTATTTGCCTTTAGTAAATCAAACCCAGTAAGTAAGTGTAGGAAAGTGAATTCCTTGCTGTTTCTTTTATATCTAAATTATTTAGCACATGTGTGGAAGGTTTAGGAAAATGCATCTGAAGTTGCAAGTAAATGACTGGTTTGGTCATCTAAAACTGCAAACATCCTGACTACTTTCTTTGGTTGACCTCAAGGAAAAACCTTGACCAAACATATTCTTGCACTAGCTTACTCCGCAAATCCATTGCAAAGTAGCTAACTACAATTTGACCTGATCATTAGAGAGAAATGTTTACGGATCTCCCCACTATGATCTAATGTGGCAGGAGGAGGATTTGTAGGATTATTTTTTATAAATTTCCATCTTTTAAGCTGGATGAGGCAAATCCAACACCCATAACTAATACAGTAGATAATTCTGCAGAAAAAGCTGGAAATAATAAGGTTGGCCTCAGAGGGCCCATGTGACTCAAATTTGTACATGTCTTTTGGTATAATGTTCCCCACAGACTCAGAGTACAACAATGTTGTTATTTGTCAAGAATCCAACAAACTATACTACTCCGATGCTTTTTTTTAATATACTGTAAATTTGACTTGGCATTTTTGTCAATTCCATAGTTATTGAAATCATATAGTCTCTACATTTATTGGGGACAAATTTGTCTTTGGAGGAGGATGGATCATGCTGTACTCTCTGCACATGAAACTTGATTGACCATTTCTCCTGTATGCTGTATATCAGTTTTGAAACAATTGTATTTACACCGTGAGTGATGTCTAAATAGCTAGGGCCAGGTAGGTGAAGACCTGCCTTTAGCAAGTTGTAGTTCAAGCAAAGCAAATACTTAGGTCTTCAAACTTCTTTACCAGAAATGTTAGCACAGCCGTGCACACTTTGAAACAAAGGATTTTTTATGGCTTCTGGACTGTCTCGGCTGTGATATATACATTTCCAAGCAGCTTAGAGGCTCCCAGCTGGTTTGCCAACATTAACCTTCTCTTGACATGCTCTCAGGATTTATGCCCTAGCCCCTTTTTCTACATGTCATATTCTTAACTGGGCAGGATACCTAGGTCACTAATGGCAGTCTTAAAGATTCTATTTTTTTTATTTTTTTAGATCAGGAAAAACTGGTCCACATGGACCACAATAACAAAGTACCATAAGCAAAATAAATAGCGGAACATCAACACAGGTGAGGTACACATGCATATAAAACTCCACAGTGGCATTGGAGGTATAAAATGCACTCCCGTCCCAGCTAATTATCACCACGTCTGTTAAGCCAGTGTGGCCATACCCCTGGGTGACTTCCAGCATAGGGACGGGCCATATGTAGAGTGTGGCCAGATCACCTGTCCATGCGGCCGTCCCGCATGGTTGAAAGTGATAAGGTGAAGAACCGTAGTCCTGCAGACCCAGTCTCCTGTTCATTTTTCAATATTTATTTACCAGAAGAAAAAAAATTGAGATACTTAGACAGAATCCAGGAAAGAAAGAGAGATGGGATAGAAATGAAAAAAAAAAGAAAAAAAAGAAAGGGGGGGGGATTGTGCAGGAGGGGGAGGGGGGGTAGGAAAGGACCTCGCTGACATGGATCTAGATTGCCATCCGCTAGGTGGTATAGCCTGTTTGTATAACGTGGGGTGGTGGGGGGTTGATTCAAGGTCAAAGTGGGGGGGGATTATTGAATGTGAGCAGGATGTAGCCAAGCTTTCAGGGGAATGGGTCTACTCCTCTAAGGAGTTGTCCTTCCTCTGAGTATTTAAATATAGTCCAAAGTTGCCACGTTTTGGAGTATCTCTCCTGTCTATTTTGGCTAGTAAGGATCAGGTCTTCCATCCTACTGATGTCGTCCACTTTTTTGAGCCACGCGGCTACAGTCGGTGGGTGAGGGGACTTCCAGGAGAGTGGAATGCAGGCTTTTGCTGCGTCTAGTAGGTGGCGTACAACCGAGTGTTTGTAGATGTGTGCCGGTGTGTCAGTAGCGTGGAGACGGAAGTATGCCGGATTGTTCGGGATATTACGATCTGAAAATTTTTGGGTTATCCTGCGTACTTCTCTCCAGAAACTCTGAAGTCCAGGACAGGACCAAAAAACATGCAAAAGGGTGCCTTCTTCCCTTTGACATCGCCAGCATAAATCTGGCGTTGCTGGGAAAAATGTATGCAGTAAGGTAGGAGTTCTATACCAGCGTGTGAGGAGTTTATAGTTTGTCTCCTGAATTTTGGTACAAAAGGAGGACTTGTGCGTAAACCTGAGTATGTGTTGTTTGCGGTCAGTGGTAAATTGGCAGTTCAGGTCTCGTTCCCATTTGACAAGGCTAGGTAGCTGGTAGTCCCCTGATGGCCTAATGAGCATGTCGTAGGTCAGGGAGAGCGTGTGTGGCAGTACTCCTGTCTCCGTACAAAGTCCCTCAAACGTTGTGAGGGGTTGGTTCGTGTCATTAAGAGGTGGCAGGCTGGCAAGGAAATGGCTAAGCTGTGAGGCCCTCAGGAAGTCCAGTTGGTACAGGCCACCAGGGTTCCGAGAGTTCCTCCACTGTTCTCCATCTACCCCTGATGCTGAAGTGAGACGCTTGATGTATGCCCGTTTCTCGTAAGTCTCGGAATGGTTTGTCCCGCATTCCCGGTTCAAATTGAGGATTACCAAGTATGGGTCTCAACGCCGAGTTGCAGGTAGAGAGAGAAAAGTGTGTCAGCAGGTGTGCACATAATTTGATGGTGTTCCCGATCAACGGATGTCTTTTGAGACTAGGTGGTAGGGTTGTTGGGCACCATGGGGCTCTATGAAGGGGTATGTCGCATTGTGCCTGCTCTATTTGTGGCCACAGCTTGGTGTCATTATGTCGGCACCAGTCAAGAAATCTGCTAAGATGTACTGCATGGTAATAGGTGCGGATCTCTGGCATTGCCAGGCCTCCGTATTGTTTTGGGAATGAGAGTATCTTTTTGTGTAAGCAAGGTTTTTTCCCCGCCCAAAGAAATTTAATGAAGGTAGACTGTATTTGCTTAAAGTAAATCCCAGGTATGTGTATTGGGAGGGCCTGAAGTAGGTAGAGGAATTTAGGTAAAATCGTCATTTTAAGAATGTTACAGCGGCCAAACCACGAGTGCAGGCCACCGTTCCATTGGTCCAATAATTTTTGAACAGTTTTCAGGAGGGGAGGGAAATTAAGTTTGAAAACTCCTGAAATAGTCGTGGGAATATGGGTGCCCAGGTATTTTAAAGCTGTATCAGTCCATTTTAGGTTGAAGCTAGCACAAAGGCCTGCGAGTAAGAGCAGCGGAGTGCCTATACCCATCGCTTCCAATTTACTGAAGTTAATCTTCAGATTGGAGAGTTGTCCATATTTATCGAATTCCCGCATTAGGTTAGGTAAGGATATGGCCGGCTTCGTAAGGGAGAACATCAGGTCATCAGCATACGCAGATACCTTGTACTGGGTTCCATTAACTTCTAGGCCGGTGATGTCAGGATTCGTTCTAACATGACAGTGGTGAGAGTGGGCATCCCTGCCTGGTACCGTTTGTGATCAGAAAAGTAGTGGATAAAACCCTGTTCGCCCTGACTCTAGCCGTCGGTTCTGAGTACGCCGCCAATATCCAGTTCGTCATCTTAGTTCCCTTAGTTTAATATCCAGTTTCGTCATCTTAGTTTAATCTATGTGTTTCAACGTTGCTAATATGAACGTCCAGCTAACCCTGTCGAACGCCTTCTCAGCGTCCGTTCCCAGGAATACACACGGCGTCTTGGTGCTATTCGCTATGTGCAGTAGGTTTAAGACTTTTGTGGTGTTATCTCTGGCTTCTCTGGAAGGGACAAAGCCGACCTGGTCTAGGTCGACCAGATGTGGTAGATGTTGTTGCAGTCTAGAGGCAATAATCTTGGTAAAGAGTTTGGGGTCGGTGTTTAAAAGTGAGATAGGGTGGTAACTCCCACAGTGAGTCAGGTCTTTACCTACCTTTGGTATGACCGAGATTTGCGCCTGTAACGTGTGCTTGTGAAATGTGTTCCCGGAGCTAAGGTCATTGTAAAGATTTACCATGTGTTGTCCTAGGGACGGGAGCAGGGCCCTGTAGTAAGGGATAGTAAGGCCATCCGGACCTGGGGCTTTACTCGATTTGGTGGCTTTAAGTGCTAATTGCAGTTCTGGTAGTGTGATGGGGTCTTCTAATAGTTCTTGAGCCTCTGCCGGTAGTGAGGGCATACGGGAGTCAGCTATGTATGTTGAAGTCGTGTCAGGCGTGGGGAGTGTCGTTTTCAGGTTGTACAGAGAGTCCTAAAAAGATCTGAACTCCTGCGTAATGTGTTGGGGTAAAGAAGCCCTCTGTCCATAGGCGGATATGATGTGTGGAATGTAGGAAGCCAGCTTCTGTGTCCGCAGTGATCGGGCTAGAAATCTACCACATTTGTCGCCCGATTCGTAGACTTTCCTCCTACAGACCTGTAGTGCTGCCTTAGCTTTAAAGTTTAACAGGTCCGTGACCTGTGTGCGGACGGTGTCAAGTTCAGTTCCAAGCTGCCTGGTGGGGGTCAGCTTGTGGGCCGTCTCTAGCTCCTGTAGTCTATGTAGTAGTTGGTTCAATTGGGCCATTCGTTGTTGTTTTAGGCGGGAACCATGTTTGATGAGCACCCCCCTAATCACCGCCTTGTGCGCCTCCCATACAACCCCGGGGCTACAGTCAGGAGTACTGTTAGAGTCAAAGTAATGTCTAATTTCCATAACTACGTCCGTCAAAGTATCTGGGTCCTGCAAGAGACTCTCGTTTAGCCTCCAGGGTGGCCTGTGCGCCGTATGCACGTCTGAAATGGCGTAGCGCAAGCTGATCGGGGCATGGTCTGACCATGTAATTGACCCGATGGAGGCATCTCTGATCGCATGTAGTAGTCCGTGTGGGACCAGAAAGTAGTCAATGCGTGAGTAAGACAGGTGCGGCTTAGAATGAAAGGTGTAGTCCCTCTCCCCTGGGTGCAAAAGGCGCCAGGCGTCAATCAGTTGGGCGGAGTATAATGCCAAGCCAATACGTTTACGTGTGTCACGTGAAGTAGATGAGGTGCCAAAGGAGGTGTCTTCCGTCTGTGTCAATGGTATATTAAGGTCACCACCAACTAGTAGTTGGCCGTCCGAATATCTTGTTAGTCGTTCTAGGTGCCGTTTAATAAAAACGTCTTGTCTGTCATTCGGGGCATAGAGGTTCGCGAAGGTCATCTTCACATCTCTGATCTGGCCCTTCAAAAATAAGTACCGTCCTTGCGTGTCTGACTGTGTGTCTGTGTGCGTCCAGGGGACCCGGGCTGAAATGAGGATGGATACTCCTCTAGATTTAGCTTCCATATACATGGAGTGATAGGCATGGGGGTAAAATCGATTTTTAAGTACCGGTAGAGTGGCGTCTCTAAAGTGTGTTTCTTGCAATAGGACGACGTCAGCCTTCATGCGGCGCATGTCATGGAGTAGCATCCGACGTTTTTCAGGCGTGTTTAGGCCCTTGGCGTTCAATGAGACGATGTGCAATACGTCCATGTCTGTGATAAAAAAAAAAGGGGGGACAGCAGGGAAAGGAAAGAAGGGGTGTAAGGGTGTGGATAAGTAGAGCGGAGGGAATATCAGAGGATGTAGTGGGTGGGACTAGGGTTATCCCACTCGTGAGATATATAGAAAGTTAGGAAGCTATCACTAGGGTGTGTAGCTTGTGGGAGAGAAACTAAGAGTAGCCTAACCGGCTAAGGCACTCGCCAGGAAAATCCTGGGTATTGAGTGCAATCCTAATTGGGGTGGTGGACAGACAGGGCCAGTGAGCGAGCCCCGTCACCCTCTGCCCACCCCCGGCAAGTATGAAATCGTGTGACCTGTAACGGTAGATCAGATTTTGTAACTATATGGTAGTCAATCATGTACAAAACAAACAGTAAAACAAGTGCAAAAGATAGTGCAAACAGTAATATTAGCTATTCAGAGGTAAGACAAAACAGTTTCAAATTTTGAGTGTGAGAGCTGATTACTCTATCCCCGATCAGGAATACAGCAAACAAACTAGTAAACCAGACCCCCCCATCGTTATTCCGGCAAGGTCTCTCAATGGTGCGTGAGATCCTGCGTGCCACAGAGTGCTGGAGTACCATCTGGACCATGTAGTTGCGACCTCCTCCAGAATGTGGCCTCACTTCGGGCGCTTATGGGAAACATAGGGAACGAATCTGTGCGGGCACCCCCCCCAACACAACACAGGCCCATCCCCTCCAGGCCAGTGTGCGGTCCCCAGTTCTGCGCTCCCACGTCCTCCAGGTGTCCGTGGGATCCAGTTTGCAAAGCCCACCCGCTGACAGCACCCCCGGCTCGGAGCGACCCCCGAGAGAGTACTCCTTTCAATCCAACCCCCTTGTAGCGCGTTCAAGTCAGGGGAGGGGGGAAGTCCCACCGCCCCCAGGAGTCACCTGCATCCAGAAGTATGAACAAGAACGTGAGGAACAGCAGGATCACAATGTCACCCCGGGCACCAGGCGGGACCCCGGGCACAGCGCCAAATCCCTGGGGTAAACTAGAGATCAGTCATGGTTTAAGGACCAGAGGGGTACTCACTGCGGGTGCGTGGGGGTTGAGGATTGGGGAAAGGTGGCTCACAGTCTACTCACGCGGCGCGTCCCGTCTCCTGAGGCGTTCCGGGGTCTCCGTCTGCTCCTCTGCTGGCGTGCAGGCAATGGGCCGCGATAGGCTGATATGCCCGATCTCCCCGCCAGCTGCGGGAGAATCTGCAGCCAGTCAGGGACTGGTATCGGGTCCGAGTCAATGTAGCGGAAGAGTGCCGGTAGGTCCGCAGTGGATTGTAGAGTGAAGGTGCTTGAGTCCTTGCGGAACATCACCGCGAAGGGGAACCCCCAGCGGTACGTGAGACCCTTCTGCTTGGCAAGGTCTAGTAGGGGTCGCAGGATGGATCTGCGTCTCAACGTCGCCCTGGAGAGGTCGGGAAGGATTCTGATGTGGGCACCCTCCGCTTCTACGTCTCCATGGTCCCATGCCCGTCGTAGGATGGCCTCCTTCTGTGAGTATCGGTGCAATCTGCAGACCACATCGCGGGGTCTGCTCGGGTCCATGGATTTGGGACCCAGGGCCCTGTGCGCTCTGTCCAGCACAATCTCGGCTTCCGGGTCCTCCAGCACGGCGCGGAAGATGTCCTTCACAGCTCCCCCGAGATTCTCCACCTCCGTGTCTTCTGGTATACCTCGGAGCCGCAGATTGTTGCGGCGGCTCCGATCTTCAATTTCTTCCAGATGTAGCTGGAGCGCTACGGCAGTGTCTCGGTCCTGGTCCCGGGACTGCTCAAGTGCTAGCACACGGCCCTCCAGTGATGTCACCGACGCCTCTCCCGTGGTCATCCGGTCTGCGATGTTGGAGATCTCCCCCCTCACCTCCTGTATGTCCCGTCTATGGGTTTCCTCCAAACGGAGGATGAGGGTCTCTATGTCAGCCCAGGTGGGGAGGGCAGCAATGTCTGACCGGGTTGGTAGGGCCTGCAGTATTGCCCTAATGTCCTGGTCTAGAGTGTTGACATCCGCTGGCTGGTGGGAAGACATTGTGCTAAGCAGTCGGTCCTGTGGTGTCGGCAGGGATTGAGCGGGTGAGGCGGGAGTGTAGGATGAAGGAGAACCGGCGTCTTGATGTTGGGCCTTCTGTGCTGCTCCACGTGTAATGCCTCGTGGCCCTGCTGCTCTGCCTCCGGGGGAGATCTCCTGAAGGAGTTTAAAGTATCGGTGTATTTCGCCCGAGGTCTTGCCAGCGGGTGTCCCCCTCGTTGCTGCTCTCGTCTTGTACTTTTTAGCTGAGTTCATACCGAGATTAAGGTGCCTTTTTGCCGGGTATGTGAGGTTCGGGGTCGGGATATCTAAATAAAAGCAGCTTCACTCAGCCATGTCAAGGCCACGCCCCCGTCTTAAAGATTCTTTACTGTAAGGCTGATCATCAAACCTTGTGAGCCAAGTGCTTGTGAGTTTGCAGTATGCCATGTATCTGGCAAAGTCTGACGTGTCAGAGCAGGGTGGCTTAGGGAAGTATAGAGTAGAAAAGGAATTTAATCCAGAAACAGGTTTGTAGTCCATTGATATGGCAGTATGGACTATGGGGTAATATGAGCCCAAGAAAAACCTGCTGTTTTTCCATGACTCGAAGGCAACAAAAATAAAGTAATAAAAATATAGATATTAAATACCATCTCCATGTTTTTGAATATGCTTAACATATGCATCCCATGTGATGGAAAGGCTTTAAACTATTTGATTGCTGCTCTCGTTCTGGCATTATTATTGTTTAAATATTAACTTAATGTGTATTTAATAATCAAGGAAACCTATCAGGATGACTGTTGCCTGACTCAACTAAGGCTCTCATTATGCCGCGTACACACGATCATTATTCACGGCGGTTAAAAAACCGCCGTGAATAATGACAGGAAAAACGAGGGAACCGCTTGGTTCCCTACACACGGTTGTTTTTCCCGTCATTTTTTCTCTTGACGAGAAAAACGACCATCTGTGGGCTCCGCGGCAGTGTTTCCCTATGGGAAAACTGCCGCGGAAAAAAATGCTGGAAAAAACGATGAGAAAATTTAGAACATGTTCTAAATTTTCTCGTCGTTTTTTATGCCGTTTTTCTAGACGAGAAAAACGACATAAAGCCCACAGACGATCGTTTTTCTCGGCGAAAAAAAAAATTCATTTTTTCTCGTCTAGAAAAGCGGTCGTGTGTACGCGGCATAAGGTGCTGAAAGCTGTCATTGCTATTGACAGCTAGAAGCAGTGCTAAATGGCTGTAAGTGAAGCCACGCATATTTTCTCTTTCCTGGCACTAACTATCCAATCCTGGATGGGAGCCTTGACAGTGGCATCTAACAACCAATGTGATAAGCTGCTTACAGTAATTGTTTAGAAATATAAAAATGTACTCTGTTTCTTTTTAGGAAGTTTACAGATTAGATACAGATTGGATCACCGGCAAGACCCTGAAGTCTTTAGTTTACATTTAAAGAATGTAGCTGATGGCCATCTCCAGAAAGTAAAGATTTTAAGAAAGCAAGAGATTCTCTTTGTGGAGGTATTCATGTTTAGTTTATTAAATGGTAAAAGTGAGGAATAATGTGGTTATTGGGGCAATTCACATAAACGTGCAATGTAATAGAGGTTAACAAAGATGCATCTAATTGTACTTGGATGGATAATTTTTTGTTTTACATCCACCTTTTTAATATCTTATAATATAATAGTGTTCTTTATATTCCTCACAAGAGCAATGATGCCTGGTTAGTCAATATCTTTCTTACACTATGACATGATGGTGTAGCAAATGTTGAGGAACACCATCCACGTGTATGAAAAAGATAAATGGAACTTTGAGATAAGACAGAATTCTAACTACATTTCTTATATATGTGTAATGGTTGGATAGCATTGTTTTCATATCGTAAATGTTCAGCATTGCAACAACTGTCTATTTTAAAGGTAAACTTGTGCATCTGGTAAACAGATTAGTGCAAGACATGGAAGAATAAAACAGATAGCTAATGGCTACATGGATTATGCTTGGAAACAGAAAAATACTGTAAGAAAACATGTTGTTAGGATGCACTTTCAGATGCAGCAGTTTACATTTATGGTGCAGTTATATTTGGAAACTCCTAATATTCCCATACATAACATGCCATATTTAGCAATAGTAAGGCCTCCTTCACACCACATGTAGAGACATGCATGTTTCTGAACCTGTCTCTGCATGGGGCACAACTGTTTTCTATGTACCCTTGCAGAGATCTTTATGTTGCATATTTCTGCACAGAAAAAAATGCACATGACACCAACATTGGGGTGTTATCAGGGCAACTGTTTTATTTGTGTTCTTGAAGGCCTCTGCACAGTATTCTATGCAAATCAGTTCTGCAAATTTGATTCCATCAGTTTGCACATATGTAAACAAGGCCTTAAATGCATACAGTTTACACACACACAACAGACATTAGCAATGGGATAGTTATAACTCATTAAGGGGCATTTATTAATTCTGTCACACAGGTAGGCAGTACTAAACAGGACCAGTTAGACTGATTTGAGGCAGCTTTATCATTGCACTTACATGTGCTAATTTTCTGTAAAATAACACTGTTACAGAATAAAATCTGCCCCTGACCACTTAATTGTGTGCCTATTTTAGGTAAAAATATGTCTTGCCTTCAGTGGTTAAAATCATCACAGACCTGTTAAATTTTTGTTCACAATTTTCTGCATAGGATAACAGGTGCACAAAAACATTCAAATATAATTAATTAATTGATAGGTTGTCTGATTTGTGCCTAAATGTGTCACTAATTTGCTTTATAAATGTCACCCAATAACATGTACCGCACCCACCCTCTACATACATTTTATATTCACAAAGGTACACTGCCTCATCTGTCTAGGAGTGGCTATAAATTCCTACCATCCAATCTGGTAACTAGGAACTTAAATGGTAACAGGAAATACAGTATTAAGGCATTTATTGCGAGACAGTGAAAATACAATGCATCACATAACTGAACAACTAAAAACAAGAAAAACAACCAAAAAAGCACACCATGGCTAGTACAAACCATGCAGCAGATAAACTGCTACTATATAAATATATATAAAGATGGTCTGAAGTAGTGTAGGCCAGGAATATACTGGGGGCAAGCAGAGCAGGACATACTTCAACATTGACTCATTCTTTAGCCACAATTACCTAATTTAAAGTACCAAATGACCCCCTTTCTGTAAGCAGAGATATATCCGGATCCCCATAGAGTGGACATTATTTACCTCATCATCCTCTCCTTTTTGATTACACCTAGTGCCGGCTTCTACTCCAACCTTTTATAAAGCTACCCCATGGACATCAGTTTTTCATATCTCAATTTTTTTGAACTCTGATGACACTTTACACACCTTGCAGCCTATTTTCCACACTCCAGTTGGATTAATGCATTGCTGGGGATGCCCTCTCCCCATTAGTGCCTCTTAGGAGGCCCATTGGTTTTCTTTTGCTTTTCCCTTCCTCCCCCACCCTTACATTCATACTAATTGGGCTATAGCTATCCAGGGACCTGTATGTGGATTCCTATGTCTTACTACCTTAATTATTGATATTTATACAACCTTTTGTAGTGACATACTCATCCAGATAGAGACCACTGGCGTTCGGACGACTGTTTTCTATTGTGTTTATTTTGTTTGTTTTGTCCAGTGTTTTGTAATTTATGTGTGGCCACATGTGGAGGTTGTTTTAGTGCTAACACCTCCACATGCTCAGTGTCAGATTCTTAGCATTTTTCACTCTCTTTATGTGAGAGAGCCTTTTATGATATACAAATTGTTTATATATCAATAAATTTATACTATTTTTTCTACTCCTCACTCAGTGACTTAGGTGTCACTCATTTGGTCTTCTGGTCCCCTGTCGGCTTGGTGTGGGACAAACCCCCCATCATGCCTTAGATTCTGATAAGCATGCACTGCCAATCAAGGCAAAGGGGGGTGTTGCACACAGTAAGACTGGGAGATGAAGTGAAAGTCCTACCTGCTCTAGGCGATTACATCAATATTTCCTGTCTTAGACTACCAGGGGGAGTTAGGTCATCCCTTGCACATAAAGGGAATACAGTGGTGACCAGTAAGCTGAGCAGGAAATTCTGGTAAGAAGGGGCAGGTTCTACATCCAATATACTTCCTTATACCTATATCTACCACATTAATGTACTACTACACATGTAGTGCAATACTCTTTGAACTGTTTTTCCTGGGGTTCAGCTTTAGATTTATTCACTGTTATGTCTTAAAATTGGATCAGTCTTGAAAGTGCATTCATTAGTTTAAACAAGCTCTACTTATGGCAGTGCATTAGCAAATACACCCGTGTACATTTCTATGAAAGCATTTTCAGAACTGGCAGCATAAATAACACACTCTGCATTGTTTCAGCTTAGATAAATGAATAGATTATTAATTGGAGACACTATCTTTAAAGTCACAGTGCATGAACTAGTGACAGTGATGGAATTGGACAGATTAAAATACCCATAAACACGCTTCCCTGGTATTTTGTGTCAGCGATTTTCATGCGATTCTAAGTGTCACACATAGGGCAGCACATTCATTTTAAAAGAAGCTCTGACTCTGTTTTGGGTGACAAGCTGAACATGACTATTAAAGACAAATTGTGCTGCAATTGCAGTGTGATTATCTTGCGTGACAATCACAGCAAAATCACACCACATTTGGAATGGCACCCAAATGCACCTTGATTCCAAATCATCAAGTGTATGAGTGAATGGAGCCTAAAGCAAACAGATTAAGCCTTTTTTATATGTATATGTATTTATTTTTCAAATAATCTAGTTACTGTAGCTCATTGCTCTTTTTGTACTAGACTCATTCGTGCAAGTGCCCATGTGCAGGTAATAAGATGACCAAATGGATCTGCCAGCACAGATGCTGGATAAGCTGCTGCAAGCTTCCTTTCTTTTGGTTTAGAGTTTGATTGCAAATTAAATGGTGCAAAATATGCACAAGCGAGGAAAAAACCCTTTTGCTATAAAGGCAAATAAGATACATCTATTTCTTTTGGTTTTATACTAAAATGCTATTACAAAAAAATAAAAAAAGTAACAAAAAAAATCATATAGTTAAGGTAAACCTACTGTTTATCGTTGTTTCTATTATTTATCCTTTTAAAACGTAATAACAATGCATTGTACTTTTCCTTTAGGTTAACCAATATACAAGTGAGAAATTTATTTTGACTTCTGGTACAGACTTCAGTTCAATCCATTCTCTTGGGCTTGGAAAAATATTAGGTAATCATTTTTTAAAGAATTGTGAATGTGCCATAGTTTATCTCATTGATAGAAAAGTATGTCTGTTCTGTGAATTTAATTAAAAACTGACAATCAAGAGAAAAATGCACTTTTGTCAAGTCAAAGCATCATTTCAAATAAGTACTTCCTTCAGATGAGCAAGTGGGTTCTCTTAAAACTAATTTCACACTTATCTCTCCATTTTATAATCAGACTTCCTGGAACATGATATTTTCCTCAAAAGAGGGTTGATTTATAAGTGCAGTACGTGATTCTGCTGTGATCAGAGAAAAAATAGCTAATGTGATTTCAAAGTCAAATAAACCTAGTCTTATTTAGTATAGCTGAATTTAGAAAAATATCACAATTACTAAAGCAGGGTAGAATTTAAAATATAACTGGTAGAATGTTTTTAAGATATCATAAATAATAAAATTGTCATTGTATTACTTTTTTTTTCAAAGCAAAGTTGGGAAGATGTTTAAGACATAGGGGGTTATTTACGAAAGGCAAATCCACTGTGCACTACAAGTGCAAACTACAAGTGCAAAGTGCACTTGAAATTGCACTGATGGTGCACTTGGAAGTGCAGTCGCTGTAAATCTGAGGGGTAGATCTGAAATGAGGGGAAGCTCTGCTGATTTTATTATCCAATCATGTGCAAGTTAAAATGCTGTTTTTTTATTTCCTTGCATGTCGCCATCGGATCTACAGCGACTGCACTTCCAAGTGCACTTTCAGTGCGCTTTCAAGTGCACTTTGCAAAATGGATTTGACTTTCGTAAATAACCCCCAATGTTTCAAGGTATTTCAACAATACTTAATTATGTCAAATACATTTTGGGATTGAAATTTAAAACCCCGCTTTAAGCCAAACTTTAATTTTTTTTAAATATTATAGTAAAAAAAGAGGACTTGGCACAAACCAAGGTTATTCAAGCATTAAGATGGCTTGCACAATATTGCAACAGTACAAAATTCTTATGTTAGGTAAAGAAAACTGGTAAAATAAGATAAAGTAAGCATGGGGCTCCAAACAGGAAAGGCAACTTTTGTGATCTAAGAAGTATGGCCAATGTGAATGTCAGATACAGTAGTGGGTAAAAGCAACATTAAAAATATTATCAAAAAGTAAAAAGAAAATGTATTTTAAAGTGTTACATCTCAGAGCGCATGCGCGGCCAACCGGAGCAGATGTGTTCCTCCTGAGCTGCTCCGCACACCTCCCGGCAGACACAGCTAAAATTAGCGGCCCCGCACCTCTGGATTTACACCCGATCCTGCTGCGGAAAGGATCGGGGACCTACTGGATGCCCCACAAATCAGTTTCAAAGCCCCAGGGCGGCTTACACCACACACTCCATGCAGCGGGCAAAGACGTCAAGATGGCGACCGACGGCACTGCACGTGGACCGCCGTCTGAAAGGAGGAGAAATCACTCCCACAGAGGAACAACTCTAAGCATCCTGGCCCTGTAAGCCACAAACTGAGCTCCTCCATACCCTCTCCAGCTAAAGGTGAGCCCACCACCTCATGCTGCCCTCCGTCTTGCCCTGCACAGTCTCCCTCACAGGCTGCAGCCCTGTCACCTAGCCAGGACTCCCATGCTTCCTCAGTTTTAGATAAGGAGATGGCAGAAATTATGTGCAGTCAATCCAGCAGCCAGGAGCTTGGCCCAGATAGTCCTGGAGATTTCCATGCTATTCCATCAGCCCAACCACAATACTTGCGTGACCCCATACTTCTGGCCTGTTTTGCAGATTTATTACAAAGGGAGTTAGCGAAAGCTGCTGACAAATTAGCCTTGGACATAAAACAAGATTTTCAGGAGCTGGGGAACCGACTAGAGATCATTGAATCAAAGGTGGATGACACTGTTCACAGAGTATCCCAAAACTCAAATATGATAACTGACTTACAAGACCGCCTGGAGGAAGCCTATTCAAAAATTGATGACCTCAAAAACCGCGCTAGGCGCTATCATTTTCGTATCAGAGGCATTCCGGAAAATGTGAAAGAGATTACCTCAATCACTTATTCACTGATGCAAGCTGCAGTACCTGACATCAATGAACTTCATATGGAAATAGATCGCATCCACAGGGCCCTGGTGTAACGTTTCAGGCAGTGTTACTATAATGGATGGCATGGATCACAGCTTCGGAAGTCTATGAATATGATATTCGTAACAATTAACTTTAATTTGACAGATATCAGGTAGGAAGACTCAGATAAATTGAAAATACAAGTGGTTTTATTTAGTATGGTAATACACAGCCATAACAGGGAGCGTCAGAGGTAACTTAAGTGTAGTAGCAGTACACAGGAATACAGTTTATAGTAAACGTATGGATACTTGCTGTGAGTGAACTTCTGGTGTTGGTGTCTCCCAGTGGCTTCTGGAGAGATATTTGGATCTCCTTTGTGTAGTGGTATAGGTAAGCAATTCTGCCAGCAGAGTAGGCTGACTGAGGGTAGGGCAGTGGAGAGCCTCTGACTACCAGTTATCAGTGAGTAAGGGGCTCTGTCCGGCCCAAAAGCTGGAAATTAGGGGGGCTCTGTCAGGCCCAAAAGCGAGAAGGTAGCCGGGGCTCTGTCCGGCCCAAAAGCGAGATGGCAGCCGGGGCTCTGTCCGGCCCAATAGTGAGTGAAGACGGCAGTCTTCTGTTGGAGATATTTGTCTGGCGTCAGGTTCCTAGCACGAACGTCAAGCAAATGGCGACGGCTGATTAAGTAGGGACAAGAGGAGGAGCCGGGTGATATCGTTGTGACGTCATCGAACTGCGATGGAGTTGGTGGAGATGTCGGAGGGCCAGTGGAGAGATAAGAACATTACACCTGGTCCCTCCAAAACCTGAGGGCCCCCCCAGGGATGTTATTGTTAAACCGCACTTTTCAAGATCAAGGAAGCAGTGATGCGTTATGCAAGAGAACATCCAGACCTGGAAATAGATGGTCTTAAAATCCAAGTATTTGCCGACATTTCCCAAGCTACCATCCAAAAAAGGCGATCATTCAAGCCCTTACTATTACCGCTGATTCAACAAAATATTCGCTACAGGTGGAATTACCCCTTCAAGCTCCAATTCACAGTTAACAGCAAATTCTACTCCTTTTCTATGTTCACTGAAAGAGAAACGATCTTACTGAAATTGGGTTTCATTTCCCAAAGTCCTTCATCCCGGAACAAACCCAGACCCAGCGACCACCCCCTCTCCTCCACTCAACACCGTCGACAAAGAAATCAGCTTCTTACCATCGTATATCTTGAAAATCTGTTACATATCATCGGATGACACTTCTGGTTGGAACGGCGCCTTCTCAGTTGTCCAGTTAAAGGACATTAGCCGCTGCTCCCCCCCCCTTTTTTTTTTCTTAAGAAACTAACTGAACTATATGTTTTTCTGTTTTTTTTTATTTATTTATTTTTATTTTTATTATTTTTTGTTTATATATATATATATATACATATATATATTATTTTTTTGTTTGTTTTGTTGAGGATGCAATACTTTATCCCTAGGTTGGACACTTTAACCTTACTTTGCATATTGTTCAATTGCTTATTGGTTATTTTCTATGTTGCCATGCAAGATGGCCTAAATGGTGTTATGGGGCTTTAAAAAAATAAAAATTCTATGTGACTCCACAGCCGGGGGGGGGGGGGAGTCTATGCGCTCTCCTTACTCGAAGGACTCTTCCCATTACTAGATTTTGGTGAAGACTCCTCCGTACTCTGAGCTTTGGCTCTGAGATACCTATTTGTTTCTTTTTTGTTTTTATGTATGATTTCCCACATTTTTATGCCACAATATTCGGAGACGGGGGTTTCCTGGCCCGACTATTCTCTTATTTTCCTCTTTCTCTGTCTCTATTTCTGCTTTAACTTCTCTTATTGTTCCGTTCTGAGTGTCACTTGGAGATTCGCTTGGTTCCTCTGGACTCCGAAGATCGCAGACCGGTGGGTGAGACTAATTATTGATAGTTGGCTGACTGTTTCCTATGCCTAGTGTAACGAATACTTCCCAAGCTATCCACCTGTTCTCTCATAATGTTCAGGGGTTTGGATCACCATCCAAAAGAATTAACGCCTTTACACACTATCGATCATTGGGGGGCGGACATAGTGGCCTTCCAGGAGACACACTTTGCTTCCCTCTTTGCCCCTCGATACCTCCATAAAGATTACCCTCTCTGCTACTATGCAAATGCATCAGAAAAAAAGAGGGGAGTGGCCCTTTGTTTCTCTGAACGGCTGTCAATTACCGAAACCAAGGTTGTTAGGGACAAAGAGGGACGTTATCTTCTAGTTAATGGTTACTTGGGGAAAACATTGATAACTTTCTTAATTTATTACGCCCCCAACACAAATCAAACTGCATTCTTTCGCTCCCTCTTACGAGTCATGGCTCCTGAGTTTGAAGGAGAAGTAATTCTAGCAGGTGACTTTAATTTGGCTTTAGACCTTATTAGGGACAAATCCCACACTGGGGTGCTCCAGTCCCCTCCCAAACAAAGTCGCAAATTTGCTCAATTGCTATACCACTATGACTTGGTAGACGCTTGGAGGGAAGCTAACCCCACTACTAGAGATTATTCGAGGGCTCATGGACATTACGCCCATATAGACCATGTGTTTCTCCCCTCGGGATTATTGTCTAAGCTAAACTCTGCCAAAATACTATCTACTCCCTGGTCTGACCATGATCCAGTGATGGTTCAATTTTCGGACCTTACTAACAGAAAGGCAAAGATGCACTGGCGTTTAAATGAGTCGCTTCTTAGTGATGAATCTCACTGTCTTGAGATTTCTAACCACCTGAAGACTTACTTTGATATTAATATATCGGAGGACACCTCTCCTGCAATCAACTGGGCCGCACACAAGGCTTCAGTCAGGGGGGCTTTTATTCAATTGTCATCTAGACTCAAAAAGGTTCTCAATGAGTTGATATCTTCCAAAACCAAGGAATATGAAGCTCTAGCCATACAACACAAATGATCCCCATCCCCTACTCTACTGAATAAATTGGAACAATCCCGCTTAGAACTTAATATTTGTCTCACCACGAGAGCCGAGAAACAATTACGATGGACGAACCATGAATTCTTCACCTGGCTAGATCATCCAGGCTCCTTACTAGCGTGCAAGCTCACTCCTAGACATTCATACTCGGCGGTCCCTGAAATTAGACTCTCAGGAGGCCATCTTTCCCAAGACCCCCAAAAGATTCTGCAGGAGTTTCATGATTCTTATGCGGAATTATATGGGAACTCCCGGGATGCGACTCCTCCATCTATCAGGGAATTTCTCTGGAAAATTCCCACCATCACGCCATTTGCAGAAGATCATAGGGACCTTATGGATCAGCCTTTTACATGTGAGGAGATCTGCAATACTATCAAAACATTGTCACTTCATAAATCACCAGGCCCTGATGGTCTTCCCAATTCTTACTACAAAAAGTTTTCCGAATAGCTAGCACCGCATAAGGCTCTTTATTTTAATTCCCTGCATGATGGGGGTATGGTTCCCTTAGACGAAAATAAGGCCTTTCTTAGTGTTATTCCTAAGCCCAACAGAGACACTACTAACGTATTTAATTACCGCCCAATCTTGCTAATAAATTGTGATTTAAAAATCCTTACAAAGCTTTTGACCTCTCGCCTTAATACCTTTTTAGCACAATATATCCACACGGATCAATCTGGATTCATAGCAGGACGTCAGACACTTGATCAAATTCATAGACAAATTACCCTGATCTCAGCGCCAGCGGTACACTCTAACTGGGATGCTCCACTTGCCCGGGAACTCTTACTCCTTTCACTAGACCTCAATAAGGCCTTTGATAGTTTAAATTGGAATTACCTTTTTGTTAATCTAGAGACCCTGGGATTCGGCCCTACATTCCTTTCCTTGCTGAAGACACTATACAGCTCCCCAGTAGCCCACGTTTCCATTAGAGGTCATAAATCATCATTATTCCCTGTTAGGCATGGCACAAGATAGGGTTGCCCACTTTCTCCTTTGCTTTTTGCATTGGCAATAGAACCCATGGCCATGGCGTTTCGTTCCCATCCTAGCATTCACGGTATTCATTGCGGTCAACAGGAACATAAATGTGCTTTATTTGCAGATGATGTTCTTATGTATATCACTAACCCCCAAGTGACTTTACCCAAGTTGCTATCCTTATTAACCCATTTTTCACAACTCTCTGGTCTGGCTTTGAATTCTCAAAAACTACAGAATTTAATGTTTCATTACCCCCTGCTACTGTACATACCCTTCAAAATACATATCATTTTAGGTGGACTCAACACTCTCTCTCATACTTAGGGGTCCAACTAACTTCTTCCATTGAAACTATAGGGCAAATTACCCCCTATTATTTAAAAAACTTAGGGAAGATCTTTGTTGCTGGGCAGATTATTCTCTTTCATGATTTGGCAGAGTCAACTCCATAAAAATTACATTTTTACCCAGACTCCTTTATTATTTAGAACTCTACCAGTGGCAGTTCCGAGGGGAGAATTACAATGTCTGCAAGCTGAAGTCCTGCACTTTGTGTGGGGTAACAAGAGGCCTAGGATACAAAAACGGACACCTAAACCTATGGGGGGGCTTGGTCTCCCTAACCTGCAGGCATATTTCCAAGCAGCCCATATTGCCCAGTTGGCTTACACCACTGCCAAAGGTTCAGTCCCCCTTTGGGTTTCCATTGAGGCTCTTTCTTGACACCCATTTGCTATAGGATCATTAATGTGGCTTCCCAGTCGTTTACCCCCGCCTTTACTATGCCCCGCTCTATCACATTCTTTAGCAATCTGGGACAGAATACGCCACCGTAGCCCTTTATCATCCCCACACACACCACTAGCACCCATTTTTTGTAACCCATAGTTCCCACCTGGTTTGACGCCACGATTGTTTCAATGGTGGCTTAATAAGAAGTTATTAAGAATTGGCGCCTTTCTCGATGGAAACCAAATATGCTCTTTACATCACTTTAAAGACACGCTGCAACTGCCTCCTAGCTAAATCTTCCGGTACGACCAAATCGCATCCTTCATCAGATCTAAACTCAACTTACGGGTGGGACCCCTTACGCTCACAACATTTGAACTATCATGTCAAAACAGGAGCTCTCAGAGAGGGCGTGTATCTGTGGTATACGCCTCTCTCATTGAACCAGACTCCAAACTTGCCTATATGGATCAGTGTGAAAAGGGACCTGAACCTTACCTTTGATCTGATTGAATGGCAAGATATCGCCTTTAACCTATCCAAAATATCCATCAATACCACTCTTATAGAGACTAATTACAAAACACTCCTACGATGGTACTTGGTCCTGACTAGGGTAGTTAAAATGCATCCCTCTACCTCGCTGAATTGTTTTCGGCGATGCGGTCAGTTGGGGACGATGTATCATATTTGGTGGCAATGACCCCCTGTTTCTAGATTATGGATAAGGATATTCAATTTCATAAACTCAATAACGGGGGTAAACATCCGTAGATCTCCAGAAGCCACTCTTTTTCTACCAGATACCCCAAAAATCTATAAAATTGATCACTTATATACTGCTGGCAGCGAGAATTACAATTGCTAGGCATTGGAAACAGTCAATCATTCCTCTAGATTACGTTAAAAGTAAACTCAATTGGATTATGATTAATGACAAGCTCACCCATATACTCTGTAATAGTTCCAAAAATTTTGACAAGATATGGGACCCATGGATCAGCTATAACTTGACTCTGTAAGGATCTCCAGGATGACCCTCTCTTCCTCTCTCTTCTTTCTTTTATCTGTTTAGCTTCCTTTTTCTCCCTTTCTCTCCATTTCCTTCTTATTTCTTTTTGTTTCTGGTATTTACAGGTACAATACTTTTGATAGTCTATAGGGTCTCACACTATAGTGAGCCCTAAGATAGTCTCAGGGAAATTCACCAAGGCTACTCGGTGGCTTCCCAACCATCATTTTCCATTTTCCTTTCCCCTTTTTTCTAACTTAAACCAATATTCGGGTTCTCCATCACTCACTATACATGATGGCATTCTTGATCGTTGATGGGAAGTACCTGTTCAGTCCCACTAGCACTTAGTTGTTGTTCGGCCTATTGTTCTGGATGTAAGGATGAAAGTTGTATATATATTGTGGCTGTATTTTCTATGTTTTTATACTATTATGTTGATGACCTGAGAGTCAATTTTGCTGCATTATTGTGCCTGTTCATACCAAACTTTGTTTCTTTTTCAATAAAAAATCTTGAAATATAAAGTGTTACATCTCTGTGTACAGTTTTTCACATGCATATTTTATGAGGTATACAGATGAGAGAGGAACAGGGGAGGGAAAGATATACAGGAAGTGGAATTGTCAGCAGCTATGTATGCTGTGACAATGAAGAAGAAAACTTCCCTATCTTAGCTGGCAGAAGCTCTATGCAATTTAGGCAGGCCATAGAAGGTGCAAATTTCTTTCCTGCAATCACGGGTTGCAGGAAAGAAATTTGCACAATCCCCTCATCAATATGGACAGTGCTGACAGGTGAATACCTCCTGCCGAGTCTGCTTCTGGCAATTGTGTGTTCCTGGCGGGTGGGATGGTGGGGTAAGCCGTCCCCACCTGGAGAAGACAATGACTTTTTCTAGCGGCAATAGCAGCCGCTAGCAATAATCACAAGTGAATCCAGCAGGCTGGTGGCAATGCACGCTGGATTGTAAAAAATACATATTGTTTGTATTACTATTATTATGCTGATGTTATAAAAATTAAAGTGCATGCTGTGACTATAGATCTCTTTTAAAGTTCAACTTTTGTGAATTTCTTTGTCAGGTTTTCCTTTCACATCTTTCACTCCATCTGAGCACAGATGTTGAAATTTAGACTATGGAAAAGTACGACTAAAAAATATTTTAAAGCTGAAGAAAGGATAGAGGTACTGAGCACTGTTAAGTGTGTCAGATTAGAGGACACTTAAAACACTCTGATATTGTCCTCAGCACCTAGTTGCCAGGTTACTGAGAACACTATCATTGTTGTCTCTGCTAAGGAGAGAGATGGGGGAGGAAAGTAAAGGTAGGCAGAACAGCTAAAGCTGTATGCGTACTGTACACTTGGCATAGATCTCTCCTTCTAATTTGACAGTGCTAATATAATAATTTCTAAAGTAAAGTTGATGGTGGGCATTAAAGGGTCATGATCACTTGTACACAGAGACCAGTCAGGAGTTAAGAGCCACCTGAAAGGAATTACACGCATTACCCAGCTTTGGATTAGCTTTTCCTCAAGGATTAAGGAGGACACATCAAAAACAGAAGGATGTTCACTAAAGGTGAGCAATTTACTGCATTTGAAGAATATGTAATTTGTTCCCAGAGTTCAGCTTTAATGAAAACACCCTTTTTTTTAAAAAAAAACACACTTGCAAGTAAAGTTAATTGGTAGATTATGTGTCTGAAATTAAATTCCCACATTACCTCTAGATTCACATAAATGTATTCTTCAATATAAATGTAAACCTTTTAACAATAAAGGTAGCATGCGGCTATCACGAGAAATCCCAACAAGAAGATGTGTGTTTCACTGCATGACTCTCCCATTGTGGCTTTCAGGATTGCACTGATGAGAGCTTAACTGCAGATTAAAGATAAAAGCAAGGTACAATATCAAACTGTAAGAACATAGCTTGTAAACAATATGTGGTCATGGCTACTGATCTTTAAGCACACAAGCACAATTTTAAAACAGATATGAACAAAATAATTTAAAAAGACTGCCTGGGTGTGTAAGCCACAACAAAATCAAAATGCAGATCAGAGCAAAATTAAAATTCAAAAGACTTTTTTTTTGTTCAGGTTCCTATCATATGTTATATTTGCTACTTAAAGATGTCACAGGTAAAACTTAACCTTCCCGAGCTGTAAAGCCCATAAACTCCAACAAATAGTAGGGGAGAAAGCCTAATAACAGCAGTGCCACTGTTGTGATTTGTTTATGTGTGAGCAATTTCTGCTAGTGTCCATCAAGAGGGTAAGGTGAGCAAAGTGAACAATGGATCCTTCTTATTCACAATGATACTAAATAACATCATAATCACACCATCTTCTCTTGCCAATGCCTGCATGTTCTCTCCTCTATTCTATCTATCTTCTTCAATTTACAGATCACAGTGTGCCTTAGCAATATGTATATATGATTGTTGAAACTTTTCTGAAAAATACTGAAAATCCCTTGAATTGGTAAAATTTCTATTATTGAGCTAAATGTTTAAACATTATCCTCGCATTAAGCCATTTTTCTTTAGAAAAATAAGTACATGTCAATAAGAGACAGAAAGCATTAAATAATCCCAGAATAGAATGTTTTGAATTTCAATCATAGTTACATAGTAGGTGAGGCATTGCATGCTATTGCTGAGCCTATCATTTACTAGGACCCCCAGGATCTTTTCCATCCTAGATTCCCCCAGAGGTTCACCCCCTAGTGAGTAGATTGCATTCATATTTTTCCCACCCAAATGCATTATTTTACATTTTTCTACATTAAACTTCATTTTCCGTGTAGTTGCCCAGCCCATTAATTTGTTCAGATCGTCTTGCAAGGTTTCCACATCCTGCAGAGAAGTTATTGCCCTGCTTAGCTTAGTGACGTCCGCAAATACACAGATTGAGCTGTTTACCCCATCCTCCAGGTCATTTATGAACAAATTAAACAGGATTGGTCCCAGCACAGAACCCTGGGGGACCCCACTTTCCACCCCTGACCATTCCGAGTATTCCCCATTTATCACCATCCTCTGAACTCGCCTGTGTAGCCAGTTTTTAATCCATGTACTCACCGTATGGTCCATGCCAACTGACCTTACTTTGTGTAGTAAACGTTTATAGGGAACTGTGTGAAATGCTTTTGCAAAATACAAATACACTACGTCTATGGGCCTTCTTTTATCTAGATGGCAGCTCACCTCCTGATAGAAGGTTAAAAGCCTGGTTTGGCAAGAAAGATTCTTCATGAATCCATGCTGATTACTGCTAATGATACCATTTTCATTACTAAAATCTTGTATATGGTCCCTTATCCCTCCAAGAGCTGGCATACTATTGATGTTAGGTTAACTGGTCTGTATTTCCCAGGGATGTATTTTTGCCCTTTTTTAAATATTGGTGCTACATTGGCTTTTCTCCACTCAGCTGGTACCATTCCAGTCAGTAGACTGTCAGTAAAAATTAGGAACAATGGTCTGGCAATTACTTGACTGAGTTCCCTAAGTACCCTGGGGTGCAAGCCATCTGGTCCCAGTGATTTATTAATATTGAGTTTCCCAAGTCTATTTCTAATTTTGTCCTCTGTTAGCCATGAGGGTGCTTCCTGTGATGTGTCATGAAGACAAACACTGCAGTTTTGGTTACTGAAGCCACCCGATTCCCTCGTGAAGACTGAGGAGAAGAATAAATTCAATACCTTTGCCATCTCCCCATCATTTGTAACCAGATGCCCTTCCTCATTCTTTATGGGGCCAATGTGGTCTGTCCTCCCTTTTTTACTGTTTACATACTTAAAGAAATTTAGGGGATTTTTTTGCTCTCCTCCACTATGTGTGTTTCCTGTTCTATCTTAGCCGCCCTAATTGTACCCTTACATATCTTGTTGCATTCTTTGTAAAGTCTGAATGCTAATGATGATCCCTCAGCCTTGTATTTTTTTAAGGCCTTCTCCTTTGCTTTTATATGCATTTTTACATTAGAGTTAAGCCATCCAGGACTTTTAAAAGATAAAAAAAGACAAAAAGGCGCCTCTAAGTGCAGAGTAAAAACTTAATAATATCCCCAAAAGGATTAAAAACACTTACAAGATAAAAGATGAGAATGATGAGAATGATCATGTAGTAAGTGTATCCAGATGATGTTCCAATGACCGGAAGGTCCCGGTATGTAAATCTTCTAGCGTAAGATCCAGGAAAGACAGCCGGTGGACTACATGCTCCTTCTCATCTTTTATCTTGTAAGTGTTTTTAATCCTTTTGGGGATATTATACAGTTTTTACTGTGCACTTAGAGGCGCCTTTTTGTGTTTTTTTATCTGTTTATCATTAGAGATCGCTTTGTCTCTCTGAAGCACAGCCTGAAGTGTATGAAGAGTCCTATCCATTCCAAAGCAGACTTTATTTGCTAGGTCCTGATATCCGGAGCGCCCTTGATATATGGTTATCCAGGACTTTTGTTCTCTCTTTTAAATTTATTTCCCAATGGGATGCATTGGCTAATGCCCTTATTTAATATGCTCTTAAAGCAAACTCATTTCTCTTCCATGTTCTTTTTTTCTAAGATTTTATCCCAATTTATATCTTCTAGCAAGGTTCGTAGTTTAGGGAAGTTGGCTCTTTTGAAATGCAGTGTCTTTGTGTTCCCCTTGTGTTTCCTATTTGTGTGATTTATACTTAAGCCAATTGACCTGTGATCTCTGTTTCCTAAACTGCCCCGTATTTCCACATCCGTGATCTGGTCTGTATTGTTGGTAATCAGTAGATCTAGTAACGCCTTGTCTCTAGTTGGTGCCTCTACCATCTGACCCATGAAATTGTCCTGCATTGAACTGGCGAGCCTTAGACGAATGCGTGGTTCCCTACGCCCAGTCTATGTCTGCATAATTAAAATCCCCCATCATGATAAAACTTCCCATTCTTGCTGCTAATCCAAATTGTGATAGCAGGTCCATCTCCCCTCCTCCCTCAGGTTAGGGGCCCTATAGCATACTCTCAGTATTATTTTCCCTCTAGCTTCATCCCTTTGGAGCTCTACCCATAAGGATTCCACCTCCTCCCTAGCTCTCTTATTGATGTCATCTCTCACATTCACTTATACATACATATATTATTCTTGATACATAGGCACACCTCTCCCCCTTTTTTACCCTCTCTATCCCTGTGAATACCCTTGAATGGTTGCCAGGCAATCATGAGAGTTGTTGAACCAGGTCTTTGAAATTCCCACAAAATCGAAATCCTCCTCATTCAACAGTATCTATAGTTCACCCATCTTGTCCGCCAGGCTCCTGGCATTGGTCAACATGCCACGTAGTTTAGACTGGTCGCATACTGTCCTCTTATTGGGTGTTCCTAGATTGCAAATAGGACTTGTTACTATACTTACCTTGGGTTTATGTGCTAAACCTACCACTAATTCCCCCGATACTACCCTCTGGAATATGTTCATTGCTGACTATCTCTACCTCTGGGCTCTCCCCCCCGTTGCCTAGTTTAAAAACCCCTCTTTTTGGATATCTTCACTCCCAGCAGATCTGCACCCTACTCATTTAGGTGCAGTCCATCCCTTCTATAGAAATGGTGACCGACTGAGAAGTCGGCCCAGTTCTCCAGGAACTCAAACCCCTCCTTACTACACCAGCTCCTCAGCCACTTGTTTACTTCCCTAATCTCCCTCTGTCTTTCTATTGTGGCTCAATGTACCGGTAGTATTCCTGAGAATAATGAGCATTCCTGAGAATACTACCTTGGGGGTTCTTTTCCTCAATTTAGCTCCTAAGTCCCTAAAATCTCAATTTAGCTCCTAAGTCCCTAAAGTCCCAATTTAGCTCCTAAGTCCCTAGAATCGTTCTTTAGGACACTCCATCTGCCTCTGACTTTGTCATTAGTGCCAACATGCACCATGACAGCCGGGTCTTCCCCAGCCCTTCCCAGTAATCTGTCCACCAGATCCGTGATGTGCCGAACCAGATCGCCTGGTAGAGGCATATAGTTTGGTGCTTCAGGTGTTTGTGACTGATTGCCCTCTCTGTCCTTCTAAGAACTGAGTCCCCTACCACCAGAATCTGTCTATCCTTTCCCTTCACTTCCCCCCACTCTCACTGGAGGAGTTCTTCCCCTGGCAGCTAGGAGATTCCCTCAGCTCCAGCAGTGCTGGTCCCTGACCGGTTTCACCAATGTCACTTAATGGAGCATACTGATTGGGAATTCTCCAGCCCAGGATCGGCCTCCCTGGCACTTTCTTCTCTGTCCTTACTGACTGTTACCCGTCCACTTGTTTCTAGTGCCTGTACCTATTTGTTTCCACCCGCCTCTGCGCTGGCCCCTGTCGGCAACTGCCAGGTACGTTCCTGGCTCTCCTTTAGTATGGAGGGTCTTCTCAGTGCTGGCAGTTGCTTCCTAGATTCAGAACTCGGGCTTCCAGGGAAACAATGTGCTTACATTTTTCACAGAAGTATTCGCCCTCGATCAGATGATCAAGGAACGCATACATGTCGCAAGATATAAACCGAGTCACATCTCCACACCTTCCGGGCATCGTACCTACTAATTTAATGAGGATTGGGGATTATACCCTGTCCAAATTACCTAACAATTAGCTTCCTGACACTAATACAAAACAATACAATACACAGGTACTCAACAAGACAATGTGCAGGTATTTGCCGCCGAAGCCTTTAACAAAGGGGACCCCCAGATCCCGCCCCCCTATGTGAATTGGTAAGGGCTACCATTTCACAAAGAAAGTGTAAAAAAAATGTAAAAAAAAAACACACAGACACCTTGGAAAAGTCCTTTATTAAAAAAAAAACAAAAAAACATTCCAGCAATGAAATCCAGTGTCCCGCGGCGATCCGATGTCCAGCGCTGTCCCCGCGAGACGTCATTGGCTGAGCCTGAGAGGACCTGATGGGGAACTTCCTCTGCAGTGTATTTAATGAATAGACCCGCCCCATCTAAAGTTCCCCATCAGGTCCGCTCAGCCAATAATGTAGGTGTAAGGCTAAGCGGACCAGTTGCGGAACGTGAGAAAGGGATGTCTACTAGATGTCTACTAGACTTTGGTTTGGACAGATTTAAGTGAGTTATTCCTAAGAATTACAGGCCTGCAATATAAAACGCCAAATTTCCATGCAGAATAATGGTACCGCTTTCAGCACCTAAAATCTGCCAGAATCATACCGCCAGGAAGGTTAAGCATTATTAAAATCACTGCTCCCGAAAAAACAGCAGTTTTTAAAACTTTTTTTATAATTAGCACTTTTGATTTCGAACGTTTGAGTCCATTGTACTTAATAGGGTTCTAAAGTTCACACGAACCTTTCGGCTGTTCGCAGGTTCTGGTGCGAACCGAACAGGGGGGTGTTCGGCTCATCCCTAATTACTGCAGACTTTCAATCACTAAGCAGTAAATAACAGTAAAACTACACCATGCAAGTAAACAGAAAAAAAAAACCCACTGCTTTTCAGTTTGGAGAATAATAGTGGACCTGACAGTTAGTGCCCCATTTGGAAACTAACCATAGGTGCCCTGACTAAATAGTGCACAAACTGGTCACACATTACTAGGGCTAGCTAGGAGTATATAAGTATGTACCCATCCTATATTACAATGTCTGCAAATGTGCAAAAATGTATCCAACCATGTTATTTGCAATTAATGGAAAAATCTACAGTATCAATGACTTGACGAAAACGCATTTTAAAAATCACTCCATTGCACTTTGTTGTTTTGATAAATGTGTTTACAATGAACACTGCTTATTGCTATTCATGTTATTATTAAAAGCCTAGTAGAGTGAAACATGAATCCTAACTGCTTTTTCAGCTGAAGACATCGATATTGACCTAGAAACCATGAAAGCCAATGCAAATGGATTCACTGGATGTCTCTCTGCTGTGCAATTTAATAATATTTTCCCACTGAAGATTGCATTCCAAAATAATAATAGCTCTCAGATTATTAAAAAGGGTCAAGTGTCGGAATCTGGCTGTGCATCCCTAAATGGTGAAGATGCAACATCAGGAGAGGCAACCCATTCATTTGCAGGTATTATGGCTACTATTGGATTTATCAATGTATGCAAAATGTTGGCTGTACTTTGAGTGCCTTTTTCAAACTATTTAAAAATAAAATAAAATGGAGATCATGAATGTGCAAACATTTTAACAGTTCAAGAATCAAAATGTACTGTTTATGATAAAAAAAGGGCATGTACACATTAAACAATACATGGTTGTAAGAAAAAGAATAGCAAAAACAGAATTTGTTTGTGCAGACCTTACAGTAAAAAAGCAAATAATTATTATCCTATGAAGACCTAGGAAGTGATACACTAAGATATATACTGTAGATACATCTGATTACTGCAGGGTAGAGTGCCATCATCCTTGTGTATGGACAAATCAAGAGTACCCTCTGGGGGTGGGACTATACCGGCACTAAATAAGTACAATAGGAGTCAAAAATAATAATTCATTGGTACAAAAGATTAAAAACTAGAAGTGATATACATAGATTATAAAAATAGGCATACAATAATACAAAAATATTGAGACAATATAGTGACACCTAATTGGTGTCACTGAATTGTCTCAATATTTTTGTACCAAATAAATGGCAATTTTTTTACTCCTATTCTACTTATTTAATGTTGGTATAGTTCCATGCCCAGAGGGTACTCTCCATTTGGTGATACACTAAGAAAGCATTAAAATTACACCAAACAGTGTTTAAAAAAAAAGTCTACTCAAGTATATATTCTTTACTCAAAAAAGTACCTTCCATTGCTCTCAGTCTCCTCCAAATCTCTGACTGTTAGAAGGTGGCTACATTCATTCTCTGTGATCTGACTGTATGTACAGTAAGTATGCAGTACTCTATTGCTTGCTGCTAAGATGGACTAGGGTCTATGGTCAATGGGATTTGTAGTGTGTGTACACAGAACAGTGTACATGACCACAACTAACATGCACCACTCATTCCAAACAGAAGTGAGGGGGAAAAGGAAAGGTTCAAGAATTCTTGGAAGAGGTCACAAGGAGACAGAAAGGCACAATAAGAAATGGTTTAAGGGAAAAATATATTGCAGGGCCAATAGGTAGTGGATGTTTATGAATTATTTTTGATGGATAAGGTTATTAAGATCAGTGAAAACCACACGCTATGGTGTGTATTTCCTTGTAGCTGCCTTCACTATGATTACCCTGTTTGGGATAATCTCAATGCTAACACTACTAAGTATGTGTGGCACTATTTCAACATATATAATAGAGTTCTAAAAGAGCTTGAATCAATAATAATCTCAATAAGTTAACCACTTCAGCCTCGGAAGATTTGGCTGCTCAATGACCAGGCCATTTTTTGCGATACGGCACTGCGTCTCTTTAACTGACAATTGCACGCTGTACCCAAACAAAATTGACGTCCTTTTTTTCCCACAGAAAAAGCTTTCTTTTGGTGGTATTTGATCACCTCTGTGGTTTTTATTTTTTGCGCTATAAACAAAAAAAGAGCAACAATTTTGAAAAAAACACAATATTTTGTACTTGTTGCTATAATAAATCCCCCCAATTTTTTTTTAAAGTACATTTTTTCCTCAGTTTAGGCTGATTTGTATTCTTCCACATATTTTTGGTAGTAAAAATTGCAATAAGCGTATATTGATTGGTTTGCGCAAAAGTTATAGCATCTACAAAATAGGGGATAGATTTTTTTTACTAGTAATAGCGGTGCTATAGACTGATTACTGTATAAATGCCAGTGGCAGGAAAGGGGTTAACACTAGGGGGCTGATCAAGTGGTTTACTGTGTTCCCTAGTGTGTGTTCTAACTGTGGGGGTAGGGGACTGACTATAGGAGATGACAGATCGTGGTTCCCAGCTAGTAGGAACTCACAATCTCTCTCCTCTTCTCACAGAACTGGGACCTGTGTGTTTACACACACAGGTCCCTGTTCTGCCTCTCGTGCTCGCAATCACACGTAGTCGGCGGTCATTGCGACCGCCGGCCACGAGCATTAGCACCCCTGATGTGCAGCGGGCGCGTGCGCCTGCTATCCCACTTAAAGGAGCCAACGTAAAGCTACGACGGCTCGCGGGATCGTGCCGCCTTGCCCCAGTATAATGACGGCGGATGATCAAAAAACGGTTAAACAATAAAAAATGTATTCATATAAGTGAATCACATTAAAAAGTACAATAAATTTCATTAAATTGCTATGTGCTAAAAAAATTGTACTTATACATCCAATAACAAAATAAAGTTAATGTGCTTAGAAAGTGCTTCAGTGCTTTAACAGTTCATTAATTCATGATTTGCAGTGCTGCATGCTTTTACATCCCTTTACAAATAAAGTTCATATGTTGTAAAAAGTGCTCAGTGCTTTAACAATTCATAATGCTGTTCTTCAAGGTGCAACCACTCAGTGCTTCCCTCATTGTCCTCACATACCAGAATCATAAGTTATCAGCACCTGTTTTAACTGAATAAAACTGCTTCTCCTTTAGCTATCTATATATGTCCTTGTGTAAATAGGAAACCTTGTTTACCAGCAGTACTCCGTCATCATTCTATCATATGCATGCATAGAGAGGGAAATAGAAACCATACAGCATCCCACAGTGTGACTCCATTTATTATTTTTTTTTTAAATCATACAGTATACTACTCACATTATAAAAAGGTCTACATCACACGAGCTGCATCCGCATGTAATCTATGCAAACAATTTGCATTCCACAGTCGGGAACCAGACAGACGGAAATAACTCCAGCAAGCCCCGCCCAATGTGTTTTGTCATTCTGACATAATCAGGAGAGGTGCCATGATCTTTATTTTGTGATTGGATGTATAAGTGCTCATTTTTAAGCACATAGCACTTTAATGAGATTTATTGTACTTTTCAATGTAAATTACTTATATTACTTCATAAGGTTATTGTTTAGTGTCATGTTAATAAGGTGGTTAATCAAATCTGACATACACTCTCAGTTACGTCAGAGGGAAGATTTTTTTATTCATTTTCTAATATCACATGAGCAGATTAAGTCTCCCCCACCCTACAAAAAATTTAATCAAAGGCACCTAGTTGGGAATTAAGTTATTTTTTATTTGGATTTATATAACACCATTTTTTCCATAGCACAAGAGTCAAACAACAGAAGCCAATACAGCTCACAGTGTAAAATAAGTTACAATCTCAATGTTATACAGTAAACCTTTCATGAGCATTGTAGAAATTGCTTGTTAGCATATCAGCCTTCCAGGCTGTTAAAATGTTATGGCAAGTTGGTGGCAGATAACACATTACTTACCAGCTTCTGAAAACCTCTTTAATTTGTAGTCTTTTTTTTTGTGCATGGAGCCATCTTTATGATGACTACACTCTATGCAAATCCAAAAAGACCATTTACACTTGTGTACTGTAGTAAAAGTTGTGCTTTTCTGTAATGCACAACTCTATGTAAACAGCATTGTGGTGGCAGAGCTGATAGCAAAGATGGCAAAATAACTTCCAGACTGTTAAAATATTATGGCAAGTTGGTGGCAGAAAACACATTACTTACCAGCTACCGAAAACCTCTTTAATTTTTAGTCTTTTTTTTTGTGCATGGAGCCCACTTCATGATGACTACACTCTATGCAAAATCAAGAGCCTATTTACACTTGTGTGCTGTAGTAAAAGATGTGAGTTTCTGTAATGCACAACTCTATGTAAGCAGCATTGTGGTGCCAATCAATGTGAATGACACTCCATCACGCTGTACAGTAGAGGCCAACACACAGCAGTGCACCACAATGCACATACCATAAACATACCACAAGGGTCATGCACTTTTTTCCGTCTATTGCTGTGTTTTGACAGCCCATTCATAATGAGTTGACTATGACTAAGGCCAGGTCTGGCCGAAATGCACAATTCTAAGAACTTTTAACTTTGTGCAACATGTTCTGCCTAAAGAAAAAGAAGGATCATTAATGGACATCGTCGTAAGTGCTGACTTTGGAGTTTTAGAATGAATGAACTGCTTTAACACACCACAACTGAAAACAGTCTGGATCTAGCCTAAATAAATAACCATGCCAGGTTAAAATTAAAAAAGAATCCTAAGACTTTAGACCAGTTAGCTTTTTTCATATAAATGTGAAATAGAACCGTAAATTATTGTCTCAAAACATATATTATGCATTAAACACAGTGCTGTGAAGCCATCAAACATAATTAGTAAATAATTGTCTATTTAGGTAACAACATAAAATGCAGTAATTTATTTTTTTATTGGATTCAAAATACATTTGAAAGAAACTAGGTCAGGCTGCTAATGTCATCAGTCAGCATTGCACCCTATATACAATATGTGTACACTGTGAGAAGAGAAATTACTAAAGACTGCTTTTTAAAGTCCAGTTGTATGTCAATATCCAAAATATTTTCCTTTCTGGTGAAATTTTCTTTATGCTCACTGAAAAACCATTTTAAACAATATAACTCTTGCACCTGTATGCACCTTGTGGACCAGAGAAATGTTTATATTTTTTTTGTCTCTATAAGACTCAGAGTTAGAATTCACATTGTGGTGTCTGTAGGAGGACTCTCTCTTTTGTTTCTAAAGGACTCAGATAAAGGAATCTCATTGTGCTGTTTTATGGACTCAGATGGAGGAATCTCTTGTTTCCATAGGAATGGCTGTCACTGTTGTGTTTACAGGACTCAGACAGGGGCTTTGCTTTTTTATGTCTACAGGACTTAGACAGGGGACTCTCGCTGATGTGTCCATAAGACTCAGGTAGTGCACTCTGTCTGGGGTGTCTGAAGGACTTGGGTGGAGGATTTTTTTATGTTGTTCCTATAGAGCTAAGGTGTCAGACTCTCACTGACCTGTCTATGGGACTCTTGCTAAGGAATCTCAATCTGGTGTCCATAGGATTCAGTAGAGTGACTCTTTTGTATCTGTAGATCGAAGATTGTGGACTCTCACTGTAATGTCTAAAGCATCCCAGGTGGATGACCCTCACTGTTGTGCCTATAGAACTTGGGTAGAGTACTCACTCTTCTATCTATAGGGCTCATATTTGGTCAGTGACCATATTTGGTCCCCCATATTGTTTTTACATTCAACAGCCAAAGCTGTCATTTGTGGTGGGTGTTTTAGTGATAGAGGATTGTTTTGGAGGGGGTTTACTTGTTGGTGGGGCATTATTTATCATGATTGATGTTGGATCTACATTTCTGGATGTCATCACTATTGTTGGGCATTGTTTATTTAAAAAAAATGACTTTTCTCAGTGTCTGTGTTTTTATTTTCTGTTCATCTTTTTTTTGTGAATGAGTGCCAAGTAGTACTTACAAAGTTGGGAGGAACAGATATCAGGGGGCTTCCAAATTTTTAAAGTCCCCTTGTAGACCTCCAGCGAGAGGGATGAGGTTATTAGGCCTTTGTCACATGGAGACAAGGTATTTTGGGTGTGAGGCTTTGGACTCCCCACACAAGGTACCCTCTCAAAGTTGAGGGCACGTGGCCTGGTATGGCTCAACAGGGGGGGGGCACATGCCTCCTGGGGTCAATTTCAAAATTGAGGAGGAACACATGCCATTGTTTTCTTAAAAAGTCAATTTTTTGGGGAAACAGTGTATACTGTCCCTTTATGTAAAAAAAAAAAAAATGACATAGTGTCCCCCTCAAAATCTATACCAGACCCTTTTCCAGTAGATAAGGATCTGGTATTGACTCTAAAGGTGACATCATACCGTTTTTTTTACAAACACAACATATCCAACTGGGAAATCTCATTTAGCGGCCATAGTTTTTTACGTTCTAAATTTTACTTTTGCTGGAGTGCATCATACATTTGCCCAACTTCTTTTTCAGGTTTAAATCATCCTTTCAAGCATGTTACTTAAAGTGGTTGTAAACCCTTACATATTCTTAGTGAGGTGTGAAGTGACTAGCCTCAGGTGATACACAGATTAAATAAATCCTCCTAGAAAGTTGTACCTGTTTATCTGAGGTTTTCTCTTTTCTACAGCCATTCAAAGTCCAGAATGTATATAGATTGTCTGAGCTGTCAGAAAAAAGGGAGTGAAGAGGTAAACTTACACACCACAGAGCTCAGTGATTGGAGGGAAGGGACACCCCCCCTTTTCACACAGTATGCAGGAACAGAGCTGAGGCTGTGTGCTGGAGATCCATCCCCTGTCAACGTTTTTATCTTGGTTTCAGGAAAACTTGTCAGAAATTATTCATGCTGCTAGCAGAGGAACGAAGCAGCAGACAGAACTTTAATTGAGACAATTACACAATATAGAGAGATATGCTTTGCTTACATTTCATGTCTGATGTTTACAACCGCTTTAAAGGAATTGTGTACCTTTAATGTTGCCCATTTAGTCACCTCCCAGAAAAAAAAAAATATATATATATATATATATATATATATATTTTGTTTTTTTGTTTTTTTGGTGCATGTCTGCCATGGCAGTGCGCAGATACCCATGCCCTTTTAAACAAAAGCTTGCAAACTGGACTTGGAGAAGGATAGAAAAAAATACACAACTTGCCTCCCATAGACCTATCTTAGGTTTGTGCACTATGTTTTGGGTTTGTGGATTTGCTTCTGGGTTCGGCGAATTTCCAGTAAACCAAACTTTGCTTATGCCTTCTAGTCACCCTGACATATTGTATCAGAAAGTGCACTGCACTAGAGTTCAAGTCAAAAGATACGCTTTCAGGTTACTGCTTAGGCACAACTAACATTTTTAGATGTTCCCTATATCTTAGTAAATCTTTAGATTTTGAGTCAGGTCCACTTTAAAATATTTTTTGTAATAAAAGCAATCATTTAAAAACATTCTGTATATTATGACTGAGTATTAAGACTACGTGAACAATAACCTGTTGTTTCTTTTGGATGCCTACTCTTATGCCTCCTCTACTTATGTGTCCTTCTGCAGATCACTCAAGACCAAAGGATAATGGAGAGCCACTCACTAATGTGTTGAAAAATAGTTTTGCTGTTGTTGGAGGTAATAAAAGACATGTTTTATTTTATATATCCAATGGTTAGGTCCCTACATCAGACTGTAAAAAATGTATAATCTTAAATGTTTAACAACAGGTCCCACCTAGTATGACTTTAATCCCTGGCTATTGGAAACCATTTAAAACGTTTAGATTGCCTTGAATCTAAGTAGCAAAATACAAAACAGGTATAGAGGCACTCACGGGTCTTGCAGAGGAGATAGATTAAAACAGCAGCATTTTTATTTTTGACGTTTCATCTTTCTTAAGATGGTAGCAGAATAAATATACAGTTACCTTTTAAGCAAATATTTTTGTTTGAATCATCAGCAATACATTGAACGGCTAATGAAATTTTGTTAAAATCACTGAATCAAATATATCAATAATTAAGGTCTATAGTCCAGTGGTTCATTCAGAAGATGTACATGTCCTCATCTAACTGTGGCAGGGCATACAAATGGCCATGTACATTTTCATAATTAAATGCTTGTATAGTATAAATAATAACATATAATAGAATAAATAAGTTTAAGCAAGCTAATAAAAAAAGAAGCAGATTCCATACATAGTAATAATAGATGTTGTGATGCACTTGGGAAACTTTACCAGCATCTTTCATATATGGTCCTGTGCATCAGGGCTACAATACAATGGGGGTTATTTACTAAAGGCAAATCCACTTTTCACTACAAGTGCAAACTACAAGTGCAAAGTGCACTTGAAATTGCACTGAAAGTGAACTTGGAAGTGCAGTCACTGATCTGAGGGGTAAATGTGAAATGAGGGGAAGCTTTGCTGATTTTATTATCCAATCATGTGCAAACTAAAATGCTGTTTTTTATTTTCCTTGCATGTCCCCCTCGGATCTTCAGCGACTGCACTTCCAAGTGCACTGTGCACTTGTAGTTTGCACTTGTAGTGCAAAGTGGATTTGCCTTTTGTAAATAACCCCCATTGTGTATACAGACATCTGGAGCAACTCCAAACAATGTTCAAAAAGCTGCAGATGTACCTACATCTTAGTGCTGTGTGGTTGGAAAGAAAAAAAATAAGCTTAAACATGAACCTTCAAATACCCAAACTCACAAAATAAAAATGTTTGCTGGATGAAGCTTTGACATTTAAAACCATAGTTTAAAATGTAACTGCATTTTAACTATATTTTATGGATTAATTCTTATCTCTGCAGCTTATAAAAGAATGTCAATGTTATTTGTAAACTATATCAGGCTGGGTTCTTACTAGTGCAATGTTAGACGTCGCATGTGATTCGCACCGCACTGCTGTGCAGATCACATGCAATGTCTGTGCGATGCAAATTCAGCCATACATATTGTATGGCTGAAATTGCATTGCATTTGCACCAAAATGGTGCAAGACCCTTTTTTTGGTCCGCACTGGAATGGGATCACATGGGTGTTCTCACCCATGCGATCCGATTCCTGCACCATTTGACAGTTCGCACTGCGATATGTGAACTGATCTGGGGGTGTTATTAACTTTCTCACTCAAAGCTGTTTGCATAGGGCAGTGTGAACTGCCTGCGAGTCCTATGCGATGTGGGAACCGGCACTGGAATCGCTCTGGTTCTCACATTGCGCTATTGTGAACCGGCACTCAAAGAGAACTCCTGTTTCCAGCTGCATGGCTTGGCTTTGTTAACATCCATGTTTTTTTCCCCTTACCATCATAAGATGGTGCTGTTTAAAAATTGAAGACTCACTCTATATTGAGATGAATGGGCAACCTTTCTTCCATCCTCTGGCAGAATGTACTCAGAGCCAGCAGTCTCTACACAGTCTTGCTAGAGGCAAGACTTCTCCTTAGTAAAAGCAGCCTGTCAGGTTGACATTGTATGAATGTGTATAATTGCAATTTATGAATAGAACCATAGTCATTGTAAACCATTACATATACCCAGTTAAGTGACTAGCCTCAGGTGATACACAGAGATGAAACAAATCCTCCTACATATGTTGTGCCTGTTTATCTGCAGCCATCTGTCCTGTACATTCATTCAAATTCCAGAATTTTCACAGGATCTCTCAGCTGTCAAAAGCAAGGGGTGGGGAGCTGAAGTTACTCTCTTCAGAGCTCAATGAGAGCTAAGTAGAGGGAAGGGACACACCCCCTTTCCCCCTCACACAGCACACAGGAACAGAGCCGAGCCTATCAATCACAGGTTGTGTACTGGAGCTCCCTCCCCATCATTCTTTTACCTCTTGGTGTCAGAAGTGACTGATGCTGCTAGTAGAGCAATGAGTCAGCAGACAGAATTGACACTTGGTGCTCTGGATTGAGGCAGGTAAACACTATAGTGGGGCATGCGTTGTCCATATTTCATGTCAGAGGTTTACAACCACTTTAAACAAGAAACTTTTAAATTTGAACCTTTCATGATCAGCGGTCATTGATGGGTGGAAGCCCAGACCAAATATAGCAATGTCAGAATGCATCAGTTAGTTTGGCAATAACCCCATGATTAAATTGCCTGCCTAAATTACTTTAGAGTTTTAAGGACATACTGTATAAGGTTGTTTGATTAAAACATTTAAAAATACCTGATCAGGTTAATTATTATAGTCTAACAAGCAGACAAACATTTAATTGAACAAAACAAAACAAAACAAAACAAAACAATATATATATATATATATATATATATATTTATATATATATATATATATATATATATATATATATATATATATATATACTTTTTTTTATTTCTTAAAAAAGACTGTACTGTCTTTAATTTGCATTGAGAAATAGATACACATTTAGCTGCAATCTGCAATGTTTATTCAAGCCAAAGCTGACATAGTGATCACATGAAAAGAAACATGTTAATTGGTTCCTGAATGTTAGTAGAAGCTGGGAGCTGTCAGTGAAAGAAATGTATGTGCAGTATATGTAGGCTGCTCTCACTAACTTCTTTTTGAAGAATCTAGCTGTGCTGTTGTCAGGGTTAACCTCTGCATCCAGCACTGTCACTGAGATGAAAAAAATATGTAACAACTGAAGTCTAAACTGCTTTTTTTTTCAGTCAGTGACTTAGATATATTTATAGCAGTTTTAAAGGTGGAAGTTTTTTTTTTTTGACTGTAATACATTCTATGTATTGAGGTGAAAAACATTCTGTGTGCAGCTACTCCCAAGCCATGCAGCTTGATGAAGAACATGGTTATGTTCGAAACTGCGCAGTCACTTATCTCAAATGCTTGGAATGCACATGAAGATTTGAAGTAAAGGAAATATTGCAAAGATCGAGATTGCATCTCCTTATTTACATATATATATATATATATATATATATATATATATATATATACAGTTGTGCTCATAAGTTTACATACCCTGGCAGAATTTATGATTTCCTGGCCATTTTTCAGAGAATATGAATGATAACATAAAAACTTTTCTTTCACTCATGGTTAGTGTTTGGCTGAAGCCATTTATTTTTAATCAACTGTGTTTACTCGTTTTAAATATAATGGCAACAGAAACTAGCCAAATGACCCTGATCAACAGTTTACAATTCTTAATAATTTGTATTGCCAGCTTGAAATCTTTTGTGGTATTTGTGGCTGAGACTCTTTATCTTCTCAGATGGTAAAGTTGCCAGTTCCTTTAAATTCTTTGGCTGTCTTGCATGAACAGCACATTTGAGATCTCCCCAGATTGGCTCTATAATATTGAGGTCAGGAAACTGAGATGGCCACTCCAGAACCTTCACTTTATTCTGCTGCAGCCAATGACAGGTCGACTTGGCCTTGTGTTTTGGATCATTGTCATGTTGGAATGTCCAAGTACGTCCCATGCGCAGCTTCCTGGCTGATGAATGAAATGTTCCTCCAGTATTTTTCGATAATATACTGCATTCATCTTGTCATAAATTTTAACCAAATTTCCTGTGCCTTTGTAGCTCACACATCCCCAAAACATCAGCCATCAACCTTTGTGTTTCACAGTAGGAATGGTGTACCTTTCATCATAGGCCTTGTTGACTCCTCTCCAAATGTAGTGTTTATGGTTGTGGCCAAAAAGCTAAATTTTGGTCTCATCACTCCAAATGACTTTGTGCCAGAAGGTTTGAGGCTTGTCTCTGTGCCGTTTGGCGTATTGTAAGCTGGATACTTTGTGGCATTTGCAGAGTAATGGCTTTCTTCTGGCGACTCGACCATGCAGCCCATCTTTCTTCAGGTGCCTCCTTATTGTGCATCTTGAAACAACCACACCCAATGTTTTCAGAGGGTCTTGTATTTCATCTGAAGTTATTTGTGGGTTTTTGTTTGCATCCCAAACAATTTTCCTGGCAGTTGTAGCTGAAATTTTAGTTAGTCTACCTGACCGTGGTTTGGTTTCAACAGAACCCCTCATTTCCCACTTCTTGATTAGAGTTTGAACACTGCTGATTGGCATTCTCAATTCCTTTGATATATTTTTATATCCCTTTCCTGTTTTATACAGTTCCACTACCTTTTCTCCGCAGATCCTTTGACAATTCTTTTGCTTTCCCCATGACTCAGAATCCAGAAACGTCAGTGCAGCACTGGATGAAAGATGCAAGGATCTGTCAGGAGTCCACAAACATATTGACCTTTTATACACACACACACTAATTACAAGCAAACAGATCACAGGTGAGGATGGTTACCCTTAATAGCCATTCAAACCCTTTTGTGCCAACTTGTGTGCATGTTTTCAGGCCAAAATCACCAGGGTATGTAAACTTTTGATCAGGCTCATTTGGGTAGTTTCTTTTACCATTATGATTTAAAAAGAGTAAACACAGTTGATTGATAATAAATGGCTTCAGCCAAATACTAACCATGAGTGAAAGAAATGTTTTTGTGTCATTCATATTCTCTGAAAAATGGCCAAGAAATCATTAATTCTGGCAGGGTATGTAAACTTATGAGCACAACTGTATATATATATATATATATATATATATATATATATATATATATATATTCTATATATATATATATATATATATATATATATATATATATATATTATATATATAGAGAGAGAGAGAGAGAGAGAGAGAGAGAATATACTGTGTATATATACAGACACATGTATATATCCTAAATTTTCACCTTCCATTTTCAAAATTCATGTCTGTTTTTTCATTTCTGCAGGTATCATAACTGTTGCTGTATTCATTCTGCTATGCATTGCTGGCATAGCAATAAGAATATATCTCCAAAAGAATACATATAGAAAGAATGAAGCCAAAGAATCAGAAAATGAGGACAATGTAAAGGCGGCAGCAGCATTGAAAGCTGAAATCAGTATGCAAAATGCAATCAATGAAAGTCAAAAAGAATACTTTTTCTAATTCGCTCTCATTGTGTGGCCAAACAATGGGACAGACAGACTTTCTTGCTAAGCAAGGGGCACTAGATGAACAACAATATCAAACCATTGTACATGCACTGCAAGCAAATGATGGACTGGGTCTGTTTTAAAATGTATATGATCAGCCACGGTGATGTTTAAAGAGCCCTCTAAATCCACTTCCTTTGGGTGGCATTGAAAGCATTCTCGGTGATTGTGCACTCTTTAGTTGTTGATAGTTCCAGTTTGTTCTGATGTGACTTTTCAAATCTGCAGATTTCCATACTGAGTTATGAATTTCAGACTATCCCGACGATGAAACTCTTATAATGTCTGTGTGGTTGAAACCTTTTGTTTATGGTAAAATCTGAACTGTAATATTTGCTTCAAAAGGGAGAAGTAATTTAGTGTTTTATATTGTGATCTTGTTTTCTGGTTCATCACCAGAAATGCCTCTAAATTATTTATTCCACATTTAAGTTTCTTCAAATCAAATAGAACATTTGTGTAAGAATTAACCACAATAGTGTGCAAAGTGGAGTTGCTATACCTCAACGATAAACTGCAAATCCTTAGGTTGGCTGTTCAACTTGATTTAATTCTGAAGAAATCAAGATAGCATATTAAAAATAGAATGATTTATAGAGGTAGCTAAGGGAAAAAAAACATTAAAATCATGTCTTCAGTAAAAAGAGGTACATTTTATTCGTAATGCATATACTAATTTAGCACAAATGTATTATTTTTAATCGTTTCCAAAAAAAAATAAAAAAACTCAAGCCACAGCTAAAATTAAAGCTGTTTACTTGCCAATTGATGGGTAATTCTGTTCATCTGGCTTTGTGAATCACATACCTCTTTCCCACTGCATACCCAGACAAAGCATTTTTTGCTTTGCTGCAGCCTGTGCATGACAATTCTTTGTCTGGTGAGAAGGCAGGAGATACAGAAAGATGCAAAGCTGAAACAGGAAGAAGATGTGCCACCTCCTTGGTTTCACAGTAAGGTAGAAGTGAAGAAATCACAAAAGCAGCTGAACCGATTTGCAAATATCTTGGTAGGTAGAACAGTTTACTTTCTATTTAGCTGTCTGAGTGAAGTTCAACTTCAACTATTTATTTTGTTTAGCTATCTGACTGAAGTCCTGTTTTTTTGGTGCTTTACCAGTTTATGCTAACTTATTTTTTTTTTTTCTGCTATTGCCCATACTGGGGGTTCATTATATTGCGCTCTCTTTATGTGATAGATTGTAAAATTCTATCAATTTCTGTGGAGGAAACAGAATGAATCTGCTGTTGCTCTTGTCCATTATTCATTATGTTTGTGTCCGCTTCTACACAATTAAACCAAACTGCCATTTTTCCTTTATGCAGAAACTTGGTAAAACGCACAATAAAATCTGGGAAGAGTTCCAAGTACAGTCTCTGAACATTTAATGCAATCCACTTGGTGTTTAAAGAACAAAAGTGCCCCTTTACTTCTAAAGTACTGCTCGTTGACATTTGTTAGAATAAATACACTTGAAAAGGCATCATAAGTTTGTGTATTACACTGTTGTTACTGTCCTTGTTTTTAAATTTTTCATCCGTCTAAACTTACCAAGGAAGATCTACTTTATGAACATGTTTTTACATGGCTGTGCGAGGGGCTGTCACACGACATGAATAATCTTAAGACAGTTTCTTTTGCATGACATCCAAACAGTTGCACTGAGACTAGCATCACTGGAGAGCTGTAAAGTTTTCTAGTCTCACAGTGCAACTGCTTAGATATCATATTTTAAATGCTATTTCCTAGTACATCACTGAATGGTGATAAGTATCTGCCCTGTGATACTTAAAGCCCCATTTAACTTTAAGTTTGAATCAACTTAAACATTTCCAGGTGCATCAAAACTAAAGGTATGCAGAATTATGCAGTTGGTTTTATTTAGAAAGCATCCACATCCTGACAAGAAAAGCATGTCCTCATCCAGCATGGCTTGGAAATGAATAGAAAAGGAACCTTGCTTTTTGTGTGGAAGCAGTGGTATCTCATCCTGCTGATTGGAGAGCTCCATCTCTCACATTAATGAGGGCACTTTAAACATCTGCTTCCACATTTTCTGTGGCTTGCTGGTAGGGGAAAGGCGTTTCTACACTTTGCACACCTTTAATGTGTTTAGCTCATTTAAACTTGTAGTTCAGTAGGGCTTTAACAAGAGGCAGATGTAGAAGACTGCCTGATGTACAATGACTAATTCATTTGCCCGGCAGGTAATAGAGGGTCTGCAAGGACCTATTAAATTGATTCACATCTAAATGTATAGTGAGTCTCAGAATAAAGTAAATGATATAGGTTTTTTAAAACTGAAAAAATATTTCCTATCCTTTATAGGCTAGAAAGCTACCATCTTAGCCTCTCTTTGATCTACATTTGCTATGTTGCTACACAAGCGATGGCCTATGAGAACTGACATAAGCACACTGTAACTGTAACTGATACAGTGTGTGCTGAATATAACTGTTTTTGGAACTAGTTAAAGCAGAACTAATCCCATTGATTTTAAAGAGGTACTAAAGTCTCCATACTTACCTGTGCATCAGTCTTGCACTGGCACCGGTATTATCTTCTGAGTGCTTAGTAGACTTGTGCACAACGGAAAAATTTGTTTAGTTTCGGTTTGTTTCTTTTCGGTCATGTTGATTTGTAATCGTTCATAATTTTGCTAGACGGGATTTTACGTGTTCGGACTAATTCGTGTTTTCGCAAGCGACATTTTTTGTTGAATCGGAATGATTCATATTAATGTAAGCCTTATTTTTAGTTGATTTATAATTCGTACTTTCGGTAGAGTACATTGTTTTTCGTTGATTCTGGACACAACTCCTACTTGAGTAACTTTTTTTGGGTTTGTTGATTCGTAATTTTCCGTGTCTCTCTCACAACGACGCTCCCTATTATGCCTAATGTTCTTTCGAATGGATTTGTACTTTTCTAAATACATAGCGGTTATTTGTAACGATTCGAAATCTCGTATTTTACTTTTGTTTTTTTACATGCGGCTATAGCCTCCGCCCCTGTACATCATTTTGAGAGGGAGTTCAGCACGGTGAGGGAGAAGCAGAGAGCAGAGCAGAGTGTTATTGTGCTTTGAATGGATTCGTACATTCGTAACTTTTTTCATAACGAATTATGCCGAAGACATTCGGGCATTCGCTATTTGCGATATAATTTATTTCGGATTCGGTTTTATTCGTAATTGCTTTGTTCGGAAATTCGAATGCTTCCGAATGTCCGAAAGTTGCTAAATTCGGACGAATTTCGATTCGTTATGAAACTAATTGCACAAGCCTAGTGCTTAGTCCAGAGGAGACAGTGACCTGGGAGGAAGGGAAATTTTATTGCAGAAGAGACAGTGCATGTCTCTTCTGAAATAAAAGCCTGCCTGTTCGCAGTTTTTTACAGCGGGACCACTTTAACTGTTTCCCAAAGTAGTTACATTTAAAGCATGTCAAGAATGATAACCGTGACAGTTGCTTTTTCTCTCAGCCAAACTGTCATGCCATCAAATAGCCAATGTCAATGCTCATCACATGTGCAGCACCATGGCAACTGCAGTTCTAATAGAAGCTAAGATGGCAGATTCCTTGACTGTAAAATATAGGAAGGTTTAGTTCCTTTTTAAATAAGGTGATTTAATTTCTATGGCTCTTTTTATTATGTGCCCTTAATTGCTCTGGCAAAAGATTGCCACAGACTGGAAAATAACATTCAATACTTTAACAGAAACCATCCATAGATTAATTATGGAGTTGCACACAGTGCATAGACATGCATGATAATAATGCTTAAGCCTGAATGTCTTTGCACCACTGGATCCAGTCTTGGTTTGGAAGATCAATAATGATTGACTTTGAAATGCAACATGGACAATCAGTTAAAAGTATAATTAGCCTGGGGTATTTTCTTTAATCTATAGACATTGTCCAGATCGGGTGACAAATTGTTTAGAAATCTATAGCAAAAGAAAATATGGTTCACAAAGAATTTATGAATCACTGAGCCAGCTGTACAGTCCACTATCAATCCAAATGGATCCCACTGGGACCAAAAAATTCAAATTTGAAAATTACTTTTTGTAAAAATGTATAAAAACATCGATATATCTGAGAATAAGGAGATTTCATGCAGAAAATTTATTTATTTTGAGTAAAAATTATTTAAATATGAAAAAAAAACACTTGAGCATGGCATACTGAATGAAGTAGTAAAAGCCATATATTGTTTCCCAAATATTTAATTAATGGTTATTCATTAACTTCTAATACAGGCAGATTAGTCCTCAAATGTACTCTATTGGTTGACTATATTTGATTAGGTTATTTTTATCTGAAATGTGATAAACAATAATACACAAATAATTTTTAAGTTGACTGTAGACAGCTATTTTACTCAGTAACAAATTAAACACTGTCTTTTATGGCAATTTGTTTTCTTTTCTAATAAAAAATTTAAACTGAATGACAAATCTGGTTATCTATCTATCTATATTATTTAACTTTTACCCAATGTTCCCTATGCATACTCTGTTATTTTGAAAATCCATTCAGCATATTGGTATAAATATTAATCTAACATGCGATAGTTAAAATAAAATAAAAAACACACACATGCCAACACCAATATTATGTAAAACATATGTCTTTTAAACTAATTAGGTTAAGAACACAATATATTACATATATAAGAATGCACATTATATTACATCGTAGTTCATAATTCTTTTCTGCAGTCCCCACCATCTGAGATGATACATACTTACAGTATACAGGTGTCCCAATGTGTTGAATCTCCATTCGAAGAGGGCTGTGGTATCTCTATGCATTGTGTGAAAAATATTTCAATTCTTCAGGAGAGTGTGGCAAATAATCTCTAAAATAGTGAAGGTTAAACGGTTCGGTTCGCCAAACACGCTCTCCGGGATGTTCACCTGCCAAGCTCCCCACAATACACACTGCACTGCAGAGTGCATTCTAAGCCCTTACTGGCTGAAGCAATGCACCTAACTGCTGGTCAGGTGCAATGCATTGCCCAATCAGGGCACAATGAATAGCTGGTTGTTAAGGAGCGGGCCGGGAAGCTGGGCCACTGCATCCTTAACAATTGATTAGTCATCAGCTTTCAGTGCACTTCCCTGCTGTCAGCTGAATGAAGAAAAAAAACATTGCCGGCAATACAAAAGAAGTTTTTTTCTTCTCATTATTGTATTGCCGGAAATGGTTTATTTTTTTTCAAGAAAGCTTGCAGCTGAGAAGATCTATTTAAACATATTTTTTTCTTTATATATGTCAGTTTTGCTGCAGCAGGTTCTATGTACAGAAGCGCCCCTTTACAGGCAGACTAGGGGGACCCTCCCTCAGGCACTATATTTAAAGGAATTTTAAATATTTATTGTTTCATTTTCAGCATCGTTAAAATCACTGTTTCTTTAAAAATTATCCTTTAAAAAATTTTTTTTTGCATTGATACATATCCCCCAGGGCTGTACCCTGACCCCCATGCCATTTTTATAGCCAATTACTTGCATATAAGCCTTCAAAATAGGGACTTTTTCAAGTTTGGGTCCAATAGACTAATAGGGTTTGCCGTTCCAAACTTTTTCCATGTTAGGGAGTTCTTGTGTGAACCGTGTTCAGCCCATCACTAGTGTGTTCTGGTGTGTTCGGCCCATCACTAGTCTATAATGTAAACAATGTATTACTGGCAAAATCACAGACATTCTATGTTCATATTTATAGGGAAATTCATTGTTGCAATGTGCCACATCCCCAATGCTCAGAAAACGACTTGTAGGAGGGTCTTTAAAGGCTCAAACAATAATGAAGCAACAAACACTCTCAAAGGAACAGTATATAAATATTACATATTTTAACATACAATGCGGTGCACAATCTTGTCAGAGTGATTTAGGCCTTGGTTCACTCAGGAGAGCTGCAGGAAACCGCATGAATTCATACAGGAATCACACTGCATCCCTGGTCAAATTGCATGCGACTCTTTGCGGTGCAATTTGAGTCTATTTACTTTGTATGGGTTCAAATCGCCCTGCAAAGGTATCGGTACTTGGTATCAGCAAGTACTTGACCAAAAGTATCGGTACTTGTACTCGCCATTAAAAAACGATATTGGTGGAACCCCAGTAGGTACCCCATGCAGCCACATTACATCTTTGACGAAAACTTGCTCAGTTTCCACAGCTGAGGGGATCCAAATCATCAGTTTCAATTACACCATTTTTGGTCAATCTGTTTACTATTACAAAATTAGTAATATACTTTTCAGATGGAGGAAGTTTGACAATAAAGTCCATGTTAATTACCTCCCAAGGCCTGTTGGGAATGGAAAAAGGCCTTAATAGGCCCCATATGTTGGTTTTATCACTCTCTTCTCCAAATGCATGATTCACAAGCTTTTACATAGTCTTTATAATTAGACCTTAGACTGGACCACGAAAAGTATCACTACAAAATGTTCTCCTTTTTGCGTGTTCCAAAATGTCCTGTCAAGGGATGGTCATGACACAGAACCAATATCTTTGGATGCATACTCAGGGGCATGAAGACCTTCTGACCATGGGGGGATAGTCCATCTCAATCTTGTAGCTAAAGATTCCATGATAAAACCTTTTTTTTACTGAAGCTTGCTTGAGCCATGATTCTAGGTCAGTTTGAAATAATTGAAAACTTTGAGGGTACAGAACTGTATCTGGTTAAATAGCTTTCTCATCTTCTGTGAACATTTCTGTTAGAGTGTCTGTTTTTGATTTCTTTTTTTAACCCAGTCTGTAGGTCAGTGTTTCTCAACTCCAGTCCTCAAGGCGCACCGACAGGTCATGTTTTCAGGATTTCCATTATTTTGCACAGGTGATTTGATCTGTTTTACTGCCTTAGTAATTACCACAGCCGTTTCATCTGAGGGAAATCCTGAAAACATGACCTGTTGGTGTGCCTTGAGGACTGGAGTTGAGAAACACTGCTGTAGGTTATATACAATGAGAACTGAGAAAAGAATAGAGCCCATCAGGGTTGGAAAGGTTTCAAGCATTTGGATGTATGAAGGTATTCCAAATGCTTATGATTTGTTAAGATCAAAATTTGATGTCCGTCCCTCAAACAAGTAGCGCAACTCTTCCAAGGCAGATTTGATAGTAAGCAGTTCAATGTTACCCACATCATAATTTCTTTCTGCAGGACTGAGTTTCCTTAAGAAAAAAGCTAGCAGATGCAGCAGAAACGTGACACACTGCCGTTGCGAAAAAATAACTCCTACCACATTTTTTAAGTTGTTCACCTTAAGAACAAAGAGTAATACAGGGTCATGATGTTGCAAAATTGGTGCTGAAGTAGAAGAGTCTTTAACTTGTCAAATATAAGCTATGTTGCTGATGTCCACTGGAACTAGGTGTTCCGTTTTGTGAGATAACTAATTTAGCTGATATTATTGGATAAGTTGTTAATACATTTTGTAATATAAATGGGCTAAATAAATTAACCTATGAACACCCTTTCAGTCCACTGGTGCAGGTTACTGGAGAATGGAATTGAACTTTTGTGGATCCCTTGAAATGCCCAAAGTGGAAATAATCAGTCCCAAGAAATTAAATGTCTATTTCTTGAACTCACACTTTTCAGCATTGGCATACAGCTTGTGTTCCAGAAGACGGATGAAGATCGTTTAAACGTGCTCATGGTGCTTTTCTATGGATAGAGAGAAGATGAGTATATTGTTGAGCTAGAGAATCATAAAGAGATCTAAAAAATATATCAATCAAAGCAAAGTGCTGGAAGGTAGAATTGCATAGTCCAAAGGGCATCACCAAGTATTCAGAGTGCCTGGAACAGGTACAGAAGGAAGTTTTCCTCTCATCCTTTTCCTGCATCCTTACCAAGTTGTATGCCCCTCGCAAGTCAAGTTTCATTAAAAATCTTTGCTGTCTTGAAATGCTGGAAAGGTTCTCCGATGATAGGTAGGGGTCATCTGTTTTTAAGAGTAACTTTGTATAGTTCCCTGTAATCAACCCAGGGCTGCAGGGAATGATCTTTACGCTTCACAATAAATATGCCTGCACCAGCAGGGGATGTACAGTGCCTTAAAAAGTATTCATACCCCTTGAAATTTTCCACATATTGTCATGTTACAACCAAAAATGTAAATGTATTTTATTGGGATTTTATTGTGATAGACCAAAACAAAGTGGCACATAATGAAGGTGTGAAGTGGAAGGAAAATTATAAATGGTTTTCAATTTTTTGGGAAAATAAATCTGTGAAGAGTGTGACATGCATTTGTATTCAGCCCCCTGAGTCAATACTGTGTAGAACACCCTTTCACTGCTATTACAGCTGCAAGTCTTTTTGGGTATGTCTCAGCACTAGGGATGAGCTTCAAGTTCGAGTCAAACTCATGTTCGACTCGAACATTGCCTGTTCGCCCGTTCACCGAACAGCGCACAAATTGGGGTGTTCGCGGCAAATTCGAAAAGTCTATGGGAGAAATCTGAAGTGCTAATTATAAAGGCTTATATGCAAGTTATTGTCATAAAAAGTGTTTGGGGACCCGGGTCCTGTATCAATGCAAAAAAAAGTTTTAAAAACGGCCGTTTTTTTGGGAGCAGTGATTTTAATAATGCTTAAAGTGAAACAATAAAAGTGAAATATTCCTTTAAATTTTGTACATGGGGGGTGTGTATAATATGCATGTAAAGTGGCGCATGTTTCCCGTGCTTAGAACTGTCCCTGCACAAAATGTCATTTCTGAAGGAAAAAAAGTAATTTAAAACTCACTCGCGGCTATTAATGAATTGTCGGCTTCTGGCAATACATAGAAAAGTCATTGATATAAAATAAAAAAAAAGCGTTGGGGTCCCCCCCAAATTCAATTACCAGGCCCTTCAGGTCTGGTATAGATATTAAGGGGAACCCCGCCGCAAATGTAAAAAAAAAATGTGTGTGATTCCCCCCAAATATCCATACCAGGCCCTTCAGATCTGGCATGGATTTTAAGGGGAACTCCACCCCAAATTTAAAAAAAAATGGCGTGGCGTCCCCCCAAAAATCCATACCAGACCCTTATCTGAGCACGCAACCTGTCAGGCTGCAGGAAAAGAGGGGGGGCGAGAGAGCGCCCCCCCTCCTGAACCGTACCAGGCCACATGCCCTCAACATGGGGAGGATGTCCCCATGTTGATGGGGACAAGGGCCTCATCCCCACAACCCTTGCCCGGTGGTTGTGTGGGTCTGCAGGCAGGGGGCTTATCAGAATCTGGAAGACCCCTTTAACAAAGGGGACCCCAGATCCCGCCCCCCCATGTAAATTGGTAAGGGGTACATTGTACCCCTACCATTTCACGAAGAAAGTGTAAAAAAAAATAAAAAAATAAACACACAAACCTTGGAAAAGTCCTTTATTAAAAATAAATAAATAAATAAATAAAAAAAACATTCCAGTGATGAAATCCAGTGTCCCGCGGCGATCCGATGTCCAGCGCTGTCCGTCATTGGCTGAGCCTGAGCGGACCTGATGGGGAACTTCCTTCGCAGTCTATTAAATGTATAGACCCGCCCCTTCTAAAGTTCCCCATCAGGTCCGCTCAGCCAATGAATAGGTGTAAGGTTAAGCGGACCAGATGCGGAACGTGAGAAGGGGCGGGTCTATTCATGTATTACACAGTGAAGGAAGTTCCCCATCAGGTCCGCTCAGGCCAATGACGTAGGCAGGGTCTGACATACCGAGGGGGCGGACCTGATGGGGAACTTCCCTTACTGTGTAATACATGAATAGACCTGCCCCTTCTAAAGTTCCCCATCAGGTCCGCTAAGCCAATGACTAGGTGTAAGGCTAAGTGGACCAGATGCGGAACATGAGAAGGGGTGAGTCTATTCATGAATTACACAGTGAAGGAAGTTCCCCATCAGGTCTGCCCCCTCGGTATGTCAGACCCTGCCTACGTCATTGGCCTGAGCGGACCTGATGGGGAACTTCCTTCACTGTGTAATACATGAATAGACACGCCCCTTCTCACATTCCACATCTGGTCCGCTTAGCCTTACACCTATTCATTGGCTGAGCGGACCTGATGGGGAACTTTAGAAGGGGCGGGTCTATACATTTAATAGACTGCGGAGGAAGTTCCCCATCAGGTCCGCTCAGGCTCAGCCAATGACGGACAGCGCTGGACATCGGATCGCCGTGGGACACTGGATTTCAACGCTGGAATGTTTTTTTTTTTTTAATAAAGGACTTTTCCAAGGTGTTTGTGTGTTTATTTATTTATTTATTTATTTTTTACACTTTCTTCGTGAAATGGTAGGGGTACAATGTACCCCTTACCAATTCATAAAGGGGGGGCCAGGATCTGGGGGTCCCCTTTGTTAAAGGGGTCTTCCAGATTCCGATAAGCCCCCTGCCCGCAGACCCCCACAACCACCGGGCAAGGGTTGTGGGGATGAGGCCCTTGTCCCCATCAACATGGGGACATCCTCCCCATGTTGAGGGCATGTGGCCTGGTACGGTTCAGGAGGGGGGGCGCTCTCTCGCCCCCCCTCTTTTCCTGCTGCATGCCAGGTTGCGTGCTCGGATAAGGGTCTGGTATGGATTTTTGGGGGGACTCCATGCCATTTTTTTTTTATTTGGGGTGGAGTTCCCCTTAAAATCCATGCCAGATCTGAAGGGCCTGGTATGGATATTTGGGTGGAACCGCACGCATTTTTTTTAAATTTGCGGCGGGGTTCCCCTTAATATCTATACCAGACCTGAAGGGCCTGGTAATTGAATTTGGGGGGACCCCCACGCTTTTTTTTTATCAGTGACTTTTCTATGTATTGCCGGGAGCCGACAATTCATTAATAGCCGCAAGTGAGTTTTAAATGACTTTTTTTCCTTAAAAAATGACATTTTGTGCAGGGACAGTTCTAAGCATGGGAAACATGCGCTACTTTACATGCATATTATACACACATCCTAGGTACGAAATTTTAAGCATTATTAAAATCACTGCTCCCGTAAAAACGTCAATTTTTTTAACTTTTTTTTGCATTGATACATGTCCCCTGGGGCAGAACCCGGGTCCCCAAACACTTTTTAGGACAATAACTTGAATATAAGCCTTTATAATTAGCACTTTAGATTTCGAACGTTCGAATCCAATTTTATTTAATAGGGTCCTAAAGTTCACGCAAACATTCTGTCTGTTCACAGGTTCTGGTGCGAACCGAACAGGGGGGTGCTCGGCTCATCCCTGCTCAGCACATCTTTGCACATCTAGAGTTTGAAATCTTTGCCCATTCTTCTTTGAAGAATAGCTCAAGCTGTCAGATTGGATGGAGAGTGTCTGTGAACAGCAATTTTCAAGTCTTGTCACAGATTCTCAATTGGATTTAGGTCTGGACTTTGACTGGGCCATTCAAACACATGAATATGCTTTGAGCTAAGCAATTCCATTGTAGCACTGGCTGTATGTTTAGGGTTGATTTCCTGCTGGAAGGTGAACCTCCGCCCAAGTCTTAAGTCTTTTGAAGACTGTAACAGGTTTTCTTCTAAGATTGCCCTGTATTTGGCTCCATCCATCTTCCCATCAATTCTGACCAGCTTCCCTGTGCCTGCTGAAGAAAATCATCCCCACAACATGATGCTGCCACCACCATGTTTCACAGTGGTGAAACATGGTGGTGTTCAGGGTGATGTGCAGTGTAAGTTTTCCGCCACACATAACGTTTTGCTTTTATGCCAAAGAGTTCAATTTTGGCTTCATCTGACCAGAGCACCTTCTTCCACATGTTTGCAGTGTCCCCCTCATGGCTTCTCGCAAACTGCGAACGGGACGTCTTATGGCTTTCTTTCAACAATGGCTTTGTCACTCTTCCATAAAGGCCAGATTTGTGGAGTGCATGACTAATAGTTGTCCTGTGGACAGATTCTCTCACCTGAGCTGTGGATCTCTGCAGCTCCTCCAGAGTTACCATGGGCCTCTTGGCTGCTTCTCTGATTAACGCTCTCCTTTCCCAGCCTGTCAGTTTAGGTGGACGTCCATGTCTTGGTAGGTTTGCAGTTGTGCCATACTCTTTCTAGTTTTGGATGATGGATTGAACAGTGGTCCATTAAATGTTCAAAGCTTGGGATATATTTTATAACCTAACCGTGCTTTAAACTTCTCCGCAACTTTATCCCTGACCTTTCTGGTGTGTTCCTTGTCCTTCATGATGCTGTTTGTTCACTAAGGTTCTCTCGCAAACCTCTGAGGGCTTCACAGAACAGCTGTATTTATACTGAGATTAAATTACACACAGGTGTTCTCTTTTTAATTTGGTGACTTCTGAAGGCAATTGGTTCCACTAGATTTTAGTTAGTGGTATCAGAGTAAAGGGAGATGGATACAAATGCCCGCCACACTTTGTTTTACATATTTATTTGTAAAAAAAAAACAAAAAAAACATTTATCATTTTCCTCTTACTTCACAATTATGTGCCACTTTGTGTTGGTCTGTCACATAAAATACCAATCAAATGTTTGATTGTAACAGGACAAAATGTGGAACATTTCAAAGGGTATAAATACTAGACATGTGCAATTCGTTTCGTTCCGAATTCGTTTTTTAACGAATTTCGACAAATTCGTTAATTCGGAAATATCCGAATTAACGAAAACTCATTTAACGAATTTTAACGAATATTCGTAAATTCAAATTTACAAATGTACGAATTTACGAATATACGAATTTACCAATGCACGAATTTACGAATGTACAACTATCCGGAAATTCGACAAATTCGTTAATTCGGAAATATCCGAATTAACGAAAACTCATTTAACAAATTTTAACGAATATTCGTATATTCAAATTTACGAATGTACGAATGTACGAATATACGAATTTACCAATGCACGAATTTACGAATGTACAACTATCCGGAAATTCGTAAATTTGAATTTACGAATGTACGAATATTCGTACATTCGTAAATGTGTACATTCGTACAATCGTAAATTAGTAAATTCGGAAATCTGAAATAATAATTAACTAATAACTTAACTATTACTAACTATTCAATTATAGGTATTGTAATTTCCTTTCAAATTTGGCTGTTAGTGAACTTAACGAAGTTACGAATTGTTTTCCGACATAATGAATGCCGTATCTAAACGAATGGAACGTAATGAATTAATAATAATAATAAATAACAATAATAATAATAAAAACGTTTTATTATTATTATTATTATTAATTTGTTCCGTTCCATTTGTTTAGATGCGGCATTTGTTATTTCAGGTTATGCGTAACTTCAGATAAATTTGTATTCGTTACGTTCGCTAACAGCCAAATTTGAAAGGAAATTACAATACCTATAATTTAATAGTTATTTTTTCAGATTTTCACATTTTCGGGTTTTCGAAAATATCGAATTTCCGAAATTACGAATGTATAAATTTACGAATGTATACATTTACGAATGTACAAATTTATGAATGTACAAATTTACGAATGTACACATTTACGAATGTATAAATTTACGAATGTACAAATTTACGAATTTACGAATTGCGGTCATAACGAATGACCCGAAAAACGAAAAAAAAAAAAACGAATGAAACGAAAACGAAAACTAACGGGTTTTCGAAAATATCGAATTTCCGAAATTTCGAATGTATAAATTTACGAATGTATAAATTTACGAATGTACAAATTTACGAATGTACAAATTTACGAATGTACAAATTTACGAATTTACGAATTGCGATCATAACGAATGACCCGAAAAACGAAAAAAAAAAAACCGAATGAAACGAAAACTAACGAATTTTTTGGCAGTGCACATGTCTAATAAATACCTTTTCAAGGCACTGTAGATGAAAGAAAACATTATTTTTATAGGTTTTTGTCAATATATTGAGGCAAGTTCTTTGGCTCGGGTTCTGACAAGGGAAATATCCACCCTAATTGTTTTTCAGCCTCTGGCAAAAGTTAGATTGGACAATCATAGGCAGATGAGGTGATAATACAGTGGGTATAGAAAAGAGTCACCCCCTTTAAAATAATCACATTTTATTGCTTTGTAGTCTAAAATGAAGACATACACAGTTTTTGTTTTATCCAGCTGTATTTACTAGTGCAACGTATAACATCCAAGTGTAAGATATAACACCAACATGTCATAAAAAATAAAAAAATAAATAAAAAACAGAATTACTGAATTGGAAAAAGAATCACCCCCCCCCTTATGTCAGTATTTTTTTGCTTTAATTACAGCCTTTAGTCTGTTGGGATTTGTCTCTACTAAATTTGCACATCTAGACTTTACAATATTTGCCCACTCCTCTCTGCAGAGCGATGGTGACCATTTGTGGACTGCAGTCTTCAAGTCATTCCACAGATTTTCAATGGGGTGCAAAGCCTTGTACACATGATCGGATTTTCCGATGGGAATTGTGTGTTGACAGACTGTTGACCAAAAATCCATCCATTTGTACGCTCCATCGTACAATTGTTGTTGGATTTTCCGTGGACAAATGTTGGATGGCAGGCCTTAAAATTTTCCGTGGACAATGGTCTGTTGTCAGATTTTCTGATCGTGTGTACACAAGTCCGTCAGACAAAAGTCCAGAGTACAAACACACATGCTCGGAAGCAATGCTCAAGAAACACAACATTAGCGGAAGGTGCCCAAAGGGTGGTGCTAAAGAGCTGAAAAACCACGTAGTATGTCACTATGTTCGTGATTGGTGCCCGTCAATTGTGTGCCGTTTGTAGTCAAGACAAGGTCCCGGCCAAGGCTCTTCGGACAAAAGTCAGACGCTTTGTCTGCGAAAAATCCGATCGTGTGTACGAGGCTTAAGTCTGGGCTTTGACTAGGCCATGTAAGGACATTCACCTTTTTCTCCTTCAACCACTGTGTGGTCATTTTTGCTCTGTGCTTTGGGTCATTGTCATGTTGGAAGGTCAACCTTTTTCCCATTGACAACTTTCTGGCAGGGGGCAGCAGGTTTTCTTCAAGAATTTTAAGGTATTTTGCCCCATCCATTTTTCTTCCATCCTGGCAAGTGCTTTAGTCCCTGCTGCAGAGAAACACCACCATAACAGGATATTACCACCTCCATGCTTTACTGTAGGAATGGTGTTATTTTGATGGTGAGCTGAATTGGATTTCCGCCAGACATATCAGAAATAAGTTAGTCTCATCTGACCACCTTAAATGCACCTTGAAGAATCTGAGGCCACATGAAAAAAAAGATGTTATGGTAAGAAGAGACAAAAATTTCATTATTTGGCCTCAACACCAAACAATATGTGTGACAGAAATCCAATACAGCTCACCATCCAAATAACACCAAGCAGTCACTAACAAATTTAACTGAACCTGAGCAGTTCTGAAAAGAAGAGTGGGCAAATATTGCAAAGTCTAGATGTGCAAAGTTAGTAGAGACATATCTAAACAGACTAAAGGCTGTAATTAAAGCAAAATGTGGTTCAACAAAATACTGACATAAGGGGGTGATCCTTTTTTCAACTCAGTGATTCTGTCTTTCATTTTTTTTTCTCACATTGGTTTTAAGACTTTCACTTGGATGTTATAAGTTGCACTAGTAAATACAGTTGGATAAAACAAAAACTTCTTAAACTACCCCTGGATGACATCCGGCCTCACTGCCTCACTGATGTTGTGGCTCCCTCACGTTCCCTCTCTACACTCTTGGGCACCTAAATACAGTCTGCCACCTCACCATCCCCACCCCCCCCATCACTTAAGCCCATATGATAATAAGCTGCAGATCACTGGATATTTGTTCTCCCTGCCTTTTGTCACCTTCCTCTATGCTACAATTACTCTAGTCCTCAACATCAAATAAAATTAATTTCTGAGCATCCTCCTGCAGCAAGTGGCTGATGGTGTACTAAAATAATTGAGCCGACTCTTTAATACCAGTTTGCATGGGTACTTTGGAATTCGATAATGAAGAGGAGGTACAGTACAAGAGGGTGCATTTGCAGCTGCTGATGACACTGTAGCACTCTGCACCTGGGAGAAGGAGGATGATGATTATTTATGGAATAACTTACAGGTGGGGGAATTGTACTGGGAAAACAATGGGGGGGGGGGGGGGAGGCGGTAAGAATCATTTGTACTTGGGCTGAAAGGTTTGTGGAGAGAAGGGGGGGCTATTTGTGCGGGGAAGGATAATTTGTGGGAGGAGATTTGTGCTAGGAAGAGGAATGGGGGAACTTTGGCTAAGAGGGGGAATGAGCAGGATTTGACCCCCTGTACATTGCCCTGCTCACCCGATGTCCTCCATCCTGCTGGCTCCTGTCGTCCCTCCTGCTGACTCCTGTCATCTGTCCTGCTGACCCTTATCCTGTGTCCTGCTGACATCTGTACTCTGTCCTGTTGACTTCTGTACCCCATCCTGCTGACCCCTGTCCTCTGCCCTGCTGACCCCTGTCCTCTGCCCTGCTGACCCCTGTCCTCCGCCCTGCTGACCCCTGTAAACTTCTCTTCTGACCACTGTACATTGCCCCGCTAACCCCCTTTCCTCTGCCCTACTAACCCCAGGCCTCTGGTCTGCTGACTCCTGTCCTCTGTTCTGATGACCCCAGTCCTCTGACCTACTGACTCCTGTCCTCCGTCCTGTTGATCCATGTACACTGTCCTTCTGACCCCCTTACCTCTGCCCTGCTGATCCCTGTCCTCCATCCTAATGGCCCATTGGCCCATGTACACTTTCCTGCAGACCCTTCTCCTCTGCCATACTGATCCCTGTCCTCTATCCTGTTGATTCATGTACACTGCCCTGCAGACCCTTATCTTCTGTCATACCTACCCCTATCCCCCACCCTGTTGACCCCTGTACACTGCCCTGCTGACCCCCTGTCCTCTGACCTACTGACCCTTGTCCTCCACCCAGCTGACCCCTGTACACTTTCCTGTTAAACCTCCTGTACACTATGACCTTTGCACACTGACCTAAAAATTGCTGACCCTATCCTTTGCCCTGCTCATCCCCTGTACAATGTCCTACCTACTCCTATACACTGCTCTGCTGACATTGCATCCTTTGCCCCTTGACATTTTTTACTTTACCCCCTCATCAGACAGGCTAAATCAAGCCCTGGAAGAGGAGGGGCCGGACAGAAGGGAAGAAGAGAAAAACATGCATGGTGAGCGAGTGCAAAAGAGGGAGTAAGAAACCCCGCTGCTGGTGACCACTGTCAAGTGAGACTGGAATCCCGGGGGCCGGTGACTGCTACCAATTGAGTCCAAAACCATGCTGCTGGAGATCGCCACTGAGTGAGACCAGAACCCTGTTGCTGCCAATCAGCACTTGCAAGAAGTCCAGTGACTGACTGTCGATGAGAATCTTAAATTGGTGATCCCGAATCTACTCCATGAGAGGGTATAGGGTGTGCTGTGAACACCTTGTGAGTCTGAAATGCATTAGATCCCCTCCCCTCCCCCTGCCCATATTTTTAAGAAATTAAAGACTGCTTTAGCTGAAAAAGGAATGTGAGCCTAACAACCTTTCTACCTGTCCATTAATTTTAACTGAGTCCGCATAAGCATACAGAGACCCCTGGGCCTGGCAAGAGACTATACAAGTTAATCTGTTGTATGCTGGGAAAGTTTTCTTCAAAAGCCCCAACTTTGCCAGCCAACTTTTTTTTTATTCATCATTCACTGGCCAGTATAATAAAATGGGGACTGTTATAGCAAATTAGGGCTGTATTTATATAACATTGCTAGGTAAATTCAATTCAGTTCTGTTAATTACCGTTAGTCAAAAAACTGCAGTATTTAACCACATCTCTCAGAGTAACATTGTTTTGTTGATTGTTTGCATTAGTGCATCTGAAAATTCCCTCTACTTTTAGACTTTGCTTGGCCCAATAAATTCTTTAGATTGATTAGGTGAACAAGTTGTGTCAAATTCAGGTGTTTAGAGAAATCACAAAACAATTCAGTGGATCCTCTGGGGGTAGAGTTACAATAGCAGTGTACAGTATATCTCTGTATGTAGGTAGCATGGTACAGCAGCAGTCCTCTATCCCTGAAATAGTTTTGTCAACTGACCGTATCTCATCCAACTCCAACAAGCACTGACAAGAGGCTAATAGGAGCACTGACCTATATAGGGACAAGGCTGGCACACTTATAAAGCTCAATTATTAGCCATATTCTGCCAACTGACCACTTGCATGAACTGTGAGGCATCCACTTTTAGAGCTAAGGCACGCAAACCAATTAGTATATGCAACGTTCGCATTGACCCTAGCAGAAGTCTCCCATAGCAAGGACAGCAAAGGAGAAAGAGCACTGAGCATCAGACCACTATATAAAGATCTGTGGTCAACTGAAACACATTTTGAGGTCTGACTACAGGTAAAGTGTGGATCTGGGAATGGATGCTTTATCCCACCCAAAGCAGAACTAGCCCAACACCATGTGTATGTGAGAAACCTAGGTCACATGTGTCACACACACACACACTAGTGATGAGCCGAACACCCCCGGGTTCGGTTCGCACCAGAACCCGCGAACGGACCGAAAGTTCGAACGAACATTAGAACCCTATTAAATACAATGGATGCGAACGTTCGAATTCTAAAGTGCTAATTATAAAAACTATTATGCATGTTATTGTCCTAAAAAGGGTTTGGGAACCCGGGTTCTGCACCAGGGGACATGTATCAATGCAAAAATAAGTTTTAAAAACGGTCGTTTTCCGGAAGCAGTCATTTTAATGATGCATAAAGTGAAAAAAAAAAAGTCAAATATTCCTTTAAATATCGTACCTGGGGGGTGTCTAAAGTATGCCTGTGAAGTGCCACGTGTTTCCCGTGTTTAGAACTGTCCCTGCACAAAATGACACTTCTAAAGGAAAAAAAAGCCATTTAAAACTGCTTGCGGCTTTAATGTAATGTCTGGTCCCGGTAATATGGATGAAAATCTTTAAGAAAAATGGCATAGCTACCCCATGACCCCCCCCCTACCCCAGCCCATTACCAGCCCCTTTGGGTCTTGTATGGATATTAAGGGGAACCCCGCACATAAAATAAAAAAGGCCCTATATACTCTGAACAGCCGTATACAGGCGGTGCATACAAGACAGGGACTGTAGGTTTGTTCTTATGTAGAATCTGTTTGTAATTTTGAACAGGTACATTGTTGAAGTGTAGCTCCAGACCAAAAATCTATTTTTAAACTTTTTGGAAAACATAGGTAAGGGTTATCACCCCTGTAACATTTGTTTTGCTGTCTGTGCCCCTGTTCAGAACATTTCACCTCACTTTCCGTCCTAATGACAACTGTTTTTGAAATGTGGTGTTTTTCTTGAAACAAGGATTGCTGATAAAGCATCAGTACAGAGGAGACACCTTTCTCCCATATTTATTCTTACAGGAGAGAATTTTCCTTCCTAGTGGTAGATTTCCTCTCACTTCCTGTTGTCTTCTTGCGTTTGCAAGTAGGAGTCGTTTGTAAGTTGGATGTTTGAAAGTAGGGACCTGCCGTATATACTCTGCAGAAATAGGCCCCTTAGTTGTTGGTGTTGGCACAACACTGTAAGCACTCACAGTTACTCTTGGTTGGTGCTGGAACGCCCTGCTGTCAACTATTATATCAGGAATTTTAATTACATATAATTGTTGAACAGTGGTAGTAAAAATTGGGCCTTTGATGGTGGTGCTGGTGCCACAACACTGTAAGCCCTGACAGTTACTCTTGGTGGGTGCAGCAATGGGCCCTGCTGTGAATTATTAGATCAAGAATTGTAATTACATGCCCCTGTTGAACAGGGGCTGAAAAATTGGGCCTTAGGCACTGGTGGCACAACACTGCAACCCTTCACAGATACTGTACTTGGAGCACAGCAATGAGCCCTGTTGCAAAGTATTGCTTCAAAAATTGTAATGACACGCCCCTGTTAAACAGGGGCTGAAAAATTGGGCCTTAGGCACTGGTGGCACAACACTGCAACTCCTCACAGATACTGTACTTGGAGCACAGCAATGAGCCCTGTTGCAAAGTATTGCTTCAAAAATTGTAATTACACGCCCCTGTTAAACAGGGGCTGAAAAATTGGGCGTTAGGCACTGGTGGCGGCACCCATAAACAAAAATGATCTTCCAAGCTATCATCATCAATCGTATCATTGAGGACTCGGAGGAGGAGGATAGCCAGTCAACATAACAGCACAGGCACTCAGCATCAGCATCAGTCTTGAAGGGATGTGACATTTTAAAATCAATTAGTCTGTTATATCAGCATCAGGTGTGTGGTAGCTGGTGGTGATCCAAGACTGGTTCATCTTGATGAAAGTCAGTCGATCAACCGAGTCGGTGGACAGGCGCACCCTGTGATCCGTGACAAATCCTCCAGCAGCACTGAATGTGCGTTCCGAAAGAACGCTGGATGCAGGACAGGCCAGTAGCTCAATTGCATACTGTGCAAGCTCTGGCCAGTGATCCATCCTCAAGACCCAGTAAGCCAGAGGATTTTCGGTGGGGAAGGTGTCCAAGTCTGACCTTGCCCCTAGATATTCCTGCACCATGTTTATCAGACGCTGGCGATGGTTGCTGGAACCGATCATACTTTGGGGCTGCGGACTAAAGAATTGTCTGAACGCATCGGTCAGACGGCCACCTTCCCCACCGCTCCTTCTTTGACTGGCCGAAGCCTCAGCAACTCGTTGTCCAGGACCAGGAGTTTGCAACCTCCCAGTCTCTGGGAACGCGTTGCACAGACCTTTCTGCAAGGCCTCCCGGAGTTGTATCATCCTCTGCTCCCTCTGCGACGGTAACATAAGGTCCGCAACCTTACCCTTGTACCGTGGATCAAGGAGAGTGGCCAGCCAGTAATGGTCCCTCTCCTTGATCCGAAGAATACGAGGATCCTTCCGCAGACTTTGCAGGATCAGGGAGGCCATGCAGCGTAGGTTTGCTGAGGCATTCGCTCCGGAGTCCTCTGGGTCACTAAGGACGACATGATCCGCAGCCACCTCCTCCCAGCCACGTACAAGTCCACTGGTTTCTTGGGACTGTAAATCATCCCTAAAAGACTGCTGCTGATGATGCTGAGTGCCAGCCTCCACCTCCATGCTGACACAATCCTCCTCCTCCTCCTCCTCCTCCTCCTCCTCCTCCTCTTCCTGTGCGATGGGTGGGACAGAAGGAACACTGTCTGGGTAAAGGGGGCCTTGAGAGGCAAGGAAGTCCTCCTCTTCCTGCCTCTGTTCTGCCTCAAGTGCCCTGTCCATTATTCCACGCAGCGTGTGCTCCAACAGGTGGACAAGAGGTACAGTGTCACTGATGCATGCACTGTCACTGCTCACCATCCTCGTGGCCTCCTCAAATGGTGCCAGGACAGTGCATGCATCCCTGATCATGCCCCACTGGCGTGGAGAAAAAAAACCAAGCTCCCCTGACCCTGTCCTGGTGCCGTAGTCGCACAGGTACTCATTGATGGCCCTCTGCTGCGTGTGCAGCCGCTGCAGCATGGCCAACGTTGAGTTCCACCTGGTGGGCATGTCACATATAAGGCGGTTCTTGGGCAGGTTCAACTCCTTTTGCAGCTCAGCCAGGCGAGCACTGGCATTATAAGATCTGCGGAAATGCACACAGACTTTCCTGGCCTGCCTCAGGACATCCTGTAAGCCCGGGTACCTGCCCAAGAAGCGCTGCACCACCAGGTTAAGGACGTGAGCCACACAGGGCACATGGGTCAGTTGTCCCTGTCGGAGGGCGGAGAGGAGGTTGGTGCCATTGTCGCAAACCACCATTCCTGGCTTAAGCTGGCGTGGCGTCAACCACCTCTCGGCCTGGCCCTGCAGAGCAGACAGGACCTCTGCCCCAGTGTGGCTTCTGTCCCCCAAACACACCAGCGCAAGCACGGCATGGCATCTTTTTGCCTGCGTACTTGCGTAGCCCCGTGAACGGCTACGGAGCACCGCTGGTTCATAGGACAAACCACAGGAAGAGGCCATGGAGGAAGAAGAAGAGGAGGGGGTGGAGGAGAGAGGTGTGTCACAACCAGTAGTAGCATTTTGGAGGCGTGGCGGTGGGACAACCTCCAACACTACTGCACCTTGTCCTGAATCCTTCCCAGCTGCCAAAAGAGTGACCCAATGGGCCGTGAAAGAAAGGTAACGTCCCTGTCCATGCCTGCTGGACCATGAGTCAGCGGTAATATGCACCTTACCGCTGACCGCCCTGTCCAGCGAGGCCAAGACATTGCCTTCCACATGCCGGTAGAGAGCCGGAATAGCCTTCCGTGAGAAAAAGTGGCGTTTGGGAACCTGCCACTGAGGAACCGCACATTGCACAAACTCACGGAAGGGGGCCGAGTCTACCAACTGAAAAGGCAGCAGTTGAAGCGCTAGCAATTTAGCCAAGCTAGCATTCAACCGCTGGGCATGTGGATGGCTGGGAGTGAACTTCTTTCGACGGTCCAGCAGCTGGGGCAGGGAAATTTGCCTGCTAGAATCGGACGTCGGTGTACTGCTAGCAGAGTGGGCGCAAGTACTTGGCTGTGACACACCTAATTCTACACCTTCATTCCTCTCAGTGCATGTTTCAGAGAGGACTGAAGTTATAGTGGGGTTGGAGATCCCAGCTGATGCGGTGCAAGGAGAGGTCCGCTTGGTTCTTTGGTGTGGGTCTTTGAGGTAGGCTTGCCAACAAGCTGCATGGCAGGTCAACATATGTCTGGTCAGGCATGTGGTACCCAAGCGGCTGATGTTTTGGCCACGCGATATACGCTTGAGACATATGTTGCAAACAGCAGCTGTGCGATCTGATGCACTAGCCTCAAAAAAGGCCCACACCAAAGAACTTTTTGAATGACGGGCAGAGGCAGCGCCCTGCACAGGCGGAGCTCTGCGGTGTGATTCCGTCGGTGTACTGCCCTTACGCTGGCCACCAAAGGGCATCCTGCCTCGTTGGAGATGTGCCTCCTCCTCATCCTCCTCCTCCTCCTCTCTCCTATTAGGCACCCACGTGGAGTCATTGACCTCATCATCCCCTCCCTCCTCATCACTGGAGCCAATCTGGCAGTATGCTGCAGCTGCTGGAACATGACTGCCAGATTGGTGTCCTTCTTGAGCATCCCCTCTGTCTGCTCTCACGCTACTGCCTTCCTCTAGCTGGGTTTCATCATCAGACCCTTCGAAACGCTGGGCATCCTCCTGGAGCATGTACCCAACACTGTGCTGAAACAGTTCGGGGGACTCCTCAGGAGGAGGACATGGTGGGTCTAGGGAAGGAGTGACTGATGATTTGTCTGACATTGATACCAGGGAAGACGACGCTTTGGCAGCTGCTTTTCCAGTACCCTGAGCCTGGGTGAGAGAGGATGAGGAGGAGGAGGAGGGCTTGGTCATCCACTCTACCAAGTCTTCGGCATGATGTGGCTCAACATGTCCAGCTGCCGAAAAGAAGGACAAGCGTGTCCCATGGCCATGTGCTGATGACAATGCACCGCGTCCACGACCAGCACTGTTGCCCCCAGACACAGAGCCTGCTTGCCCTCTTTTATTGCCTCCTGACTGTCTGCCTCTCCTTGTTTGCCTTCCAGACATTCTAATAGATGGCCTGCAGGGAGATGGGAAAAAAGCAATAAGGGCTACCTTCAGGTGTCCTTCTCTGTCCCTTGAAACAAGGACTTTCACAGTGAAAGAAACTGACACTGTCCCTACCTAGAGTTTTCTGTCCCTAGAATAAATGTTTTTTTTAATCACAATATAGCACAAGGACAATTCACTCAATGTCTCTCCAGGTCCCTGGAAACAAGGACTTGCAGAGTGAAAGAAACTGACACTGTCCCTACCTAGAGTTTTCTGTCCCTAGAATAAATGTTTTTTTTAAGCACAATATAGCACAAGGAAAATTAACTCACTGTCCTTACAGGTCCCTGGAAACAAGGACTTGCAGAGTGAAAGAAACTGACACTGTCCCTACCTAGAGTTTTCTGTCCCTAGAATAAATGTTTTTTTTAAGCACAATATAGCACAAGGACAATTAACTCACTGTCCTTACAGGTCCCTGGAAACAAGGACTTGCAGAGTGAAAGAAAAAAAACACTCTCCCTACCTAGAGTTTTCTGTCCCTAGAAAAAATGTTTTTTTTAATCACAATATAGCACAAGGAAAATTAACTCACTGTCCTTACAGGTCCCTGGAAACAAGGACTTGCAGAGTGAAAGAAAAAAAACACTCTCCCTACCTAGAGTTTTCTGTCCCTAGAAAAAATGTTTTTTTTAATCACAATATAGCACAAGGAAAATTAACTCACTGTCCTTACAGGTCCCTGGAAACAAGGACTTGCAGAGTGAAAGAAAAAAAACACTCTCCCTACCTACAGTTTTCTGTCCCTAGAAAAAATGTTTTTTTTAATCACAATATAGCACAAGGAAAATTAACTCACTGTCCTTACAGGTCCCTGGAAACAAGGACTTGCAGAGTGAAAGAAACTGACACTGTCCCTACCTAGAGTTTTCTGTCCCTAGAATAAATGTTTTTTTTAAGCACAATATAGCACAAGGACAATTAACTCACTGTCCTTACAGGTCCCTGGAAACAAGGACTTGCAGAGTGAAAAAAAAAAAACACTCTCCCTACCTAGAGTTTTCTGTCCCTAGAAAAAATGTTTTTTTTAAGCACAATATAGCACAAGGACAATTAACTCACTGTCCTTACAGGTCCCTGGAAACAAGGACTTGCAGAGTGAAAGAAAAAAAACACTCTCCCTACCTAGAGTTTTCTGTCCCTAGAAAAAATGTTTTTTTTAATCACAATATAGCACAAGGAAAATTAACTCACTGTCCTTACAGGTCCCTGGAAACAAGGACTTGCAGAGTGAAAGAAAAAAAACACTCTCCCTACCTAGAGTTTTCTGTCCCTAGAAAAAATGTTTTTTTTAATCACAATATAGCACAAGGAAAATTAACTCACTGTCCTTACAGGTCCCTGGAAACAAGGACTTGCAGAGTGAAAGAAAAAAAACACTCTCCCTACCTACAGTTTTCTGTCCCTAGAAAAAATGTTTTTTTTAATCACAATATAGCACAAGGAAAATTAACTCACTGTCCTTACAGGTCCCTGGAAACAAGGACTTGCAGAGTGAAAGAAACTGACACTGTCCCTACCTAGAGTTTTCTGTCCCTAGAATAAATGTTTTTTTTAAGCACAATATAGCACAAGGACAATTAACTCACTGTCCTTACAGGTCCCTGGAAACAAGGACTTGCAGAGTGAAAAAAAAAAAACACTCTCCCTACCTAGAGTTTTCTGTCCCTAGAAAAAATGTTTTTTTTAAGCACAATATAGCACAAGGACAATTAACTCACTGTCCTTACAGGTCCCTGGAAACAAGGACTTGCAGAGTGAAAGAAAAAAAACACTCTCCCTACCTAGAGTTTTCTGTCCCTAGAAAAAATGTTTTTTTTAATCACAATATAGCACAAGGAAAATTAACTCACTGTCCTTACAGGTCCCTGGAAACAAGGACTTGCAGAGTGAAAGAAAAAAAACACTCTCCCTACCTAGAGTTTTCTGTCCCTAGAAAAAATGTTTTTTTTAATCACAATATAGCACAAGGAAAATTAACTCACTGTCCTTACAGGTCCCTGGAAACAAGGACTTGCAGAGTGAAAGAAAAAAAACACTCTCCCTACCTACAGTTTTCTGTCCCTAGAAAAAATGTTTTTTTTAATCACAATATAGCACAAGGAAAATTAACTCACTGTCCTTACAGGTCCCTGGAAACAAGGACTTGCAGAGTGAAAGAAACTGACACTGTCCCTACCTAGAGTTTTCTGTCCCTAGAATAAATGTTTTTTTTAAGCACAATATAGCACAAGGACAATTAACTCACTGTCCTTACAGGTCCCTGGAAACAAGGACTTGCAGAGTGAAAAAAAAAAAACACTCTCCCTACCTAGAGTTTTCTGTCCCTAGAAAAAATGTTTTTTTTAAGCACAATATAGCACAAGGACAATTAACTCACTGTCCTTACAGGTCCCTGGAAACAAGGACTTGCAGAGTGAAAGAAAAAAAACACTCTCCCTACCTAGAGTTTTCTGTCCCTAGAAAAAATGTTTTTTTTAATCACAATATAGCACAAGGAAAATTAACTCACTGTCCTTACAGGTCCCTGGAAACAAGGACTTGCAGAGTGAAAGAAAAAAAACACTCTCCCTACCTAGAGTTTTCTGTCCCTAGAAAAAATGTTTTTTTTAATCACAATATAGCACAAGGAAAATTAACTCACTGTCCTTACAGGTCCCTGGAAACAAGGACTTGCAGAGTGAAAGAAAAAAAACACTCTCCCTACCTACAGTTTTCTGTCCCTAGAAAAAATGTTTTTTTTAATCACAATATAGCACAAGGAAAATTAACTCACTGTCCTTACAGGTCCCTGGAAACAAGGACTTGCAGAGTGAAAGAAACTGACACTGTCCCTACCTAGAGTTTTCTGTCCCTAGAATAAATGTTTTTTTTAATCACAATATAGCACAAGGAAAATTAACTCACTGTCCTTACAGGTCCCTGGAAACAAGGACTTGCAGAGTGAAAGAAACTGACACTGTCCCTACCTAGAGTTTTCTGTCCCTAGAATAAATGTTTTTTTTAATCACAATATAGCACAAGGAAAATTAACTCACTGTCCTTACAGGTCCCTGGAAACAAGGACTTGCAGAGTGAAAGAAACTGACACTGTCCCTACCTAGAGTTTTCTGTCCCTAGAATAAATGTTTTTTTTAATCACAATATAGCACAAGGAAAATTAACTCACTGTCCTTACAGGTCCCTGGAAACAAGGACTTGCAGAGTGAAAGAAACTGACACTGTCCCTACCTAGAGTTTTCTGTCCCTAGAATAAATGTTTTTTTTAAGCACACTATAGCAGAAGCACAAAACACACTGACACTCTCCCTACCTATCCTTCTCTTTCCCTAAACTAAAGGAATCCAGGTTAAGCAAGAAAGAAATAACAGTCACTGTCCCTGCCTATGCTACTCTATCCCTGCTCCGGAACACACTACACTAGGCCGCCGTGCTGGCGGCCTTTTATAGTGTGGGGCGTGTACTAAACACCCTCAGCAATAATTGGCCACAGGCATCCTGCCTGTGGCCAATCATTGCTCTCCTCGCTGCCGGCGCTGTGATTGGCCAAGCATGCGGGGTCACAGTGCATGCTTGGCCAATCACAGCGCCTGGATGACACTGCGATGGCGTAGTGCATTGTGGGCCGTTCGCGTCACTCGAATTTGGCGCGAACGGCCCAAATCGTTCGATCTTCGTCGAACGATCGAACAGCCAATGTTCGAGTCGAACGTATGTTCGACTCGAACACGAAGCTCATCCCTAACACACACATACACACACACACACACAGTACATAGAAACATTATACACATACACAAATAATGATACTATTATATTATTATTATGATATCATTAGGTTGTACTCAATAAACCTAAAACCTTATCCTGTTGTAAAAACTTTCTTTGTTACATGTAAATAGAGAAGTTAGAAATATTTCTAAGTGTAGTTGGTTATTTAAAAAAAGACAAACCTCATTAGAGTGTAATTACATCAGACCAATAAATTTGTTATGTGTCTATGCAATTATTGAATAGAAACAGGAAACAGTGTATCACATAACCCTTGCTTTAATGAGTAGGGATTTATGAATCTGTTAGATGTTTAACTTATCTAAATGATAATGCCTTTACATATATTTTTAACCAGTGATCACTGTATTATGTAAAGTCAGTTAGATACAACTAGACAAGTGAATTTAGGCAATATCATAAGTAAATGCAGTCACAACATTGGTCCAAAAATGCTTACTTTAAACCCTTTATTATTTAACAAAAAGAAACATAAAAACATAACAGATCAATATATTATGGCATCCAGAGAAAGCGAATCAGGCCACAGGAGTGCTTTTTATTTCCTCTCCCAGCAGGCTGTTCTGTGCACACAGCATTCTGTTACCTGTAGTCCAGATTGATCCTGCTAACAATGTCACTTTCTCATCCCGCACTACATGTTCCATGATGCCTTGCTCTGAGTCTTCACACAGGAGAAAAGAACACACATAGAGTCCAGCATGCACTAGAGGGAGCCAAACCCATTATAACAATAAAGAAACTGTCCCTTAATCATAAGCATAGTAGCAAACCTTGGCTACAAACGTTTGCGGCGTATGTAACCTGTGTGTATCTGGCTCTGATACTAGCCAGTGCCTCACCAGTCACTGACCTAGTCACTGATTGGCTCCCGCTGTGTCCAATAGGTAATGGGTTGCCAGCAGGACGCCTGCACCCCAGACCCAGAATTTTAAGATCACGTACCAGCTCATGCAGAGCAGCCACCCTGCCGCAGTAAATCTACGGTGGGCGGTCGCTGAGCGGTTAAAACACCGTCCATGGATAATTGAATGTACTGTAGTTTGTCACTATTCCACAGGCGTGCAAATTTTTTAAGTGTGACATGTTTGGTCTATTTACTCAGCTTAACATTATCTTATATATTATACCCAACAATTGGGTATTATATTGTGTTTGTGTGCACTAAAATTCATTAAAGTGTATTTTTACTTGAAACTTTCAGTTTGATAAACTGCTTCAGGAATATTGTGCGACATAAAAAAATTGCAACAACCATTTTATTCTCCAGGGCCTCTGTTTAAAAACAATATATGTTTGTGGGTTCTAAGTATTTTGTAGAAAAAAATGCAAATTTTTACATGAATGAGAGAAATGTTAGAATTGGTCTGGACTGGATAGTGAATTATGTATTATTAAGAGCCTAAAGTAAAGAGGTAAGCTTGCTGTACATGATAGCTAAAAAAAAATCAGTGGATAAATATTCAGAACGTTTGCCTTGTAGCTTTGGGGTTCTTGACACAATGTCCATCAGAGCCAGTATCTATATAGTGTTTAAATGTTTCTATTAGTGTGAATCCCCTATGGGTTCTTCAGTTGCCTCCCACAGTCTAAAACATACGTACTAGTAAATTTACTGTTTTTTTGGTCCTAGATTATGTAAGTGATTGTTCATTTAGCTTAGTGAATAGATTTTAGATGCATCCAGGTCAATTATCCAATCATGTGTAAGGCAAAATATTGCATTATTAAATTCCACGGCATCTGACTGGGTATTTAAGGGGAACATGGCTTTACTTTCTTTACTTTGTTAACTGAACATTCACTACTTCAAGCCATGTCAGGATTCGAATGAAATAATTTTCAAAATTTGCTATTCCTACATAATTCTCAAATACTTGAAATGCTAGAATGGACAAAATGCCTCCAATAGCATTATTGCTTTATTTTTATCCATGAGGCAAAAAAAAAAAAATGTGTACAATGCTATTGTATGAAATGTCAATGGACATTTAAAAGCCTAGCAGAACAGTTTTAATAAAAAGCTTTCACATGAAGCTTTAGGCCATCAATTCAAATATTTATATACAACATATTTATGACTACTCCCTGTAACAGGAATACTCCATTACCTTCTTAAAATTGACGTTTTTTTCATGTTATCACTCTAATTAATCAACTAAAAGTGTAAGAGGGGTCAATGAACAAGGCTATGCAGCTAAAAAAAAAAATACATTCTGGTAGCTACAGTTACTTGCCATAATGAACCTTTTATTTTGCAGTCGCAACATTAAAAATAGTCATGTCCGACATCTACCTCACTTATAACATTTCCTGAACTATGTGATAGGCATCAACTCCCCCAATCAGAACTTTTTCGATATCTGCAGATCAAAAAAAAATCATGCCATATATACAAAATATGAGTAAGCTCAACAAACTCACACAATTTGAACGTATATGTAAACGCGAACCTCACTCTAAGGGTCTCATATCAATAATATATAAACACCTTATTACTTTGCCTACTGCAGACCCACCATCATACGTGGCAAAATGGGAGAGAGACCTTGGACTTCAGTTGGAACCATCCGATTGGGATAAAATTTGGACCACAACAAAATCATCTTCACAAAATATAATAGCTCTAGAGACAAATTATAAAGTACTTTTGCGCTGGTATTTGGTTCCTGTCAGAATCGCGAAATATATTCCGCAATACTCCCCACTCTGCTTCCGTGGCTGTGGTGAACTAGGATCACACATACACATATTTTGGGATTTTCCCGTTACAAAATGTTTTTGGAAAGAGGTTTTTCTTATCCTCTCTACCTTATTCAAAAAAACAATCAAACCTGACCCTTCAATTGCACTACTAAATCTAAAACCGACTTCTATTTCCCACACTCAATTCAAACTCCTTCTACAAATCACTACTGCAGCAAAGCAGACAATCGCCAAAGCGTGGAAAACCCCAACATTAATGATCTCAGAAACCAAAACCAGAATAAACCAAGCCATGACCCACTCAAAAACGGAAGCCATTACCAATGATAATATTGGAAAATTTGAAAAAATCTGGAATCCTTGGGTGACTAATTTTTTCCCTCCCAACTTTGACATCACATTATTAAGACCTTGGTAATATAACTACTAATAGCTATTTAATATACTAATATTATCAGACCAACATTATAAGATACCCCGGGGACCTTTTCGACCTTTTCTATCTTTTCTACCTACTATCTTTATTTTTTTTCTCTTCTTCTTCTTACCCTTCCCTCTCTTCTATCTTCGCTCTTTAGCTCTTTTTTTGTTGTTTTTTCTTTCTTAGCATATATTGTTATTATATGCAAAAATGGTAGCAACATTTTTTTTTTTTTTTTTTTAATGTTTTTTATTTATCAGTATATTTCAGCTTTATAGCTTCTTTGAAACAATACAAACCTTATATATTACAATAACATTATATGAGGTCTAGAAATTATGACCCTTCATTTTTTCTTTATAAATCCTTATATTACCTTACATGTTATATATTATTACTAAATCTGGTTTGTAATTACTAAATTCAACACTAAGCATATATTTTAGCAAGTCTCCAGATAATGGTCAACATATGTTAAACTGAAATTACTGTTTTTTTCTCCTCTTCTGTTGTTGTTGCCTTCAAAAATCACTGGAGCTTGACATAAATATCTAATTTGTGTTCTCCTTAACTGCTACTATTTATAGTGACTATGTTTATTGGCAATATATGCTTGTAATTTTGAAAATTTAATAAACAAATTTGACAAGAAAAATAGTCATGTCTCTCAATTGCATTTGTGAGTTTCAGGCTTTCTGTAAACAAGGCTGTATTTACAAAAATGTCACTCATGGGCCAGTAACTAGGGTAGCGGGTTAAGGGGTGCAGCGCTGAGCTTTAAAATGTACAAACTGTTATAACTTTTTCCATATCTTAATTTCTACTTCTGACCATCTTATTATTTAATTTAATACAGCAATGTTAAATGTAAATACTGAAGTGTCTACATTTGAGCTCCCTCCTCTTAGGCCCGGTTCACACAGGGGCGGCGCGACTTTGGGGGCGACTCGGCGACGCGATCTCAAGATGACTCGCCGGTTCAGGCGATTTGCATAATGACTTCTGTATAGAAGTCAATGCAAGTCGTCCCGAGTCGCCCCCAAAAGTAGTACAGGAACCTTAGTCGCTCCTATTAGAACGGTCGCCTGACGAGTCGCCCCTATGTGAACCGGGCCTCAATCTCATAGTGGGGGGAGGAGAATTTTAGCAATAACAGCAGCAGATTTGATCAATTTGATTAATTAGTGTGATCTTATCACTATCTTATTTCTGTAGTCCCCAGATATTAATGCTTTCACATCCCTTATCCTGCACATTAACCCCCTCATCTCAATTTTCTAGGAATGAGCTGAACACACCTGGGTTTAGTTTGGGGATGTTCAGCCAAACGTATCAAATGTGTTCAAATAAAATGAAAAATATACAGTAAGTGTAGCGCTATTAATCTAGCATGTGAAATATCCAGTGATATCAAATTATATTCAAATAAATAAATAAATAAAGCTATATAATAATGTATTCAATTAAAGTTCATATGCTGAAACTTTTCTCTGTTGAATTATTGGGACTTGTCTTTGTAAAAACAGAAGAAGGGAAGAAGTTATTAGGAGAGTAAAGATACAAACTAAGCTGACAGGTAAAAAGAGTAAGAAGGGGCTCTTAGAGAAGTTCCACACCCAGATAAAGGATTTTTTTTTTTTGTGCTGTCTTGATGCGTGTCTAATGTTCTTTTGCGTAAAGCAGGGTTAAGGAAGGGAGGAAAATGGGGTCGAGGGAAGGGGAGGGGGGGAGGATAGGGGAAATAGGAAAGGGCAACAGGGGAGATGTAAGGGGAGAGAAAAGGAAAAAAGAAGAGGGGCAATAGGAGGAAGAGGCCAGAAGACGATAGTAAAATAATGAAAGTGAAATAATATGGTTTAAATAAGGTTTTCTTATATGTTTTCTCTAAATGGCAATGTTATATCTGTATACCCTGTTTTAAGAAAATAAAGAATAAAAAAATAAAATAAATTTTTATTGTGACTTGTCAATTATTGTGACTTCTCAATTCATATATCATCCAATCGTGTCTTCAGCAGATTATGTGCACACCTTCACCATGTCAAATCGCATGTCAAATCGGCCCAATGTGAACGTGGGCTAAAAGTAATAACCCCCCAACACAAATGTCAGTTTCCATAATAATAAGCGCCTGCATCAGTGCCAGTTTATATAATAGCAACCCATAGAATTGGTGTCAGTAGCAGCAATAACAATCCCCAGCATCAGTGTCAGTTTCTGCAATTATATCCATGCAACATTGGTGCCAGTTTAGGAAATAATAACCCCCACCATAAGTGTCAGTGTCCATAATAATAACCGCCAGCATAAGTGACAGTTTTTGATTGACAACCCACAATATTGGGGTCAGTAGCAGCAATAATAGCCCCCAGCATCAGTGCCAGTTTCTGCAACAATAATCCCTAGCCATCTGACATAATAACCATGTCATGTACCTTGTGGTGGAGACTGACGTGTAGAGGGTGGCCTCTCATACAGCCCCGGCTCGGGGACCACTGATGTTACGATAGTAGCCGGGAGAGCACAGCGAGGTTTGAGCACATGTATGATCTTCTGCCAGTTGCAGAGGTGCGTAGCAGGTGAGTACCAAGAGTTGGGCCGGATAGCTGGAACAGTAGATGGCAGCAGGAACAGCAGAGCCTGGGCTGGGTAGGCAGCAGGTAGCAGTTTCTTGGCAGACAGCAGCTGGTTGCAGGTGCAGGAAGACTGGCAGCTCATGACAGGTGAACAGCCAGCAAAAGCCAAGCAGTATGCAGAGCAGCGCAGACGAATGACTGGATGCGAGGTCAGACAAGCCAGGTCATAAACTGACAGTCAGATGCAGGCACAAACGTCAGGCAGAGAATGGTCAGGATACAGGCAGAGGTCAGTAACACAGGATCGGGCAGAAGAGCAGGAGGTAAGCAGAGTCTAGAGGCAAGCCAAGGTCAAGGCAGATAGCATTCAAATGTGGTCAGAACAAGCCTGGTCTATCACAGAAGTCAGACACAGGAAAAGATACAGGAACACAGGTAACAGCTGTATCAGTGTAGAATGCATGCACACCTGCGTATGCGCATCTCTTCTCCTCTCCCATCACACCTTCTGGCCTCTGAATGACATCATGCCAGGCTGGGACTAGGAAGCACCTGTCAGTTGGAGATCACGCTACCTAACGGGAAAGTGAGTGTGTTGGTCCTAGACTTGTGTGGGGTGCAGGAGTGCACTCAGGGTCGCCATCAGGAATTTTGGGGCCCCTCACACAGCTTCAGGCATGGGCCCCCTGCTGGAGCAGAGGAGAACCGGGGGGCATGCCGCCGCAAATTGAGAAGCGGGTGGGGCTGCCGCGAATTGTTGAGGTCGGGGGGCTTTGGGTGCTGACGAACGAAAAAATAAAAAACCGGGGCCCTGGGGACCCCTGGGCCCCTTACACAAAAAAGGGGGTTGCCATCCTTGCCCCTGGGGACCTCCGGGACCCTTACAGGTGTACTGCCTGTACCCCCCCTGATGGCGGCCCTGAGTGCACTAGGCACACTGGCACTGCTCTGCTGCAGCTCTACAACTAAAGCACAATGTAGCGGCTACAGGCAGTAAGCTAGCTGTGTACAGTGTTAGTCTACTGGGCCTGTATTATTGTAGGGGTCTGGAGTTGTAACTCCAATAGCCCTTACATTAATTTGGCCCTGTGTGAAGTGGTACATTTCTACCATGTAAGCAAAGTAGCACAGCAAAAGTGAAATTTGCAAAGAAAAAATACATTTAAAACGCTTTAAGGAGGATGAGGGTCTACTATGTATTTCGAGGTCCCTATTTCATTATTTAAAAAATAAGAGAAGCTTGGATGGAAACGTTTTTTTTTCCTAAAAATGTTTTTACTACTATCCTGTAGTAAACTTTTCTTTCAGATTTCAAGAAGGAACACATAGCAAAATAATAATGACTATAGAAAATCAATAGCAGACCATTAATCTGAGCATGCATGCATTGGATGGTCAGGAAAGGGGAGGGGAGGGCAGTGCAGCCAGCTCCTGAACAATATGTCACATGATGAGGAGGACAAGGGCCTCTTCCCCACAAACCTGGCCTAGTGGATGTAGGCCAGGTTTATATTGTAAATCCAGCATCAATCAAAATGAACATCACCCAATCATAGAAAAAAAAATCCATTGTAATATGAACCTAACTGCTTGCATCACACTTCCACCCTAATGACAGCTCTCTAGAGATGTCATTATGTTTATTTATAGTGTGGCAGGGATGTGGTGATATCATTGACCAAATATGCCATGGCCATATTTGTTCCATTGCCATGGCCATATGTGTTCCATTGCCATGGCCATATTTGGTCATGATGTCACCACCAACCCATCCATTTGCTTACATGGCCAGGGATTTCTGGGCATGTAAGTAAATAGGGTCAATGATAACATTAGCTGTTAAAGATTTTGCAGTGCCTGCACTTGCTGGAGTACTTAACAACCATTGACAGCAGGACGTTTCCATCCATAATAGTAGCAATGCTACTATTATACATGACGTTCGGCTCCTGCCAAATGGGTGAATGTTCAGGGGTTTGTCTGAATGCCTGAACAGTAAAGGACTGAACTTTAAGCTTATCCCTACTATCTTCTTATTGTGTATGACCTGTATAATAACCACTTCACCTTCTTCTCCCTTTGTGTATGACCTGTACATACTGTTGTGTTTTATCTAGTGCACTAACAAAAAGCTCTATGTCTTACCCGCCTCAATATCAGCATGTTTCTACTATTCCTAAAAGTTGGGGACACAGTGCCGTCATCCTGGGGTATCTACTTTTTTAAAATGGATAATTTGGGGGATGCTTGTACTTTTTTTTTGGTCTTTAAAAAATAGAAAATCCACCAAAATGAAGCTCTATCTGTCTCAAAAAATATCAAATTAATTTGGGTATATTGTTGCATTAGTAACTGTTAGTCAAACTATCACATCACTGAAAACGAAAAAAATGGCCTAACATGCTTGCTCATTAAGAAGCTCATTATGCTTTGCCATCAAACAAAAACGTAGTACTTATTCATATGTGTAAACTAGGGGACTAAGGTTGTTTTTTATGCTAAAGTATGATATGCTGCTCATTTGATGCAATACGCCACTGAGGAATCGTTGTATTGTTTGGTGTATCAAAACTAGACAAGATCCAGTCCAGGGATCAGTGATATCCGCTGCATGCAGTATGATTTGGCCGGATCTCCATTGGACGCAGGAAAGCAATGTACAGTGGAAACGTTTGCATTCTAAAATCATGACTGCGCTTTCTGTAGTGTATGCCCAACACAATAACTCTATAAGAAGGATGAACATGAAAGAAGGCTGTATCATTTTTCTTTTTTTCTTTTTATCTTTTAGTAGCTAGCATATTAAGACAACACTGATAAGAAATTATAGTATAGTATTGTAAATTGTGCTGCACTATTATTAAGTAAACACCAATATTTTTAAATGTTTAGTGTACTGTGTTAAAATATCATGAACAATTGCAAATGCATAATTTAATAAGGCATATAGTAAAATGCCTACAAAATGAGTGACAACTTATCGAGAGTGCAATTATTTTAATTCTTTTCTGTTACTTGTCTGGCTACAGTCTAAAACGTGTGGCAACAGCAATAAAAAATGCTAAATTATTGTTTACTAGTTTTGTATCAATCTTTATGACATTCCTAGTTATGCTAATATGTTGACTTTCTGGGATAATGGGAAAAAAAATTATTTTCACAGTTTGATGAATAGTAATAACAAAAGGTCACTGCTGCCTTTCTTTAATATTAGTTCCTAAATTAATAGTTATAGTCATTTAAAAGTCAAATCGGGGAGTAAGAAAAATGTATAATTCTTCGCTTGAAGAAATGCCTGAAAAGAATATAAAAACATGTATAAGCAATATGTAAAGCACCATATAAATGGTTGGCACTATATAATTGCCTTTTATAAAAAAAGAAGCAGCACAGAATGAATATCAGAAATCTTTAAATACTGATTCAAAACAGCAGATGTGGAAGTTGTAGGGAAAAAAATGCTAAAAGTCAACATAGTAGTACCTGGTAACTCTTTTATATTAAATACTGCATTAGTGTGTTGCCTTACTTTCTTGTCAGTTTTAATAAATAGCTCTTATCATTACTGGAATAAAGACACTTTTTTCTTTACAGTTTACAGCTTACAATTATACAAAATAAGGTATGTCTACAAAGCTTACAGGAACTATTGAATACAAAAATAAATAGACCTCTTTTTTTTATACCAATATTAAAAAATCATATCAGGTGCAACCAGATATGTTGTCACTATGAACATAGTGTTAAGTGTAGTACATTTATTTGGAAAAAATGTACAAGAATTTTAAGATTTCCATAGCTAGTATTTTCATGCTGACTAATATTAACCACTTCAGTACCAGACACTTTTACCCCTTTCCTTTCCAGGCCAATTTTCAGCTTTCATTTGACAATTACATGGTCATGCAACACTGTACGCAATCATATTTTTCATACAAATAGAGCTTTCTTTTGGTGGTATTTAACCACTTGCCAACCAGCAAGTTATACTGCGGTAGGTTGGCTCGGATGCACAAATTGCCGTAGCTGTACGCCGGTCCCTTTAATAGCTATATAGCTGTAGCAGGCATGTGCCGGCTTCATGCGATCGATCCACAGAGAGACAGAATGGGGATCTGTCAATGTAAACAAACAGATTCCCGTTCCTAGTGTTTAGAAACAGCGATCTCTCTGTACTCCTTGTTAGTACACTCCTCCCACAGTTAGAAACACCTCCCTAGGACACACTTAACCCCTTGATCGTCCCCTAGTGTTAACCCCTTCTGTGCCAGTGCCATTTATACAGTGATCAGTGGCTATTTTTAGCTCTGATCACTGTAATAATGTCACTGGTCCCAAAAAAGTGTCCGATCTGTCCACCGCCATTACTAGTAAAAACAAAAATGTATAATAAAAATGCCATAAATATATCCCTTATTTTGTAGACGCTATAACTTTTGCGCAAACCAATCAATATATGTTTATTGCATTTTTTTTACCAAAAATATGTAGAAGAATACATATTGGCCTAAACTGATAAAGAATTTTCATAAATTTTTTTTCCTTTTTTGGGATATTTATTATAGGAAAAAGTAAAAAATATTTTTTTTTTCTGTTTATAGCACAAAAAATAAAAACCGCAGAGGTGATCAAATACTACCAAAAGAAAGCTCTATTTGTGGGACGCACATGGACTTCACGGGGACTGCCCTATGGCTTTCCCCGTGGTGTCAGAGGGGGCGGGGTCACCGGGTGGCACCAGACTCAGAGGAGAACTGTCAGAAGAACTGAAGCGTCACACAGCGGGAACCTCGAATGCAAGCGGATCGTCCAGAGAAAGAAGCGGGGAACAAGAAGCCGGAGCAAGATGCGGACGAGAACACCGAAGGAAGAAGGAAGAGGAAGATGAAGAGGAAGAACAAGATGAGGCAGAAACTCGAATGGAGAAAAGAAGAAGATGGAAGAAGAAGAAGCGGGGAAAGGAGAAGACATTAATAAAGGAATTGTCAAAAACCGGCTATTGTCATTTTGAACATTTTTTACACTTTTTTTTGTGAAATGGTAGGGGTACATTTGTACCCCATTACCATTTCACACAGGGGGGGACGGTATCTGGGGGTCCCCTTTGTTAAAGGGGGCTTCCAGATTCCGATAAGCCCCCCGCCCGCAGACCCCCACAACCACCGGCAAGGGTTGTGGGGATGAGGCCCTTGTCCCCATCAACATGGGGACATGGTGCTCTGAGGGGTCACAGACCCACAAAGCATCCTCCCCATGTTGAGGGAATGTGGCCTGGTATGGTTCAGGAGGGGGGGTGCCCTCTCGTCCCCCCCTCTTTTCCTGCGGCCTGCCCGGTTGCATGCTCGGATAAGGGTCTGGTGTGGATTTTTAGGGGGACCCCAAGCCATTTTTTTTAAAAAATTTGGCAAGGAGTTCCCCTTAATATCCATACCAGACCTGAAGGGCCTGGTAATGGAATTTGGGGGGACCCCCACGCAGTTTTTTTTTTCAAAGACTTTCAAATACTTTTCTCTGTATTGACGGGAACCGGCAATTCATTACAGCCGCGAGTGCTTTTAAATGACTTTTTTTTTCCTTTAGAAATGTCATTTTGTGCATAGACTGTTATATAATGGCAAGTTTAGAGGAGAGCCTGTTTAACTTATGCAAATGCATTTAAGTGACGTAACATTTACTAAGATTTTGCCGGCGCAGTGAACCGGCGCATTTGAAGGAGCGCAAATGCCGCGCAGTGCGCAAATACACTTCTCGCAGTTATAAACGTACTTGCAGGTGCAGCAGGCTGGTTCAGAAAAAGTTACTTTCTCATTCTATTTTGGGCATATTTGTTACTTGGGCAGTTGTCACTATACTTCCTCACATCACCCCACATCACCCCATTATATTGGCACTTCCAGTTTCTTATCATTTTGATTTGAAGATGCCGTGTCCCAGGTCCATAGTGGCGCACTGAGTGCCTCCTCCCATGCGCCGAGAACACGATAGTAAATGGGGAATAGCGCTGCGTTACCGGCGCAAATGTTTCATAAATACCAAAACTGCCGTTGCGCATGCCGATGAGCCGATACTCATGGCGGAAACGGTTCGTAAATCAGCCCCTGTATCTCTTACCTTTGGGCACACACCAAGGTAATGAATTGAAACGTACTTTATAATTCTTTACAGCAAACCACATATCCTCTGAAGAAGATCCCTTGTGATCGAAACGCGTCAGTCACATATACAGATGCATTTGACATGTATAACTGTATAGCAATGCTGTGTTTGTATATTCTGTGTGTGTATTCATACAATTTTTTATTGGAGCTTCAACTTGATTGTAATCAAATGTACATATTTAATAAATCCTTTTAACCCATACTTCAGCAAATTGCCTATATTCCGCTGCCTAAAAACCCCACTGGGGAGCCTTTCCCATGTCTCATTATTTGGGGTGAGCAGCGCCATTCGCTCTCAATATGTGTGTCTTTCCATTCCACTATATTTTGGATGGTTAAACACCCCTTCCCCCTTGACACACGAGAGCGAAGACTGGAGCTATGTATAATTGATGGTTTTTCTGTTATCTTATTGTTTTGGGCATTGCATGATGTTCTCACACCATGAGTTATATTTAAGGTGACCATAATGCTGAGAAGGCTGAATTGGTCCCCTATAGGGGGGTTGAAGTATAACCCAATTGTCCCCCCTTGCAAACTAAGCAAAGCCTTAGTAAAGAAAATCGTTAAAAACACGAATACGTTTTTCTATCAACATAACTATCTGATTGTTCAAATGCCAAATAGATAGCATTGAATTACTAACCATCAATCCCTAGCTCCAGGTTAAAGATTAAACATTAACTAATATACCAATCTATTGTCAATTACGTTCATGTACATTTTAATGATTTATTTTTGTTTACACTGTAGTGTCTGTGCAAACTGCACTTGCATGCACAATGTGATAACACACCAGCTTCCCGTGTGAGTTCTTCCACTGATGTAATTTGTGGTTTCCTGCAAGCCTCTTTGCCTGCCTTTGCCCCTGGGTGTGGGAGCCGCCTGCTTGTGTGATCTCCCAGCAGGGGGGAGGAGCACAGGGCCCTGTGCTCCCATTATGCCCAATAGACGGCGGAGTTCCTTTCCGTCCGTCCCCACATGGGCTTCCCCTCTTGCCGGCGGCGTCCCCGATCCCCTCCGGACGTCTCCACGACATCCGTGTGTGCGTGAATCCTTCGTGCCCCCGTGTGACATCAGGACGCCATGTGCTTTGCAGCGGAGGTGACGTCAGCAGTCAGGGACATCTGTCCTTCCGGGACGCCGAGGGAGCCATCCTGGAGGGCGACGCATGGATGGAGGCGGGGCGCCTGCGAACCACCACAAGGACACCCCCCCTAATTAAGGGCAGTATATAACACACCAGGAAGCTAGGTGGATCTCTTGATGATCCCCAGCTTCCTCTGATGGAAGACCAGACTGTGCATAAATTGTAAGTACACCAGTCTACATAGGCTGGTTGGCATTTTGCCCCTCTAGCCTATCCTCTTGGGTACTACCACGTAGGCACAATATACAATATTCCATTTACTTATAAATACATTGAGCCCACTTTTTCTCCTGCGGGTGTTGGTCGGTTTCCCTGGCACATGTCTGGACCGGGACCTCCCAACACCACAGGAATTGATGTTCTGCTGTGATTTGGATATGGTCGTATCACTTCACATCCATCAGCATTACACCATTTTTTCACATCCCATTATCCTTTGATAGTCAACATTCATCACATCACAACCACCCCTACAACACTACACACTATTTCACCACTGTCCCACTCACATTCAGCTCACACTTCTCCCCCCTCTTTTTTCACTTTTTGTTTCTTCATTCGTTTTGCTTGTTTTTGACTTTTTCTTCATACCCTCACAAGCACCCCACACATTCCTCACTATTATCACCCCACCGCACATCATCTCATCACTCAACACACACACCTTTCCATTCACCGCAGAGTACATCATACCTATGTAATCAACTAACATATAGCCATCAGAATAGGAAGGGCATACCTTTACGGACCTCTGGTCTGTCCACATATTAATATGTTATAAAATACAAAATGTTTGGATGCAATACCAATGCATCCCACATTGATGTCCTTGGTGTTCACTGCAGGTGCCGGCCATCTGTCCGTGTGCGCCCCCTTGGGGGCTTTCTCCTTCCGGATTCCGCTGCCTAAAAACCCCACTGGGGGGCCTTTCCCATATCAAGGCACCCTGACTTTGACCAATTATGGCTGTCTGTGCTGACGGCGCTGTGATTGGCCAAAGCATGCAGGTCATAGTGCATGCTTGGCCAATCATCAGCTAGCAATTAAATTCATGAAGTGCAAAAAGTGAATAAAAATGTTCATAAAGTGCATAAAATTGGTCCAAATTTCACTTCAGTGATGATGAAACACCCGTGCCAGTGCCAATTGCCAATTCCAACCATGTCTCCTTGCTACTTCCTCCCGACTCACATCTCACTATGTGAAACACAAACTATATAATACTAATGAAACACAAACTATATAAGTGAAAATCACACTCTACATAATCAATATAGACATTATGTGAAAGGTGAGTCAGGGGGAGGTAGAAAGGAGACATTGTTTGAATTGGCAGCAGAGGAGGGCGAAACGAGCGGCGTGCTGACGTCATCACCCTCCACTGCTCGATCTCCATACGGACGGGTCTGCCTGCTTGCGTCCGGCCGGCGCAACAGGCTTAAGGCTGTTTTTTTCCTTTGCAAATTGTGAGTGTCATTTTTATTACTGCTTTTTAATAAACCATTGGAAGATTTTACACTATCGAAGCATCTGTCCTCTTTGCATGTTACATCAATACCAACTGGCTTCCCGCCGTGGAGTGTACTGACTAGAGAGGCTGTGAACACAGGGTGTCACCACGATTTAACTGAGATTCACTATAAGCACTTTCTGGTCCTCTGTCATAGGGGACCATGGTGCTCTGGTAAGCACAATTACTTGTCATACGGTGGTGGAAATCACTTGGTTTGTGTCCTCATTTAAAGAGTTGGATGCCATTGGATTTTTTGCACGGGTGTTTCATCATCACTGAAGTGAAATTTGGACCATCTTTATGCACTTTATGAACATTTTTTTTCACTTTCTGCACTTTATGAATTAAACTTTATATATTGCAAACCAATTTTTTGAACACTGCAATGTCTATATTGATTATGTAGAGTGTGATTTTCACTTATATAGTTTGTGTTTCATTAGTTTGGGCCACTTATGACATTTATTTGTCAACTTATCACTATTTCAGGATTAGCACAACTATATGTTTTTTTATTTTTGTTCACTGGTTGATGTTTGCAGAATAGTTGCTGCTTCCATTTTTAGTCTCAGGTATCTTTTTGTGCCCACAATAGATTGCCAACATCTTATCTTAGCGCAGTTTTTTTTCCTTTTTCCTATCAGCCAGCAATGCACTGCGATGACGCAGTGAATAATGGGCCTTGAAGCACCTCTCGAATTTGGCGTGAACGGCGCATAATGTTCAAAATTCGGCGAACGATCGAACAGCCAATGTTCGAGTCAAACTTATGTTCGACTCAAACTCGAAGCTCATCCATAGTGACAGCATGTAAACCAGAGCAATACAGTGTTACCATAGTAACACTGTACTACTCTAGGGAAGTGATCAGGATTTTTATTTTTATTTTTTACACATTATGTTTGCTTATGTCAATGAACTTCATTGGTATAAGCAACCATTGTTACTGAATAAAACTGTTTTTTTCAGTGTCTTTTGTTGTGGTTAGCTGTGATTGATCAAAGATAATCACATGGTACAGATGGGCTGTGATTGGCCCTGTCTGTACCATGTGACCATGCAATCACATCCAGCAACACAATTGTATACAATGGATGGCATGAAAGAAACCTACCCATTGTTTACAATTGTCATGTGATATGCTGTGATGGGTCACAGCGATCACATGACACTGGCAGTGGGCCGGTACAGTGATCAGTCTTTGGCTGTGTCTGGTGCACACAGTCAGTGACAGATCGTGCCACTGCGTGGCCCTGTGGCCACGTGAAAGTGCTCCTGCCCGGCCTATAGTACAATGATGGCTGAGCTGGGTGTTAAACAACCTTATGAAAGAAACTCTTTTTTTTTAAAATTTCATTAAAGTAGAACTATAGGTAACTGTGAGGTAGTGTCCCATCATAATGTCAGAAGGCAAACTGTGTAATTTTATATGCAGCTTGCTTTTTTTCCTGGTGTATATGTTAAAAAATAGCTGGTAATCCTGCCAATACGATGCACTCTATTTGGCAAGAATACACACTATCCTTTAGTAAAATAACTGAAGTGCATGAATGAGACTTCTGAGTGTGTTGGATACCTGGTGCCTCCACTGCACTCTTTCCATCCAGTAATCCCTACATCATTACTGTGTCCTGACATAGGAGCCAGTAGATGGAACCATAGTGGAAGGATCCAACAAACCAGGAAGAGTTTGATGCTGGTATACTGATGCTGGTAGTACTGCAAAAGAGTGAATTTTAGATAAAGTTCTATTAAAAGTTGTTTTTCAAATGTTTCTTACACTTACCAAACCACTAACTCCCTCAAGTCTACCATTTACCCATCCATAATCTACAGAGTTCTTCACTATAAGTCTCTGTTTGGAAAGGATTCCAGCTGGCATGTACAACAGATTCATAGGTTGATGGTTTTTATGGCTTTTAGCCTTTCCAATAGAATAAATATGGCAGCTGCTGCACATGCACATCCCTGCCAGGAAACATTTTATGGAGAGGTTGTGCAGCTCTCAGTTATCCTTAAAAGTGGTTGCAGACCTCTGACATGTAAAATGAACAAAGCCTTTCCATCTACACTGCGTAATTGCTTAAATCAAAAGCATTGAGTGCCATTTCTCTTTGCTGTTAAGTTCCTTTCTTTCTGTATGACTCACTGCTAAAAGGTTTTCTCATCTTCAGTTGATCAAGCATGTGGTGGAGGGGGCCTCCAGCACACAACCTCTGATTGATTAGCTGTGCATGTTTCTCAGAGTGCTGTGTGGAGGCGAGTAAACAATTACACCTTAAGTAGGAGGATTTGTTTCATCTCTGTGTGTCACCTGAGGCTAGACACTTCATATGTAAGGGTTTACACCCACTTTAAAGTAAATTATCCTTTAGAGATTCTGGTTCATACATGAACTCTACCTGCACTCCAACAGCAGACCAAGATGTAGCTGTCAAAATGACAGCGGTGCATGCAACTTCAGGGGTCTGTGATGGAGTGGGGCCTAAAGGCATGAGCCTACTGCTTAGTCTACACCAATACCAAAATAACTCCACAGACTAAAGGTGGGCACTTTACATTTATATATCACCAGAATCATCTCAATATGATTGCAAGAGACAGCTTGGAGGTATTATTCTAGGCATCAAAATGTGTATGCACCTCACATGCCTCACAAGCCAAAATCTGCAGTTTTTAGCTGTAAAGCATCCATCAAAAGTCCCTGGTGTGGCTCTGTGGTGGGAATGCAAACCACACACACAATGTTTGATACATATAAAACAATATAAATTATCCCACGGTGTCTATATTAAATGAGACTAAAAGTAATGCTTAGATAATACTAATATATTGATTTAAACTTTTAAAACTTTTTTTTTTTGGATTGAGTAGGGAAGAACTAAAACATTGATCAACTTGTTTATTTCTGCCTGTGTCCCATTTCTAATTTCCCTTCACTTCTGTCCTAGAAACACAACACAAAATGAAGAAAACTCTCCAAAGTTAACATAATTCTCTTTTAAGGCTTTATCTACATATAGCCTATTTTGATCGCCAGCCGTGTGAAAACGCAAAATGTTCCTATCCTGAATGGGATTCTAACACGTTCAGGAGAGGGAGGTTGAAGCTCCCCTAACAGCAGCAGCTCCTAAACTCTGGTAAAAGCCAATGTGTACTTTGACACTTAAATATAGACATTTATAGAAGAGAGTGTATGTGGTTGGTGTGTCCTCTGAGAGATACGGCACCTCATCCCTGTTAAATTTGGTGAAAAAGGGAAATAGGGACTGTGGGATTATAACGGTGCCAGAGAAAAAAAAGGACTTTAAATACTTTAATGCAAAAAAAAGAATAATTTTATTATTGAATCAATTAGTAATAAAAGCCACAGGGGTATACAAATTGAAAGACAAGCAGATCACACTGTACATACAATAAACAAGATGACAGAGTTAACCCAACATGTTTCGCCAATTCATTGGCTTCATCGGGGGTGGAAGGTTGTACAGTGAGGTATTAATTGAATCTATAAGATAAAACATATAAGAAGACCATATTAGCATGTTATTGCACATCATAGTGAGGGGGGAAAAACTGGGTGACCTAAAATTGAATGAAAAAATTTAACCCATAGATGATAGAAAGGTGGAAACATGAAAGCCGCCATACCTACCAGTCCCCAATGGAGGCGCGTCACGCCGCCGCCAAAGTAACCAAAAGAGTCCGACAGTAATGTGCCTGCAGGTGCCTATTTAGAAAAAAAAGGGAAATAAAATAAGTATACAATTTGAGGGGATGACTATTGCAGCAAAGTAATTGCTGCAAATAATAGACAAACCAATGAAGGACTAACATAGTCTCCTAAACCTACCCGAAATTGTATTAAAAACAACAAAGAATTAGGTGGGGCGCTGATTGAAGTGTACGGACCATAGTCCAATCAAAGGGAAAAAACATCCGTAATAGTCTGAAACAAAATCAAATGATGTATAACTATATCATCTAGGTGAGAAACACACACCCAGATCTAATCAAGTACTATTTAGATAAATTGGAGAGGAGGAGCTTACCTGCAATTGTATAGCAAGTGTGAACAATAAAAGACCCAAAACCAAAAAGATATTTCAAAGTTAGAAATATATACACAGACAATTGCTCAGTATATATTTTGCAGCAAACCTGAAGAAAATAGCCCTAATGAGGCAATGGATGCCGTGATGGATCTGTTTCTGATGGAAATCATGCAGATCAATATAGGGAAAAACCTGAAGGGATCACAAAAAGGGAAAAGGGATCCATCAGATATATCAGCCAAGAGAAAATAATAAAAAAAAAAAGTGACCAGTCCAGAGACTAATGAGATATAGAAGTATGGTCAAATTACCTGGTGTAATCAAAGACAGGACAGCAGCGCCCCACAGCCATGAACAGCAAAGACAAGCTGTCAATGGCAGTTTAAATAGTCCACCCAGCCGCTCGACGTGCAGCGTCGCCGAGCGGCAGCAGACGTGAGATAACCAACGCGCATGCGCAGCATCGCCAGAGGCCTACAATGCCCATAATGCAGTGCAATAGAAAGTCAGAAGACGTGGCTGCAGCGTGCATACCAGGAGGGACGGACGAGATTGAAGTACGGGAATCAGAGGAAACCTCTGCGATACAATACAGGGGTGTGGCTACAAAGCGGGCAAGGTGTATAGGCACCAGCCCTTGGGTGTCCATACAGACACAAGCCACTTGGGGACCAAGAAGCGGCAGCAAAGTGAAGCGCCCCCCGGAGACAGGCGAGCACAGCGCAGGCAATTCACTATCTCATTCAGTACCTCCATAGATGAAAAAAGAGGAAACATAATTCATTCAAAAGTCATCCAACCCGCCATATTATAATGTGCAATACGTAATAAAAACAAATAAACAAGTTTAATAACAAAAATAATATTTTTGAGTAATAAATTGCGTGACATGCTATATGGTCATAACAGACAATGTAATTACAAAGTAACAGTGATATTACAGATAATTTAATTGTATACCAAAATATGCATAATAAGTACAAAAAGGAAAAGATATAAACATAAATAGATAAATGAATTCTCAGTGGTTCCCTAGTTGTTAAGAGGGATCAATATCAATGATCAAAAAGGGGGAAGAGTGGCAGAAGAGAAGCAGCGGAAAAATCATAGGCCAAAAAAGAGAACCAAGTATCTACAGAAAGGATTTGTAACTAATATATTCATTAAGTCCCAGGAACTCGACAGCATCAAGAGTATGTATCCACCGGGTTTCTAATTGCAAGAGTGCTGTGTCTATGTTACCTCCACGAACATGCGGAGGCACGTGCTCAAGAGCATGGAAGGTAACGACATGAGCATCATAATTGTGTTGATACCCAATATGGCGATTGAGCGTTGTAGTGGTCAGTTTCTTATATATTGGCAGGACATGGTCCCTAATTCATTTGAAGAAGGGCCTTTTGGTCTTGCCAACATAAAAGCAGCCACATTGGCAAAGTGCAAGATAGACCACTCCAATGGTCTTACAGTTTATACGATACTTTATATTATGAATACGGCCATTGGGTAGTGGAACGTCATGAGAGTTGGGTAAAAAGCAACAAATGTCACATTTACCACAAGGGAATGTGCCTCCCTGGATTTCGATTTGAGGAACCTAGAGGATCAAAATGGCTGGAAACCAAATGGTCTTTGAGTGAAGGAGCACGGCGAAAGGTGATCTCTGGGTGAGGTTTAATATGCTTCCTAACAGATTTGTCAGCACACAGGATAGGCCAAAATTTCTGAAGAACATTTCGAACTTGGCCATGTTGGTTAGAGTATTTAGGAATTTACGCGAACTGAAGTGTTAGATTTGGATTTTTTAGTAGAATGAATAAGATCAATCCTGTTAAGCTTGACAGCTCTGTTATAAGATTTTTTTTAAAGTGAACGACTATACCCACGAGCAATCAGTCTGTCACGCAAATCATTGGCTGCTATATGAAAATCTGAATCCCATGTACAGTTGCGCCTAAGCCGAATAAATTGGCTATAGGGAATGCTGTTAAGTAATGGCCAAGGATGTGCACTAGAGGCGTGCAAGAGAGTGTTCCCAGCAGAGGGTTTGCGGTATAATGAGGAATGGAGTATTCCGTCCTGATCAATATGAATTGTTAAATCCCCAAAATTCTGTAGATACTTGGTTCTCTTTTTTGGCCTATGATTTTTCCGCTGCTTCTCTTCTGCCACTCTTCCCCCTTTTTGATCATTGATATTGATCCCTCTTAACAACTAGGGAATCACTGAGAATTCATTTATCTATTAATGTTTATATCTTTTCCTTTTTGTACTTATTATGCATATTTTGGTAAGAAATTATCTGTAATATCACTGTTACTTTGTAATTACATTGTCTGTTTTGACCATATAGCATGTCACACAATTTATTACTCAAAAATATTATTTTTGTTATTAAACTTGTTTATTTGTTTTTATTACGTATTGCACATTATAATATGGCGGGTTGGATGACTTTTGAATTAATTATGTTTCCTCTTTTTTCATCTATGGAGGTACTGAATGAGGTAGTGAATTGCCTGCGCTGTGCTCGCCTGTCTCCGGGAGGCGCTTCACTTCGCTGCCGCTTCTTGGTCCCCATGTGGTCTCTGACTTGTGTCTGTATGGACACCCAAGGGCTGGTGTCTATACACCTTGCCCGCTTTGTAGCCACGCCCCTGTATTGTATCGCCGAGGTTTCCTCTGATTCCGTACTTCCATCTCGTCCGTCCCTCCTGGTACGCACGCTGCAGCCATGTCTTCTGACGTTCTATTGCATTGCATTGTGGGCATTGTAGGCCTCTGGCGATGCTACGCATGCCCGTTGGTTACCTCACGTCCGCTGCCGCTCGGCGATGCTGCACGTCGAGCGGCTGGGTGGACTATTTAAACTGCCATTGACAGCTTGTCTTAGCTGTTCATGGCTGTGGGGCGCTGCTCTCCTGTCTTTGATTACACCAGGTAATTTGACCATATTTCTATATCTCATTAGTCTCTGGACTGGTCACTTTTTTTTTTTTATTATTTTCTCTTGGCTGATATATCTGATGGATCCCTTTTCCCTTTTTGTGATCCCTTCAGGTTTTTCCCTATATTGATCTGCATGATTTCCATCAGAAACAGATCCATCACTGTATCCATTGCCTCATTAGGGCTCTTTTCTTCTGGTTTGCTGCAAAATATATACTAAGCAATTGTCTGTGTATATATTTCTAACTTTGAAATATCTTTTCGGTTTTGGGTCTTTTGTTGTTCACACTTGCTATACACTTGCAGGTAAGCTCCTCCTCTCCAATTTATCTAAATAGTACTTGATTAGATCTGGGTGTGTGTTTCTCACCTAGATGATATAGTTATACATCATTTGATTTTGTTTCAGACTATTACGGATGTTTTTTCCCTTTGATTGGACTATGGTCTGTACACTTCAATCAGCGCCCCACCTAATTCTTTGTTGTTTTTAATACAATTTCGGGTAGGTTTAGGAGACTATGTTAGTCCTTCATTGGTTTGTCTATTATTTGCAGCAATTACTTTGCTGCAATAGTCATCCCCTCAAATTGTATACTTATTTTATTTCCCTTTTTTTTCTAAATAGCCACCTGCAGACACATTACTGTCAGACTCCTTTGTGTACTTTGGCGGCGGCGTGACGCGCCTCCATTGGGGACTGGTAGGTATGGTGGCTTTCATGTTTCCACCCTTCTATCATCTATGGGTTACATTTTTTCATTCAATTTTAGGTCACCCAGTTTTTACCCCCTCACTATGATGTGCAATAACATGCTAATATGGTCTTCTTATATGTTTTATCTTATAGATTCAATTAATACCTCACTGTACAACCTTCCACCCCCGATGAAGCCAATGAATTGGCGAAACATGTTGGGTTAACTCTGTCATCTTGTTTATTGTATGTACAGTGTGATCTGCTTGTCTTTCAATTTGTATACCCCTGTGGCTTTTATTACTAATTGATTCAATAATAAAATGATTCTTTTTTTGCATTAAAGTATTTAAAGTCCTTTTTTTTCTCTGGCACCGTTATAATCCCACAGTCCCTATTTCCCTTATAGACATTTATAGAGTTGAATTTAAGAGCTTTGGCAAAAAAATACCTTAGAGAGTTATCTCGTGAACAGGTGTCCCCATTGAAAGACTTTCAATCAGTTCTTACTCCTGCAAAACAAAAAAAAATGATTTCTACTCACTTTCAGAGACAATGACCAATGGGACTGATAACAAAGTGAATCTCCTCAGCAGGGATAATGTTTTCTCGTCTCTATCCAAATCTACTGTAAATATTAAAAAAAAAAGCCCTTACATATACTTTAAAAAATATATGACTGGAACAATTATTTTAGATAACTTCAAAACTGAACAGAGGACTTCATGAATGGGTCTCAACAGGTTAGAGCAACATTTGCAAGCAAAAAGAGTGGGGATAAATGTGTAGCTCTACGTGTTAAACCAAGTGACATTCAACAATGTGTACCCAGCAAAATGTAACCAAAAGGTGTAACATGAGAAAATGGGGGGCTAAGCAAGGTACTCAGCAGGTGTGAACAAAAACGTGAAGTCAGTCCACAAAGAGACAAAAATATACAACATTCAATGTGATATAATGTCCATCATGTGTAAACATAAACGTGATGAAGATGTCATGAGATTACATTGAACATCCCAATATGAATCTTCAGGTGAGTGATGTAATTCAAATGCACTTACCAAAATTGTTGGACCCGACTATCATACGACAACGGATCAATCGAGCTTAAGGTGTCCCAAAAGGCTGTTCTACAGGGGCATCAGCGAGAATCCAAAGGGAGATGGAATCCACCACGTTGGCATCCAGGTGATATCAACCCGAGGTATGGCGACTGGATCCGATGTTCCTCGGCCACAGGTATCCTGGTATAGGTGACCCAACTGGATTGTAGGTAAGGCAATCATGGGGGGTCTGCCAGACATCCAAACACAACCCGGTGCGTGTAAGCAGCAACCCTGATTAGGGTAATAAAAACCAACTGGAGAGAACTCAAAAACTTATCTTCCACAAGATCATGTAAAGAGAAGAAAAAATAGGGGCTCCAATGGTGTAGGTCAAAAAAGGAGGTTTTAATGGTAAAAACCAGCATACAAGGTATAAAAGTGATCACAGTTCATTCAGTTCCTTTGTTTGGGTTTTTGTTTTGTTTTCATTTTGGGTAGCGCATTTATTCCTTTTCACTCACATTTCACTCACATTTGCAAGCAAAGACTGAACTCCGGTGATAACCAAAACCTTTTATAGTTCATATGGATAAGACACTGCAATGTAATTTTTTTTAAAACTATTTAAATAAATGAAATGGGAACTATGCTCAATGTATTTCCAACTAGCACATTAATTTAAACTACCTTAAATGCAGCCACTCCCATGCATCTTCAAACAACATCACTGCTGATGTGTAGGTTGATCCCAGAACCCATCATAGTTCAGGTAGTAAACTAATTACATAACTCTTCAACCAAACTCAAGAACAGATACTCATGGAATACAATGTATTTTTAACTTTTGCATTTTTCTTATTAATTATATGTGAATACTTCAGTTTTAGAAAGATATTGCCTGTACTTTTCTGTATGGTTACTACATACAAATTGAAACTACTATTTATCCTGTCAATTTGTTTTCAGTTGCTAGAAATATGCCAAAAAGAAATTTATGTTCTCTATTAACTATAATAACTTTTCAATTTTCAGTAACCCAAAAGCAAACCTTTTGAAAAACAGGAATGAGGTTAAAGAATAGTGTTTTGTATTTCACTCTTTTCTACACTTCTGTACTGAAATTTGTGTTACCACATAGGTTATGAAAGTCCTCATGAACATATAACCTTCACATTAGCAAGACTGCTGTGTTTTGTTATTATTGCTAAACCAAAATCTATTTGCTTTTAAGTTATTTATAGCAAAACCTGTGGCTAAGAAAGTCAGGAACAATAAACTGTGTTTCAATTTATAGAGCTCTAGCTAAATTATATTTCACCTCTAAAAAAATCATAGATGCTTGTTGAGTTATCTTAAAATAAAATGGTTAGAAGGTTTTTGTTCTATGATTGTGTCTCACAGGCATGCGCTGGCACTGCACATGTGCACATGGCCAAGCTGGAAGGAAATAGGATCTTTAAATAATTCTTACTTCAAAGCTTGGGATGGTCATTGCTAATCTTCTAAGAGCACTAGTTGCATGTCTAGCTTTGACTTTCTGAGTCACTGGCAAGCATCACAACCTCTGCTGAAAGTTTATTCTAAGCATCAACTACCCTTTCAGTAAAATAATTGTTTCTAAGATTAGTTTTGAACTCTCCTCCAGTTAGCTTGAGGTCATGTCCCTGTGATGTTGATCTTGGTCTCATATTGAAAATATTGCCATCTTGAACCTTATTCACCCCCTTGATGTATTTAAAGATTTCAATCATGTCCACCCTTTCCCTTCTTTCCTCTATACTGTACATATTAAGTTCCTGAAGTATTTTTGTTATGTTTTATCGCTCAGGCTTTTCACCATTTTTGTTCGTTGTCTCTGCACATGTTCTATCTTATCAATATCTTTTTGTAAGTGAGGTCTTCAAGGCTGGACACAGTATTCTAAATTAGTTCTAACTAAAGATCTATATAGAGGAATCAGGACTTCCTGCATCCTGCTGGTGATCCCGCTAATGATCTATCCTAGAATTCTGTTTGCTTTTCCCACTGCTTGGTCACACAGTTTGCTCATTTTGCAATCATCTGAAATGAGTACCCCCAAATCTTTTTCCAATGTAAAGCTAGACAACACTGTACCCCCAATGTTGTACTCTGTCAAGGGATTCTTTTTCCCTATGTGCATTATTTTACATTTAGAAACATTCAACTGCTTTGGACAACCTTTCAGCAATGCCAAATCATGTTACACGTTACAGACACCTCCAGGGACTATCAACCCTATTGCACACCTTTGTATCCTCAACAAAAATACATACCTTACCCAACAACCCTTTAGTTATATCACTTAGATATAGACTGAATAGAACAGGACCTAGTATAGAGCCCTGTGGTGCACCACTAGTGACTAGGGATGAGCCGAACACCCCCCCATTCGGTTCGCACCAGAACCTGCGAACAGACTTAAGTTTGCGCAAACTTTAGAACACTATTAAATACAATGGACTCGAACGTTCAAAATCAAAAGTGCTAATTATCAAGGCTAATTTGCAAGTTATTGTCCTAAAAAGGGTTTGGGGACCCGGGTCCTGCCCCAGGAGACATGTATCAATGCAAAAAAAAGTTTTAAAAATGGCCGTTTTTTCAGGGGCAGTGATTTTAATAATGCTTAAAGTGAAACAATAAAAGTGAAATATTCCTTTAAATTTCGTACCTGGGGGGGGGGTGTATAGTATGCCTGTAAAGCAGCACTTGTTTCCCGTGCTTAGAACTGTCCCTGCACAAAGTGTCATTTCTGAAGGAAAAAAAAGTCATTTAAAAGCACTCGCGGCTATAATGAATTGTCGGCTCTTGGCAATACAGAGAAAAGTAATTAATAAAAAGAAATTCAGGTCTGGTATGGATATTTAGGGAAACCCTGCATCAATTTTAAAAAAAAATTATGTGGGGTTCCCCCCAAATATCCATACCAGACCCTTCAGGTCTGGTGTGGATTTTAAGGGGAATTCAACTCCAAATTAAAAAAAAATGGCGTGGAGTTCCCCCCAAAAATCCATACCATATCCTTTATCCGAGCATGCAACCTGGCAGGCCGCAGGAAAAGAGGGGGGGACGAGAGTGCGCCCCCCTCCTGAACCGTACCAGGCCACATGCCACCAGGCCACATGCCCTCAACATGCCCTCAACATGGGGAGGATGCTTTGGGGGTCTGTGACCCCTCAAAGCACCATGTCCCCATGTTGATGGGGACAAGGGCCTCATCCCCACAACCCTTGCCCGGTGGTTGTGGGGGTCTGCGGGCGGGGGGCTTATCGGAATCTGGAAGACCCATTTAACAAAGGGGACCCCCAGATCCCACCCCCCCTATGTGAATTGGTAAGGGGTACATTGATACCCCTACCATTTCACAAAGAAAGTGTAAACAATTGTAAAAAAAACACACAGACACAGTTGGGAAAGTCCTTTATTAAAAAAAAAAAAAACCCATTCCAGTGATGTAATCCAGTGTCCCGTGGTGATCCGATGTCCAGCGCTGCAGTCTCCACTGCACATGAAACGTCATTGGCTGAGCAGACCTGATAGGGAACTTCCTCCGCAGTGTAATAAATGAATAGACCCCGCCCCTTCTCAAGTTCCCCATCAGGTCCGCTCAGCCAATGACGTAGAGGGCGGGTCACCTTCACTGAGTGTAAGGCTGAGCGGACCTGATGGGGAATGTGAGAAGGGGCGGGTCTATTTATTTATTACACTATGGAGGAAGTTCCCCATCAGGTCCGCTCAGCCAATAACGTAGGCGGGGTCTGAGGTACGAGGGGGCAGGTGACCCCACCCCCTCATATGTCAGACCCCACCTATGTCATTGGCTGAGCAGACCTGATGGGGAACTTCCTCCGCAGTGGTCTTCCTTCCCCATCAGGTCCGCTCAGCCTTACACCCAGTGAAGGTGACCCGCCCTCTACATCATTGGCTGAGCGGACCTGATGGGGAACTTGAGAAGGGGCGGGGTCTATTCATTTATTACACTGCGGAGGAAGTTCCCCATCAGGTCCGCTCAGCCAATGACGTTTCATGTATCAACACTCCACAGTGTTATTTTTTATCAATATTAATATTCAGAAAGTCACAGAAATGGAAGAGCTTATCCATATAGCACACGGTACCCCTTCAAAAATTCACTCGTACTTGGCATTACCAAGCATCAGCTGATTTCAACCTGTTATTGACAAACCTCCAGTAACATATTTCCCTGGCTACAAAAATAAGAAGAGATAGCCCTGGCTGCCGCACACCTCACCCAGCCAGAGTGGTTAGCAGGTATAAGCAGCCTCAGCTTGATTCATTCAGGCCACGCCCCAAAATCTTTTGCCCCACCTTGGGGCTTAATCATGGAGATGAGGGTCTGTTGGTGGCAGGGGAATAATAACCATCTTGCAAAAAAAAGAAAAGGGAAAAAAAATTACAAACTGCCACAAGCAATCCTACAAATACCTAATCCCCTAGTTAAATGTTTTTATTCTATTTAGTTATTGTTATTGTATAGTGTTTAGTATACAAATGTGTAATACGAATAAAGCTAAAAAAAAATCTTAAAAGACAGGAGAAAAGCTTAGCTGGAGAGGATGGAGATTGTGAAATTTAAATTAAATTAAAAGAAAAATGTAAATTACAAAAAAAAAGTTCCAAGTTTCACAGAAGGAAAAAGGGATAAAGACCCCACACAAGATCTCTTATACCAATCAATGCACAAATGTTTAGGAGAAATATTGTGTGAGATCATTTTTTTTTAAACTAGGTGATTAAGCTTTTGTAGGATTGCTTGCGGCAATTTGTAATTAATCTTCCCTTTTCTTTTTTGCATTCAATATACTGTATAACACTTTTATTTTCATTTTTCACTTATTGTTTTAGTCCTTATTTAACTCTTGCACCTGTGTATACATGCCTCTAAATTGTCTATCAGTTCTCATTACTGTTATACCACGTGAAGTTTTCGACTGTGGTTGCTTTTCAGTGGCTTGCTACACGGTACATTTTTCACTTACCTGTCCCTTGACATTTTTTGAGTGGTTTACTCATATCTGTATTTAGGCAGCTGATGATAGTATTATTCCCCTGCCACCAGAATCATCTCCATGATTAAGCCCCGGGGCAGGGCAAAACATGTTGGGACGTGGCCTGGATGAATTGAGCTGATGCTGCTTTTACCTGCTAACCACTGAGGTTGGGTGAAGTGTGAGGTGGCCGAGCTATCTCTTGCTATTTTTTCAGCGCGCTTTGGATCTGGATGGTCCTCTCCTCAGCCTGCACCCTCATCAGTAAGTGGCATCCAACTCATCGGACCTTGATAGCCTGAGCGTGGACCCTTAAGCATTTATCATGGTTAATATTTTCCAGGCTGTCCTACTCTCCATGTCCATGTTCTTCAGCCGAGAGAGGTGGGGACACTTTAGGTGAACCCACTCCTACTTGATAACTCTTCCCTCCCTCTCTCCCACTTAATTCCTCTCCCCCTCCCCCCTTTTTCACTCTCTCTCAACAGACATATGGGAACACCCCATCGCTCACTGATCTATTTTATGGCACCTGAAATTAGGAACATGATTCTAAGGCGTGGAGTCTTGCACCATCTGCTTATTTTGTTGTGTGCCCTACGATGGTCATTGAGTTTCACCAGGGCCACCATATATTCAAAAATGTCTGGTTTCTCTATATTTTCTTTATTGCCATGTTAAATTCTCTGTCATTTATTTTGCCTGTACATAACACCATGCAGTTAGGTTTATACATGGGGACTGTTACCCCATTTACTGTACTCCTATTGAATCAATCTTGTTTCTACTTTCAGAACAATTTCCATTTTTGTTTATTGCATTCTACCTTCTATTTTGAGAACCTTAATCAATTATTTGTGAAACTAATAGCCAGTTATATTCTTTGTGTTTAGAAACACACACCTGTTACTGTCATTCCTTTCACTTTTGACGTTCTAGGATCTGTCGTGAAATGGGCAGATGTTAAAAGATATTTCTTTAATTTCAAGCTCAGCTGTAGCCAAAATATTTAGGTTTAGTCTTAGACATTAAAAAAAATTGATACTAAACTGTTAGGGGTTTTTCACCTCACTTCCTGTTTCTGTGACAACGAGTCAAGAAATGATAGGAATGGTTGTTACCAAGACAGGAAGACACAAACAGTAAAAAAACCTGACAGAGTTTCTAATCCTTACCCATTTACTGGAAAAAAGGGTATTTTCTGCCATTTGTTTATTGACTGGAGAGATTTTCCATCACATGAGAAGAGTGGAAATCGCTCAGTGGAGTCTCAGACTGCAGTAGAAATCTAATAAGAGGTTCTAAGCTTTCCCCACTCCATCCCAAAAAATAAATAAAAAAATTGGCTGGAATTAGGCTTTAACATTTTTATGAACAAATTAACTTCCTTCAATAACTACTGCTTACTTCAGCTCCAGGATTTTAGGGCTGTCAGTATAGATAGAAGATTTGATATGACGGTTACAATAGCGATCTGTGTCTATCGAACCTTGCGGTTGAATGTGCCTAACCTAACTCTATTAGTCCAAGATTATTCGACATAGAGAGAAAAGATTTGACAGTATAGAGACATGAAGATTCCATGAAGCAGCTTAAAACATACAATCGCTGCGAGCGGACATTTACGGTCAAATGCTCCGCCTATAGGCTATAGAAGAATTCTAATGTTGGTTGACTAGTAATAATAATAAATATAATTATTACTAGTCATACAACATTAAAATTCTACTATAGCTTGTGGGCGGAGCATTCGACCGGAAATGTACGATTGTGGCGTCGTACAGTTTAGCTGCTTCGTCGAATCTTCTTAGAACATCCGACAGACACCATAAGCCTTCATTTGACAGATTCGAACTTAACCACTTGCCGACCGCCGCACGACGATATAAGTCGACAGAATGGCACGGCTGCTCATATGTGCGTACAGGTACGTCCCCTTTAAGATGCGAGCCGAGGGTCGCGAGCGGGACCCACAGACCCGATCGCCGCTGGTGTCCCGCGATCAGGTCACAGAGCTGAAGAACGGGGAGAGGTAAGTGTAAACAAACCTCTCCCCATGCTTCCTAGTGGGAGTGTCACTGATCGTCTGTTCCCTGTCATAGGGAATGACGATCAGTGACATCACATGCCAAGCCACGCCCCCCTACAGTAAGAATCACACATTAGGTCATACTTAAGCCCTTTAGCACCCCCTACAGGTTAACCCCTTCACTGCCAGTGTAATGTTCACAGTAATTAGTGCATTTTTATAGCACTGTTCGCTGTAAAAATTACAATGGTTCCAAAATAGTGTCAAAAGTGTCCGATGTGTATATATATTTGCATTGGATATTTATTATAGCAAAGAGTAAAAAAATATTGCATTTTTTTCAAAATTGTCGCTCTATTTTTGTTTATAACGCAAAAAATAAAAACCGCAGAGGTGATCAAATACCAACAAAAGAAAGCTCTATTTGTGGGAAAAAAGGATGCCAATTTTGTTTGGGAGCCACGTCGCACAACCGCGCAATTGTCAGATAAAATGACACGGTGCCGAATCGCAAAAAGGGGCTAGTCCTTTAGCTACAAAATGGTCCGGGGCTTAAGTGGTTAATTCGGATTTTCGGACGAATGCATTTTTTAACGAAACAAAATAATTAAAAACGAATTTCGGGAGTAACTAAATACATTTATTTTTCGTACGAAACCAAAATATTTCTCATAGGCAGATAATGTTAATTATTTTTTGTACAGTATGTAAGATATACAGTAGATGACACTAAGAGCACATAAATTGCAGCCATTGAAGTACTAAATGCTTATTTAAGACAGAAAATAAATAAAGTAAAAGCAGTTATATTAACCTCCCTAGCGGTAATCCCGAGTGTGGTTTGGGGTGAATTTTCATTGCCAAAAGGGGTAACCCCGAGCCACACTCGGGATTGCATCGCATTATCCTGGGAAAGTTACTTACCTTGTCCCCAGGATGTCTCACCGCTGTGTCTGCGGGCTGTGTACTCCATCCAATGTACTGTGTTCACTTCAAGCGTTGCGGCGCACAGGGGACAGAGCCCAACGCTAAATTCAAAAAGTGCAAAAAACAAAACACATACAGTACACTGTAATCTTACAGGTTACATTACTGTATCAAATTATTTCACATCCCTTTTGTCCCTAACGCTTTGTCCAGTGCCCTGTTTTATATTACATATACTGTTCTTTCTGCCTGGAAACTTGAGATTGTCCATGGCAACCAAACAGCGTCCCTTTACGTCAAAAGTGGTTTTAGAGCAGCTAGAAAACAGCGATAGTAAATTAGAAACACTTCCAGAATTGAGCAAAAGTGATTCGTGGGGAAATTCGTCATCAAACACTTAAAGTGACAACAGCGACAATTCTGCAACTGAGCAAGTTTCAGTGGTTCTGATTTGATTACATTATTAAATACATTTTATTATTATTATTATTATTATTATATTATTATTTTTTTATAATTATTTATAAAGTTATTTATTATATTATAATTTATGATTTTGTGTTTCAAACTTTATCATACCCGGGATGTTTTCTAGACTCTTGTTTGAACAGATTTAAGTGAGTTATTCCTAAGAATTACAGGCCTACAATATAAAACATATGAAAAAAGGGGGTGAAATTAGAAATTTCAAATAATTTATCAGGGAGGGACTACTGGGTTAAACTACAATTATTTTATTTAACATCCACATATGAAATTCTTTAACAAATAGTGAAGAAATACACGTATCTACAAAACACCATTAAAAAGACACTAGTCTGGATAAGGACACAGATGGCCACCACAACCTTGCATACCACATTCACCACCTCCTGCAGGAGTGTTGCGAGCCTCTAAATGCCCAGCCCCCCTAGTATAGTTATATTGTTGGTGATTCCACTGATTAGGGATATGCCTGGAGACTGAACTGGAAAATAGATGTCCGTGCAGCTAAAGATGCTGCAATATACTCGAGCACTAGTCACATATGGCAATGTTTGGCCAGTCCAAGGATATAATGTAAGGCAGCAAAGCCAAAACGCCAAATTTCCATGCGAAACAATGTATCGCATTGAGATGCAAAAATCTGACATAATCATACCGCCAGGGAGGTTAAGTGATCAAAGTGTATATCACAAATTAAAGGCAATATCCTGCATTTTAATTAGGCCACAAATAGTATTTAAAGGTATATGAAGCAGGTTAAATAAGTGCATTTGAAACTAGCATGTTGTCAGTCTAGTTGCTGTCTGAATTACTAACAGAGGAGACTGACAGGCTGCATCTATTAAATTTACCTGCAAAGCTGACACTTGTTAAGTAGTTGATATCTGTGGCGTTCTTTATGTAAAACACTAGTTGACTTGCTGGCAGTCCATTTTACAAACTGCCAACAAAGGAGACTACCAGCCAACTATTTTTGTAATTGCCAACAAAGTGGTCACCTACTGTACATAATTGTTGACTTTTCATTTTCAAATATTGCTGGTACATAGTCACATTATTTATATTCAGAATTTATTTTTGTTTTCTCATTCCTTGTCGTTGTAAAAATGTGTAATAAAAATATTAAAATTACAAAATGTATTTTATTTTAGTAGAATGTTACTTTTTTTTAAATTTAGAATGTAAATGTAAATAGCAAAATATTATGCTTGCAGATCTGGCTAAATTTTCACATTTTATGTTCAAATGCTAATCATTACACTGTTTGATAACAGAAATTGCACATATTATTTTAAGTGCAATGACCTTTCAAATGTTGCATTTGAAATCTTTTATGTACTTTCATTGTAATCTTCTGAGATGTATTACTTATTTAAATGTCTATTTAGCCTAAAGCTGAAAGATTCTGCCAAGCCTGTGTGCTCTTTTCTAATGTAATGATCCTTGAAATTAAAAACATACACACGTGTAGCAGCTATAAACAATTTTGTCTGCTAAGTTTAGCATTCGGCTTCAATTTCTTTTATGTAAGTGAAATTATACTGTCATTGTATTCTATTGTAACCAAGCTAAATCGAGTTTATATTAATTGCACGCATTATGCTTTTTCATGAATGAGCATTTCTTTTGCATTTTAAATGGTCATCATTGCTATATGTGATTATTACTGATTAGGACTTACTAATGTTAGGATCAGCATAATTATGACATTATATTTTCTCCTGTTCTACAGTTTGATAACAATACCATATTGGAGTGTTTATAAAAGCTACAAATGGTGATGCATTAAATGCTTATAGTAAGTACAGTTTGTGTCACAAAATTATTACATAAACCTTCTAAATATATGATCACAATAAACATTTATAAATAATCTTTAAAATCATTTAGAATAAATAAAGAATCATAGATCTGTAGTTCAAGGAATTCAGGATTAAGCTGCAATTTTCCCTTGTTAGTATAAGTTGTGCCTCCGCTCTTAACAAAAATTCAGAGCACCTCAGAAACTCCATAATCATAAATGAGATCATACATCTGTAGTCCAAATAACTTGAATTAACTTCTTCAGACCCGGGCCATTGTAAAAAGACGGCCAAAAGGTGGCTCTACAAATCCGGGAGGCCAACTTTTTATGGCCTTGGCTCCTCCGGCCACTGGGGGGCGCGCACGCGTGCCCAACGTGTCACTGAGATGCCGATGCGTGTGCCTGGCGGCCGTGATGTCCGCCACGTACCCGCGATTGGCCGGTACACAGCCAAGGACGTGGATCTCTGTGTGTAAACACAGAGATTGACGTCCTGTCAGGGAGAGGAGACCGATGCTGTGTCCCTTGTACATAGGGACACAGATCGGTCACCTCCCCCAGTTAGTCCCCTTCCCCCACAGTAAGAATCATTCATAGGGAATACATTTAACCCCTTCCTCGCCCCGTAGTGTTAACCTCTTCCCTGACAGTCACATTTATACAGTAATCAGTGCATATTTATAGCACTGTTCGCTGTATAAATGTGAATGGTCCCAAAAATGTGTCAAAAGTGTCCGATGTGTCCGCTGCAATATCGCAGTCCTGACAAAAAGATAACCGCCATTACTAGTAAAAAAAAAAAATAATAAAAAATAATGTCAGAATTCTATCCCCTATTTTGTAGAAGCTATAACTTTTGCGCAAACCAATCACTATACGCTTATTGCCATTTTTTAACCAAAAATATGTAGAAGAATACGTATCGGCCTAAACTGAGAAAAAAATTGTTTTAAAAAAAAAATTGGGATATTTATTATAGCAAAATGTAAAAAATATTGTGTTTTTTTCAAAATTGTCACCCTTTTTTGTTTATAGCGCAAAAAATAAAAACTGCAGAGATGATCAAATACCACCAAAAGAAAGCTCTATTTGTGGGAAAAAAAAGGACGTAAATTTTGTTTGGGAGCCACGTCGCACGACAGCGCAATTTTCATTCAAAGCGTGACAGTGCCGAAAGCTATAATTTCGCCTGGGCAGGAAGGGGGTATATGTGAACAGTAAGCAAGTGGTTAAACTGCAATCTTCCTTCGCCAATGTAAGGTGTGCTAATGTAAGGTGTGCCTCCACCCTTCATGGAAACTTCAAAAATTTATACCCTCACCACCAGAGATCACAAAGAGCTGCTTACCAGATCCTTTGATTCCCACCAATACAGGGAGGTCAAACAGTGCATGTGTCACAACATCCAGTTGTGAACACTAAATATCTCCAATATGAATTAAGCCGTCATCACACATGGAACCGCTTTCACATAAGGCAAATACGCTCCATATCTAATGGAGGAAAATAATTATGGATTATGCAGATCAATAGTTTCTGTTTAAGATATATCAAAAAATAGTCCACCTCTTGGCTCCAGCAAAAACGATGTACATAGTCTGCAGTCTTCAATTGATGCCACTCATCCCAACTCAGCCCTATGTGTTTCAGCAAATTGGTTATCATTGAGGGCTGGGACTAGTTACATATGTAGACTCTAGAAAGAAGGGTGCATTTCCATAATTCCTGTCCCACAATGAGCCCTTAATAAATGGGATCATCCACTCGCCAGTGAATTAACCCTCAAGATTTGCATGATGGGTCCTTCTTTTTTTCTTACATAATGCAGATATAAGGGCGTGCTGGGGTCAGTTAAACCATGCCTCTGATGATATCCGATGTAATGAAACATGTCAGGTGGGTCAACACTTGCACGCTGAAAGCCGCAATCGCTTGAATTGTGTGATGCATTCATTCATGTACTAAAACTGTAAGTTACTACAATTTTTTTTTATATATATGTTATTACTGGCTTCACTATTGGCTGCCTTTTTTCTTCACTTGGTATTGCTGGCTGATATGCTGAACGTTTCACAATCTGGTGTGAGAATTTAAAGAAAATGTGTAAATACCACTTGATGACTTGCCACTGCCTTGGGCTGGATTTCAAGCTGATTAATGGAGATGTGATTATATGCATACTATTTACAGATATCTGGTAGGCAGATTGAAGTCTCACGTGGTGGCGAGTGCTGTTATCTACACGCTGAAGCTGGTGATGGGAGTATCTAACTCTCCCTCTTTGGACTGCAATAACACTACTCACAGTGCACCTGCTTGCAAGTTCAAGGATGTCGTTTGTTTTCTTTGTGGAAAGACTGGCCATATTGGGCGTGTTTGCCGCAGCATACGCTCCCCGAACACTACCACAAAAGTTAGACGTAAACAGACATTTCATATGGATACTGACAATAACGGCTCCAGCTCTGATGAGGAAACTTGTGTCCAGCATGTTGGACTGTTTCGGGTAGCTGGGAGTAGTCCTGCGATAAAAGTGGATGACACACTCAATGGCTGTCCTGTCTCCATGGATGTAGATATAGGGGTGGCTGCGTCTGTCATTTCATGGACTGATTTAAAGACATCGGGTCTGTCCCTACCGCTCCAACCTACAAATCTCACACTACAGACCTACAGCAAGGAACTACTACAGTCCTTGGGTTATGTGAAACCCCTTGTTACATTAGGCAACCGCAGTCAAACTCTACGCCTTTATGTTGCCAATAAAGGAGGTCCTCCGCTGTATGGTAGGGACTGGATCAAAGCCCTGGGCATGCCTCCTCTTGCCATTGCCCAATGTACATTGCTTTCTGAGGTAGACCATTGGGTGGAATCCCTGAAGTCACGCTTTAAGTTTTTTTTTGAGGACTCTTGGGCACAGTAAAAGGAAAAATGGCCCACCTCCTCTTGAAGCCTGGTGCTAAACCTAATTTTTGTAAGGCAAGATCCGTACCTTTTGCCTTGCAATAGAAAGTGGAAGCAGAGCTGGACCACCTATTGGCTGAAAAGATCATAACTAAAGTTGATAGAAGTGAATGGGTATTGCCAATTGTGCCCAAAAGAATGGAGACATTAGAATTTGTGGAGATTTCAGGGTTGCCCTGAACAACCAACTTCTTGTGGATCGGTACCCATTGCCTCGACTTGAAGATCTATTTAGCTCACTGGCTGGGGGGCAAAAGTTTACAAAAGTAGACTTAAAGCAAGCTTACCTGCAACTGCAAGTACACCCAGATTCACGCCATCTGTTGACCATTAATACCCATAAAGGATTATTCAAATATAACCGCATGGTTTTTGGCATAGCCCCAGCTCCAGACATCTGGCAGCAAATCATGGATGAGGTCCTGGCAGGCATACCTTTCACTCAATGTCTACTAGATGAAATGCTCATCACTGGTCCCACTGATGAAGAACACAGAAAGAATGTTGAAACTGTGCTAGAGAGACTCCAAAGGTATGGTATGATTTACGTGTCAATCTTTCAAAATGCTAATTTCTAAAATCTTGACTGCAATTTTGTGCCCACACTGTGGACCGACATGGGTTATACACTACTTAAGAAAAGTTTAAAGCCCTTACCCATGTCCCTACTCCCCAGAATGTCACACAGCTCAGGTCCTACCTTGGCCTCCTAAATTACTACCACCGTTTCTTGCTGAACCTAGCACACCAGCTTTACCCATTACATCGCTTACTGGATGCAAGAGCTAAATGGATATGGACAGCCAAATGTGAAGAAGCTTTTCGTCTTTCTAAAGAACTCATTCTGTCTTCTCGAGTTCTGGTCCACTATGATTTAAAGAAACACGTAACCTTGGCTTGTGACGCCTCGCCTTATGGCTTTCCCATGTCATGCAGGTGGTACAGAGCGCCCCATTTTTTTGCCTCCAGGTCTTTAACCTCAGCAGAACAAAACTACTCTCAGATAGACAAGGAAGCTTCGGCCATTGTATGGGCCACAAAAAAAAATCATATGTATATCTATAGTCGGGAGTTCACATTTATCACTGACCACAAGCCTCTGTTGTCAATACTAAACCCTCAGAAAGGAATTTCTACAACAACTGCATCTCGCTTACAAAGGTACGCTTTATTCTTGGGAGCTTATACTTATTCTATCAGATACCGCTCCTATGATGCCCATGGCAATGCAGATGCATGTTCCAGATTGCCAATTGGAGACCACTCACCAAGAGACGTACGCATAGTGGAAATACACAGGCCGAAATCCTGCATGTCCACCTCCCTAATTGCCAGACATACAGTCACAGATCCTTTCCTGTCTCAGATATTCTCATATGTTCAGGCTGGATGCCCAGAGAAAGTCCCAGGTGAATTTTGTCCGTACTTTGCCAGAAAATGTGAGCTTGTGACTAATGTTGGTTGCCTACAGTGGGGCAACAGAGTGATTATACCTCAGTATTTGCAACCAACCATGCTAAGGATACTGCATGAGGGCCATCCTGGCTTGGTGCGTATGAAGCAGCGAGCCCAGAGCTATGTTTGGTGGCCACAAATGGACACAGCAATGGAAGATTATGTGGCTCAATGTCCTGGGTGCTGTCAAGCTCATCGACCCAAAAAGAAAGGAACCCTGCTACCTTGGCCATGGCCAACAGACCCGTGGTCAAGACTCCATCTCAATTTTCCTGGCTTGAGGTTGTGGTGCCCGTTTCCCGGCCTGAGGTTGTGGTGCCCGTTTCCCGGCTTGAAGTTGTGGTGCCCATTTCCCGGCTTGAGGTAGTGGTGCCTGTTTCCCGGCTTGAGGTTGTGGTGCCCATTTCCCGGCCTGAGTTTGTGGTGCCCGTTTCCCGGCCTGAGATTGTGGTGCCCGTTTCCCGGCCTGAGGTTGTGGTGCCCGTTTCCCAGCCTCAGGTTGTGGTGCCCGTTTCCTGGCCTGAGGTTGTGGTGCCTGTTTCCCGGCCTGAGGTTGTGGTGAAAGTTTCCCGGCCTGAGGTTGTGGTGCCCGTTTCCCAGCCTGAGGTTGTGGTGCCCATTTCCTGGCCTGAGGTTGTGGTGCCTGTTTCCCGGCCTGAGGTTGTGGTGACCGTTTCCCGGCCTGAGGAGCCTGCTGCCCAGTCTGATGTGTCCCTGTCTGCTGCCAAGCCTGATGAGTTCCTGCCTGCTGCCAAACCTGAGATGTTCCTGCCTGCTGCCCAGCCTGAGATGTTCCTGCCTGCTGTCCAGCCGGAGGTGTTTCTGTCTGCTGCCCAGCCTATGGTGTTCCTGCCTGCTGCCCAGCTTGATGTGTTCCTGTCTGCTGCCCAGCCTGAGATGTTCTTGTCTGCTGCCCAGCCTGATGTGCCACTGTATGCTGCCCAGCTTGATGTGCCCGTACCCACTGCCCAGCTTGATGTGCCCGTGCTCGCTGCCCAGCTTGATGTGCCCATGCCTGCTGCCCAGCTTGATGTGCCCGTGCCTGCTGCCCAGCTTGATGTGCCCGTGCCTGCTGCCCAGCTTGATATGCCTGTGCCTGCTGCCCAGCTTGATGTGCCTGTTCCTGCTGCCCAGTTTGAGGTGTCTGCTGCCCAGCTTGATGTGCTCGTTCCTGCTGCCCAGCTTGATGTACCCATGCCTGCTGCCCAGCTTGATGTACCTGCTACTCAGCCTGAGGTTCCTGTGCCTGCTACCCAGCCTGACGTACTTTTTGCCCAGCCTGATGTGTCTGTACCTGCTGCTCAGCTCGAAGTGCATCTTGCCCGGTTTAAAGCCATGGACCTTCTTCATGCCCAACCTGTTGTGACTTTGTCTACTGCCCGGCTTGACGCCATAGACTTTCTCCAGCAACGGCTGGTTGGAGCGCCCGGAGGTCGCTCCTTTGAGGGGGGGTACTGTAAGGAAAGGTTCAATCAGCTTGTAATATCTATCGTCTGGCGTGCAGTACTGAGGTCCGCCAGCAGGTGTCTCCTGGCAGTTTTGAACTGTCAGGGGAACTTCTCTCTGCTGGTGTTATGTCATCCTTGGGCCGCAGTACTGGCGTCCACCAGCAGATGGATCCTGGCAGTGTGGTGCAGAAATTACTTCCTGCAATCAGGGGTCACCTGAGCCTGTTAGCAGGTATAGTATAAATACCCGGCAAGTGCACACACACACTGCCCTGGTATCGTCCTTGTGCCCTGACCTACAGCCTGTCTACCTGTAACCTGACTCCTGTCTCCTGAACCTAAACCTGAACCTGGACCTGAACCTGTTGTTTCTGTTCCTTATCCCTGGATCCTTTCTCTGCAGCCTGATTGCCCTCTGCTTGTCCCTGTCTGTCCACTCCTGGCCCCCCATCTGCTGATCTCCCGTTAATGATTCTGGCCTGGCTTGACTACGATTCTGGTTCCCCCTTTACTACTTATGTTGGTTGGTTATTGTCACTGTTTGGTTTTTTGGTTGTTCACTTTTGTACTGGTGGTGTATTCACATTTATATTTATTTATCTTAAATAATCTATTTACTTCAACTATTTCTGTTTGCGGTTTCCTCTGTTGCAGTCCACATAGTTCTGATTACATCCGATTCCTGACAGACTCGAACATTGCCTGTTCGCCGAACAGCGAACAATTTGGGGTGTTCGCGGCAAATTCGAAAAGCCGCCGAACACCCTGTAAAAGTCTATGGGAGAAATCTAAAGTGCTAATTTTAAAGGCTTATATGCAAGTTATTGTCATGAAAAGTTTTTGGGAACCCGGGTCCTGCCCCCTCTGATGCAACGGAAACCTGCATTACATCAGAGGGGGGCGGGGTCGCCCGCACCTCACTGGGGAAGCCCGGGTTTCCCCTTGCGTCAGAGGGGGATGGGGTCACGTGACGGGTGGCCCCGTCCTCAGCTACATAAGAGACCTGTCAGGCTGCCGGGATTCCTGGGGTGTCTCCAGTGGAGACAGGATGCTTGCTGTTCCTCACTGCACTGGACATCATCGTTGGAGCCTGGACCTGGAGAGGAGAGATCATCCATCACTGGACCCCGGAGAGGATAGATCATCCATCGCTGGACACTGGAGATGAGATCACCCATCGCAGGATACCGAGAGTGGATTACCACCGCTGGAATAATTTTTTTTTTTAATAAAGGACTTTTCCCAACGGTGTCTGTGTTATTTTATAATTTTTGACACTTTCTTTGTGAAATGGTAGGGGTACAATTTACCCCTTACCAATTCACATAGGGGGGCTGGGATCTGGGGGTCCCCTTTGTTAAAGGGGTCTTCCAAATTCCGATTGACCCCCCCCAGACCCCCACAACCACCAGGCAAGGGTTGTGGGGATGAGGCCCTTGTCCCCATCAACATGGGCACATGGTGCTTTGAGGGGTCACAGACCCCCAAAGCATCCACCCCAAGTTGAGGGCATGTGGCCTGGTACGGTTCAGAGGGGGGTGCTCTCTCGACCCCCCCTCTTTTCCTGCGGCCTGCCAGGTTGCGTTCTCGGATAAAGGGTCTGGTATGGATTTTTGGGGGGAACTCCATGACATTTTTTTTTAATTTGGCGTGGAGTTCCCCTTAAAATCAATACCAGACCTGAAGGGTATTGTTTCACTTTAAGCATTATTAAAATCACTGCTCCCGAAAAAACCTTAGTTTTTAAAACTTTTTTTGCATTGACACCTGGTGCAGGACCTGGGTCCCCAAACACTTTTTATGACAATAACTTGCATATAAGCCTTTAAAATTAGCACTTTAGATTTTTCATGTTCGAGTCCCATAGACTTTAACGGTGTTCGGATGTTCGAAAAAATGTATTGCCTGGTGCGAACCGAACTGGGGGGTGTTTGGCTCATCCCTAGTTAAGAAGTTCATCCGGCCTGTGTGTAACTTGCTGAGCAGATACTGGCAGCATTGCTTGCAGCACCCTGAGAGACCCCATGTCTAAGGGACATAACAATCACCATTCCACGAGTGTGCTCAATTTTAAAGTGTGACGTGTTTGGCATCTATTTACCCAGCATAACATCATCTTTTATATTTTACAAACAATCAAGTATTATATTGTGTTTGTTTGTGTGCACTAAAATTAATTAAATGTATTTATTCCTGGAAAATTGCATTTAATAAACTGTTACACAAATATAGGGGGTGATTTACTAAAGATCTGCGCCTGTGGTGCAGTGGAGAAATTGGAGCAATTGCACAAAAAACGGGACTCAAAACATTTATCAAAAATTATGCTGCACTTATATGCACCGAACCATATTTACATAGGAAGCGCTGTTGCGCACTTGCGCAATATTTCGCGCCTACCATTAGCAAGCGCAGTCAATGTAATCTTCAACATTTTTGTCTGAATACTGTAGATAACTTTACTAGTTTACCATCTTCTGTTACCACTTATCAGGCTAAAAAGTATGTATATAATATTGTTTAAATGCACAAATTCTGTCCAGAACATGTAGATCTGTCTTACAACTAATCAAGCCTTTTTACACCCTTCTTTGAGCTTACTCAACTGCACATGTGCATTGACAAAACACACCATTTTATCCTCGCCTGACAGGTCGCACACGTTTTAGCTTGTTAAATATGTGTGTTGCACACGGGCGCATCTGCGTTCTCCAGAGTGCACAACTGCTTATACATTGAGCTTGTGCTCATTGTAATGCTGATCATGTTAATGAGCTTTTCCTTATCACATGGAGAATATTGCTTCCACTTTTATTCCTTTCATTCACTTCTTTTTGAAACAACTCAATAATCATTCTAGAGATCTTCCTCCTATCAACAACTGTGCAGATGTTTACTGGACTTGTAATTGTGCATTTTATGGTGATAGTCTATAATCATTGGTGGAGCCAAAACTTCCATGAAAACATCTTCTCAACACATGTCTGTGTATTGTGCATTCTGGACAATTCTTTCCCTATACACTGTGCAATCTGATTGCACAGTGTATGGGGAAATGAATTGCTCAGAGAAATGAGTGGATGTAAACGTCATCCAATCAGATTGGACAGTGTATGGGGAAAGAATTGTCCAGAATGCACAATACACAGACATGTATTGAGAAGATGTTTTCATGGAAGTTTTGGCTCCACCAATGATTATAGACTATCACCATAAAATGCACAATTACAAGTCCAGTAAACATCTGCACATTTGTTTATAGGAGGAAGATCTCTCGAATGAATATTGAGTTGTTTCAAAAAGAAATTAATGAAAGGAATAAAAGTGGAAGCAATATTCTCCACGTGATAAGGAAAAGCTCATTAACATGTTTAGCATTACAATGAGCAAGTGCCCGATGTCTGTTTCATATTTAAGAATGTGTATGTGCCCGTACGCGCAACAATTCCGCGAATCCGGCGCAAGTCGACAGCATGCGCCATGTCGCAATAATTATTCCTGCCCACGCAAATGCGCCAATATTTTCTTAAATCAGCCCCATAGTGTGACATAAAAGTTTGCAACTGCCACCATTTTATTCTCCAGGGTCTTTTATTTCAGAAAATATATAATTTTTATATGAAAGTGAATTTTACATGTATATGAGAAATGTTGGAATTGGCCTGGGTTTTAAAGTGGTTAATTTTTCCGACTCACATATATGCGGCTGTGCATGCTCCCGGTAAGCGGGCACAGCAGTCCATTCATCTGCACCTTTTTTTAAATGTGCTTTTGCGCCATGCGATTTCTGTGTGTGGGAAACTGCACTGCATTTTTCAGTGAATGGGGGTGCCATTAGAGGTTAATGCCACCCCAACACTTTTTCCATGCAGCACTGCATTTTGTGTGCGACTACATGCGGGAATGTGTGTGATTTACACGCAGTCCCAAACCCCCACATATATGTGACCCTAGGCTGATGGTCAGTGGTTGTTCTAATTAAAAGATCCCTCCCCATTGGTGGGAAGTGGAGGTGTTTATTAAGGCCTTCATGTTACAGCATATAGGGGTTAACTGACACCACTAATACAGTGCAAAGGGGTTATTTAACTGCCTCTGGTCACTAATGCATCAGTGACCAGTGGCAGTACATTAACCCTTTCCTGCTGCATATTACTAATAGCATTAATTATTTAACCTTTTCACTCCATCACAGAACCCCCACACTCTGCAAATAGTTAACCAGTCCAGCTCACAGGAACAAACTTATTAACTTTAATACAACATTACACTGTCTTTGTCAAGCACTGTTTAGGAGGATCGACCTGTCGCTTTTGTTAGGTCATTGCTTACTTCAAATTCGACCAACACTCCCTTGCTACACCAGAGCTGCTCTCTCTTCCTGTGTCGTCTGAGTGAGTTATGTCAGAGGCCGGGGCTAGTAATCATCTGTTAGGCAGATATCAGTCCACTAGGGATGAGCCAAACACCCCCTGGTTTGGTTCGCATCCAGACCATCTGAACGGACCGAAAGTTTGCGCGAACTTTCGAACACCGTTAAAGTCTATGGGACTCGAACGTGAGAAATCAAAAGTGCGAATTTTAAAGGCTAATATGCAAGTTATTGTCCTAAAAAGGGTTTGGGGACCCGGGTCCTGCCCCAGGGGACATGTATCAATGCAAAAAAAAGTTACAAAAACTGACGTTTTTTCGGGAGCAGTGATTTTAATAATGCTTAAAGTGAAAAAATAAAAGTGAAATATTCCTTTAAATATTGTGCCTGGTGGGTGTCTATAGCATGCCTGTAAAGTGGCGCGTGTTTCCCATGTTTAGAACTGTCCCTGCACAAAATGACATTTCTAAAGGAAAAAAAGCCATTTAAAACTGCTTGCGGCTTTAATGTAATGTCTGGTCCCGGCAATATGGATGAAAATCATTGAGAAAAACGGCATGGGTACCCCCCAGCCCATTACCAGCCCCTTTGGGTCTTGTATGGATATTAAGGGGAACCGCTCACCCAAATTAAAAAAAAGAAAGGTGTGGGGCCCCCAGGCCCTATATACTCTGAGCAGCAGTATACAGGCGGTGCTAACAAGACAGGGACTGTAGGTTTGTTCTTAAGTATATGAAGAGAGAGAGAAGAGCACACGTGCCATAGTGTAACACCATTTATTTGTGGAAGCTTGAAAATTTAAAATGAAGAAGATTGCACTCACAAACAGGAACTTGTTCGTTAACATATACATATGGCTCTCAGTTCCGACCTCCTCTCCTGGCCTTTGCAGGGCGATTGGCTTGTGGGGTGCCAGCAATGTTGTAGGGATAAGCGCTCCGGATAAGCTACCCTGTATTCCCCGCTGTGTTCCCCACTGACACACGCTATCGTACGGACCACCCTGGCCAAGCGTGACGTCACTCGCAGCTTAGAAGGGGGAGCCAAACTGTGCGTGTTGCTTCCTCTGATTGTTTACTGTTGCTATGACAACATGTTTCGGAGTTTCCTCCTTCATCAGGTAACGCCCCCTTCCCTCTGATGGTATTATATGTGTCTCATTAATCGCCACTCCTCCACCACAGCCAATAGACTGCAATAGACCAGGAGATAAGAGTATACAGCAGACTAACAAGACAGGAAGCAGGGGTTTGGATGGCAACAACATCCTAAGAGTGACTTTATAGTCACTACTATTAAACTTTATACCTCTATGGATAAGAATAAAATTAACACTTAAAACATAAAATATAATATAGATAACTAGATGTTTATAATCAAAAACACATATCCACTATGAATATATAAAATTTATACTTACATTCATAGTTTATAATGCTATCTACAATATTTACAGCGTTATAGCGGGAACTACATGAGAAACAAAATTAATATATAAAAATTATTATTATTGGTTATTACTTAGTACACGGTATCCTACATATCTTAATAGTATATATACACAGCTTGTATGTGGAATACATTGATTGGCGTGTTATAGTTAGTACATGATTGTCATAAATGTCTATTATGTAATTATTATTTATTTATGTATTTTTATTTTTATTTTTATATACCGTATTTGAGTACTTTTAGAAATATTTTTATATAACGATTATACATTTTATAGATATGGTAGTATAATTTCTTATAAAAATATGTATTAGAAAAGAATTGTATATATATATATATATATATATATATATATACTGTTATTGTGTAAAGAAAATAACAGGAATATTAGTAAAAATTTATAAAAATTAAAAGGACAAGATAAAATAAAGGAAGGTATATGTAAAATTGTATTAATCAGATAGCAAAATAAATTAATATACAACATTTACCATATATATAATACATGATGTATTAAATAGGAATAGATAAGAGAATAAGGGGGGGGGGAAGGAGGGCGGGGGAAGCGAAATGATAAACAAGAGGGAGAGAGAAAATTTTAATGCAGTTTATATAAGTGTTCCTATCTCTAGTTCTTCATTTAACCCATCCGGTGAAATACTATTGAGGGTAAATATCCAATAGGATTCTCGTCTACAAAGGCGGGCAAATCTTTCACCTTCTGGAATAGACATAGATATAGATTCTATCCCAAACAGTTCTAGGCCCTCAGTGCTACCCCCATGTTTGAGTTGGAAATGGCGTGGTCTATTGCAGTCTATTGGCTGCGGTGGAGGAGTGGCGATTATTGAGACACATATAATACCATCAGAGGGAAGGGGGCGTTACCTGATGAAGGAGGAAACTCTGAAACATGTCGTCATAGCAACAGTAAACAATCAGAGGAAGCAGCACGCACAGCTTGGCTCCCCCTTCTAAGCTGCGAGTGACGTCACGCTTGGTCGGCTGGTCCGTACGATAGCGTGTGTCAGTGGGGAACACAGCGGGGAATACAGGGTAGCTTATCCGGAGCGCTTATCCCTACAACGTTGCTGTTGCCCAACAAACCAATCGCCCTGCATAGGCCAGGAGAGGATGTCAGAACTGAGAGCCATATATATATGTGAACGAACAAGTTCCTGTTTGTGAGTGCAATCTTCCACATTTTTAATTTTCAAGCTTCCACAAATAAACGGTGTTACACTATGGCGCGTGTGCTCTTCTCTCTCTCTTTATATGTTTTCAGATGCAAGTTCACCACCCAGTGGATTTAAGAGGGAGCTGCAGCGCCTAAGATAAGGGAACTATTTTAAAGATCTTTTTTATTCATCCTTATTGTGATAGTAGTGTGTATGAGGGCTGCGCTGCATTTGGTATTTTTTCTTTATGTTCGGATTGTTCTTAAGTAGAATCTGTTTGTAATTTTGAACTGGTACATTTTTAAAAATACATTTTTAAGCTTTTTGGAAAACATAGGGAAGGGTTATCACCCCTGTAACATTTGTTTTGCTGTCTGTGCACCTGTTCAGAAGATTTCACCTCACTTTCTGTCCCAATGACAATTGGATTTGTAAATGTTTGGGTTTTTAGTGAAACAAGGATTGGTGATAAAGCATAAGTGGAGAGGAGGCACGTTTTTCCCATATAAACTCTTACAGGAGAGAATTTCCCTTCCTAGGGGTAGATTTCCTCTCACTTCCTGTTTTCTCCCTCCGTTTGTAGGTAGGAGTCGAATGTGTGTTCCGAAAGAACGCTGGATGCAGGACAGGCCAGTAGCTCAATTGCATACTGTGCAAGCTCTGGCCAGTGATCCATCCTCAAGACCCAGTAACACAGAGGATTTTCGGTGAGAAAGGTGTCCAAGTCTGATCTTGCCCCTAGGTATTCCTGTACCATGTAAATCAGACGCTGGCGATGGTTGCTGGATCCGATCATACCTTGGGGCTGCGGACTAAAAAATTGTCTGAACGCATCGGTCAAACGGCCACCTTCTCCACCGCTCCTTCTGTTCTGCCTCAAGTGACCTGTCTATTATTCCACGCAGCATGTGCTCCAACAGATGGACAAGAGGGGCAGTGTCACTGATGCATGCACTGCCACTGCTCACCATCCTCGTGGCCTCATCAAATGGTGACAGAACAGTGCATACATCCCTGATCATGACCCACTGGCGTGGCAAAAAAAAAACAAGCTCCCCTGATCCTGTCCTGGTGCCATAGTCACAACAGATACGCATTGATGGCCCTCTGCTGCGTGTGCAGCTGCTGCAGCATTGCCAACGTTGAGTTCCACCTGGTGGGCATGTCACAGATTAGGCGGTTCTTGGGCAGGTTGTATTCCTTTTGGAGGTCAGCTAGCCGAGCACTGGCATTATATGACCGGCGGAAATGCACACAGACTTTACTGGCCTGCCTCAGGACATCCTGTGGAGGAGAGAGGTGTGTCAGAATCGGCACTAGTAGAATTTTGGAGGTGTGGTGGCGGAACAACCTGCAACACTACTGCACCCTGTCCTGCATCCTTCCCAGCTGCCAGCAGAGTCACCCAGTGCGCCCTGAAAGATAGGTAACGTCCCTGTCCATGCCTGCTGGACCATGAGTCAGCGGTAATATGCACCTTACCGCTGTCCACAAACTCACGGAAGGGGGCAGAGTCTACCAACTGAAAAGGCAGCAGTTGAAGTGCTAGCAATTTAGCCAAGCTAGCATTCAACCACTGGGCATGTGGATGGCTGGGAGCAAATTTTTCGCCGGTGTAGCAACTGGGGCAGGGAAATTTGCCTGGTACAATCGGACTTTGGTGTACCGATAGCAGTCTGCCCGCAAGTACTTGGCAGTGACACACCTAATTCTACACCTTCATTCCTCTCAGTGCAGGTTTCTGAGAGGACTGAAGGTATAGTGGGGTTGGAGATCCCAGCTGATGAGGAGCAAGGAGAGGTCCGCTTTGTTCTTTGGTGTGGGTCTTTTATGCACGCTTGCCAATGGACTGCATGGCAGGTCGACATATGTCTGGTCAAGCATGTGGTGCCCAAGCTGCTGATGTTTTGGCCACGTGAGATACACTTCAGACATATGTTGCAAATAGCAATGGTGTGATCTGCTGCACACGTCTCAAAATAGGCCCACACCAAAGAACTTTTGGAAAAACGCGCAGAGACAGCAGCGCCCTGCACATGCGGAGCTCTACTGTGTGATGCAATCGGCTGGCTGCCCTTAAGCTGGCCCCTGGAGGGTATCCTGCCTCGTTGGAGATGTGCCTCCTCCTCCTCCTTCTCCTCTCTCCTATCAGGCACCCACGTAGAGTCAGTGACCTCATCATCCCCTCCCTCCTTGTCACTGGAGCAAACCTGGCAGTATGCTGCAGCTGGCGGAACATGACTGCCAGTTTGCTGTCCTTCTTGGGCACCCCCTCTCTCTGGGCTCACGTGACTGCCTTCTTCAAGCTGGGTACCATCATCGGAGCCTTCAAAACGCTGCGCATCATCCTGCATCATGTACCTAACACTGTGGTAAAACAGTTTGGGGGACTCCTCAGGACATGGTGGGGCTAGGGAAGGAGTGACTGATGCCATTGAGCCAATGGAAGAGGCCGCTTTGGCAGCTGTTTTGGCAGACAAAGTACCCTGAGCCTGGGTGAGAGAGGATGAGGAGGATGAAGAAGGCTTGGTCATCCACTCTACCAACTCTTCTGCATGTTGCGGCTCAACGCGGCCAGCTGCCGAAAAAAAGTACACGTGTGCCCCACGGCCACGTGCTGATGAGGATGCACCGTGTCCACGACCAACACTGTTGCCCCAAGGCACAGAGCCTGCTTGCCCTCTTTCATTGGCCTGTGAGTGTCTGCCTCTCCTTGTTGGCCTTCTAGACATACTGTATTTGATGTATTGGAATAGGTACACAAGGAATTGTCTGCAGTCAGCTTTAGCTGCAAACTGTGCCCAGTATACAGTACACTGACTTAATATACTGCAGCTTAGCTCAATCAACTGCCTGTATTATTAGGAAGAGAACAGGCATTGGCTGCAATCAGTTTTACCTGCACACTGTGCCCAGTATACAGTACACTAACTTAATATACTGCAGGTTAGCTCAATCAACTGCCTGTATTACTAGGAAGAGAACAGGAAATGGCTGCAGTCAGCTTTACCTGCACACTGTGCCCAGTATACAGTACACTGACTTAATATACTGCAGCTTAGCACAATCAACTGCCTGCCTGTATTATTAGTAGGAATATAATAACAGGAACGCTCTGCAACGATAATCCTGCCATATACATGGTTTCTTCCCATGCTCTCCCCCCCCCCCACTCTATTCGGTTTTCTTTGTTCTACCTCCCCCTCTTATAGCTCTGTACTTTCAGCCCAGGGCCCTATACCAAGTTATCGGTCATCTTAGTTGATTTTAGGGTCAGTGTGCGCCTAGACGCGCTCCTAAGGGGGCGTATTCGGCGCAGTACAAATCCTATATCATCATCATCATATATATATACAAAGCGTGCAATGCATATATATACTAAATATACTGGAATACTGGATCTAACTAGCTCAATCAACTGCCTGCCTGTATTATTAGGAAGAGAACAGGAATTGGCTGCAGTCAGCTTTACCTGCACACTGTGCCCAGTATACAGTACACCGACTTAATATACTGCAGCTTAGCTCAATCAACAGTATATATATATATATATATATATATATACAAATCGTGCAATGCATATATATACTAAATATACTGCAATACTGGATCTAACTAGCTCAATCAACTATAAAACTTATAAAAAACACAATCAAATCCCTGGGTAGGATAATGAAAGTTTTCTGTAGCAGCGCTCAGGTGGTCAATACACTCCCTTGTCCACTCACTCTTATTTACAGTTCATAAGAGTACATATAGAACTTATGAAAAAAATGTTGTTGTAAACGAAATATAGCTCCAGATGTCTTCTTAATATGATCCACTTTAAATCATCAGTTGTATCCCCTTTCGGGTGGGTACTCACCACACACAGGATTTAAACAGGCACCTCACAGATCCCATCCGATGGTCATCCGATCATCCTAATCCTGGTTCTGATTACTCCTTCTAAAGCCTCCAGAGATCACCCGGTAATCACCAGCAGATGTTCAAAGTGAAAAGAAAGAGAAGCCACCAATAGTGTAATCCCGTAGAGTATCTTTTAATCAGTCTATAAAAATTGTTTCCACAACATACCTCCCATATGGTAAAAATCAAGCAGTAAAATAGCAGCAGTGTAATTCAAAACCACCGCGCTGTTCCCCCAGGCTCCTAACAGGTGCAGTGTATCAGCTGGTACAGCTTGTGTTTAACCAGACTTACTGCCACTTCCTGTGTTTGGAGCGCACCTGGAATGCACCGACGTCACTTCCTTTCCTTCCTACCTGTACCAGCTGATACACTGCACCTGTTAGGAGCCTGGGGGAACAGCGCGGCGGTTTTGAATTACACTGCTGCTATTTTACTGCTTGATTTTTACCATATGGAAGGTATGTTGTGGAAACAATTTTTATAGACTGATTAAAAGATACTCTACGGGATTACACTATTGGTGGCTTCTCTTTCTTTTCACTTTGAACATCTGCTGGTGATTATCGGGTGATCTCTGGAGGCTTTAGAAGGAGTAATCAGAACCAGGATTAGGATGATCGGATGACCATCGGATGGGATCTGTGAGGTGCCTGTTTAAATCCTGTGTGTGGTGAGTACCCACCCGAAAGGGAATACAACTGATGATTTAAAGTGGATCATATTAAGAAGACATTTGGAGCTATATGTCGTTTACAACAACATTTTTTTCATAAGTTCTATGTGTACTCTTATGAACTGTAAATAAGAGTGAGTGGACAAGGGAGTGTATTGACCACCTGAGCGCTGCTATAGAAAACTTTCATTATCCTACCCAGGGATTTGATTGTGTTTTTTATAAGTTTTATAGTTTTATGTTCTGCAAAAATATTTGTTGTGTTTAAGCGGCTGCTGATATAGATACATATAGTGAACACGGTCACGTATTCATTGTAGTCTGTTATAAGTCACCTGTGAGCTTCTTTAGCGCTGGGATAGTGAAAGAAGGCCAGGGGAACTTCACTTTAATTTTTGTATAGCTCAATCAACTGCCTGCTCAATTTAGCTATTGCTAACTGAAATAAAACAACAATCTCTCTCTCTCTCTCTCTGTCTCTCTCTGAACGCCGCCGGAACACACTACACAAGGCCGACACGCAGGCGGCCTTATATAGTGTGGGGTGTGTACCTAATCCCCTGAGCCATGATTGGCCAAAGGCACCCTGACTTTGGCCAATTATGGCTCTCTGTGCTGACGGCGCTGTGATTGGCCAAAGCATGCAGGTCATAGTGCATGCTTGGCCAATCATCAGGCAGCAATGCACTGCGGTGACGCGCAACTCAAATTTGGCGCGAACGGCCCATAATGTTTGATCTTCGTCGAACGAGCGAACAGCCTATGTTCGAGTCGAACTCATGTTCGACTCGAACTCGAAGCTCATCCCTACAGTCCACCTGACAGAGAGGTGCAATGTACGGCTGTTAGACTAGTGCCGGCCAGGTGCAGGAAGCACAGGGATCGCTCCAGCACTCGGCGCTCTGCTAGACTAGTGTCGGCCATGTACAGGAAGGGTGCAGAGACCGCTCCAGGACTTGGCATTCTGCTGCAACTATAGAAGAGTATTGTGTGCATGGCCTGTGCATCTTTGGCCAGCAACCACCCTCAGGCGGACTTTAACCAGCACTGCACTGTCATCTCTACACTCCACCTGCGCCCCCCCCCCCAGTGAATTGTTGCACTCGGGGCTCACGCCCCCCTCCGTCCCCGCCCTGCTCTCCAGTAAGGTGTAACCTAGTGATACCTATACATTTAAAACAGATAGGTCTTTATTGTAAAATTGGAAAGGGACACTATGTGATTTCAAAACTTTAATAATATTATTAAATGATAAATGATATGTTGTATGTTCATGTTGTAGTTTTTACCTGTCTGCTAGCCATTTCTTTCCATAACTTCCTGAATTCCCTTCATGCTTTGCAGATTCTCCTCTGTTGTTTACTTTTCATTTCCCCAGGACTACATATCCCATGGTACCTTGCTGCCTGCAATCAGTGATTCCTGTATTGACTCCGCCTCATGAAGCTCCTCCTCTCAGCCTTTCTGTAGTTCAGAACTTGACGTAATTGTAGCCGTATTAGTGCAATTGTGACAGAGAAAATTAAGTACTGTCCGTGATACTTTTTTTATTTGCACTAACATAGAATTTTTCAGGACAAGCTTTCGGGGTATGTCCCCTTCTTCAAGGTCCAAGCAGTACTGATTCACAATTTTTTTAGCAGAATGTTGAAACAAAACAAGAAAAAAAATAAAAAATCTCAGAGGGAAAGGAAAAAAAACACATACAAATCAATGGTAATAAAGATAGCAGCAGAGTTAGTGAGATAAGACAGAGTTAGTGAGATAAGACAGAGGGAGAGCTATAGACTTGAGGGGGGAGATGCTAGTCACAGAGGGGGTCATAAAACCTTAGTATAATGGGTAAGGAAACCAATATCTAAATTTAGGCCATTCGTTTTTGTGTTAAAAAGAATTATCATTCTTAGTTCAAATGTTTTCCTTTCCTGGATAGTTCTGAAATTCCCTTTAAGAACTAAAACATTGAGGTCTTCTATAGTGTGGTCTGGTTGTGAGAAGTGATGTCCCACAGGTGTGCAGAAACTCTCTTCTTTATGTTCCTTGATGGTATGTCTGTGAAAATTCATCCTCGCTTGCAACTTCTGTCCTGTTTCACCAACATAAGATCCTTTGCCACACCTGTTGCATTGGATGAGGTACACAACATTACTGGAGGTACAGTTGTAAGATCCCATTGTAAGTTGTAGTTCAGAAGAAAGACTCTGTGAATTCTGTGTCATAGCAGTGCCTACACAGAGTTTAGTGAATTTGTTTCACAGAATTCAAGGAAGCAAATGTGTGTATTGACTCCGCCTCATGAAGCTCCTCCTCTCAGCCTTTCTGTAGTTCAGAAGAAAGACTCTGTGAATTCTGTGTCATAGCAGTGCCTACACAGAGTTTAGTGAATTTGTTTCACAGAATTCAAGGAAGCAAATGTGTGCACTAGTCTTCACAAGTAAGTTTACAAACGTCAAGATTATTAACTGCACTAGTCTTCACAAGTAAGTTTACAAACGTCAAGATTATTAACTACTTGACAACTGGGCACTAAACCCCCTTCGTGCCCGGAACAATTTTCAGCTTTCAGCGCTGACACACTTTGAATGACAATTGCGCGGTCATACAACGCTGTACCCAAATGATATTTTTATCATTTTTTCCCCCCAAATGGAGCTTTCTTTTGGTGGTATTTGATCACCTCTGCGGTTTTTATTTTTTGCGCTATAAACAAAAAAAGACAGAAAAATTTGAAAAAAAACACAATTTTTTTACTTTTTGCTATAATAATATCCCATTTTTTTTTAAAAAACTATTTTTTTTCTCAGTTTAGGCCGATACGTATTCTTCTATATTTTTTTGGTAAAAAAAATTGCAATAAGCGTATAGCGATTGGTTTGCGAAAAAGTTATAGCGCCTACAAAATAGGGGATAGAATTATGACATTTTTATTATATTTTTTTTTTTACTAGTAATGGCGGCGATCTGTGATTTTTGTCAGGCCTGCAATATTGCCGCGGACATATCAAACACTTTTGACACTATTTTGGGACCATTCACATTTATACAGCGAACAGTGCTATAAATATGCACTGATTACTGTATAAATGTGACTGGCAGGGAAGGGGTTAACACTAGTGGGCGAGGAAGGGGTTAACTATGTTCCCTATTTGTGATTCTTACTGTGTGGGGGGAGGGGATTGACAGGGGGAGGTGACCGATCTGTGTCCCTATGTACAAGGGACACAGCATCGGTCTCCTCTCTCCCTGACAGGACATGGATCTCTGTGTTTACACACAGAGATCCACGTCCTGCCTCTGTCACAGCCGATCACGGGTGCCTGGCGGACATCGCGGCCGCCAGGCACGCGCATCGGCATCACGTGACCACGGCGGGCACAGCTGTTCCCCGCCGCGCGCCCTCGGCGGCGCGCAGGGGGGAGAGAAACAGGAGGACGTCCATAGACGTCCACTCAGCACTTGAGAGCCGCGCTGCAGACGTCTTTTGTCTATAGCGCGGGTCTCAAGTGGTTAATATCATTAATATTAACAGAAGTAGGCCATTTTGACCATAGATACGCCTTAACATGTTCATCCAGGTGGACATGCAATGCTCATGTGGTTAACCCCACAAACCTCACTGGCACAGCAGGAAATAATCTGTATGAGTAGTATAACAGGATAGATTCACGGAAAAAAAGTATGTTTCAATATCTGAAAAATTATTTATTTAATTAATTATCTCCATTCAGTTTGCAAGTCTCATAGAGTCAACATGTGTAAAAAACTTTGCAATGAAACAGGGTAGGTTGTGTCAATGTAGTTACCATATTATAAACCACTCTGTTCCTTAACAAAGCAACCCTTTTATATAATACAATTTAGCCTATCCTTTTTAAGGAAAAGCCAAAGTCTATTAATAATTTTATTGACCACCGAATACTGCATGTAGAAGTCAGTAAGGAAAGACAATTTACTGCTCGGTTGTACATTATCTATCTGGTCCCTTTTTATCTTCCAAAAGATCAGCCCTATAAAGCTATATACTGAATTACCTGTGCACTACTTTTTCTTCAATATCTCCAGGATTCTACCCCTAATAATCTTAGCCCCTCTTTTGCAATCATTGAGTTTATCACAATTGGGATGGAGCTGAATAAATTGGCCCCTTGGAATATTATTAACCCACAAAGTGTGATGGCAACTTCTTCGAAGTTGTAGCCATCAAGGTCAGTCGGTTAAAATAAATAAAGTTCACTCATTCCATACAGACATCAAAGGAAAATTGGATGTTACTATCTCTCTGATTTAGTCCTTTTATAAAACCTCCATGCTTTTTATCACCAGACCAAATATAATGACATAATCGATATATCTGGATGAAAATCTCCCCAATGCAACTCTCTTTGTCTGAATATAATAGTGGCCACCAAACCCCCCCCCCCCAGAATTGGTTTCACATCGCAAAAGGAACTCTAAAGCCCCGTACACACGATCGGTTAACCTATGGATTTTCATCCGATGGATCTGTCCATCGGATGTCCGATGAAACTGTTTTCCATCAGTCTTGCCCACACACCATCAGTCAAAAAACCGACCGTTCCAAACGCGGTGACGTAAAACACTCCGATGAGCCGAGAAAAATGAAGTTCAATGCTTCTGAGCATGCGTCGACTTGATTCTGAGCATGCGTGGGTTTTTTATCCGATGGACTTGCCCATAGACGATCAGAGTTTTCGATCGGTTTTTTATCCATCGGAAAATTTAAAACAAGTTCTATTTTTTAAAACCGATGGAAAAAAGACCGATGGGTACCATACACGATCGGTTGGTCTGATGAAAACCATCCATCGGACGGTTTTCATCAGTCAAACCGATCGTGTGTACGGGGCTTAACTGTATCAAGAGGAGATCTTTGGACTTATAAGGATAATATTTCAACAACTCAGAACCTCCAAATTGAGGAATGTTGGCATATAACATCAGTGATAACCAAAAATAACTACTCTTCTAACCTCATATCTTTCAAAATATTAATAATATGTTTACCATCTTTATTTAAGAGGGAGTAGCAACTATAATTTTTTTATGTTATGCCTACCTTCCTTATATAGAGCCTACATATGTCCCAGCTGGAACTAAGAGATGTATTATTTTTGTGTTTTAAGTGAAATAAACGCTTTAAAGAGTCACAATTTTGAGTTTGTTCCTCTACTGGAATGTATGTGCCTCACATGAAAGTGGTTATGTTGGTGGTGATGGCTGAATCCGCATCCGAGTAATTTAGTGAGCCTTGTTAGCAACTGGTTGTTGGGACTACACACATGCTGCTTGACTTCCTTATATTAGTGGGGTAAAAGGATCTAATAAACAGTACTGTTTGACCCCTGGTGGTGGAATTAGTGCTGGTTCACACCAGAAAGCGGTAGGGAAACCCATGTCCCATGTGCGTTTCTCACATCATGTTCAAAACGCACTGTTGCGATCGGCAGTGGGTGTTAACTCAATGACAATCCAAACACAGGTCACAAAAGCGATGTGTTTGTCTGCACCAGATTGCATGGTACAGAAGTACCATGCAATCCGGTTTTCAATGGGTTTTCAAAAGTAGTGCATTTAAAATTAATAGGCTGAAGTCACACTGCACTGAACCACATGGGAAATGCACAGGAAGGTGCAGTGCATTCCTGTGTGATTCCTAGTGTGAACCGAGCCTAACAGAGGTGCTCTGCATTTCCTTACTAAGGGTGGAGGCACACTTTCACTGGGAGAAAAGCAAGGTGCGCCAAAAACCAAGAGCAGCAGAAGATGCAACGAATGGTATATTTAATTAAAATCAGCCAAATGGCTACTCACACTTATATAAAGATCAATAGGGATATAAAAGTATGATACTGTGGTCACTCAGCAGGTCCCCGATGGATGGTGGTGTGTAGATGTTAACACGTCTCGTTGTCTTGGAACCAGCATGGAACACATTTGGAGTCGCATCGGAAGTGACATCAGAACATGGAGATAATGTTTCAAAGCATCCACTTTTTCGTCAGATCTAAATGGCTATTGATCTAAGCAGTCTATATAGAGATTCACACGGAGCATGGACCAGAGGCAATATAACTTATTGTGAGAAAACATTAAAATACATGTTTATCTAAAATACATGTTAAATATTGACATTCCAATATCATGAGGCAAAACAAGGTATATATCTAAATGTAGGTATTTTTATTGATTTCTGTGTCTTGTAAGACAATCGGTAATGATCAACAATAAAGAAGCTAATGACTGTGGGTATAAATATATTTAAATAAGGGGTGTCTTATATGAGAGAGATATATTTACCAAAAATTATAAACTCATATTAGGTTATATTAAACTGTCACTCAACCCAGTAATATGAAAATAGTTCATCTGCCCCCCCCCCCCCCAAAGTGGCAACAGCTTATAAATCTTCTTTTAACTTTAAAATATACATCTGGTTTCCCGGCGCTGCATGGAGTAGCTGTCTCCCTCATCAGCTCCCGCAGCACAACCCTCAAAACAGCCTGTAAAACCTGCCCGACCCTCCACCGCTGCCCGCAGCCACTTCGGGTGACCCCCCACACATCCATTTACCGTTTTGTGGAAAAAACTGCCTGTGAACGCAGACGGCCCAGCCGCAAATCAATTCTTCAAAGTGACTGTATGTGAACTCATCAGTCACTATGAGTAGATGATGACCCTGGATGATGCCATCCTTCTGGAGGGAAAAAAAGATGAAGGAATTGTCAGGGCGGAGTTGAGCAAATCTTTCTGGGTTTTGGTTTGTGAACAGTTTTGTAAATCTTGCTCGAAGTTCACAAACTTTGTGGTGAATAGGGATGAGCTTCGAGTTCGAGTCGAACTCATGTTCGACTCGAACATTGCCTGTTCGCCCGTTCGCCGAACAGCGAACAAATTGGGGTGAAAAAAATCTATGGGAGAAATCTAAAGTGCTAATTATAAAGGCTTATATGCAAGTTAAATGCAAGTTATTGTCCTAAAAAGTGTTTGGGGACCGGGGTCCTGCCCCAGGGGACATGTATCAATGCAAAAAGAAGTTTTAAAAACGGCCGTTTTTTCGGGAGCAGTGATTTTAATAATGCTTAAAATGAAAAAATAAAAGTGAAATATTCCTTTAAATTTCGTACCTGGGGGGTGTGTATGATATGCATGTGAAGTGGCGCATGTTTCCCGTGCTTAGAACTGTCCCTGCAAAAAAAATCATTTTTGAAAGAAAAAAATGCATTTAAAACTGACTCGCGGCTATTAATGAATTGTCGGCTCCCGGCAATACATACAAAAGTCATTGATAAAAAAAAAAAAAAAAAGCGTGGGGGTTCCCCAGAATTCAATTACCAGGCCCTTCAGGTCTGGAATGGATATTAAGGGGAACCCAGCCGCAAATGAAAAAAAAAATTGACGTGGGGTTCCCCTAAATATCCATTCCAGGCCCTTCAGATCTGGCATGGATTTTAAGGGGAACTCCACCCCAAATAAAAAAAAAAAATGGCGTGGAGTCCCCCTAAAAATCCATACCAGACCCCTTATCCGAGCACGCAACCTGGCCGGCCGCAGGGGAAAAGGGGGGGACGAGAGAGCGGCCCCCCTCCCTCCTGAACCGTACCAAGCCACATGCCCTCAACATGGGGAGGATGTCCCCATGTTGATGGGGACAAGGGCCTCATCCCCACAACCCTTGCCCGGTGGTTGTGGGGGTCTGCGGGCGGGGGGCTTATCGGAATCTGGAAGACCCCTTTAACAAAGGGGACCCCCAGATCCCAGCCCCCCCCCATGTGAATTGGTAAGGGGTACATTGTACCCCTACCATTTCACGAAGAAAGCGTAAAAAAATGTTTAAAAAAACACACAAACACCTTGAAAAAGTCCTTTATTTAAAAAAAAAAAACATTCCAGCGGTGAAATCCAGTGTCCCGCGGCGATCCCGATGTCCAGCGCTGTCCTTCATTGGTTGTGCCTGAGCGGACCTGATGGGGAACTCGCTCTCAGTATTTTAAATGTATAGACCCGCCCCTTCTAAAGTTCCCCATCAGGTCCGCTCAGCGGACCAGATGCGGAACATGAGAAGGGGCGGGTCTATACATGTATTACCAAAGTGAGAGCAGTTCCCCATCAGGTCCGCCACCTCGGTATGTCGGACCCGCCTACGTCATTGGCTTGAGCGGGGAACTTCCTTCACTGTGTAATTTAAATTTACATAGTGAAGGAAGTTCCCCGCTCAAGCCAATGACGTAGGCGGGTCCGACATACCGAGGGGGCGGACCTGATGGGGAACTGCTCTCACTTTGGTAATACATGTATAGACCCGCCCCTTCTCATGTTCCGCATCTGGTCCGCTGAGCGGAACTGATGGGGAACTTTAGAAGGGGCGGGTCTATACATTTAAAATACTGAGAGGGAGTTCCCCATCAGGTCCGCTCAGGCACAACCAATGAAGGACAGCGCTGGACATCGGGATCGCCGCGGGACACTGGATTTCACCGCTGGAATGTTTTTTTTTTTTTTTTTTTTAAATAAAGGACTTTTTCAAGGTGTTTGTGTGTTTTTTTAAACATTTTTTTACGCTTTCTTTGTGAAATGGTAGGGGTACAATGTACCCCTTACCAATTCACATAGGGGGGGCCGGGATCTGGGGGTCCCCTTTGTTAAAGGGGTCTTCCAGATTCCGATAAGCCCCCCGCCCGCAGACCCCCACAACCACCGGGCAAGGGTTGTGGGGATGAGGCCCTTGTCCCCATCAACATGGGGACATCCTCCCCATGTTGAGGGCATGTGGCTTGGTACGGTTCAGGAGGGAGGGGGGGCGCTCTCTCGTCCCCCCCTTTTCCCCTGCGGCCGGCCAGGTTGCGTGCTCGGATAAGGGGTCTGGTATGGATTTTTAGGGGGACTCCACGCCATTTTTTTAAAAAATTTGGGGTGGAGTTCCCCTTAAAATCCATGCCAGATCTGAAGGGCCTGGAATGGATATTTGGGGGAACCCCACGTCAATTTTTTTTTTAATTTGCGGCGGGGTTCCCCTTAATATCCATTCCAGACCTGAAGGGCCTGGTAATTGAATTCTGGGGAACCCCCACGCTTTATTTTATTTTTTTATCAATGACTTTTGTATGTATTGCCGGGAGCCGACAATTCATTAATAGCCGCGAGTCAGTTTTAAATGAATTTTTTTCTTTCAAAAATGACATTTTTTGCAAGGACAGTTCTAAGCACGGGAAACATGCGCCACTTTACATGCATATCATACACACCCCCCAGGTACGAAATTTAAAGGAATATTTCACTTTTATTTTTTCATTTTAAGCATTATTAAAATCACTGCTCCCGAAAAAACGGCCGTTTTTAAAACTTCTTTTTGCATTGATACATGTCCCCTGGGGCAGGACCCGGGTCCCCAAACACTTTTTAGGACAATAACTTGCATGTTAGCCTTTATAATTAACACTTTAGATTTCGAACGTTCGAGTCCATTGTATTTAATAGGGTTCTAAAGTTTACACGAACATTTTGTCTGTTCGCAGGTTCTGGTGCGAACCGAACAGGGGGGTGTTCGGCTCATCCCTGGTGGTGAATCCCACTGAAGTATGTCTTTGTTTGCAATACTCTGTGGATAGAGGTTCCTCAAATAAAGAGTACTGACTTTTAATAAACAGCAAGGAGTGGTGATACAACTCAAGAGCTATAGCTATACTAACACATAGTGATCAGAGCTAAAAATAGCCACTGATTACTGTATAAATGGTACTGGCAGGGAAGGGGTTAACACTAGGGGTTGATCAAGGGGTTAAGTGTTCTCTAGATATGTGTTTCTAACTGTGGGGGGAGTGTACTGACTGGGAGTACAGAGAGATTGCTGTTGCTAATCACTAGAAACAGACAAACTCTCTCTACTCCCCTGTCAGAATGGGGATCTGTTTGATTACATTAACAGATCTCCGTTCTGGCTCTCTGTGGAGCGATTGCGGGTGGCCAGTGGACATTGCAGCTGCCGACCATGCGCATCGACTCCGGCAATGTGCCGGCAATAGCTATTAAAGGGACAGACGTACAGTTACGGTTATTCGTGCAGCTGGACCAACCTGCTGCAGTATAACTACGGAGGCTGGTCAGCAAGCAGTTAAACAATGAACATTGATTACATTTTTCTTATTGTACCAGCAAGACAAACGTATTCATATGAGGGACTCGTCTCTAAAGATGTCAGACCTACATCCAAAAAGATGTGTGGAGCTATATCAAATCAATCATTTAGAGCCAGACACATCATGTGTTTGCGTTAGCAGGTGGAAATGTAGATTACTATGAATGCAGGGTTTCCACATATGCTCCCAGAAACTCTGCATGTAAGAATTTGGGCTTGGGTGTCGTTAAATATTTTCTGGGTGGTCAGATTGAAAGTAGGTGTGATCGTACATTAGTTGGGGTGTGTACATAGGTTACGAATGTGTAGGTGGCAAGTTGCATAGGGGATACAGAAAGTAGAGATCTGTACGGGGGTACAAAGAAGGAAGTGGAACTATAAAGATAGAAGATGAGAAGGGAGGTGGGATTGGGGGGAATGCTTGGCAAGGAGAAAAAAAAAGGAGGGGAGGGGGGTGGCAAGAGTGGCCAACTGTGCGATCTGGGATATAGATATGGTAGACAGGGATGGGGGTTCCTGCCTTCACCCTTGCCCTCTGTTTTGGGAGGTGCTCTGAATATGTTGTTGAGCGCATCTTATACTGACAGGGAAAGATTGCAATTTAAACCTGAAATGTTTGGACTACAGATCTTTGATCCTGTATGGATTTGTATGTATTTTTTTAAATATTATTTTGGAATGTTTATTATGATCATACATTCATAAGGTCTATGCAATCATTCTGTGACATAAACTGGATTTACTATGAGTGTTTGTAGTAGTTTACAGTATATAGGGGAGCATGGTGATATCTCTTTGGTCTTCCTATATTATAGCATTACCACACACTGTATTGTTACATTAGAAATAAGACCTATGGGTGTAGTTAGTACACCACAGCAGTGGTACACAATTTATGGATCAGAATCATTTGTAAAACAAGAAATAATGTTGGGGTAAAATAATCATTCAGCTGGTCTTTAGCTGCATTTTTGGGTCCAAATACATATAAATATTTGTGACACCATGGCTAAATAAAAAGACTCACTGCAAAAGAGCAGCTTGGCTTTTACATCATAGACAATATGAGTTCATTTTGTGATGTCAATCATTTTACATATCTAAATCCCATATTCTTTTGCGTCCTCATCATTATGACACTATTGAGAGATGCTGAATTGCAGCTCTACTCTCACGGGGTTCAATAAACATCAAGATGCCAGCCCCTCTTTTCTGTTTATGAAATGAAGGCAGCATGTAGAATGGACAGAGGCTTTAGAGAATAAATCTATTATAAAATAATTAGTGGTTCTAATATTTATGTAAAATAACACACAGTAAAATAAATTATGCATTAGGAGTATCACATGTGTGCTTTATATAAATTTGTTGAAGTTGATATGCGTGTTAAAGACATATAAGACCCATCAGTTACGTTTTGTATGTAGAGTTGACTAAAGTAAAATTTTTCTTACACTAGAAATGCAATTACTGCAAAAAATAATAATAATAATAATACTAATAAAATGGGGAGGGGAATAAATGCAGCAGATTTGCTTTCATAACATCATCTTACAATTGTTCATTTGCTTTTGTTATATGTTTCTGTCAGCATAATAATTATTATTTCTTTTTTATTTTTGCTTTACTTTAAAAATGTAAATTGTATCCAAGCTTTTTTAGTTTTGTATAGAGTGAGGAAGCATTAGAACCAACATCAGGTTATTATTGCTGTTCAGTGAATATGAAGTAAAACATTTCTTCATTCCAGATCATATTCTTCTGAACATCGCCCAACATATGGTACCTGACTTGCTTAGTTGTCTTTTATTATAAACAATGGATGTTGTTACAGTTGCATGGACCCTTGGTTTGACTGCTATGCTCTCTTTGTATGTATATCGAAATAGCAAACTCTAATCCTCTAAATCATATTTGTCTCAATGATGTCTTTAAATGTCATTGTTGTGGGATGTATCTTTTTCTTTGTTTACCATGCACCAAGAACCTTAGTCAATGTTGATAGTGTTTTGTTTATCAAAAATCATGAACAAGGAACATCTCGTTGTTCTCTATTCAATAGTTTATAGTGCTGCTGTAAGAAAAACCTACCGTATATACTCGAGTATAAGCCGAGATTTTCAGCCCTTTTTTTGGGGCTGAAAGTCCCCCCCCTCGGCTTATACTCGAGTCATAGAAATTTTTACATTGTAAATATTACCTGTAAAGAAGTTGCGGTTGCGGCGTCCATCGTTCGAATTCCGCGGCGTCCATCATTCAAATTCCGCGGTCTCTTCCTGTTTCCTTACTTGATAGGCGAGTCTCAGCAGACACTCTCCGCCTATCACGAACGTTCTCTCATCCTCAGTTTTCCAGCAGACGTCTGTGATTGGCGGTACACCCAACACAGTGTCTGCTGGGAAAACTAAGGATGAGAGAATGATCGTGATAGGCGGAGAGTGTCTGCTGAGACTCGCCTATCAAGTAAGGAACAGGAAGAGTGCGCAGAATTTTGAACGATGGACGCCGCGGAATTCGAACGATGGACGCCGCAGCCGCAACTTCTTTACAGGTAATATTTACAATGTAAAAATTTATATTTACAGGGAACAGCGAGCTAGGGAACAGTGGGGCATCGGCTTATACTCGAGTCAGTAAGGTTACCCAGTTTTTTTGGGCAACATTAGGTACCTCGGCTTATACTCGAGTCGGCTTATACTCGAGTATATACGGTAAATTTCATAACTTAAATATGTTATCTAGCAATAATTAAATGTATGCTTCTTATGTATTCACAATATTTATCAAGCCTGGCTTTGAATATTGACTGTTTAATTCCTTAATTGTATAATATGTCTGGTGCATGAGAAAGATTGGTAAGGAATGGATGCATGGAAGGAGAAAGGGTGCAATGAATGAATGAATAGATGGATGGAGGATTGGAAGTATAAAGAGATGTGGAAAATAGCACAGCGTTCTCTCTTCATTCATATGCTGTCTTGTTTCTTCATTTGCCAAAATGTCTGTTTAAGAAATACACATTTTGAATAAACAGGTTTACTTTTTTTTACAGAATTCTCATAGTACATCTTAAAGGGGGCCTCCTTTACATATACCTCTTTAGTGTCAATGCTGAACTCCTAGTTTTTTCTTTACCTTCTCATCTAATATCATAAAAGATTGTTGCACTGCTGAGCTAAAAGATAGTAGCAGCCAACAGAGTCATGGTCCTCCATGTATTTTTAATCATATCTATCTCTTTAGCTCCCCAAATAAAACATTACTATTGCAGCATATTGTTGGGAGTAATTAACTGTTTGCATCAAATAAGCCTAAATTATTCAACCCTACTAACGCCCCTTACCACTATCAACTTCTTGACTTTTATTGTGAAAAAGCGCTACTGTTGCCACCTCATCTTCAATCTCTATTATTGTTACCTCTTGTCCTGTGTGGGCCTTTTTTACTGCTGAACATCCTGCCCCTGCCCCCTGTATTCCTGTACTTTCTGCCCCCTGTGCATGTTTTGCTCTGAATCCTCAGCCTTCTGTATTAATCCTTCATCTTCTCCTCCACTGCTTCTCTCATGTATGACCTGTTCAAAAGCTAAAGCTTGTTACTGGTGTTACCATCTGCCATCATAACAAACCACCTCAAATCCACATCCAATACCATCTGTGACCCCTTGGGGTAAATTCTACCTAAGTGCCCGTACCAGTGAACACAAAGTATGTGAGGTAAAATCTCTTTATCCAGGATACAATCAACAATATAAGCCTAAAATGGAATAAATTAATACCTACTCATCAAAATAGATGACTTCTTGAATTTTCACTTAGAGGTTATGTCCTTTACTAGTGAAACTGAGTAAACTTTGTCAAGATTCGAATCTCTTTATAAATGTGTAGGCTGTAATATGATGGGACTTTTTCTCTGATACCACACACATTCAATTCTAATTAGTGATGAAAAGTGTTATCTTAAAATCCAGTTTTTTAAGATAACAATGCAAAAATTCATATTTCAATTCTGGGTGGCCACTTGTTGGTAAATTATCTGCCGGCTTCTTTTTTACTTTTATACTTTTAGTGGACATACAGTATCTCACAAAAGTGAGTACACCTCTTACAGTATTACAACATGATAATGACCCCAAACACAACTCCAAGATGACCACTGCCTTGCTAAAGAAGCTGAGGGTAAAGGTGATGGACTGGCCAAGCATGTCTCTAGACCTAAACCTTATTGAGCATCTGTGGGTCATCCTCAAATGGAAGGTGGAGAGGAGCATAAGGTCTATAACATCCACCAGCTCTGTGATGTCATCATGGAGGAGTGGAAGAGGACTCCAGTGGCAACCCATGAAGCTCTGGTGAACTCCCCAAGAGGGTTAAGACAGTCTTGAAAAATAAATTGTGGCCACACAAAATATTGACACTTTGGGCCCAATTTAGACATTTTCACTTAGGGTGTACTCACTTTTGTTGCCAGCGGTTTAGACATTAATGGCTGTGTGTTGAGTTATTTTGAGGGGACAGCAAATTTACACTGTTATACAAGCTGTACACTCACTGCTTTACATTGTAGCAAAGTGTAATTTCTTCAGTGTTGTCACATGAAAAGATATAATAAAATATTTACAAAAATGTGAGGAGTGTACTCACTTTTTTGAGACTGATGCACAGTCTATTTACCTTTAATAAATCAACCCCAGTGCCATACTGCTTTTTTATTTGGATTTTCCATAATGAAGAGTAAACAAATAATCAGAGAATACAATCTCATAAGACTGACACCTTTATTATGATCCCATGAAATTGTGTGGACAAGCAAACTTGAACGTTATCAGGCTCAGCCAAAATTGCTATTTCAGCCTTTAATGAACACCTGGGCTGTAGTAATAAATAGAGGAATTAACTTTAAAACTTTTAAATCTGATCCACCTATTATTTGTCCAATTTTCTCTACAATTGGGTTATGGCATCAATGTCTGTTGTGATTTCTGACTTGGTATTAAAATGTAGATTTTTTTAGCGTAGTATTACCTTTGGTCTAGACGGAAACTGTAGTTATTGACAGTATTAGCCTAGACTGTGAGGAACTCTTTGATATTAGGACTGTTATGACAGATTATGCCTGAGTTTATAACTAGGAGGAGTTCCAATCACAGGAGGTACAGTAAATACTAGTCAAGACCAGTACATATTCTTACTGGAGAGCCTTGGTTGGCTTAGAGGCAGAAAGACACAGTACCTTCAGCGTAAAAGCCAGAGAAGCCAGTCACTGACAGTATAAGCTTAGACTATAAGGGACCCTTTAATCTTGAGGCTGTTATTACAGGGTGAGCCCAAATCTATACAGGAGCCACAGTGGATACTAGTCAAGACCTAGAATGAGTTCCTAGTGGACAGCCTGGTTTGGTTTAGGGTCAGATAGACTCAGTACCCTCAGCAGACAGCCAGACCTGCCATAATCCTTAGATACTGAGACTAGGAGTGAGACTAGGAGTGGTTTAAGTCATGCATATTCAGTAAAATAGGGATTTTTTCTCTGTTTCTGTTGACTGTGTGTACAAAAATCATTGCTGATGCCATTTGCCAACCAACAAACACTAATCCTCCCTTAAAATAAACACATACACACAGTCAATACATTTTATAAAAGTTGAATAAAAGCTAAGTTTTAATACCAGTGGCCTTGTGCATGGGGTAACACACCCTTAGTCAGTAAAAAGTATTTCATTGCCAGTATAGGTATTATCTCCTTGTACTTAATGCAGTAGTCAGTAAAAAGGGATTTCTGAATGTTTTCATTTTTATCCTTTTATAGGTCCTTCAAAACCAGAGGAAAATATATTCTCTTGAGCAGATATTAGCTTTAAGTAAAGCATGGGTTTATGGCAATCCCAAATTATCCACTGTTTTGGGACCAACTCACAATAATGTATTACCTGACTTTTTGGTCATGTCAGGTGGCTTAGAATGGTCAATAATGGGGGTTTTGTTATGATAACGACCCCTCCTACCACAAAGGTAGGGTTCTCCGCAGCCATTGTCAGTGTTAGTTGGGATCAGATAGGGGGGAGCTGATATTCTGAGTTTAGGAAGACATAGTTCTGCTAAACAGTGTTATATAATTCTATATAGAGTACTATACTGTGCTTTTTTGTGTTGCATTTTTCAGAGAGCGATAGTTGTTTTTATGTCATGCTTACTTCCCTTCAACATTGGAAGATATCTAGAAGTCGCATCAGCACAGAACTATCGGAAACCATTGGGACTCAGGTACACCCATTTACTGTCTGGAGTAGTCTGGCCAGAAGTGGTATTCATGTAAGAACTGTGGCCAAAAAGCCATACTTCTAACATGGAAACAAGGCTAAGTGACTCAACTACGCAGAAAAATACAGGAACTTGGGTGCAGAAAACGGCAGTAGGTGCTCTAGACTGATGAGTTAAAATTTGAAATTTTCAGCTGTAACAGTAGGGAGTTTGTTTGTCTAAGGGCTGGAGAGCAGTACAATAATGTTGGAAGTTCCCTGCAAGTCTGGGGTTTGCATTTCTGAAAATTAAGTTGGAGATTTGGTCAGAATCAATGGTGTCCTGGTGTCTGAGAAATAAAGGCAGATACTCATCCATCATGCCATACCATCAGGAAGGCATGTGATTGACTCCTTTTTTTTTCTTCAGCAGAAAAACAATCCCAAACATGTCGCTAATGTCATTAATAACTATCTTCAGTGTAAAGAAGAACAAGGAGTCCTGGAAATGATGGTTTGGCCCCAACAGAGCCCTGATCTTACAGTCTGGTATTACATGAAGAGACAGAAGGATTTGAGGCAGCCTACATCCACAGAAGATATCTAGTTAGTTCTCCAAGATGTTTGGAACAACCTACCTGTTGAGTTCCTGCAAAATCTGAGCGCACAAGCACTGTGTGTACTTAGAAGAATTGATGCTGTTTTGAAGGCAAAGGGTGGTCACACCAAATATTGATTTGATTCGAATTTCTCTTCTGTTCATTTTTTTTCTATTTTTTTCCATACAAATAAACGATTAACATTTCTTTTTCTGAAAGCATTCTTCATTTACAGCATTTTTTTCACACCTGCCTAAAACTTTTCTTGAACACATACCTGTATATATTTATGTGTGATATTGGTAATGATTATACAAAAATAGTGAGTTATGCTATAAATTTATTGATATGATCCAATTACTAATTACAAATTAGTTTTCCACTTTATTCCTCAACCCACAGCCAAACACTTTATAACTAGAGTTTTAAAAAAAGGTGTGACATTTAGTTGTCCTTTATTACTATCCTACCTTCATCAGGCTTTAAATTGCCTAGTGAATTCATTTTAAGGACAACTAGTTTTCAGCATGGGAATAGTATATTTTAATGCTTCTGGAGAGTGTGACAGCAGGAAGGTAAAGTCACCTGGTTGCATCCAGGGGGGTAGATATATTTCACCCAGATTCAGGCTTTACGCCGACTTATACAACTAGGTGGAGAGTTGTATAAGCCCAGCTAAGGCTAGTGGGCTCATGGATGACTCATACCTCTAGGGAGAGTGTGGGGCGTCGTGCAGACAGGGAGTTGATGAGACCAGCTGAAGCTTGTCAGCTCATTTAGGCCTCTATAAGAACTCTCAGCTTCATTAGGTGTTAGCTCATGCCTGGACCCAGACCTGTGTGGACTGTCTAGGGAGAGTGAACCCCTGTGTGGTGAGACAAAGCCTGTGTGGCTATTTGCTTGGACATTTAAAACCAGGGACTTAGGGACTAGGACAGCACTAGGCTGATCCCAGTTGTTAGTTAGGAAACCTGTATGTTTAGTCAGAGGTCAAGTTGACCAGGATTTATTTTGTTTATGTTTCTTTTGGCTTTGCTGTGTTTTGTCACTGTAAATAGAAAATAAACCGCACCTTTTTTTTGATTTTGAAAACCACAACCTCCGTTTGCTGGGCCTGTTTTTGGGTGGGGAGCCCATCCCGGGGGTCACACACACCCGCTGCCGAGCTAACCCCCTCACAGTTGGTGGAGAACCAGTGGCAGTTTTTTTTAAGCCAGCATGGAGGAGATACTTAAGCAGCTGGCTCTAGCAAATGCCAATCAACAGCAGACAAATGCAGGTTTGCAAAAGAGCCTTGCAGCTCAACAACAGAACTTCGCAGCCCAGCAGCAAGCTCATCAACAGAGCCTTGCAGCCCAGCAGCAAGCTCACCAACAGAGTCTGGAAGCTCAGCAACAAGCCCAGCAGCAATCTGAGGCCCGCTTCATAGACCTGTTACAGAAGCAAGAGCAGAGACTACAACAAATGGAAGCAGTAATGCAGCAACGTCCGCAGACCAGTGAGGAAAGCCGTCCCACTAATACCGCGTCCTTTGGGGTGAGTCGTTTATTGACAAAAATGACTGGAGAGGATGATCCAGAGGTATTTTTGACCACATTTGAAAGGACTGCTGAAAGAGAAAAGTGGCCTGAGGAGCAGTGGGCTGGACTGGTGGCTCCTCTGTTAACTGGTGAATCGCAGAAGGCTTACTATGACCTAGAGCCTGACCAAGCAAAAGACTATGTGATGCTAAAAGCTGAGATATTGGCAAGGCTGGGTGTCACCCAGGCTGTCCGGGCTCAGCGTGTGCATAACTGGACTTTCCAGCTTGGAAAACCCCCCAGGTCTCAAATGTATGATCTCATTCACCTGAGCAGAAAGTGGCTACAGCCAGAGACTTTGTCCGCACCAAAGATTGTGGAACGTGTTGTAATGGATCGGTTTTTGAGAGCTCTTCCTACTGCCATCCAAAAGTGGGTAAGCCATGGAGACCCAGAGACGGCCGATGGTCTTGTGGATCGTGTGGAGAAATACTTGGCTACAGAGAACCTGACGGCCTCTTCCAGAGACACTCGGACTTTCCACCCTAAGACCAGACCATCCCCAGGGGCGGATAAGAGGATTCCAAGGGGTAAGGGTGGAGAGAGTGAGAGGGTGGGAGCTCTACCCCAAGTTTGGCGAGAACAGCCTGGGAAATCAGCGGCTCAAGAGGCGGCAAGAAGGATCGTTTGCTACCGCTGCCGGCAAGCGGGACATATTGCAGCCAATTGCCCGGTTGTGGAGGAACCCATGCAGTGTGACTTTCTGACGGGCAGACGTCAGTCGCTGTGTGCGACAGTCGCATGCACTGCCATTCGAGGAACTGAGAAACATTTATGCAAAATGTGTGTTAATGGTAGAAATGTTGTGGTATTGCTGGATTCAGGTAGCCTTGTGACCCTGATAAAGGCTGAGTTAGTTAAAACAGAGGTCTCTGGGAATAGCAAGGTAGCTGTTATTTGTGTGCATGGGGACACCCGAGAGTATCCAGTGACTACAGTGTGTTTCGAGACCCCCAAAGATACCCTCTCTCATCCAGTGGGCTTAGTATCTCAGTTACCGTATGACGCCATTGTGGGAAGGGATTTTCCGAAGTTCTGGGAACTGTGGGATGATCCTGAGCCCCCCACTGGTGCCCCTATGTACCAGGAATGTGATAGCCAGAACTCCCCTGAGAGTGGTGAGGACTCTCCGGAATTTCCCTTATCAGTATTGGCAGGGGAGACTCAAGAAACTGGAGAGGAGCCCACCTCCTCAGACGAAAACCTACCGTCTGTGGAGTTTTCTGATCTTGAGGTTCACAGGGAAAACTTTGCCACAGAACAGTTGAAAGACCCCGCCCTAATAAAGGCACGGGAAAACGTAGTGAAAATAGATGGCGAGTTAGTGAACCCAGATAATACCTGCACTTACCCATACTTCAGCGTAGAGAAGGACCTACTGTATCGGGTGGCAAAAAGGGCAGAAGAAACCGTTGAGCAGCTTGTGGTGCCCAAACCTTACAGGAAGTTGGTGTTGGAGTTGGCCCATGGGCACATTCTTGGAGGTCATCTGGGGACAGAGAAAACCCGAGAGAGGGTATTACAGAGATTCTATTGGCCGGGGGTGATGAAGGACATAGAAAATTATTGTTCCTCCTGCCCTGTGTGTCAGAGGTCGGCCCCGATGCCACATTTCCGTAGCCCGCTGGTCCCTCTACCCATCATTGAGGTCCCGTTTGAGAGGATCGCCATGGATTTGGTAGGTCCTATAATCAAGTCCGCTAGGGGGCACCAGTACATATTAGTTATAATGGACTATGCCACCCGTTATCCAGAAGCGATCCCTCTCCGAAATACCTCGGCCAAAACCATAGCCAAAGAGCTATCTCTTGTGTTTAGCCGGGTGGGTATTTGTAAAGAACTGCTTACGGACCAAGGTACACCCTTTATGTCCCGGGTTATGAAGGAGCTGTGTAAATTGTTCAAAGTGACGCAATTACGTACATCTGTGTATCACCCCCAAACCGATGGGCTGGTTGAAAGATTCAACAAAACCCTAAAACAAATGTTGAAGAAAGTGGTGGATAGAGATGGAAAGGATTGGGACTGTCTACTTCCTTATCTGATGTTTGCTATTAGGGAGGTGCCCCAATCCTCTACGGGATTCTCCCCCTTTGAGTTACTGTATGGGAGACACCCAAGAGGGCTGTTGGATATTGCCAAGGAAACTTGGGAAAGTGAGAGTTCTCCCCACAGGAGTGTGATTGAGCATGTCGCCCTGATGCAAGACCGAATTGCACAGGTAATGCCCATCGTGAAGGAACATTTGGCCCAAGCGCAGTTAGCACAGCAGAGAGTGTACAACCGTGGAGCCAAGACCCGTACCTTTTCCCCGGGGGATAGGATACTGGTACTTGTCCCTACGGTTGAAAGTAAATTCCTTGCCAAATGGCAAGGCCCCTATGAGATAATGGAAAAAGTGAGCGAAGTGAATTACAAGGTCAGACAACCAGGAAGGCGAAAGCCCGAACAGATCTATCACGTTAATCTGTTGAAAGCCTGGAGGGATAGAGAGTCCCTAGTCGCAGACACTTGGTCACCAGCTCAAACTGGTTGCGTGATTCCTGAGGTTGGAATAGCAGCCACCTTGTCACAACCCCAACAACAGGAGGTTAAGGAGTTTGTGCTTCGCAACAAGGAGGTATTCTCTGAGCTGCCGGGACAAACATTTGGGGTAGAGCATGACATCATTACCCCGCCAGGTGAAAGGGTGAAGTTAAAACCATATCGGATCCCAGAGGCCCGACGGGAGGCAATACGGGAGGAAGTACAGAAAATGCTTAACTTAGGGGTGATAGAGGAGTCCCAAAGTGATTGGTCTAGTCCCATTGTGTTGGTGCCTAAACCGGATGGGAGCTGGCGATTTTGTAACGATTTTCGTCAGTTGAACAAAGTTACAAAATTTGACACCTACCCCATGCCACGTATAGATGAGTTGATCGACCGGCTGGGAACAGCCCGATACATGACGACTCTTGACCTCACAAAAGGGTATTGGCAAATCCCCCTGGCCAAATTGGCCAAAGAGAAAACCACATTTGTAACCCCAGACGGGGCGTTCCAATATAAAAGAATGCCGTTCGGGTTACAGAATGCGCCGGCCACATTCCAGCGGAAAATGGACCAGATGCTGAGGCCCCATCGGAAGTATGCTGCGGCTTACCTGGATGACGTAATTGTCCATAGCACAGATTGGGCCTCACATCTGCCAAAAGTGCAAGCAGTCCTGGACTCTGTTCGGGAAGCGGGGTTTACGGCTAACCCCAAGAAGTGTACCATTGGGCAGGAGGAGGCCAAATATCTTGGGTACACCATTGGGAGGGGAGTAATAAAACCCCAACTCAACAAAGTCGAGGCCATCCAGAGTTGGCCACGTCCCAACAGCAAGAAGCAGGTACGAGCCTTTCTGGGAATCGCTGGGTATTATCGGCGATTCATTCCCCACTTTGCTTCTAAGGCTGTGCCCCTAACCAACCTAACGAAGGGGAAAGGGTCGGTCATGATTAAATGGACCCCCGAGGCTGAGGCAGCATTCCAATTCTTGAAACAAGCCTTATGTAGCCAGCCAGTGTTGTACTCACCCGACTTCTCTAAAGACTTTGTCGTACAAAGTGATGCGTCAGATGTGGGGTTAGGAGCAGTATTGTCCCAGGTCTGGAACGGGGAAGAGCACCCAGTCATTTACCTCAGCAGGAAGTTGAAGTCCCATGAGGTAAATTACGCCACCGTTGAAAAGGAGTGTTTAGCGGTGAAGTGGGCTCTAGATTCCCTTCGGTAGTACCTGCTAGGTAGGCACTTTGACATGGTTACGGATCACGCTCCGTTAAAGTGGATGGCTCAAAACAAGGAAACAAATAGAAGAGTGAATAGGTGGTTCCTGGCCCTCCAGGAATTCAACTTCACAGTAAAGCATCGCCCTGGCGTTCAAATGGGGAATGTGGATGCTTTGTCTCGAGTACATGAATGCCTGATTGCTGGTGTTCCAACCCCGAGGTTAAAACAAGAGGGGGGGGTATGTGACAGCAGGAAGGTAAAGTCACCTGGTTGCATCCAGGGGAGTAGATATATTTCGCCCAGATTCAGGCTTTACGCCGACTTATACAACTAGGTGGAGAGTTGTATAAGCCCAGCTAAGGCTAGTGGGCTCATGGATGACTCATACCTCTAGGGAGAGTGTGGGGCGTCGTGCAGACAGGGAGTTGATGAGACCAGCTGAAGCTTGTCAGCTCATTTAGGCCTCTATAAGAACTCCCAGCTTCATTAGGTGTTAGCTCATGCCTGGACCCAGACCTGTGTGGACTGTCTAGGGAGAGTGAACCCCTGTGCGGTGAGACAAAGCCTGTGTGGCTATTTGCTTGGACATTTAAAACCAGGGACTTAGGGACTAGGACAGCACTAGGCTGATCCCAGTTGTTAGTTAGGAAACCTGTATGTTTAGTCAGAGGTCAAGTTGACCAGGATTTATTTTGTTTATGTTTCTTTTGGCTTTGCTGTGTTTTGTCACTATAAATAGAAAATAAACCGCACCTTTTTTTTGATTTTGAAAACCACAACCTCCGTTTGCTGGGCCTGTTTTTGGGTGGGGAGCCCATCCCGGGGGTCACACACACCCGCTGCCGAGCTAACCCCCTCACAAGAGTTAAGTGTTAAGGTCTAATTTTGGAAGTTGGGTTAACCTCCCTGGCGGTATGATTCTGTCTGGAATTATGTACCAAAAGCGGTACAATTATTTTGCATGGAAATTTGGTGTTATGTATTGTAGGCCTGCAATTCTTAGTATTACTTACTTAACCACTTGACAACTGGGCACTTAAACCCCCTTCCTAACCAGACGAATTTTCAGCTTTCGGTGCTCTCACATTTTGAATGACAATTACTCAGTCATGCAACACTGTACCCATATGAAATTTTCGTCCTTTTTTTCACACAAATAGAGCTTTCTTTTGGTGGTATTTGATTGCCTCTGGGTTTTTTTTTTTTTGTGCTATAAATGAAAATAGACCGAAAATTTTGTAAAAAAATGAATTTTTCTTAATTTCTATTATAAAATTTTGCAAATAAGTAATTTTTCTTCATAAATTTGGGAAAAAATGTATACTGCTACATATCTTTGGTAAAAATAACCGAAATTAGTGGATATTATTTAGTCTGGGTGAAAGTTATAGGGTCTACAAGCTATGGTGCCAATCACTGAAAATGTATCAATTTGATTACACCTGATGTACTGACAGCCTATCTCATTTCTTGAGACCCTAACAAGCCAGAAAAGAACAATTACCCCCCAAATGACCCCTTTTTGGAAAGTAGACATTCCAAGGTAGTTAGTAAGAGGCATAGTTAGTTTTTTGAGGTTGTCATTTTTTCTCACAATTCTTTGCAAAATGAAGATTTTTTTTATTTTTATTTTTTTTCACACCAAATTGTCATTATAACAGGTTATTTCTCTCACATGGCATGTACATTCCACAAATAACACCACAAAATATATTCTGCTACTCCTCCTGAGTATGGCGGTACCACATGTGTGAGACTTTTATACAGCCTGCCCACATACAGAGGCCCAACATTGAAGTAGCCCCTTCAGGCGTTCTAGGAGCATAAATTACACATCTAATCTCTCAACCACCTATTACACTTTTGAAGGCCCTGGAGCACCAGGACAATGGAAACGCCAACAAAGTGACCCCATTTTGGAAAGCAAACACCCCAACGTATAATCTATGAAGCATTATGAGTCTTTTGAGCTGTTCATTTTTTTCCAGAAGTTTTTGGAAAATGTGGAAAAAAAATGAAAACGCATTTTTTTTACACAAAGTTGTCCATTTATAAGATATTTCCAACACATAGCATGTACATAGCAAAAATTACACCCCAAAATATATTCTCCTACTCCTCCTGAGTATGGCGGTACCACATATGTGAGACTTTTACACAGCTTGGCCACATACAGAGGCCCAACATTGAAGTAGCAACTTCAGGCGTTCTAGGAGCATAAATTACACATCTAATCTCTCAACCACCTATTACACTTTTGAAGGCCCTGGAGCACCAGGACAATGGAAACGCCAACAAAGTGACCCCATTTTGGAAAGCAAACACCCCAACGTATAATCTATGAAGCATTATGAGTCTTTTGAGCTGTTCATTTTTTTCCAGAAGTTTTTGGAAAATGTGGAAAAAAAATGAAAACGCATTTTTTTTACACAAAGTTGTCCATTTATAAGATATTTCCAACACATAGCATGTACATAGCAAAAATTACACCCCAAAATATATTCTCCTACTCCTCCTGAGTATGGCGGTACCACATATGTGAGACTTTTACACAGCCTGGCCACATACAGAGGCCCAACATTGAAGTAGCAACTTCAGGCGTTCTAGGAGCATAAATTACACATCTAATCTCTCAAACACCTATTACACTTTTGAAGGCCCTGGAGCACCAGGACAATGGAAACGCCAACAAAGTGACCCCATTTTGGAAAGCAAACACCCCAACGTATAATCTATGAGGCATTATGAGTCTTTTGAACTGTTCATTTTTTTCCAGAAGTTTTTGGAATATGTGGAAAAAAAATGAAAACACATTTTTTTTACACAAAGTTGTCCATTTATAAGATATTTCCAACACATAGCATGTACATAGCAAAAATTACACCCCAAAATATATTCTCCTACTCCTCCTGAGTATGGCGGTACCACATATGTGAGACTTTTACACAGCCTGGCCACATACAGAGGCCCAACATTGAAGTAGCAACTTCAGGCGTTCTAGGAGCATAAATTACACATCTAATCTCTCAAACACCTATTACACTTTTGAAGGCCCTGGAGCACCAGGACAATGGAAACGCCAACAAAGTGACCCCATTTTGGAAAGCAAACACCCCAACGTATAATCTATGAGGCATTATGAGTCTTTTGAACTGTTCATTTTTTTCCAGAAGTTTTTGGAAAATGTGGAAAAAAAATAAAAACACATTTTTTTTACACAAAGTTGCCCATTTATAAGATATTTCCAACACATAGCATGTACATAGCAAAAATGACACCCCATAATATATTCTCTTACTCCTCCTGAGTATGGCGATACCACATGTGTGAGACTTTTACACAGCCTGGCCACATAGAGGCCCAATATCCAGGAAGCACCATCAGGTGACCTAGGGACATAAATTACGCATCTAATTTCCTTACAATCTATCACATTTTTGAAGGCCCTTCATATTTCTAGCATATAGCATGTACATACCAAGAATTACACCCTGAACTACATTCTGCTGAGTAAATGGTAAACAAAAGATTACCTGTGGTTTTAGTAGTGCAATTGTCCACAGAAGGAGAGCCCTGATCCAGGCAGCAGGCAGGGACGTGGTCAGCGTCAGTGAATGTAATTGTCCAGGCAGCAGGCAGGAATATTGTCCATAGTCAGTACAGGCAGAGATACTGTCCATATACAGTCCAAGGTCAGTGCAAGTAGAGACATTGCCAGCAGTGCCAAAATATTGGTCCTGGTAGTAAGCAGGAACATGGTCCAAGTAGCAGGCCAGGAAAGAATGGGGACAGGGGTAGAGGCTTCTCCCACCCAAATCTCTTTGAAGCCTCCGAGTCTCCAGACCCTAATCCGGGAATGAGAAAACTAAAAAATTTGTTTTCTTCATCCAGAAAAACAATTCTGGAGCCCCTCACATATGTGAGACCCCTGTGTCCCCATTAGCATAGCAGGGTAAAAGATCAATCCAAGAGGCAGGCAAAAAACGTGGTCAAACAGTCCAGGGTCAGTTCCAGAGCAGGCAGAGGTAGGTACAGTTTAGGGTTAGGCAGAAGCGTGGTCGTATAACAAGCCAGGGTCAGTTCCAGAGCAGGCAGAGGTAGGTACAGTTTAGGGTTAGGCAGAAGCGTGGTCGTATAACAGGCCAGGGTCAGTTCCAGGGCAGGCAGAGGTAGGTACAGTTTAGCGTTAGGCAGAGGCGTGGTCGTTTAGCAGGTCAGGGTCAGTTCCGGAGAAGGCAGCGGTATGTACAGTGGCATAAGGGGTGTGGCGGTAAATGACAATTAGGTTTACCATACTTTCCTAATAATGTAGAAAAGTATGGTAACGACGGAAACATCGACCAAAACAAAGGCCTGGTTGGGAAGGACAATCGGGACAATAATACACAGTGTCTCTTCTAGTTCCTTCTTTGGAGCACACCCGGCATCTCTTCTGACGTTTTCGGCCTGTTTCATGGGGGGGGAGTTTATCAGGAAAGTGGCGTTCATGGAGTCTGCTCACTGAATCTGAGCGAATGCTTTCTGGTGGGTTTCAGGGTACAAAAGGGCTTCGATAATTTCTTCTTGGTACTGAAAATAAGATAAGGGGGTCCTTGTAGATTTACGGTAAATGACATAAGTATTGTAAAGGGCCATACTGAAAAGATATATGGAGACCTTTTTATACCAATAGCGGCTTTTTCTTGTGGGAAGATAGGGTTCAATCATCTGATCATTAAAATCGACTCCCCCCATGAACAAATTATAATCATGAACACATGCTGGTTTTTGGATAGGGCCGTTTCTTTTGGGGATTTCCACGTAGGTGTCGTTATGTATCGTTGAGAGCATGTGAACATTTCTTTTGTCCCTCCACCTGATAGCCAATAGCTCTTCATTCCGCAAAGACGCCGTCTCCCCTTTTCGTAGTCTTTCAGTAACGAGTCTTTGCGGGAAACCCTTCCTGTTGGCTCGCACTGTACCACACGCTGGAGTGCCCTTCCGGTAAAGGTTGCGGAAGAGGGGGATGCTGGTATAGTAATTATCCACATAAAGGTGGTAACCCTTTTCAAGGAGTGGATATATAAGCTCCCAAACAACCTTTCCGCTGGCACCGATGTACTCAGGACATTCAGGGGGATGCAGTTGGGAGTCCTTCCCTTCATACACCAGGAAGGCGTAAATGTAGCCAGTGACCCGGTCACATAGCTTGTAGATTTTAACCCCATATCGGGTCCTTTTGCTTGGAATAAACTGCTTGATGCCAAGCCTGCCTGTGAAGTGGACCAATGACTCATCCACGGATATATTTTGGTCGGGGATATATAACTGGGGGAATTTCTCCGAGAAAAAATTTAGAAGTGGCCGAATTTTAAATAATTTGTCATGTGATGGGTCATTTCGGGGAGGGCACTGGGTATTGTCATTGTAATGGAGAAAGCGCATTATCATGAGGTATCTGGATCTTGACATAATGGATGAAAAGACTGGCATGTGCTGGATGGGTTTGGAGGACCAATAGGAGTATACTTCATTTTTTTTTGAGAGCCCCATGTTGAACGTTAGGCCTAAAAATAATTTAAATTCCTCCACTGTCAATTCTCTCCACACATAGGGACGGGCATAACTTGAATCAGGGTTGTTAGTTATGAATTGTTGTGCAAAGAGGTTGCACTGGGTCGCGATGGAGGATAATAGGTCTTGGGTAAAAATTAAATTAAAAAAATCAATAGGGGCAAAATTCTCTGTGTTCACCTGAACACCTGGCTGGGCGGTGAAAGGGGGGATGTTTGCTGCTCCTGAATTGGGGGGAAGCCACAGAGGGTTTTCAAGGGCATAGGGAAGGCTGGCATGGGTCCTAACCCTTTGGGGCTGAGATGACACCCCGCTAGTTCTTGGCCTTTGCTGTAGTGGTACTTCATTTCTTGTGGATGGCACTGTGCTACTGGTGGATGGCACTGAGCTGCTGGTTGATGCCACAGCACTACTTGTGGTAGCCTGCTGATCCATGTCAGAACGCCTTCGTTTCCTGGGCACACTTTCCTCTTCCTCTGAATCTGTAGAAGACCCACTGCTTATAACAGGTTCATATTCTGAACCAGAATCAGACTCAGAGAGCTCGTCGCTGCTCTCGTCAGTCAAGCAAAGCTGTTGGTATGCCTCCTCAGCGGAAAATTTTTTTTTCGCCATACTGGTGACTGTGGGCTGTGGTGACAAACTGTGGTAGGAAAACTGGAACAGATATGGCTGCACTGATGGGTGCTGATGAGGCTGGTCTAATGAGGCTGCACTGCTGGGTTCTGATGAGGGTGCTGCTGGGTTCTGAGGAGGGTGCTTCTGGGTTCTGATGAGGATGCACTGCTGGTAACTGATGAGGGTGCAGATGAGCACAATAGTGGCGCTGATGTGGTACTGATGGCACCGATGGGGCACTGTAGTGGCACTAGGCACTGTAGTGGCACTGGTGGAGCACTGGCGGCACCGATGGGCACTGAAGTGGCAGAGGTGGCACTGATGAGCACTGGTGGCACTGATGAGCTTTGTAGTGACACTGATCAGCCTTGTAGTGACACTGATCAGCCTTGTAGTGACACTGATCAGCCTTGTGGTGGCACTGATCAGCCTTGTGGTGGCACTGATGGACACTAGTGGCACTGATGGGTACTCTGGTGGCACTGGTGGCACTGATGGGCACTGTAGTGGCACTGATGAGTATTTTTGTGGCACTGCTTACACAGATGGGTACTGTAGGGGAGCTGTAGGGGCGCTGATGGGTAGTGTGGGGCACAGATTGGCACTTGTGTGGCACTGTGTGGCACTGTGTGGCACTTAAGGGCACTGCTGAATATATATGAGACACTCACTGTTAAAAGGATCTCTCCTCTCCTCACACGCTGTATCGGTGTGAGGAGAGAAGAGAGCTGGACCTCTGTTTGACCCCAGTTTGTTTACATTCTGATCGCTCCCTCATTGGAGGGAGCGATCAGGTGGTAAAGAGCCGCTATCATTGGCTCTTCACCGCGATCCTTGTTGCAGTGGGAGCCGTGAACTCGGCGAGCACGGACACTTCCGCGAGCGCGCACCAGGGGGCGCGCGGGAAGCGCGAATGCACGAGGACGTCCCAGGGACGTGAGCTCAGGATAACTCGACCACTCTGTGGACGTCTTTTGTCCATGACGCGGTCGGGAAGTGGTTAAACCTGACCAAACAAGAGTCTAGTAGACATCCCGGGTATGATAAAGTTTTAAACACAAAATCATAAATTATAATATAATAAATACCTATAATTAATTATAACAAATAGTAATGTAATTATAATAAAAATTATTCAATAATATAATCAAATCAAAAACACTGAAATTTGCTCAGTTGCAGAACTGTCGCTGTCATTAGATTTAGTGTTTGATGATGAATTTCCCCACAAATCACTATCGCTCAATTCTGCAAGTGATTCTAATTTATTATCGCTGTTTTCTAGCTGGTCTAAAACCACTTTTGACATAAAGGGACACTTTTTGGTTGCTATGGACAATCTCCAGTTTCCAGGCAGAAAGAACAGTTTTTATAATATAAAACTGCATGCAGGGCACTGGACAGACCACTAGGGACAACGGGGGTGTGTAATTATTTGATACAGTACTGTAATCTGTAAGATTACAGTATACTGTATGTATACTGTGTGTTTCACTTTTTGAATTTGGCGCCAAACTCCGTCCCCGTGCGTCGCAACGTCGGCAGTGTGGATCGAGCGAGGAGACTGCTCGATCACATAGCGGGAAGACATTGCAGGATCCAGGGAAGAAGTTAAGTAACTTCCCTGTATCCTGCAATGCAATCCCGAGTCTGGCTCGGGGTTACCGCTCTTAGCATGAAAAACTCACCCCGAGCCCGACTCGGGATTACCGCTAAGGGGGTTAAGGGCCAAAAGCAAGTTAGATAGGAGTGTTGGGGCTACATTTAAGAGCATGTATACAGTACAGTTACTCCTCACTTAACGTCCAGATTCCGTTCCAACAACCAGGTCATTAAAAAATTGGTCGTTAAACAAGGAGCCACAAGTAATCAATATTTTAAGCATTCTTAACTACTGTACTGTATTGTGAAAAACAGGTTTAAACACAAAACTCCAGCTCAATAACATTGTTTTATTTTGCATAAGTACAGAACACAAATGAAAATTCTGTACTGTACTGTACAATATAATGATGTATAATGCGTCGTTCGGGTGGGGAGAGCTGGTCATAAGTCCGAGTGGTCATTAAACAGGTAAGTCGTTAAACGAGGAGTATCTGTATACATTATTATTTTAACAGTTTATTACTGCAGTGTTTACAATGTATAGAAGTTTTGTACATATTACATTTAAAAATGTTAGCCAGGTACTATTAGATATAAAATATTGAATGATTGATTGGTGACTTACACCTAGATAAACACAGACTCTGAGCAAAAGAAAAATGCATGCTAGGCTGTTTCTTAATCCATGTCACTTTGGAAATCCTTTTGCATGTATTACATGTTTAGGGTTTATTCACATGGGAAAAGGGGTTTGTACAGCATGAAGAAGTCTTCTGTGTTTCCAGCCAGGAGGTGCCCAGCAGTGGCAGATTTTGTGTACAGCTGCCTGTACAAATCAATAACAAGCAGTGGTTGTATGCTGGTAACTGCAAATCTGAGCATTTATACATGTACAGGGATGGACTAACAGCCCTGAACATAAACTGTCTGCCTAGGAACACAGATCTGTGGGAGCATCCCTATTGAAGTTCACCTGTCACTAATTGGGGCTACATTACATACCCCCTTTCCTAGGCTTAATACCTATTCACACAGTTTTTTCTAAGCATTTCAGCCACCTTTCCACTTTTCACCCCCCTTATAGATAGAGGTGCAACGGATCAAAAAACTCAAGGTTCGGATCGCTCCTCGGATCAGAGTCATGGATCGGAGAATTTTTCGAATCAGTGGGGGAGATGTGGAAATTAGTAATATCCACATCTCCCCCACTGTAATATCCACATCTCCCCACTGTAATATCCACATCTCCCCACTGTAATATCCACATCTCCCCACTGTAATATGATATTACAGTGGCGAGATGTGGATATTGCAGTGGGGAGATGTGGATATTACAGTGGGGGAGATTACTAATATCCACATCTCCCAACTAGTGATGAGCCGAACACCCCCGGGTTCGGTTCGCACCAGAACCCACGAACGGACAGAAAGTTTGCACGAACTTTAGAACCCTATTAAATACAATGGATGCGAACGTTCGAAATCTAAAGTGCTATTTATAACGACTAATATGCATGTTATTGTCCTAAAAAGGGTTCGGGAACCCGGGTTCTGCACCAGGGGACATGTATCAATCCAAAAAAAAGTTTTAAAAACTGCCGTTTTTCGGGAGCAGTCATTTTAATGATGCATAAAGTGAAAAAAAAAAAGTCAAATATTCCTTTAAATATCGTACCTGGGGGGTGTCTAAAGTATGCCTGTGAAGTGCCACGTGTTTCCCGTGTTTAGAACTGTCCCTGCACAAAATTACATTTCTAAAGGAAAAAAAGCCATTTAAAACTGCTTGCGGCTTTAATGTAATGTCTGGTCCCGGTAATATGGATGAAAATCTTTAAGAAAAATGGCATAGCTATCCCATCACAGCCCCCCCCCCCTACCCCAGCCCATTACCAGCCCCTTTGGGTCTTGTATGGATATTAAGGGGAACCCCGCACACAAAATAAAAAAGGCCCTATATACTCTGAACAGCCGTATACAGGCGGTGCATACAAGACAGGGACTGTAGGTTTGTTCTTATGTAGAATCTGTTTGTAATTTTGAACAGGTACATTGTTTAAGTGTAGCTCCAGCCAAAAAATCTATTTTTAAGCTTTTTGGAAAACATCACCCCTGTAACATTTGTTTTGCTGTCTGTGCAGTGTGCACCTGTTCAGAACAGTTCACCTCACTTTCCGTCCTAATGACAAATGTTTTTTGAAAATTTGTGGTTTTTATTGAAACAAGAATTGGTGATAAAGCATCAGTGGAGAGGAGACACTTTTTTTCCCATATTAACTCTTACAGGAGAGAATTTGCCTTCCTAGGGGTAGATTTCCTCTCACTTCCTGTTGTATCCTTCCGTTTGCAAGGAGGAGTCGTTTGTAAGTTGGATGTTTGAAAGTAGGGGCCTGCCGTATATACTCAGCTGAAATTTGCCCCTTACATGTTGGTGTTGCCACAACACTGTGAGCCCTCACAGTTACTCTTGGTGGGCGCATGAATGGGCCCTGCTGTGAATTATTAGATCAAGAATTGTAATTGCATGCCCCTGTTGAACAGGGGCTGAAAAATTGGGCCTTTGGTGGTGGTGGTGGTGGTGTTGACACAACACTGTAAGGCCTCACAGTTAGTCTTGGTGGGCGCAGGAATGGGCCCTGCTGTGAATTATTAGATCAATAATTGTAATTACATGCCCCTGTTACACAGGGGCAGAAAAATTGGGCCTTAGGCACTGGTGCCACAACACTGCAACCCCTCACAGATACTGCACTTGGAGCACAGCAATGAGCCCTGTTGCAAAGTATTGCATCAAAAATTGTAATTACATGCCCCTGTTAAACAGGGGATGAAAAATTGGGCCTTAGCCACTGGTGCTGGTGCCACGACACTGCAACCACTCCCAGATACTCTAGTTGGAGTGCAGGAATGAGCCCTGCTGCAAAGCATTGCATAAAAAATTGTAATAACACGCCCCTGTTAAACAGGGGCTGAAAAATTGGGCCTTAGCCACTGGTGGCGGCACCCAGAAACAAAAATGTTCTTCCAAGCTATCATCATCAATCAGATCATTGAGGAGGAGGAGGATAGTCAGTCAACATAACAGGACAGTCTCTCAGCATCAGCATCAGTCTTGAAGTGATGTGACATTTGAAAATAAATTAGTCTGTTATATCAGCTTCAGGTGTTTGGTAGCTGGTAGTGATCCAAGACTGGTTCATCTTTATGAAGGTCAGTCGATCAACAGAGTCGGTGGACAGGCGCACCCTGTGATCCATGACAAATCCTCCAGCAGCACTGAATGTGCGTTCTGAAAGAACGCTGGATGCAGGACAGGCCAGTAGCTCAATTGCATACTGTGCAAGCTCTGGCCAGTGATCCATCCTCAAGACCCAGTAAGCCAGAGGATTTTCGGTGGGGAAGGTGTCCAAGTCTGACTTTGCCCCTAGGTATTCCTGCACCATGTATATCAGACACTGGCGATGGTTGCTGGAACCGATCATACCTTGGGGCTGCGGACTAAAGAATTGTCTGAACGCATCGGTCAGACGGCCACCTTCCCCACCGCTCCTTCTTTGACTGACCGAAGCCTCAGCAACTCGTTGTCAAGGACCAGGAGTTTGTAACCTCCCAGTGTCTGGGAACGCGTTGCACAGACCTTTCTGCAAGGCCTCCCGGAGTTGTCTCATCCTCTGCTCCCTCTGCGACGGTAAGATAAGGTCCGCAACCTTACCCTTGTACCGTGGATCAAGGAGAGTGGCCAGCCAGTAATGGTCCCTCTCCTTGATCCGAAGAATACGAGGATCCTTCCGCAGACTTTGCAGGATCAGGGAGGCCATGCAGCGTAGGTTAGCTGAGGCATTCGGTCCGGAGTCCTCTGGGTCACTAAGGACGACATGATCCGCAGCCACCTCCTCCCAGCCACGTACAAGTCCACTGGTTTCTTGGGACTGTAAATCATCCCTAAAAGACTGCTGCTGATGATGCTGAGTGCCAGGCTCCACCTCCATGCTGACACAATCCTCCTCCTCCTCCTCCTCCTCTTCTTCCTGTGCGATGGGTGGGACAGAAGGAACACTGTCTGGGTAAAGGGGGCCTTGAGAGGCAAGGAAGTTCTCCTCTTCCTGCCTCTGTTCTGCCTCAAGTGCCCTGTCCATTATTCCACGCAGCGTATGTTACAACAGGTGGACAAGAGGTACAGTGTCACTGATGCATGCACTGTCACTGCTCACCATCCTCGTGGCCTCCTTAAATGGTGCCAGGACAGTGCATGCATCCCTGATCATGCCCCACTGGCGTGGTGAAAAAAAAACGAGCTCCCCTGACCCTGTCCTGGTGCCGTAGTCGCACAGGTACTCATTGATGGCCCTCTGCTGCGTGTGCAGCCGCTGCAGCATGGCCAATGTTGAGTTTCACCTGGTGGGCATGTCACATATAAGGCGGTTCTTGGGCAGGTTCAACTCCTTTTGCAGCTCAGCCAGGCGAGCACTGGCATTATAAGATCTGCGGAAATGCACACAGACTTTCCTGGCCTGCCTCAGGACATCCTGTAAGCCCGGGTACCTGCCCAAGAACCGCTGCACCACCAGGTTAAGGACGTGAGCCACACAGGGCACATGGGTCAGTTGTCCCTGTCGGAGAGTGGAGAGGAGGTTGGTGCCATTGTCGCAAACTACCATTCCTGGCTTAAGCTGGCGTGGCGTCAACCACCTCTCGGCCTGCCCCTGCAGAGCAGACAGAACCTCTGCCCCAGTGTGGCTTCTGTCCCCCAAACACACCAGCGCAAGCACGGCATGGCATCTTTTTGCCTGTGTACTTGCGTAGCCCCTTGAACGCATACGGAGCACCGCTGGTTCCGAGGACAAAGCACAGGAAGAGGCCACGGAGGAAGAAGAAGAGGAGGGGGTGGAGGACAGAGGTGTGTCACAACCAGTAGTAGCATTTTGGAGGCGTGGCGGTGGAACAACCTCCAACACTACTGCACCTTGTCCTGCATCCTTCCCAGCTGCCAAAAGAGTGACCCAATGGGCCGTGAAAGAAAGGTAACGTCCCTGTCCATGCCTGCTGGATCATGAGTCAGCAGTAATATGCACCTTACCGCTGACCGCCCTGTCCAGCGAGGCCAAGACATTGCCTTCCACATGCTGGTAGAGAGCCGGAATCGCCTTTTGTGAGAAAAAGTGGCGTTTGGGAACCTGCCACTGAGGAACCGCACATTGCACAAACTCACGGAAGGGGGCCGAGTCTACCAACTGAAAAGGCAGCAGTTGAAGCGCTAGCAATTTAGCCAAGCTAGCATTCAACCGCTGGGCATGTGGATGGCTGGGAGTGAACTTCTTTCGACGGTCCAGCAGCTGGGGCAGGGAAATTTGCCTGCTAGAATCGGACGTTGGTGTACTGCTAGCAGAGTGCCCGCAAGTACTTGGCTGTGACACACCTAATTCTACACTTTCATTCCTCTCAGAGCAGGTTTCAGAGAGGACTGAAGGTATAGTGGGGTTGGAGATCCCAGCTGATGCGGTGCAAGGAGAGGTCCGCTTTGTTCTTTGGTGTGGGTCTTTAAGGTAGGCTTGCCAACGAGCTGCATGGCAGGTCAACATATGTCTGGTCAAGCATGTGGTGCCCAAGCGGGTGATGTTTTGGCCACGCGATATACGCTTGAGACATATGTTGCAAACAGCAGCTGTGCGATCTGATGCACTCGACTCAAAAAAGGCCCACACCAAAGAACTTTTTGAATAACGGGCAGAGGCAGCGCCCTGCACAGGCGGAGCTCTGCGGTGTGATTCCGTCGGTGTGCTGCCCTTAAGCTGGCCCCCCGAGGGCATCCTGCCTCGTTGGAGATGTGCCTCCTCCTCATCCTCCTCCTCCTCTCTCCTATTAGGCACCCACGTGGAGTCAGTGACCTCATCATCCCCTCCCTCCTCATCACTGGAGCCAATCTGGCAGTATTCTGCAGCTGCTGGAACATGACTGCCAGATTGGTGTCCTTCTTGAACATCCCCTCTCTCTGCTCTCACGCTACTGCCTTCCTCTAGCTGGGTATCATCATCAGACCCTTCGAAACGCTGGGCATCCTCCTGGAGCATGTACCCAACACTGTGCTCAAACAGTTCGGGGGACTCCTCAGGAGGACATGGTTGGTCTAGGGAAGGAGTGACTGATGATGACATTGATACCAGGGAAGAGGACGCTTTGGCAGCTGCTTTGCCAGTACCCTGAGCCTGGGTGAGAGAGGATGAGGAGGATGAGGAGGGCTTGGTCATCCACTCTACCAAGTCTTCGGCATGATGCGGCTCAACACGTCCAGCTGCCGAAAAGAAGGACAAGCGTGTCCCATGGCCACGTGCTGATGGCGATGCACCGCGTCCACGACCAGCACTGTTGTCTCTAGACACAGAGCCTGCTTGCCCTCTTTTATTGGCTCCTGACTGTCTGCCTCTCCTTGTTTGCCTTCCAGACATTCTAATGGCCTGCAGGGAAATGGGAAAACCAGCAATACAGGCTAAGTTCAGGTGTAATATGGTCAGGAGGCACACTCCGCCCGCTGTAAGTGCCGCAAAATCCTGTTGGTGTAACACACCAGGAAAAAGCAGCAATACAGGCTAAGCTCAGGTGTAATATGGTCAGGAGGCACACTCCGCCCGCTGTAAGTGGCGCAAAATCCTGGTGGTGTAACACACCAGGAAAAAGCAGCAATACAGGCTAAGTTCAGGTGTAATATGGTCAGGAGGCACACTCCGCCCGCTGTAAGTGCCGCAAAATCCTGTTGGTGTAACACACCAGGAAAAAGCAGCAATACAGGCTAAGTTCAAGTGTAATATGGTCAGGAGGCACACTCCGCCCGCTGTAAGTGCCGCAAAATCCTGTTGGTGTAACACACCAGGAAAAAGCAGCAATACAGGCTAAGTTCAGGTGTAATATGGTCAGGAGGCACACTCCGCCCGCTGTAAGTGCTGCAAAATCCTGTTGGTGTAACACACCAGGAAAAAGCAGCAATACAGGCTAAGTTCAGGTGTAATATGGTCAGGAGGCACACTCCGCCCGCTGTAAGTGCCGCAAAATCCTGTTGGTGTAACACACCAGGAAAAAGCAGCAATACAGGCTAAGTTCAGGTGTAATATGGTGAGGAGGCACACTCCGCCCGCTGTAAGTGCCGCAAAATCCTGTTGGTGTAACACACCAGGAAAAAGCAGCAATACAGGCTAAGTTCAGGTGTAATATGGTCAGGAGGCACACTCCGCCCGCTGTAAGTGCCGCAAAATCCTGTTGGTGTAACACACCAGGAAAAAGCAGCAATACAGGCTAAGTTCAGGTGTAATATGGTCAGGAGGCACACTCCGCCCGCTGTAAGTGCCGCAAAATCCTGTTGGTGTAACACACCAGGAAAAAGCAGCAATACAGGCTAAGTTCAGGTGTAATATGGTCAGGAGGCACACTCCGCCAGCTTTAAGTGCCGCAAAATCCTGTTGGTGTAACACACCAGGAAAAAGCAGCAATACAGGCTAAGTTCAGGTGTAATATGGTCAGGAGGCACACTCCGCCTGCTGTAAGTGCCGCAAAATCCTGTTGGTGTAACACACCAGGAAAAAGCAGCAATACGGGCTAATTTCAGGTGTATAATGTGCAGGAGGCTTAGCAACAATGACACTGACACTGTCCCCAGCCTATCCTTCTCTCTCCCTGCACACAAGGTTTATCAAAGTATATTACACTCTCCCTGCCTATCCTTCTCTCTCCCTGCACACAAGGTTTAGCAAAGAATATGACACTGACACTGTCCCCTGCCTATCCTTCTCTCTCCCTGCACACAAGGTTTATCAAAGTATATGACACTGACACTCTCCCTGCCTGTCCTTCTCTCTCCCTACACACAAGGTTTAGCAAAGAATATGACACTGACACTCTCCCTGCCTATCCTTCTCTATCCCTACACACAAGGTTTAGCAAAGAATGGATTTGACACTGTCCCTGCCTATCCTTCACTTTCCCTGCTCCGGAACACACTACACGAGGCCGCCGCGCTGGCGGCCTTTTATAGTGTGGGGCGTGTACTAAACCCCCTCAGCTATAATTGGCCACAGGCATCCTGCCTGTGGCCAATCATTGCTCTTCTCGCTGCCGGCGCTGTGATTGGCCAAGCATGCAGGGTCACAGTGCATGCTTGGCCAATCACAGTGCCGGGATTACACTGCGATGGCGCAGTGTATTGTGGGACATTCGCGTCACTCGAATTTGGCGCGAACGGCCCAAATCGTTCGTTGTTCGCCGAACGCGCGAACAGCCGATGTTCGAGTCGAACCTATGTTCGACTCGAACACCGAGCTCATCCCTACTCCCCACTGTAATATCCACATCTCCCCACATCTCCCCCACTGTAATATCCACATCTCCCCCACTTTAATATCCACATCTCCTCACATCTCCCCCACTGTATATACGATTGTCTGCTTGCTTACCACTACAAAATAGAATGACACAAGCAGGCAGATCCACGAGCAGTTGAGGCGGGTGATGATGACGTCAATGCGCCGCTCACCTAGGCCACCGCCGGATATACCAAGATGGCCGCCGCTCCAGAGCTAGGCCAAAGCTGCGGCCTTTCCTATGGCCGAGGCAGCGGAGCTCAATCTGCGGATCGTGTGGTGTGCCGATCCGAACATGTTGACCCGTTCGGATCACGGATCAATGACGATCCGTTGCACCACTACGGTAGTACCCCTTGTAAGCTCTTAGGATATACGCCATAATTTTTTTGTTCCACTCTTTTTCTCTACTATATGGAGGTTTTCACAGCTTTGACCCTCCTTTTGTGTCTAACCCCAGGTCCATCCTACACCTTCAGCTCTCGGTTAAAAACCATCCCTATGGATTCCTTTTCATAGTATTGTGATCCTGTTGTCAATACATACATGCCAATTGATCCACATTAATTTTTTCATCTTTGACTCTGTCAAATGCAGTCATTTCTATTTAATTTATGGTTTTCTATGACATGTTTTTTTTTCTGCAGATATACCCATACAAAAAATTATATCTGGGCTGTCTCATGAAGAAGTGGGCGCTGCCCCATGAAACACATAGAGAGCTTTAAGCCTTCATGAATTGTTTTTCTTTTTCGTACATCACGGGACACAGAGCGACTTAGTCATTACTAATGGGTTATATAGATTACCTTCAGGTGTTGGCACTGGCCAATTCCAAACCGGAAGTACCCTCCCCTATATAAGCCCCTCCCACCCGGCAGCACCTCAGTTTTTTGCCAGTGTCTAAGGTGTTGGCCAAAGAGTAACATGTGTTTTCACTGGGCTTGCGTACAGGTTCTTTTGGGCCTTAGTAAGCTGTTCCGGATCCCACCAAAAAAGCTTCATAGCTAAACGGTCGGTACCCGGGCCTTGCAGCAGAAGAGCAAGGTTTTGCCTGTAATGCTTCTCTTAGGAGGGCTGGACCCTGGGATCCAGAGCTCTGGTCATACCCACGACCAAGATGTTGTCTGTGCAGGGTGCTATACAGGTCCAGGGGAGTGGAATCCTTGGGAACCCGGTCCCTGAAGGTTTAATTACAATGCCTGCCGTGATAGGTGAAGTTTGGACTTCTGTGGACCAAACAAAGTCCTGCGGCGGGGATCAGGTAAGTGGGGGCCCCCAGGAACTTGGTTCTATTGGGGGACCCCCAAGCCTAATTTGTCTTTCTGTCTGTTACCTAACGGTATTCCCGCTAAATATCTGTGTTTGCCTGTAACTACTGAAAATGTAAAATTTTAATAGTAGTCAAGAAAAAAAAAAAAAAAAAAGGGGGACCGCGGTACCTGTGTTAAACCACTAGAGGCCGCTGTAGTCCATTTTTCTTGTCATGTGGATCTTTGGTTTTCTCAAGTCAAAAGATCCAGGCAGCTGGTAAGTTTCTCTGTGGGAATCCACTTCCTCTGCCCTGTTGCTGCGCTCATCCACCGCACAGGCCCTCCGGCAAAAAGGGCCCTGGCTCCTAGTCCCCTGTTTGATTTCGAAAAGGGCGCCAATGGTGCACGGGCGCGCGCGCGGGCGCGTGCACGCGCCTCCTATGAAAAAAAGGGGCGGGGCGGGTGGATGACGCTCGATGCGCGCCGCGGCGCTTCTGCGCATGTGCGGGCGTCCCAGCATAGTTAAAAGACACAGTACAAGTGTCAGCTGGATGCAAACAGAGCTAGCAACAAACAGTGGCACACAGAGGCGGTTGATGCAGGCATCCCCATAGAAAGGCACTTTAGTGGACACCAGCTGGTATATAGCAGCACCTGTGTTAGATTATTACCAGCAAAATTGGTGTATGACGACGGGAATACCTCAGCTTTGTGCTTAAAGGATATGTCGTCCAGACGCTCCGGAAATAGATCTTCCAGGAAGCCAAAGGGGTCTCCATCGGGCTCTGAGGATATTGGGCATGCTTGTACTGCACCAATCTCCCCTGAGAATTCAGAGGTCAGTAGCCGTAGAAACCCCGCAGGAATGCCTGGTGCTGCGGCTGTCCCCAGTCCACCTGCTCCTGTATATATAACAGAGGAGGTTTTATCCTCAACTCTGGGAGGATTGGAAGAGAGATTAACAGCATTGATCGCTGCTTCCCTGTCTCAGGAAAAGCGCGTCCGATCTCCGTCTCCTCCTTCAGAGTGCCTGTTAGTGGAGGAACAGCCCCACACAGAGATCGACCTACCTGAAGGGGATCAGGATAAGGTTGATTCAGTTATGGAGGAATCAACAGTGGAAGAACCTTTCTCAGCATCTCAGGCTGAAAGATTATGGGTTCAGTCTCTGACTAATATGGTCCGATCAGCATTTAAAATGCCTCTGGCGGAACCACCATCCACTACGGTTTCCTCGCTGGGGTCGCTAAAAGCTCCCCAGGCTGTCTGTTCCTTCCCAATCCACCCTTTATTAGAAGGGCTTATTTACCAGGATTGGGAGCATCCTGATAAAATATTTGCTCCCCCCAAGAGATTTCCGGTGATCTATCCCATGGAGGATAAGTTCATAAAAAAATGGAGGGTCCCTACAGTGGACGCAGCCATCTCTTCTGTTAACAAATCACTGACATGTCCAGTAGATAATGTTCCAATGTTCAAAGACCCAATAGATAAAAAATTGGAGTCTTTACTAAAATCTGCTTTCTCTACAGCATGCATGGTGACACAACCTGCGGTAGCAGCGATTGGAGTCTGCCAAGCAGTGAAAGATCAGTTGAAACAAGTCTTAAGGGACTTACCAGATCAGCAGGCTCTTGCCATAGCTGACCTGCCTAGAGCCTTGTGTTTTGCGGTGGACGCCATAAAGGATACAATCCAACAGGCCTCCCGCTTTACGCTGTCTATAGTACATATGCGTAGGCTTCTGTGGCTCAAAAACTGGTCTGCTGAAGCTCCCTGTAAAAAACTGCTGGTTAGCTTCCCATTTCATGGAGAACGCTTATTTGGAGAAGATCTGGACAAATATATCCAGAAAATTTCTGCCGGTAAAAGTTCACTCTTACCGGTTAAGAACAAGGGTAGAAGTCCTTCTTTTAAGAGGCCTACTTCTCCAGTCCCTGGCACATCGGCTGTGAAACAGTTCCGACGGCCTCCGCGGTCAAATCCAGGGGGCAGAAATCAGGGACAATCACAGGGTATCAAGAAACCCTGGGTCAAGAGAGGTACAAAACCTCCCCCTAAGTCATGAAGGGTTGCCCCCACTCAGTCGGGTGAGGGGAAGACTTCAGTTGTTCACAGAGACCTGGCGGGACACCATCAGAGATGGGTGATCCCCGCAGTAAGTCTGGGATACAGGCTGGAGTTAAAAGACATTCCTCCTGCCCATTTTATAAGGTCAAACGTGCCAAGCGATCCCCAGAAGAGTGGATCCCTCCTTCTGGCACTAGAGCAACTATTGCCCCAAGGGTAATCATGAAGGTTCCCTTGAAAGAAAACGGGTTCGGGTTTTACTCGAACCTTGTCACAGTCCCCAAACCAAATGGGGACATGAGGCCCATATTGAATATAAAAGGGCTAAACAAGTTCCTACATATCATATCCTACATATACTTTTTTCGGATGGAGTCGATCCGATCGGTGGCCACCGCCCTACAAGGGCAGGAATGGTTAGCCTCGATCGACATAAGGGATGCTTATTTGCATATTCCCATCTGTCCGGCCCACCAGAAATTTCTACGCCTTGCAGTAGAAGGGCGCCATTTTCAGTTCAGAGCCTTACCTTTCGGTCTGGCCACGGCACCACGAGTGTTCACAAAAATTCTGGCCCTACGATTGGCCAAACTAGGAACACAAGGTGTAACGATAATGGCATATCTAGACGACTTGTTGCTAATAGACCACTCAGTGAAAAAAACTAGAAGTGGTCGTTCACAAGATAATCAAGTATCTGGAATCTCACGGTTGCATTATCAACCGAGACAAGTCAGCCCTAAAACCAGTCAAAAGCCTGGAATACTTGGGGGCTAAGACTGGATTCAAATCAGAGAAAGATTTTCTTACCTCCAGAGAAGGTGTCGTCTTTGAAAGATTTGACCCACTTAGTGGGTACAAAAAAGAAAAACCATCCATACGCCTGTGTATAAGGCTGCTGGGAAAAATGGTGGCTTCATTCGAAGCGGTACCCTACGGTCAATTCCATTCAAGGAACTTGCAGAGGGCCATACTGTCAGCCTGGAACAAAAAAGTTCAGGCTTTAGACTTACCAATGTCCCTGTCCCCTTCCGTTCGCAAGAGCCTCCATTGGTGGTTGGTGCCCCAGAATCTGGGGAGGGAAACCCTTCAGTCCGGTTTCTTGGAAGGTGGTCACTACAGTTGCCAGCCTCATAGGCTGGGGGGCAGTACTGGAGCAATGGTCTCTCCAGGGCAAGTGGTCAGAAGCAGAGAAGGCCCTGCCCACCAATCTCTTAGAGATACGAGCAGCCCGGTATGCCCTAGTAGCATGGACATCCAAACTCCAAGGGTCACCTGTCAGAATTCAATCAGACAATGCCACAGCAGTGGCATATATCAATCTCCAGGGTGGCACCAGGAGTCGTGCAGCCCAGAGGGAAGCGAAATGCATCCTGGAATGGGCAGAAAGGTATGTCACAGCCATATCCGCGGTTTTCATCCCAGGAGTGGAAAATTGGAGAGCGGACTTTTTTAAGTCGCCAGCAATTATGCCCGGGGGAATGGTCTCTTCACCCCGAGGTTTTCCAGGCAATATGCCAGCGGTGGGGAACACCGGATGTAGATCTGCTAGCATCCAGATTCAACGTAAAGGTGGACAGATTTGTGTCTCGCACAAAGGATCCCCTAGCTTGCGGTTCGGATGCCCTAGTGTTCCCTTGGGATCAGTTCAAGCTGATATATGCATTCCCACCGCGATTAATCCGCAGAATCAGGGTAGAAAAGAAACCAGTGATTCTGGTGGCTCCAGCGTGGCCCCGAAGGGCATGGTACGCGGAGATTGTAAAAATGTCAGTGGGAAGTCCTTGGACCCTCCCACATCGTCCGGACCTGCTTTCGCAAGGACCGATATACTACCCTTCCTTACCAGCCCTAGGTTTGACGGCCTGGCTATAGAAGCCCACATTCTAAAAAAGAGAGGGCTCTCTAATCCTGTGGTATCTACCATGATCAATGCCAGGAAGCCGGTATCCAGGCAGATCTATTATAGGATCTAGAAGGCGTACATCACGTGGGGTGAGGCCAGGAAATGGCATCCACGTAAGTACGTAATAGGTAGGATTCTGGACTTCCTACAGTGGGCTGTACATAGGAAGCTTGCCTTGAGTACTATCAAGGGTCAGACGGCCTTGTCAATATTTTTTTTTCAAAGGCCCTTGGCTTTGCATTCATTAATCAAAGCTTTCATACAAGGAGTGATGCGTATTAGCCCTCCGGTTAGTATTCCCATATGTCCATGGGACTTAAACCTGGTTCTGTCGGTTCTACAGAAACAACCATTTGAACCATTGCGGCACATTTTCTTGGTTCTTTTCACCAGGAAATTGATTTTCTTAGTAGCCATTTGTTCGGCTAAAAGAGTATCGGAATTAGCCGCCTTGTCCTGTAAGGAGCCATATCTGGTTATCCATAAGGACAGAGTAGTATTACGTCCTCATCCAGCCTTCTTCCTAAGGTGGTATCGAGGTTCCATTTGAACCAAGATGTGGTTCTTCCTTCCTTTTTCCCCAAACCTAGTTCGGTAGAGGAAAAGTTATTGCATTCTTTGGATGTAGTAAGAGCAGTTAAAGCTTATCTTAAAGCCACTGCTCAGATTCGTAGAACGGATACTTTGTTGTTCTGCCGGAAGGCCCCAGAAAGGGTCAGGCAGCATCAAAAATCTACTTTAGCCAAGTGGATTCGACAGGTCATAATACAAGCCTATGGCTTGAAAAGGAGACCGCCTCCGTTCAAAGTTAGGGCGCACTCCACAAGAGCAGTTGGAACTTCATGGGCAGTGCATCACCAAGCCTCCCTGGCTCAAGTACTGTAAGGCCACAACATGGTCCTTAGTACACACGTTTACTAGATTCTACCAGGTAGACGTCAGAAGTCAGGAGGATGTCGCCTTTGGGCGCAGTGTGTTGCAGGCCGCAAAAGAGCCTCATGCCTGATGGCGCCCAGCTTATGTATCCCTCCCCTCATTTGGCATTGCTTTGGGACGTCCCATTAGTAATGACTAAGTCGCTCTGTGTCCCGTGATGTACGAAAAAGAAAAAGGGATTTTTATAACAGCTTACCTGTAAAATCCTTTTCTTGGAGTACATCACGGGACACAGAGCTCCCACCCCTCTTTTTGGGACACTTATTGCTTGGCTACAAAACTGAGGTGCTCCCGGGTGGGAGGGGCTTATATAGGGGAGGGTACTTCCGGTTTGGAATTGGCCAGTGCCAACACCTGAAGGTAATCTATATAACCCATTAGTAATGACTAAGTCGCTCTGTGTCCCGTGATGTACTCCAAGAAAAGGATTTTACAGGTAAGCTGTTATAAAAATCCCTTTATTACACGCTTCAACTAATCATGGGTTTTATGTTGTATTTACTTGTCTGATATGTGGATATTGATGATATGATCGAAATCGAGCTATATTAACGTTTTTTGTTAGTCTTTTTAAACATTTTGTAACAAATGTTGTACATATTTAATATGTTGTTGGACCTTTCTTTAGCACCACCTACAAAAGTCCCATGGGCACAGTTCCTTTTTGGCTTTTTATGCATAAGTAGGGACTGAGTGTTGCTATAGTTTGAGTTTAGGTGGCCTTTCTCCATATTTTTATACTGAACACAAACTGTCTGCCCTGGAACCCATATCTGTGTGCACATGTAAAAAACATTTGGATGTGTGGTTACCTGTGTACAGCAGCAGACTGTCATTGATTTGTACATGAGGCTGTGCACAACACCTAAAGCCACAGCAAAACTCATTCTTTCTGAACATGGACAACCCAGTCTGTCTCCACTCCCCATCAGAAATACAAAAAAATATATATCAGCCTTACTCTACTCTTAACTCCTCTTGCCTTATTTATTAGATATTAACACAATTAATGCATACAACAATGTCTCCACCTGGGAACCAACCTTCCTTGACACATTTTGCTACACCTGGCTAGCAAAACAGGAGCAGTGAAATGTGTCAAGGAAGGTTGGTTCATATATGGAGACACTGCTGTATGCAGTAATTTTGTTGATAACTAATAAGTGCAGGAAGAGGAGTGGCAGAAGTGGAGTGCAGCTAATACATTTTTTTGTGCACAACTCCTGTTACGAACAGGCATCTCCTAGCTGCATAAACAAATTACTTCTTCATGCTGTACAAACCTTTTTGAATTAGCCTTTAGTTGTAATGCAAAAATTGTGTAAATGGTAAACCTTTAAAAAAATTACCGGTTTCCTTTTAATTAATGTGTATTATTCCAACCAAAGTTTACCAAACTTGCTCTTCAAATGACCTGTCTAGATCAATCTGCAGTTAATTAAGATGTTCTAAGACCAGGTTCACCTATTTGCTGCTGTTTGCGTTAATTAACACAATTAAACCCCTTTATGCAAAGATATAGAGCGACTGGCTGCAGGTTCACAGGCTTCCTGAGATCTGCCTTCTCCTCTCCAGGTATACAAACACATAAGCCACATTCCTCTATTTTTTAAATTTTCTGAACTGAGACAAGCTTTTTTGGTACCAGATAGGTCAGACAGACATTTTCTCCCTAATTAGACATGACTCCCCCTCCCCAGACCCATTTCACTCAATAGGCGTAATCATAAATGAATAATTTCTGCTACATGTATTGAAATTTGGGAAAGCATACATTACTATGCAATAAAAATAAAAAATGGTTGCGCTAATGTGAAATAATAATTGATTGACATAAATAAGTTATCAATTCATTAAAAAGTCCAAAGTGTAATTATGTGAAATATCCTAAGTGGTCATGTCTTCAAGGATGCTATACGACTAAACACCCAAAGTGCACCAATCACTGTGATAAGAAAAGGCTGTGCCCTTACCAGATGGCTAGACGCCACATTATAGTAGCCTAGTGAAGCTTGGATTCATACAACAACTAAGTATTCGTCCTCTGGATAAAGACAGGATAATATTGGTATCCACTCCACTTGTTACTCACTTTTTCTCTGTGCAGAGCGCTCTCACATTAGCCGCGGTGCCCGGTGCTGCCTCCACTCCCTCACTCGCACGCACTCCTCGGTGACTCGTCAGCTTCGAACGTCACTTTACCCCCTCCACTCTCTATGCAATACCAAAACATGCATATGTTAGTGTGTTGTTGTGCTATTAACTTTGAGCACTGCCCTAATACACTAGGGCAATGCCCCTATGTTGCTGGGTGTTATGTTACAATAAAATAAGGTGTGCTTTGTTCCACATTGGGGTGCATTGACAACCTATTCAAAAATAATATGTGTAAATATTTGCAGCGCCAGAAATAAAATCGTTGCAAAATAAAAAAAAAAGAAAAGTGTATTATACTATGTAAATAATAAAATGAGGAAACTTAATTCTACATATGAACAAATATGTGCAAAAAAACAAGAAACAATAAATATATGAAAATTCCACATTGATAATATTGTAATAACAGTCTTAAATCCAAAAGTGAAGTCCACAAAAAATAAATCTCCAGTGAATGTTCCCAGTGATGCTCCCAACTTAGGCTGGCCATACACGGTTCGAATCTCAGTCGGTTCAGTTGGAACAGGCCACGATTCGAACCATTAATGGGCAGGCTGAATGTACCAAGTTGATCAGTCCATCAACTTGGGTACAACCAGCCTGCCGGAATATCGCTAGCAGCTGCTATAGCTGCTAGCGATAATCACTGTCTTCTCACTGTCTTCCACGGGGATGGCTCCCCCCAGCTGCTCCCGCCCGTGATTGCAGGAAAGAAATTTGATCGTGTATGGCCTGCTTTATAAAGGTAAGTGACCCACTTCCAATGATGGTAAAAAAGAGAATTATTTTGTCTTATCAGCTACGAGACTGACCATGTGGCTATAGAGGAAAGACAAACCCACTCAGTTCTTACTGAGTGGGAGCTTAAAAGTTCAATAAATATAGCAACAAACAAGGTTTGCTAACATTCTTGCAATGAAGTCATTTATGTAAAGCTTGCTTTTTACACAATATAAGTGGTATTATCCTCCCATCACTTATCCTAAATGATCCCACTCCCCTTGTATCTTCTCTGTTGGACAAGTAGACTACCATATCGCACGGGTGATTTACTAAAGGAGTATAGACTGTTCACAGCTTAGTAAATAAAGTGTAACTGTGTTCATTTTTAATATCAGTATGTGATTTTTGTGTAGTAAACACAATTATTTAGAAAACTCATTGAACTGTCTCTACAACTTCTGTAAATTGATCTCCATGTTTTAAAGATTTTCATATATTCCCCCACACACCAATAAATTTAGAGAACAGCTAGGAAGCAAAAACAAATTTTTCACATTCTCACAAAGAAGAATTCCATTAACATGTTGATCAAGAATAGTTTTTACTTCAAGAACAATTCTGCTACCAAATGGAAGATATCACATGGGGCAAACACAGATGTGGGTCTGTTTTAAGGCTGCACATAAACTATACCAGATTGAACCTTGATGTGCACTTGATCTTCAATCTTATAGCTTCGTTTACTTTACAGATTGGCAGTTTTACATAGTTTGAAAAGCCACATTTCCTTTTAACCATAACTCACCATCACCAGTAAAATGTTTTATCAAAATATTAATGATTTCTATATTGTATACATACAAATAGGGCATGGGGCTCTATCATAGTGAAAAAATACTGTGTTTAATGATTCTTTTCTTTTGATATTTTAGATGGATACTAATAAAGGATTTTTCTTAGTGTGACTTTTGATGTTAGAAAGCCTTTGGAAAAGCCTAAGGGAACATACTTTGATCTTTCTAGTTCTGACTTTAGTACAGAATTACAAAATCATTATCTCATTTCAACAGATTGGTGTGATCCATTTACCAATATTCAACTACACACTATAAACATTGTTGTAGATTATTTATACCAAAGTAAAGCAATGTGTAAGAAATTTTCACAAGGCTCCTATCAATAGCCTTTTAGGAATCCCATGAAAAACCAAAGTATCTATAGATTTTTCTTTTTGTTAAAAGGGATGTGATAATAATAATAATAATAAGTTATATGTGTGATGCTGACTTATGACTATACTGGGACTATGTTGACAGAGGTCTTCCATACATCCATAGTGTTGCCATAGTGCTATGTTTTGGCATAATATAATCCAAATTGCAGTTAACAAGGCAGTCATTGCTGACTTTAGAACAAGAGACCCTAGCTTAGAGCCCTATTGTTATAAAAGATTCAGAAGGTAGCAAATTAATCCTTCCCTCCTCTATCTCAGTGGTATTGCAATGAAATACAAACTTTGGAAACCACACTGCATGCTTTGTATTGTTTGGTTGAATCACTATGTATACTCAATCATGTGCCAGGAAAGCAAAAAATAATCACATTTTTTTTCAGCACAATTGTTTGGTATTCAAAGTGAGTTCAAAGTGAGTTCAAAGTGAGTTCAAAGTATTCACAGTGAGTTCACCTTTTTCACTAATATCCACTTTTAGTGTGTAACGCTATCGGTAACCAGTCCTGGCACATTTGGCTCTACTGATGCCCAATAGATACATGCGAATGTCCCAGACCCACTTACTTGGTGATAAATGTCCCAGGCACATTCCTTCTCAGGGTGAAAGTCCTTTTTCCGGGTGGTGGTGGATAAATTGAGGGCGCCAGTCACTTTGAATATGTTTTAGATGTTTTAATAATGAACATGCATGAAGAGTGGGAAGGGGGGTGGAGGGAACACAGGATACCTGAGGGTTCCAATAACAATACACAGTCTCTGATCTCATATATGGTCTTCTCAATAATATCAATCCGTCTGTAACAGAAATCTGCTGGATGGAATACATCTCATAAATATGGCACCTTGTCAACTGAGGTTCCTGTGTATTCTCAGTCTTAGCATACAAGGCAGGACAGCAGTGGGAAGGTTCATGTGGTGCTCCCCAGCTCAGTCGGTCACTCACCATCCCTGTGGTAGGACAACTGCAGCTTTACTTCCCCAAACGACCAGTAGTACTTCATCTCATCCAGCAGCTTAGGGACACCTCCCATGACAGGAGATCCCTCAACACTCTATACCTCTAGGCCCTAAGGCCTAAGGCCTAGATAAGTGGATCACACAGACATCCTCTCAAGGGAAATCCTTGGAGGGAAAAAGAAAAAGCAGGAAGTGACTCAGATATGTAATAGTTCTCCCAGCATGAACAGCAAGCTCCCCAGGCGTACTGATTGGCCAGGTATTAAATATCTATAATGTGCAGTCATATCTCTAGCACACCCTGCTGGAGAACACTCACACAGCATGTGACTGAGAATAATCACTGGACACTAAAGCCTCGTACACACGGTCTGACTTCCATCGGACTTTTCCGTGGATTTTTGTCCGAACGGAGTTGGCCGGGCACACCCATAGCATACACACCACAGGACTTTTCTGCAAACTTTCCCAAAACTTTTTGCAACGTCACATGGTTTTTCTGCTCTTTTCTGCTCTTTACCGCCACCCTTTGGTCAACTTCTGCTATTGTTGGTTGATTTTAACATTAGTTGTTTTGTCCATCGGACAAAAGTCCTATGGTTTTCTGTACACACGGTAGGACTTTGCTCCATCGGACTTTTGTTGGGCAAAAGTTTGTCCGTTTGCAGACCCAACTTTTGTCCGATGAAAACAAAACCAAACGAAAAAAAGTTTGTCCGATGGAGCGTACACACGGTCGGGTTGGTCCAACTTGCTTAAAACAAAGTTTGTTGGGCAAAAGTCCGACCGTGTGTACGGGGCTTTAGAGTGCACAGCCAGCATACAATTAAGCTGACTAATACTACACTAACAGATCACAATACAGTACACAGCCAAAATAATTTAGGAAATCACTACATCCCTACAAGTGTATCAGGGCCAAACTCCTTAACAAGTCCTAAGACAGCAATCACAACTTGTCAGAGGTTATAACCATTTCTCACTTTATCAAAAACGAAAAAAAAAAATAGAGAAAAAAATGGAAATCATGGGCACAAAAATGGAAAGTTCTTACAGTCCAAATGCCATCTGTTATAGTCCCTTGTGAATTCTTGGGGTGAAGCATACGCTAGTGGCAGCCCTTTTGAATGGTAAGCCAGCTCTAATGAATCAGGATGACAAGAGAAGAGAAAAAAGTGCCATCTAAGTGCAGCATTTAATTACTGTGTAACCACTTGCTTACTGGGCACTTAAACCCCCCTTCTGCCCAGACCAATTTTCAGCTTTCAGCACTGATTCACTTTGAATGACAATTGCGTGGTCATACAACACTGTACCCAAACAAAATTTTTATAATTTTTTTCCCCACAAATAGAGATTTCTTTTAGTGGTATTTGATCACCTCTGCGGTTTGTATTTTTTGTTGAAAAATAAATAAAAAGACAGATTTTAAAAAATATATATATTTTTTTTATATTTTGTTATAAAATTTTTCAAACAGGCAATTTTTCTCCTCCATTGATGTGCGCTGATGAGGCTGCACTGATGGGCACTGATGGGCACTGATGGGCTGCACTGATGGGCACTGATGGGCTGCACTGATGGGCTGCATTGATGGGCACTGATGGGCTGCATTGATGGGCACAGATAAGGCGGCACTGGTGGGCACTGATAGGCAGCACTGGTGGGCACTGAGAGGTGGCACTGATGGGTGGCACTGAAGGGCATTGATAGGTGGCACTGGTGGGCACTGAGAAGTGGCACTAATAGGTGGCATTGATAGGTGGCACTGATGGGCACTGATAGGTGGCAGTGATGGGCACTGATAGGTGACAGTGATGGGTACTGATGGGTGGCAATAATGGGCACTGATCGGCACTGGTAGGTTACACTGATAGGCAGCATTACTAGGTGGCACTGATGAAGCACTGATTGCCACCACTGGCGGGTATTGATAGGGGGCACTTGTGGGCATTGATAGGTGGCACTTGTGGGCACTGTGGGCACTGGCTGGTGGCAATGGCAGGTGGCACTGGCAGGCGGTATTTGTGGGCACACATGAGGCAGAATTGCCTCTTCCTCTTCGGGACCGTGGCCCTAGTACACAAGCCGGTAATCGTTTTTTTTTTCTCCTTGCGCTGACAGCGTGAGGAGAAAAAAAAACGATTACCGATCCTTTGTTTACATCATGTGATCAGCTGTCATTGTCATGTGGTAAGGGGCCGGGACCCGGCCCCTTACACGGATCTGTGATCTCCCGAGTCTCAGTGACTCTGTGATCACAGCGCGCGCCGCACGCGCCCTGTAGGGGGCGCGTGTTGTGTGTGCAAAGGGGAGGACGTCTATTGACGGCCTCCCGGATTTTCAGGTCCGCGCTGTAGCCGTCATTTGACTATAGCGCGGGCCTCTAGTGGTTAATGGAACAATAATTAAAAGCGCTCACAAGCTATAGTGATAAAAATAAATAAATGCACTACCCAAAAAACACATAAATAATAACAACTCTATAGAGGGAGGTGAAGCAGCTGTGCTGGAATGTGACAAATTCAAACAAAGTGGAAGGTAATAGTACAGCGCTACATATAGGCCAGTAAAAACTGGACTGTAACTCAAATGTGACCATAAATGGAAACACACAAAAAAGGGAGAAGGGGCAGGCTGAACGCCCTACCCAATATATATAAAATGTCCACAATAATAAACAAAAACAAAAAAATTTAAGCGTGTCCAAAACAGTGGGTAAATAACAAGGAATGGATGTAAAACTTCTGGCACAATTCTTCACGTGGATGGTGACATTCATGTGTGCTTACCAGAAACGTTGGACCCGAATGTCATACGACAGCAGATCAATCGAGCTTGAGAGTATCTCCAACGGCTGCTCCACAGGAACGTCCCCGGATCTCTGATGGATGTAGAGGTATACCGGCTAGACGATCGGATGTCTTCAATCCTGGGTGGAACTGATGGATGCAGTACTTCTCGGGTCTCCAATACCCCCAAGGCTGGAGATCCCACCAGAAGACTGGCACTCTGGATCCCAGTATTCAACCGGACGATGGGATACGATCAAACTTAAATGGAAAATACCCCGACAAGGGTATTGTAGAAGGACCAACTGGATAAAACTGAAAAAACTTTTCCTCACTGATTTCATGCAAAGAGAAGAAAAAAAAAGGGATTTTTATAACAGCTTACCTGTAAAATCCTTTTCTTGGAGTACATCACGGGACACAGAGCGACTTAGTCATTACTAATGGGTTATATAGTTTACCTTCAGGTGTTGGCACTGGCCAATTCCAAACCGGAAGTACCCTCCCCTATATAAGCCCCTCCCACCCGGGAGCACCTCAGTTTTGTAGCCAAGCAATAAGTGTCCCAAAAAGAGGGGTGGGAGCTCTGTGTCCCGTGATGTACTCCAAGAAAAGGATTTTACAGGTAAGCTGTTATAAAAATCCCTTTTTCTTTTTCGTACATCACGGGACACAGAGCGACTTAGTCATTACTAATGGGACGTCCCAAAGCAATGCCAAATGAGGGGGGGGTACATAAGCTGGGCGCCATCAGGCATGAGGATCTTTTGCGGCCTGCAACACACTGCGCCCAAAGGCGACATCCTCCTGACTTCTAACGTCTACCTGATAGAATCTAGTAAACGTGTGTACCGAAGACCATGTTGCGGCCTTACATACTTGAGCCAGGGAGGCCTGGTGATGCACTGCCCATGAAGTTCCAACCGCTCTTGTGGAGTGCGCCCTAACTTTGAACGGAGGCGGTCTCTTTCTCAAGCCATAGGCTTGTATTATGACCTGTCGAATCCACTTGGCTAAAGTAGATTTTGATGCTGCCTGACCCCTTCTGGGGCCTTCCGGCAGAACAAACAAAGAATCCGTTCTGCGAATCTGAGCAGTGGCTTTTAGATAAGCTTTAACTGCTCTTACCACATCCAAAGAATGTAATAACTTTTCCTCTACTGAGCTAGGTTTGGGGAAAAAAGAAGGAAGAACCACATCTTGGTTCAAATGAAACCTCGATACCACCTTAGGAAGAAAGGCTGGATGAGGACGTAATACTACTCTGTCCTTATGGACAACCAGATATGGCTCCTTACAGGACATAGCTGCTAATTCCGACACTCTTTTAGCCGAACAAATGGCTACTAAGAAAACCAATTTCCTGGTGAGAAGAACCAAGGAAATGTGTTGTAATGGTTCAAACGGTTGTTTCTGTAGAACCGACAGAACCAGGTTTAAGTCCCAAGGACATATGGGAATACTAACCGGAGGGCTAATACGCATCACTCCTTGTATAAAGGCTTTGACTAGTGAATGCGAAGCCAAGGGCCTTTGAAAAAATATTGACAAGGCCGAAATCTGACCCTTGATAGTACTCAAGGCCAGCTTCCTATCTACAGCCCACTGTAGGAAGTCCAGAATCCTCCCTATCATGTACTTACGTGGATGCCATTTCTTGGTCTCACACCACGTAATGTACGCTTTCCAGATCCTATAATAGATCTGCCTGGATACCGGTTTCCTGGCATTGATCATGGTAGATACCACAGAATTAGAGAGCCCTCTCTTTTTCAGAATGTGGGCTTCAATAGCCAGGCCGTCAAACCTAGGGCTGGTAAGGAAGGGTGGTATATCGGTCCTTGCGACAGCAGGTCCGGACGAAGTGGGAGGGTCCAAGGACTCCTCACTGACATTTTTACAATCTCCGCGTACCATGCCCTTCGGGGCCACGCTGGAGCCACCAGAATCACTGGTTTCTTTTCTACCCTGATTCTGCGGAGTAATCGCGGTAACAATTGTGGCGGTGGGAATGCATATATCAGCTTGAACCGATCCCAAGGGAACACTAGGGCATCCGAGCCGCAAGCTAGGGGATCCCTTGTGCGAGACACAAACCTGTCCACCTTTGCGTTGAATCTGGATGCTAGCAGATCTACATCCGGTGTTCCCCACCGCTGGCATATTGCCTGGAAAACCTCGGGGTGAAGAGACCATTCCCCCGGGCATAATTGTTGGCGACTTAGAAAGTCCGCTCTCCAATTTTCCACTCCTGGGATGAAAACCGCGGATATGGCTGGGACATATCTTTCTGCCCACTCCAGGATGCAATTTGCTTCCTTCTGGGCTGCACGACTTTTGGTGCCACCCTGATGATTGATATATGCCACTGCCGTGGCATTGTCTGATTGAATTCTGACAGGGGACCCCTGGAGTTTGGATGTCCATGCTACTAGGGCATACCGGGCTGCTCGTATCTCTAAGAGATTGATGGGCAGGGCCTTTTCTGCTTCTGACCACCTGCCCTGGAGAGACCATTGCTCCAGCACTGCCCCCCAGCCGATGAGGCTGGCATCTGTAGTGACCACCTTCCAAGAAACCGGACTGAAGGGTTTCCCTCTTTCCAGATTCTGGGGCACCAACCACCAATGGAGGCTCTTGCGAACGGAAGGGGACAGGGACATTGGTAAGTCTAAAGCCTGAACTTTTTTGTTCCAGGCTGACAGTATGGCCCTTTGCAAATTCCTTGAATGGAATTGACCGTAGGGTACCGCTTCGAATGAAGCCACCATCTTTCCCAGCAGCCTCATGCAGAGACGTATGGATGGTTTTCTTTTTGTACCCACTAAGTGGATCAAATTTCTTAAAGACGACACCTTCTCTGGAGGTAAGAAAATCTTTCTCTGATTTGAATCCAGCCTTAGCCCTAAGTATTCCAGACTTTTGACTGGTCTTAGAGCTGACTTGTCCCGGTTGATAATCCAACCGTGATATTCCAGATACTCGATTGTCTTGTGAATAGCTACTTCCAGCTTTTCCACTGAGTGGTCTATTAGTAGCAGGTCGTCTAGATATGCCATTATCGTTACACCCTGTGTTCTTAGATTGGCCAATAATGGGGCCAGAATTTTTGTGAACACTCGTGGTGCTGTGGCCAGACCGAAAGGTAAGGCTCTGAACTGAAAATGGCGCCCTTCTACTGCAAAGCGTAGAAATTTCTGATGGGCCGGAAAGATGGGAATATGCAGATAAGCATCCCTTATGTCGATCGAGGCTAGCCATTCCTGCCCTTGTAGGGCGGTGGCCACTGATCGGATCGACTCCATCCGAAAGGTCCTGATATTTAGGAACTTGTTTAGCCCTTTTAGATTTAATATGGGCCTCACGTCCCCATTTGGTTTGGGGACTGTGAAAAGGTTCGAGTAAAACCCGAATCCGCTTTCTTCCAGGGGAACCTTCATGATTACCCCTTGGAGCAATAGTTGTTCTAGTGCCAGAAGGAGGGATCCTCTCTTTTGGGGATCTCTTGGCACGTTTGACCTCATAAATTGGGCAGGAGGAGTGCCTTTTAACTCCAGCTTGTATCCCAGACTTACTGCGGAGAGCACCCATCTGTCTCTGATGGTGTCCCGCCAGGTCTCTGTGAACAACTGAAGTCTTCCCCCCACCCGATTGAGCGGGGGCAATACTTCATGCCTTAGGGGGAGGTTTTGTACCTCTCTTGATCCAGGGCTTCTTGTTACCCTGTGATTGTCCCTGATTTCTGCCCCCTGAATTTGACCGCGGAGGCCGTCGGAACTGCTTCCCAGCCGATGTGCCCGGGACTGGAGAGGTAGGCCTCTTAAAAGAAGGACTTCTACCCTTGTTCTTAACCGGTAAGAGTGAACTTTTACCGGCAGAAATTTTCTGGATATATTTGTCCAGATCTTCTCCAAATAAGCGTTCTCCATGAAATGGGAAGCTAACCAGCAGTTTTTTACAGGGAGCTTCAGCAGACCAGTTTTTGAGCCACAGAAGCCTACGCATATGTACTATAGACAGCGTAAAGCGGGAGGCCTGTTGGATTGTATCCTTTATGGCGTCCACCGCAAAACACAAGGCTCTAGGCAGGTCAGCTAGGGCATGAGCCTGCTGATCTGGTAAGTCCCTTAAGACTTGTTTCAACTGATCTTTCACTGCTTGGCAGACTCCAATCGCTGCTACCGCAGGTTGTGTCACCATACTTGCTGTAGAGAAAGCAGATTTTAGTAAAGACTCCAATTTTTTATCTATTGGGTCTTTGAACATTGGAACATTATCTACTGGACATGTCAGTGATTTGTTAACAGAAGAGATGGCTGCGTCCACTATAGGGACCCTCCATTTTCTTATGAACTTATCCTCCATGGGATAGATCACCGGAAATCTCTTGGGGGGAGCAAATATTTTATCAGGATGCTCCCAATCCTGGTAAATAAGCCCTTCTAATAAAGGGTGGATTGGGAAGGAACAGACCGCCTGGGGAGCTTTTAGCGACCCCAGCGAGGAAACCGTAGTGGATGGTGGTTCCGCCAGAGGCATTTTAAATGCTGATCGGACCATGTTAGTCAGAGACTGAACCCATAATCTTTCAGCCTGAGAAGCTGAGAAAGGTTCTTCCACTGTTGATTCCTCTATAAGTGAATCAACCTCATCCTGATCCCCTTCAGGTAGGTCGATCTCTGTGTGGGGCTGTTCCTCCACTAACAGGCACTCTGAAGGAGGAGACGGAGATCGGACGCGCTTTTCCTGTGACAGGGAAGCAGCGATCAATGCTGTTAATCTCTCTTCCAATCCTCCCAGAGTTGAGGATAAAACCTCCTCTGTTATATATACAGGAGCAGGTGGACTGGGGACAGCCGCAGCACCAGGCATTCCTGCGGGGTTTCTACGGCTACTGACCTCTGCATTCTCAGGGGAGATTGGTGCAGTGCAAGCACCCAATATCCTCAGAGCCCGATGGAGACCCCTTTGGCTTCCTGGAAGATCTATTTCCGGAGCGTCTGGACGACATATCCTTTAAGCACAAAGCTGAGGTATTCCCGTCGTCATACACCAATTTTTGCTGGTAATAGTCTAACACAGGTGCTGCTATATACCAGCTGGTGTCCACTAAAGTGCCTTTCTATGGGGATGCCTGCATCAACCGCCTCTGTGTGCCACTGTTTGTTGCTAGCTCTGTTTGCATGCAGCTGACACTTGTACTGTGTCTTTTAACCATGCTGGGACGCCCGCACATGCGCAGAAGCGCCGCGGCGCGCATCGAGCGTCATCCACCCGCCCCGCCCCTTTTTTTTCATAGGAGGCGCGTGCACGCGCCCGCGCGCGCGCCCGTGCGCCAATGGCGCCCTTTTCGAAAACCAACAGAGGACTAGGAGCCAGGGCCCTTTTTGCCGGAGGGCCTGTGCGGTGGATGAACGCAGCAACAGGGCAGAGGAAGTGGATTCCCTCAGAGAAACTTACCAGCTGCCTGGATCTTTTGAGTTGGAAAACCAAAGATCCACATTTACAAGAAAAATGGACTACAGCGGCCTCTAGTGGTTTAACACAGGTACCGCGGTCCCTGTTTTTTTTTTTTTTTTTTCTTGACTACTATTAAAATTTTACATTTTCAGTAGTTATAGGCAAACACAGATATTTAGCGGGAATACCGTTAGGTAACAGACAGAAAGACAAATTAGGCTTGGGGGTCCCCCAATAGAACCAAGTTCCTGAGGGCCCCCACTTACCTGATCCCCGCCGCAGGACTTTGTTTGGTCCACAAAAGTCCAAACTTCACCTATCACGGCAGGCATTGTAATTAAACCTTCAGGGACCGGGTTCCCAAGGATTCCACTCCCCTGGACCTGTATAGCACCCTGCACAGACAGCGTCTTGGTCGTGGGTATGACCAGAGCTCTGGATCCCAGGGTCCAGCCCTCCTAAGAGAAGCATTACAGGCAAAACCTTGCTCTTCTGCTGCAAGGCCCGGGTACCGACCGTTTAGCTATGAAGCTTTTTTGGTGGGATCCGGAACAGCTTACTAAGGCCCAAAAGAACCTGTACGCAAGCCCAGTGAAAACACATGTTACTCTTTGGCCAACACCTTAGACACTGGCAAAAAACTGAGGTGCTCCCGGGTGGGAGGGGCTTATATAGGGGAGGGTACTTCCGGTTTGGAATTGGCCAGTGCCAACACCTGAAGGTAAACTATATAACCCATTAGTAATGACTAAGTCGCTCTGTGTCCCGTGATGTACGAAAAAGAAATAGGGGGCTCCAATGGTGTAGGTCAAAAAAAATTGGGTTTTTAATCAGAAAAACACCAACATACAAAGATAAAAAGTGATCACAGTTCATATATTAAAACTTTTACTATATATATATGGCAATTTGGGGGAGCAGGTTAATGCCCCTATAGACGTCCTGTTAGGAACGAAACGCGTCGGGCTATGCATTTTGCTTCCCATGTTGTCTTTTAATATATGAACTGTGATCACTTTTTATCTTTGTATGTTGGTGTTTTTCTGATTAAAAACCCATTTTTTTTTACCTACACCATTGGAGCCCCCTATTTTTTTCTTCTCTTTGCATGAAATCGGTGAGGAAACGTTTTTTCAGTTTTCTCCAGTTGGTCCTTCTACAATACCCTTGTCGGGGTATTTTCCATTTAAGTTTGATCGTATCCCATCGTCCGGTTGAATACCGGGATCCAGAGTGCCAGTCTTCTGGTGGGATCTCCAGCCTTGGGGGTATTGGAGACCCGAGAAGTACTGCATCCATCAGTTCCACCCAGGATTGAAGACATCCGATCGTCTAGCCGGTATACCTCTACATCCATCAGAGATCCGGGGACGTTCCTGTGGAGCAGCCGTTGGAGATACTCTCAAGCTCGATTGATCTGCTGTCGTATGACATTCGGGTCCAACGTTTCTGGTAAGCACACATGAATGTCATCATCCACATGAAGAATTGTGCCAGAAGTTTTACATCCATTCCTTGTTATTTACCCACTGTTTTGGACACTCTTAAATTTTTTTGTTTTTGTTTATTATTGTGGACATTTTATATATATTGGGTAGGGCGTTCAGCCTGCCCCTTCTCACTTTTTTGTGTGTTTCCATTTATGGTCACATTTGAGTTACAGTCCAGTTTTTACTGGCCTATATGTAGCACTGTACTATTACCTTCCGCTCACAAGCTATAGAATGAATACAGGCTCGTCTCACATGTCTATCATATGGATCATCTATTCTCCATGAAACTGCTTGTGGCAGGTGGATTGGCTGGTCTTGTGGAGGGAACAGAGGACGCTGGATGGTTTTCCAGGGCCACACTCACAAAGTGGATGTGACTTTAAAGGAGAGGAGTCTGATGTGACCCGGTGTCTCAGGCAGGCTGTACTTGGAGCCAACTGCTCCTTCAATAGGACTTGATGTCACATCTGCTTTGTGAGCACGTTCCAGATGTGTTCCAGCTCCGTGTAAGGCGGCCCTGGGACACCATCCAGCGTCCTCAGTTCCCCCCACAAGACCAGACAATCCACATGCCATAAGCGGTTTCATGGAGAATAGATGATCCATACGGTGCAAATTTGAGATGAGCCTGTATTCATTCTATATCTTGTGAGTGCTTTTAACCATTGTTCCATTGAAAGGTAATTTTATGCTGCACTTATTTGAATATAAATGTGAAAATTAAATCTAGTGAATACTAGTGAATGATTTGATCAGATTAAAAAGTGGAATCCTGGCTTAGATTTCACTGGTTAAGCGTGACCCTGTAAATGTGAATTAATTGATCCTGAGCTGAGGTTTGCTTTAACACTACGTTCCTTACGCAGTTATTATAAGTTTGCAAGTAACGTTCTCTCTGATACTTTATTTTCATTCTTAACCACTTCCCGCCCAGTCAATAGCGAATTGACGTCCGGGAAGTGGTTGCAATATCGATACTGGACGTCATATGACGTCCTGCAGGATATTGCCTTGCGCGCGCCCGCGGGGGCGCGCAGCGCGGTTATCGGGGACGGCATGTGTCCCTCGGACACAGCGCTACCCCGATCACGGTAAACAGCCAATTTCATTGGCTGTTTACCATGTGATCGGCTGTGTCAAAGTCACAGCCGATCACCTGTCAAAACAAACTCGGCGGCGCGCTCCGTGCGCGCCGCCACAGGCTTGCAGAGCGGGGATCGGGGAAGGCGAGTGTCCCTTGGACACAGCGCGTCCCCGATCAGAGTAAACAGCCAATGAATTGGCTGTTTACCACGTGACCGGCTGTGTCCAATCACAGCCGGTCACAAATGTAAACAAACTCCACAGGAGTTACTACCTGATCCCTGCTCTCTCCTCACACACCGATCTGTGAGGAGAGAGAAGAGATCAGTAAGTTAGCTCAGTGTAGTTTGTCTACATAAGTTTACAGTGCACAACACGCCCCCCCCCCATAAAGAGGACCTGTCACACAGCCCAGCACATCAATCAGCCCAGCTAATCAGCCCATCTGTCAATCAGCCCATCTGTCAATCAGCCCATCTGTCAATCAGCCCATCTGTCAATCAATCAGCCCATCTGTCAATCAATCACCCCACCTGTCAATCAATCACCCCACCTGTCAATCAATCACCCCACCTGTCAATCAATCACCCCATCTGTCAATCAATCAACCCATCTGTCAATCAATCAGCCCATCTGTCAATCAATCAGCCCATCTGTCAATCATCTGTCACAGGCCCACCTCCATTGGCACTGCCACACAGGCTACCAGTACCGCCATCGGTACCAGTACCACCACCAGTACCGCCACCAGGCCCAGCATCTATACTGCCACACAGGCCCGCTACCAGTATCACCACTAGTGCCGCCATCGGTACCACCACCAGTACCACCACCCGTACCACCGTCGGTAGTGCCACCACCACCTGTACCACCACCTGTACCGCCATCAGTACCATCACCACCCGTACCACCACCACCTGTACCGCCATCGGTACCACCACCACCTGTACCGCCATCGGTACCACCACCACCCATACCGCCATCGCTACCACCACCACCCGTACCGCCACCGGTACCACCACCCGTACCGCCATCGGTACCACCACCACCTGTACCGCCATTGGTACCACCACCACCCATACCGCCATCGGTACCACCACACAAGCCCACCACTAATAACTCCATCGGTACTACCACACAGACCGCCACCACTACCACCAGCAGTACCATTACACAGGCCCACCAATAAGCACTGCCATAATGTCCCAAAGGGTTTACACACCTGAGGAGGCATATGCCATTCTTGCCATGTCGGATGATGAGAGCAGCGGGGAGCTCCCATTATCCGATTCTGGTTCGGAATACGAGCCAGTGGAGGATAGTGGCTCAGAGTCCGAGTCCCCGGAGGAAACCGTCCCTCCCAAAAGAATGCGATCGGCACCAAGATCAGCACCAAGATCAGCACCAAGATCAGGAGAACTGCCCACCACCAGCAGCGCCATACCCCAGGAAGAGGAGCCCAGTACAAGCAATGGAAATGCACGCCCAACCCGAAGAATCCAGCCCCAATCCTACCTTCCCGATGCCCTGGCAAACCCCTTATGGTTGCCTGCCAACTCAGGATCCGCTATCATCCCCCCTTTCACCGCACAGCCAGGTGTGCAGCCCGACACTACAAATTTTTCTAAATTTGATTATTTTTGTTTATTTTTCCCACAAGATTTGCTGCAGAATATAGTGGATCAAACGAATCTGTATGCATCCCAATTTATTGCTGCCAACCCCAATTCTTCCTACACCCGCATGTTCCAGTGGCGGCGTCTAACATTGGAGGAATTTAAATTATTTTTGGGCCTTATGTTCAATATGGGGCTTACAAAAAAGAACGAAGTCCATTCATATTGGTCCAAACGCCCCATCCAACACATGCCCATATATTCCGCTGTCATGTCCAGGAAAAGATACGACATGATTATGCGCTTTCTCCACTTCAATGACAATTCACAGTGCCCTCCCTGAGATCATCCCAACTACGACAAATTGTACAAGATACGCCCCCTAATCAATGCCTTTTCCCAGCGATTTGAAGACGTTTTCATCCCAGACCAAAAAATTTGTGTGGACGAGTCCCTCGTACATTTCACCGGCCGACTGCAGTTCAAGCAGTACATACCAAGCAAGAGAGCCAGGTATGGGTTAAAATTAAATAAATTATGTGATCGAGCCACTGGATACGTCTGCAAATTCAGGATCTACGAAGGCAAAGACTCCCAGCTCCAGCCCCGTGATTGCCCCACATATATTGGAACCAGTGGGAAAATTGTCTGGGAGTTGGCATACCCCCTGTTCGGAAAAGGTTACCATTTATATGTTGATAATTATTATACCAGCCTACCCTTTTTTCGCCACCTTTACAGTAAACAAACCCCGGCCTGCGGTACCTTAAAAAAAACCGGAAGGGATTCCCACAAAATTTATTGACAAAAAAATTGCGACCTGGAGAATCGGCATCCATGAGGAACGAGGAGGTGTTGGCCATGAAGTGGAGGGACAAGAAAGATGTCCACATCCTCTCTACGATCCACAATGACACCATGGTGGAGATCCCAAGAAGACGCGGCTCCATTGTAAAGCCTGAATGTGTCCACGACTACAATTTGTACATGGGGGGGGGGTGGATTTAAACGACCAGATGCTACAGCCCTACTTATCAACCAGAAAGTCCCATTATTGGCACAAAAAAGTTGCGTTTCACCTGTTTCACATGGCCCTTTTTAATTCGTTTGTCTGCTACCAAAAAGCAACTCAAAATCACCGACTCCACTACCTCCAATATATCGAAGATATCATCGATAGGATAGGATAGGACACCTCTGCCTGCTACCTGGACCTGTGCTTTGGCTGTGCTCTGGCTGTGCTGACAGTATCTCTGCCTGTGCGAACTATGGACAGTATTCCTGCCTGCTGCCTGGATGATTGCTTTTGCTGTCGCTGACCTCATCCCTGCCTGCTGCCTGGACCGATGCTCTCCTCTGTGGACCACTGCACTTCTAAAACCACAGGTAATCTTTTGTTATTTGGTATGTACCTGCTATGTGTTAGATATATGAAGGGCCTTCAAAAATGTGATCGGTAGTCAGAAAATGATATGTGCAATTAATGCTGCTAGAATGCCTGGAGGTGCTACTTGGATGTTGGGCCTCTGTATGTGGCCAGGCTGTGTAAAAGTCTCAAACATGTGGTATCGCCATACTCAGGAGGAGTAGCAGAATGCATTTTTGGGTGTAATTTTTGCTATGTACATATTATGTGTTAGAAATATCTTATAAATTGACAACTTTGTGTAAAACAAATGCATTTTAATTTTTTCTCCACATTTTCCAAAACCTTCTGGAAAAAAATGAACCGTTCAAAAGACTCATAATGCCTCATAGATTATACGTTGGGGTGTGTGCTTTCAAAAATGGGGTCATTTTGTGGAAAATTCTATTGTCCTGGTGCTCCAGGGCCTTCAAAATTGTAATAGGTGGTTGAGAAAGGATATGTGCGATTTATGCTTGTAGAACGCCTGAAAGTGCTACTTCAATGTTGGGCCTCTGTATATGGCCAGGCTGTGTAAAAGTCTCACACATGTGGTATCGCTATACTCAGGAGGAGTAGAAGAATGCATTTTGGGGTGTTATTTTTGCTATGTATATGCTATGCATTAGAAATATCTTATAAATGGACAACTTTGTGTAAAAAAAATGCATTTTCATTTTTTCTCCACATTTTCCAAAACCTTCTGGAAAAAAATGAACCGTTCAAAAGACTCATAATGCTTCATAGATTATACGTTGGGGTGTGTGCTTTCCAAAATGGGGTCATTTTGTGGAAAATTCCATTGTCCTGGTGCTCCAGGGCCTTCAAAAGTGTAATAGGTGGTTGAGAAAGGATATGTGCGATTTATGCTTGTAGAACGCCTGAAAGTGCTACTTCAATGTTGGGCCTCTGTATATGGCCAGGCTGTGTAAAAGTCTCACACATGTGGTATCGCTATACTCAGGAGGAGTAGCAGAATGCATTTTGGGGTGTCATTTTTGCTATGTATATGCTATGCGTTAGAAATATCTTATAAATGGACAACTTTGTGTAAAAAAAATGCATTTTCATTTTTTCTCCACATTTTCCAAAACCTTCTGGAAAAAAATGAACCGTTCAAAAGACTCATAATGCTTCATAGATTATACGTTGGGGTGTGTGCTTTCCAAAATGGGGTCATTTTGTGGAAAATTCCATTGTCCTGGTGCTCCAGGGCCTTCAAAAGTGTAATAGGTGGTTGAGAAAGGATATGTGCGATTTATGCTTGTAGAACGCCTGAAAGTGCTACTTCAATGTTGGGCCTCTGTATGTGGCCAGGCTGTGTAAAAGTCTCACACATGTGGTATCGCTACACTCAGGAGGAGTAGCAGAATGTATTTTGGGGTGTAGTTGCAATTATGCATATGCTGTGTGAGAGAAAAAAACTGTTAATATGACCAGTTTGTGTAAAAAATAAAAAAAATAATTTTCCCAAGAATTGTGGGAAAAAAATACAACTTCAAAAAACTCACCACGCCTCTTAGTAAATACCTTGGACTGTCTACTTTCCAAAAAGGGGTAATTTTGGGGTATTTGTACTTTCCTCGCTTGTTAGTGTCTCAAGAAATGAGATATCCCTTCAGTACATCAGGCGTGATCAGATGTGATAAATTTTCAGTGATTGCCACCATAGTTTGTAGACTCTATAACTTTCACAAAGACCAAATAATATACACTAATTTCGGTTCATTTTACCAAAGATATGTAGCAGTATACATTTTGGCACAAATTTATGAAGAAAAATTACTTATTTGCAAAATTTTACAATAGAAACTAAAAAAAAGTGTTTTTTTTTTAAAAAATTGCTGTTTTTTTGCTTATATCGCAAAAAATAAAAAACCCAGTGGCGATTAAATACCACCAAAAGAAAGCTCTATTTGTGAGAAGAAAATGATAAAAAATTTGTTTGGATACAGTGTAGCATGACTAAGTAATTGTCATTCAAAGTGTGAGAGTACTGAAAGCTGAAAATTGGTCTAGGCGGGAAGGTGCATAAGTGCATGGTATTGAAGTGGTTAAACTCTTTTTATTTGTAAACAACACATCTGTCTACAGAATTAATTACCTATATCACACCAGAGGAAAGCAATAAAGAAGTTGTACTGTTACATCATATTTCTTTGTACTGTCGCTTTACTAAATTAGAATTTTGAACATTACTGATTTACTTTGATTATAATATTGGCCAGTATGTGTTCTTTGACTGATATTTTCATTTTACCTTGTTGCTTTAGAAAAACAGTCAGACCCAAACAACATAACTTTAAGTACAAAAAAATAGCATTGCTAATATCAGTGCATTTATCATTATTATTATAGCTGCTGCTCCCAATTTGACATCTGCGTGGGTAGATGTGTGTGGGTTTGTGTCCCTGAATGCAGCCAGTGTGGGTTCAGAGACAAGCACCTGCACCCACACCCACACAGATGTCAAACTGGGAGCAGTGACTGTGTCTGGAACACTGAACACCTATGCATCCCATGCAGACAAAACACAGCCCGCACACAGGTATAGGCTTAAAGTGATATTAAAGTCTAGTTTTTTTTTTTTCATTGAAAATAAAAAACATGTTATACTTACCTGCTCTGTGCAGTGGTCTTGCACAGAGCAGCCCGGATCCTCCTCTTTTCGGGTCCCTTTTTGGTGCTCCTGGCCCCTCCCTCCTGTTGAGTGCCCCCACAGCAAGCAACTTGCTATGGGGCCACCCGAGCCGAGCCACAGCTCCTGTGTCCATTTAAGCCAGGGTTCTTCTTCCCGCACCTGCTGTCACGATTTAACCCCTTCCCACTGACCGTATGCATATATGGGGCCTCACAGAAGTAGGTATTTATCTATGGGGCCGCATAAATGTGTATCTCACTATGTGCTGGGTATGCTGTGTCGATGGCATCACAAGGAGATGGGGTCACCTGGTTATGTCATTGGGCAGCCCTGCCCCTTATTTACTTAAGAACTGTCAGACAGCGGAACTTATTTCTGAGTCGGCGGAAACAGTGTTCATCACGATTGACGCTGGATTTACTTCAGGGGACATTGATTTTATTTATATTTGTGTCAGGAAAGGTTCCATCCGCTGGTGATATTTATTATTTGTCTTGCAGTACTGTGGTCCACCAGCAGGTGTCTCCTGGTAGTTTGGAACTGTCAGGAGAACCTTTCCCTGGTGGGGTTGTATTATCCTTTGGACGCAGCACTGGTTTCCACCAGCGGATGGATCCTGGTAGTGTGGAGAAAACTGCCCTTCCTCTGCTCAGCTGTGACCTGAAGCTAATCAGCCTTTCCATAAATACCCGGCAAGTACAAGCACTCCTTGCCCTGGTATCTCTCTCCCTGACCTAGGACCTGTGACCCTGACTTGAGCCTGCATCTGACCCGATCCCTAACCTGCATCCTGCTTGACCCGATCCCTACCTTGAACCTGCATCCCTGCATCCTGCTTGACCCGATCCGACCTGATCCCTACCTTGAGCTCATCCTGCACTTGTCTCCCCGGTTACCTATATCCCTGCTCTGCAGCCAACCCATCCGTCCTCTCCCTGTTCCTGCTTTATTCCCATCCTTACCCATCTGCTTGATCCCCTTGTGTATGACCTCGGCCTGGCTTTTTACTATGATTCCGGTATATCCCATATTTGTAAATACTTTGTTTATAGTCACTGTTTATTGATTTATTCTTTGCACTGTGTTCTGTTTGAGGAGGTTGTATGTTGGTCACTTAAATAAATTGTTATACTTTCACCTACACCCATTTGGTCTCCTCCATGCAGTCACACAGTCTGGTCTACTAAACCTCTCTGACAGTATACCAGGGCCATCCCTGATCAGACGTGACTTCATTAAGGAACCATCCTGTTATTGTATTCGGCGGATATGGATTACAATGAGATCTTTTACTATTCTCTGCTGGCGGCAGAGGATGGCAAATATTGTTGCCAGGTTTTAGAGGGTTGGACTAGTGACCAGCTTATGGAAACTATCCGATCAGCTAATTTTTGGGTGGATCAAGGTTACTTGCAGCCTGAGGATGTTCTGCCGTTAACACGGTTATGTATGGAACCAGCCCTGTCGTTTGTTCCTAAGGGAAGTGATGACTTCTCTCCCCCTTTCAATGGTGACCAAGTTGAATCCCTAATATGCTTGTTAGAGGATGATCCAGCTTCTTTTTATGAGCATTATTCCCCCTGTTCCCAGCAGGTGTTACATGATTGTGTGAGGTCAGTGCAATCTCTGATTAAAAGGCGTGAGTGCGGATCAGTTTTTGTTCAACCTTTGCTGCAGGCATGGTCAGATCTCCTCCCGAATTCAGCCAAGCCACAACATCCCGGCCCCACCATTAATCACCTGCCTTCCCAAGAATGTATCCGCCCATCACCTATGGCAACCCCAGCTACCGCCCAGTTTGCTCAGCCCCCTGCCAAATATTACTACCCAGTCTCTACCTGTTGCACCTACCCTGCCTTCAATTCCCCTGCTTCTTCCCTCCTATCTGTAGCCAATCCACAAGAACCTCCTCCAGCCTCTGTCCCCGTGTCTCTGCCATATTCTTCCATTTGCTCGATTCCATCTTTTTCATACATTCCCCCCCATTATTTGCAAACCTGCAGTGACTAAATCTAAGAAGAAACGGAAGTACTTCCCGACCCACACAATCCAACCAGTAACCCAACCTACCTCTCCACCCACCAACCTGCTCCAGCCTGCATTCATGCCAGTAGAACTTGACGACCCACCTAAATCTGACGCCCCAGTGCCCTTTACCCAGCCTGCAGCTCCAGAGCCAGCCTTCCAGCTTGCAGTTCCAGAGCCAGCCTTCCAGCTTGCAGTTCCAGAGCCAGCCTTCCAGCTTGCAGTTCCAGAGCCAGCCTTCCAGCTTTCAGTTCCAGAGCCAGCCTTCCAGCTTGCAGTCCCAGAGCCAGACTTCCAGTCTGCAGTTCCAGAGCCAGCCTTCCAGCCTGCAGTTCCAGAGCCAGCCTTCCAGCCTGCAGTTCCAGAGCCAGTCGCCCAGCCTGCAGCTCCAGAGTCAGCCTTCCAGCCTGCAGTTCCAGAGCCAGTCGCCGTAGAGCCAGCCTTCCAGCCTGCAGTTCCAGAGCCAGCCTTCCAGACTGCAGTTCCAGAGCCAGCCTTCCAGCCTGCAGTTCCAGAGCCAGCCTTCCAGCCTGCAGTCCCAGAGCCAGCCTTCCAGCCAGCCTTCCAACCTGCAGTTCCAGAGCCAGCCTTCCAGCTTGCAGTTCCGGAGCCGGCCTTCCAGCCTGCGGTCCCTGGAGCCGGCCTTCCAGCCTGCGTCCCGGATCCGGCCTTCCGGCCTGCAGTTCCAGAGCCAGCCTTCCAGCCTTCAGTTCCAGGGCCGGCCTTCCAGCCTGCAGTTCCAGAGCCAGCCTGCCAGCCGGAGGTCCCTGTGCCAGTTTGCCAGCCGGAGGTCCCTGTGCCAGTTTGCCAGCCGGAGGTCCCTGTGCCAGTCTGCCAGCCGGAGGTCCCTGTGCCAGTCTGCCAGCCAGAGGACCCTGTGCCAGTCTGCCAGCCGGAGGTCCCTGTGCCAGTCTGCCAACCGGAGGTCCCTGTGCCAGTCTGACAGCCGGAGGTTCCTGTGCCAGTCTGCCAGCCTGAGGTTCCTGTGCCAGTCTGCCAGCCTGAGGTTCCTGTGCCAGTTTTCAAGTCTGAGGTCCCTATGCCGGTCTGCCAGCCCGAGGTTCCTGTGCCTTTTGCCCAGCCTGAAGCTCCTGTGCCAATTTGCCAGCATGAATTTTCTGTACTGGTCTGAAGACGTTAACCAACGAAACGTACGTCGTGGGCGGTACCTGGTCACGTGATTTGCTGATGTCATCACGGCGCTCTGGCTTTGAATCTGTGTTCGACAAACACCAAGCGCGTTACCTCGGAGGAAACAGCGGAGGAGTTCACGGTCGGACAAGCTCACAGCCTCAGTGCCGGGAAAAGGCACTTTTTAAAGTAAGCGGCCATTTGGCACCTTTCTGTTTTTTACTTCATTTTAAATAAACTGTATTACGCTATGAGGCTTCCTGTTTCTATTTGCATATCCTGCCTTTATACCTGACAAGAGGGGTTTGGAAATTTCCTGTGTGTGACTGTCGATGTGTATGCAGGCACTATCCTGCACAAGCTTTATAAGACCATCTTTTTAAGTAAAGTGGTCAACAAAATCTGGTAAGCGCATCCTTTGTCTGAGCACTTCGGGTGACTTTTATTGATTGGTGGAGGAAAATCACGCAAAATAAGAAGATTTTTTTGAATGTCACTAGCAACATAAGATCTACGTCTAATTGATGATTGAAGCAATTATTGACATTTTTTTCACTTGGTTGAAATTTTTGCTGGAGAAATCAGATTCTCTGAATATATATATATTTTTTTCATATATATTTTTTTATTGGGACTCACATGTACACATATTGTTATATATAAACATTTGATTGTGTTTTGTTTTGGACTTGATCGCGACTAAGCACTAATTAATAATATCACTGTAATTGCCCATTAGGGGCTATTTATGTAAATTATTCACTGGTGGTACCTTTTAATTAGGGTCCTCTGCACCTATTTGTAAGCGCACTCTTATTATTTATTTTAATAATAATTTTCCATTTGATCATTTTGGACACTGTTAGGTTTCCATTTTGCAGAGTAGCAGCTATAGAGAAATTAATTGTTAGTTATTTAGTAGTGTTGGCGCGGATTTATTTATTATTTATCACTGGTCTGCCAGTCTGAAGTTCTTGTGCCAGCCTGCCAGCCTGAAGTTTTTGTGCCAGCCTGCCAACCTGAACTTCTTGTGCCAACCTGCCAACCTCAAGTTCTTGTGCCAGCCTGCCAGCCTGAAGTTCCCGTGCCAGCCTGCCAGCCTGAAGTTCCCGTGCCAGCCTGCCAGCCTGAAGTTCCCGTGCCTGTCTGCCAAACAGAAGTCCTGATGACGGTGTCCCAGTCGGTAGATCCGGTGTCCCAGTCGGTAGATCTTGTGTCCCAGTCGGAAGATCCGGTGTCCCAGTTGGTAGATCCGGTGTCCCAGTCGGAAGATCCGGTGTCCCAGTTGGTAAATCCAGTGACCCCGCCTGAAGATTCGGTGCATGAGACCCCGCCTGAAGATCGGGTGCCTGTTTCCCGGCCTGAGGTTGTGGTGCCCGTTTCCCGGCCTGAGGTTGTGATGCCCATTTCCCAGCCTGAGATTGTGGTGTCCGTTTCCTGGCCTGAGGTTTGTGGTGCCCGCTGTGGTGCCCGTTTCCCAGCTTGAGGTTGTGGTGCCTGTTTCCCGGCTTGAGGTTGTGGTGCCCGTTTCCCTTCTTGAGGTTATGATGCTTGTTTCCCAGTCTGTGGAGCCTACTGCCCAGCCTGACATGTTCCTGTCTGCTGCCCAGCCTGAGATGTTCCTGTTGGCTGCCCAGCCTGAGATGTTCCTGTTGGCTGCCCAGCCTGAGATGTTCCTATCGGCTGCCCAGCCTGAGATGTTCCTGTCTGCTGCCCAGCCTGAGATGTTCCTGTCTGCTGCCCAGCCTGAGATGTTCCTGTCTACTGCCCAGCCTGAGATGTTCCTGTCTGCTGCCCAGCCTGAGAGGTTCCTGTCTGCTGTCCAGCCTGAGATGTTCCTGCCTGCTGCCCAGCTCGATGACCCGGAGCCTGCTGCCCAGCTCAATGACCCGGAGCCTGCTGCCCAGCTCGATGACCCGGAGCCTGCTGCCCAGCTCGATGACCCAGAGCCTGCTGCCCAGCTCGATGACCCAGAGCCTTCTGCCCAGCTCTATGACCCGGAGCCTGCTGCCCAGCTCAATGACCCGGAGCCTGCTGCCCAGCCCGATGTGTTCCTGTCTGCTGCCCAGCTCGATGACCCGGAGCCTGCTGCCCAGCTCGATGACCCGGAGCCTGCTGCCCAACTCGATGACCCGGAGCCTGCTGCCCAGCTCGATGTGTTCCTGTCTGCTGCCCAGCCTGATGTGGCACTGTCTGCTGCCCAGACTGGTGTGCCCCTGTCTGCTGCCCAGCTTGATGTGACTGTCTCCTGCCCGGATGTGCCTGCTTACCCGTTGGATGTGCCCACTGTCTGCCCGGATGTGACTTTGCCTATTACCCAGCTTGTTGCCATGAACTTTCCCCGGCAACAGCTAGTTGGAGCGCCCGGAGGCCGCTCCTTTGAGGGGGGGTACTGTCTGGAAAGGTTCCATCCGCTGGTGATATTTATTATTTGTCTTGCAGTACTGTGGTCCACCAGCAGGTGTCTCCTGGCAGTTTGGAACCTTTCCTTGCTGGTGTTGTATTATCCTTTGGACGCAGTACTGGTTTCCACCAGCGGATGGATCCTGGCAGTGTGGAGCAAACTGCCCTTCCTCCGCTCAGCTGTGACCTAAAGCTAATCAGCCTTTCCATAAATACCCGACAAGTACAAGCACTCCTTGCCCTGGTATCTCTCTCCCTGACCTAGGACCTGTGACCCTGACTTGAGCCTGCATCCGACCCGATCCCTAACCTGCATCCTGCTTGACCCGATCCCTACCTTGAACCTGCATCCCTGCATCCTGCTTGACCCGATCCGACCTGATCCCTACCTTGGGCTCATCCTGCACTTGTTTCCCCGGTTACCTATATTCCTGCTCTGCAGCCAACCCATCCGTCCTCTCCCTTTTCCTGCTTTATTCCCATCCCTACCCATCTGCTTGATCCCCTTGTGTATGACCTCGGCCTGGCTTTTTACTACGATTCCGGTATCTCCCATATTTGTAAATACTTTGTTTATAGTCACTGTTTATTGATTTATTCTTTGCACTGTGTTCTGTTTGAGGTGGTTGTATGTTGGTCACTTATCATAATAAATTGTTATACTTTCACCTACACCCGTTTGGTCTCCTCCATGCAGTCACACAGTCTGGTCTACTAAACCTCTCTGACAATTTGTCTCTGTGTTTTTATTTATATTTGACTCTTTTTTGGCGAGTGAATAGGGACACAATACCCCATAGTTATTTAAATGTGGGGGGTTGGGATCTTGTTAAAGGGGCTTCCAGTTTCCCATAAGCCCCTTGCCCACAGACCGTTTTCTGCGATAAAGGTCTGCCAGGCTGCATGCTCGGATAAGGGTCTGGTATGGATTTTGGGTGGGATCCCACATCATTTATGTATTTTTTTGGTGTGAGGGATCCCTTAAAGTCTGTACTAGACCTAAAGAGCCTGGTATGGATGCACCACAAAACCCGCCGGAAAACCACATCAACTGCATAGATGTGAACCTAGTCAGAGGCAGGATAAAAAAAAATGCAAACTGAGCACCATTTTGTCTGTAAACCTACTGTGGGTAAAACCAACAAATAACATACACATGGTATCGCTGTGATCATCAGGAGAAGGAAAACATTTTTTGGGTTGTTCTTTGGTGGTAAACCATGGCAATAGCAAGAAATATGCAGCTAATTTTAACAAAAACATTTTTTTTTTGTATTTTGGGACAGTTTTCCTTCGATAATAATTTTTTTTTGGAGATATCCGTTACCCTTTACCACCAAAAGAAAGTCCAATTTGTCCTGAAAAAACAAGGTATAATCCACTTGGATACACAAAGTACTTGTGATGATATGCGCAGTTTTACTAACACATGTCAAAGTTTTAAAAAATGTGCTTAGGCTCTGCCCATCCAGCCACATCATACATTCACAGAGTTCTGTGAATGTGAGCACTACAAGTCCCGACAAGTAATGCTTGGGCTTAAATGGGGGGGGGGTTACTGGTATGTGGCCTGTTAGAGACACCACACAGGTAAATCACAATAGTAACTGAAATAAAATAAAATAGAATGAAATAAACATGTGCCGCTATCCTCCAAGAGGCACATAAGGCTATGCATAACAATCATAAACAGGTTTAGATATATCTCTATAATAGAAGAGATACAGTAGAACATAGAACAAAAGTCTCCATATATTAATATTAGCTAATGCCTGTTCATGGGGCATAAAAACAAAGCAGCATAACCAAGTGTAAAAGAGGAAAAGAGATGGATAAGTTAGAAACAGAATACAACCGCCGGCTTACAAAGCAGATAAAGGTACAATGGATCCAGATCCCCCTGCTCTCGACATGGCTGAACGCCATGAGAGCCGGTTAAATAGTGGCCTCAGAGACGCAGCCGGCGTCAGATGGCGCCAGTGCGCATGCCCCAAAATTGGAGGACCCGGCCGACAACAAGATCCAGAGTGCACCACGACGGCGGGAGGGGTGTGTTGACGTCAGAACGCCAAAGACGTGGGCGAAAGGACGGAACACCATCCCCAACCCGCACTCCTATCTAGATGGAAGGGCGGATTGGACGAACCAAACTGGGGGAGGGGACAAAAATGGGACAGGAGGTGACACGGGAACCTCGACAAGGGGCACAAAACCTGGCACAATTGAGGGCGGCTGATGGAGGAGATCAAACACCCTGGGTGCCCTACGACTCAAAGAGACACTCCGTGGAAAGGGCAGATGGAATCGTTAAGCATAAATGATAAGCGGTCTGGTGTGGGGACCAACCAAATCCAGACAGCCAATGGTGGCCAGCAAGATGGGACTCCCTAATAAACACACAAAAAGAGATTAAATTACACATTAAAACAATACATAAATTTCAATAGGATACATGATTTACCAAATTGTATACAAGTACATGAAGCAAGAAAAAATGACTGTAAATTTTCAAGGCTAATGAACTTATTGTCCATGGCGGCATGGTATAGTTTGCACCGAAACATGTCGCCAGGGGCCAAACAGCCAAACATACAGTGGCAAGGCAGGGGAAAAGAAAAAAAAAAACAGGGGGGGGGGAGGGGAAAAAATAAAAATAAAATAAAATTAATAAAATGGCTGGGAAAAGAAATGGGGGAAGGACCCCATGGGAATGAAGCTAAAGGGGACAAAGCATTAGACTCAGAGAAAGGGTTTAAAACTAAGATTTTCATTTAACATATTAGATTATGTTATTTGAACAGTTGTGTAAAAAAAAGTAAAGTGAACCATTTATTTTTGAATTTTATTTTCATAAGTTAGCTCATTAGTGCTTTGTGTCACAGAACATTTTCATTAATTACTATTTTAAAATGTAGCTAATACATTACAGTGTTATAATTGTAAACATATTTTCAGCTATTCTGGCTTGATCAGACCGGTTTAGTAGCCACCCTATACTTTTTATTATTATGACTAATAAATACTTGTCATTTTCTTACACCTCTATATAGCAACTGCTGATCCTACTAGACATCTGTCCCTACAAAAAACAGCTGCAAGAGTACAGTGCATTTATGTAGATCTAATTCTCTAATTACAAATTTCAAATTAAATGACAGACTGACTATTTAATAATATATGTTGCTATGCAGAAAAAAAATGTTAGGACCTTAAAGGCCCACTCTCTCTCTAGCATTGCTGTGGGGCATTAAATTAGAGGTGGGATCTGACCATTTATGGCCATCCTAATAAATTATTCAGAGAAGGTATGATCTGTAAATGGAGAAATTGAATGCGGTTTTGGAATCTGCATAAAGGCAAGGGCACATACAAAACAGCATAATTTGAGTTTTAATATGCTAACTCTAGCAGCGATTACCTGTGCATATTATTTATTTTACCCATTACAGTCTTTTTTTCCATAATACTTTGACATTTATCCATTTGGGAATAATTTGCCATCTGTTATTTTGATGATTTTGCATAGCCGTCTGTTGGTTTTCTTTATGCTACAATAATAAAAATTGTTTTATATATATATATATATATATATTATTAAATAAAATAAAAACATTGTGTAGCATTTAATCCTTGAGTCCCCAGAACATTTTTTTCATATTTTTTATAGAAAATTTGGATACATGTATTTTTTTATCTTGGGAATAAAACACTAACAAAGTTAGGAAATAAAGCATTTACCTGTCATTTTTCCCAACACAAAATTTAGGTAATTTGCCTACCCTCATATATTTACCACAAAATATAATCAACAAAGTTTTCTGAGGAAAATTACACATTACTTTTATGTAACATAGGGGCATGATAAAGCTCAAAGTGAACACATGCCTTTTACCTTAGGAGAGCTTTGTCGTGGACCCCGGTCCTCAACAGGATTATGTCCGCCATATACAGCTTCCTTGCCTTGTACCAGCAAGATCCAAGATCTCTTGGACCACCCAGTCACTAGCCGTAACTCAGTGCAGGGTGAAACATCAGAATGTTTATTCAAACACATGTACAGAGAGGTAAAACTCAGGGGACAAACCCCCATCCCTTTGCATTTAGGGCAGGGTAAACTTTCAATAACAGTAGACACACAGGTCAGGTGTATTCAAACTTTTTATCAGTAGACCTTTGGGAGGGGCTGCTTGAGAAATCCCCCCTCCCCTCTCACAGCTTATCCACATAGACATACATCCCATAATAGGTTGCTCCTAAGGCAGACACAAACAATAGAACAATGGGATACAGGCACTTAACAAACACATAACAATACCACTATTATACATGATGTTTGGCTCAAACCCGAACAGCCAAAGTTCATTCCAGACTTGTGTTTAGACTCAATTTTAAGCTTATCCTTAACTGACAATTTTAGACATTAGTGGGGCACATCTGCACAAAAGTGACATGGCAGCGCTGTCAGGATGTGGAGTTGTTGCAATGTTTAGAAGTGCCTCCACTGCTTGTCTGTACTGTCCAATGGTGTCAGTACTCCTATATATTCTGCCATGCCAAACTGCTCTAGGATCACATACATTTTAACATTTTAATTTAGCAGGAAATTTCTACCTTCTCCAAACTGTAATTGAATACTTAGGTATAGACACATCTTGAAAATCTGGCCTATAAGTGCTGTACTCATTACTGCAATTTTCTCATCCTCCTCATCATTATCAACATATGGTTGCAGATATATCCACTTCTCTTTTTCTCCATATATATATATCCTTTGTATCTAGTAATAAGCCAAAAGTACGTGAGTTTGGTTTAGGGCAGGTCCAGTGATCATGATTCCAGTCTGAACCTCATTATAGTCAATGGGAGATGAAGATTAAAAGGGTTCTCATTTTTTTCTAGGGAGGATGGGCACTGCCCTGGGGTACATGTTCCAAATAAAAAATCATTCTTTTAAAACTATCCCCACTTCATGGTCAGGGATTCCATGTTGCCATTGTGAAAGGTTGTTTTGATGTCATAATACGTTAGGCCACTATAGTCAGCATAATTCAAAACATACTTTAATTTGCAACTGGAGCAAAAATGGCATCATAGAATTCACTATCACTATACATTTGTGTGTATCTATGGAATTTACCTTTAGAAAATGGATTAGCAAAACTGCCCCAAATTTGGTCATTGACATTACCCGGGACTCCTGGCCATCAATATATATTAAAACAGTTGGGGAATCTGTCATTTAGAGAAGTAAAAGAACTAAAAGAACTAAAAGAAGTAAACAATAGGTGATGGATCATTGATAGACATTTACAGACTGGATGCCATGATGGGTGTGGATTACATTGTTGGATGCTATCATTGCCATGAATTTACCATGTGCACATTAATAAAATGTATTTTTGTGTGCCTGTGTTTTATTTCAATTGCAAGACTTTTTCAAGGTGATTGTTGTAACACTTTAAACATTTTGTGGGAATGGGTAAGGGGTACTAATGTATCCCTGTACTTATTCCTCTGTGAGGGGTGGATATCTGGGTGTCCCCTTATTGTCTGGGGGCTTCCAGATTCCACAATAACCCCCCTCCCGTATATTACCCTTGGCTCATTCTCGGGGCACCAGAGGTGGGAAAAAAAGCCTTTGGTGCTCGAAATTGGGATACAGGTACTTTGCAAGGTACTCTCCTAATGTTAAAAGATGTGGTTTGGTTGGCATATCAAGGAGGGGCCACATGCTCACTGCCCTCCCTCTTCTTACCAACTAGGCTGTACGCCTGGGTTCAAATAGTAAGTAAACCTCATGCTATTTTTTCTTTTGGCCAAAGTGTTCTATAGACAATGAGCACTGGTAGGAGCTTTACTACAAGACTTAATAGCATACAGCAGTGCAAAATTGACCAGCAGTGGGACAGTTTAAATTGCAATTTTAGGCCACAATTTGCTAAAGACAAAGAGCACAGGTAAGTGTTTTACTACAAAAAGACATTGCAAAAGGTACAGCAGCTTTAAATTCGTCAGCAGCATGACACCTTTAACCACTTCCTTACTGGGCACTTAAACCCCCCTCCTGCCCAGACCAATTTTCAGCTTTCAGCGCTGATGCAAATTGAATGACAATTGCGCAGTCATACAACGCTGTACCCAAATAAAATTTTTATCATTTTTTTCACACAAATAGAGCTTTCTTTTGGTGGTATTTAATCACCGCTGGGGTTTTTATTTTTTGCTAAACAAAAAACCATGGAAAATTTAGAAAAAATTTATGCACTTATGGCACTGATGGGTGGCACTGATGGGGGGCACTGATGGGCACTGATAGGTGGCACTGATGGGCACTGGTAGGTGACACTGATGAGCACTGGTAGTTGACACTGATGGGTGACACTGGTAGGTGACACTGATGGGTGGCACTGTGGGCTCTGATGGGTGGCTCTATGGGCACTGATGGGTGGCACTGATGGGTGGCACTGATGGGTGGCACTGTGCGCACTGATGGGTGGCACTGTGGGCACTGATAGGTGGCGCTGGTGGTCATTGGTAGGCAGCACTGTATTGCACTGGCAGGAGGCACAGGTGGCACAGATGAGCATCTCTCCCGGTCTCCTTCATCGGGACCGATGTCCCGATGACAGCTGCCGGTGATCTGCTTTTTATAGCCGATTACTGTCTCTGTTTACATCACATAATCAGCTGTCATTAGCGCGCAGGCCGCTTGAGCAAGGGAGGACGTCCAGCGCAGATCTGAAGGGGTTAAATAGCAATTTAGAGACAAAGGGGGTTATTTACTAAAGGCAAACCCACTTTGCACTGCAAGTACACTTGGAAGTGCAGTCGCTTTAGATCCGAGGGGGAAATGCAAGGAAAATACAAAACAGCATTTTAGATTGAAAATGATTGGATAATAAAATCAGCAGAGCTTCCCCTCATTTCAGATCTACCCCTCAGATTTACAGCGACTGCACTTCCAAGTGCACTTTCAGTGCAATTTAAAGTGCACTTTGCACCTGTAGTTTGCACTTGTAGTGCAAAGTGGATGTGCCTTTTGTAAATAACCCCCAATGTGTGTCCCATCACACCACAGATCAGCAGAGGGTGTGCGCATATACACCTCTAAACCAGGAAGTGCAGGTCTGCAACCTGAAGCTGGAGGCAAGCAAGCTGAGGCAGGACAGCTGCAAGCTGTGGTGCCATGATTTACAGCCGAGTCACCGTCAAAGAAGAGGTGGCTTCTACACTACCTACACAAGAGTTAGGCTGTGCTAATAATATCTTCCCAGAAAAAAAAGTTTTCATTCAAGAAGAGAAGAAATTAAAGTCCTCCTTAGAGAGGACATAGCAGAGGAGTATCCACAGTTCCATTGGCAAGGTGTCGGATATGCCTCTCGTGGGTGGCTGGAAGTAGGAGGTGATGGAGTCCTGAAATAAGCATTCACAGAAGCTGTGGGGATCAGGAGAAGATGTCCCCATGTATCTAGTTTGATGTACTGTGATACTATTTATTTAGAATGGCACCCTAATACACTTGTGGTACCTTGATACACGTTCTGTGCTGATTCTGTATATGGCATCACACAATAATGCACCTGCACCACTGTGCATTGTGGTGCACTGCACTAAAAATTTTGCAGATCTTATTTTTTTTGGCCGTTGTGCATTCAGCAACTGATTCACATAAATGGGCCAAAAGTGGTTGTAAGCCATTACCTGTTCCCATTGAAGTGACTAGCCTCAGGTGGTACACAGAGGTGAAAGAAATCATCTTACTTAAGTTGTACCTGTTTATTTTATTTATTACTGTACATTCTCGTAAAGCTCCCTCACGGGGGTGGGGAGCTGCAGTAGTTATACACTGTACAAGAGCTCTGAGAACTGATTGGAGGAAAGGGACACACCCCCCTTAACACAGCAGTAAAGAACAAAGTTGAGGCTGTCAATCTCAGGTTGGGTGCTGGAACTCCCTTCTCTGTCACTTTTTTTGTGTCCCGTCATTTTTATATTAACAGAAAGTGTGAGAAACTGTTTTTTTTTTTTAAAAATTACTGTTAAATACCAAAGAATAAAAAAGTGGTTACTAAATAACACCAAGAGAAAGCTCTAGCTGTCTCAAAAATTGTATAATTAATTTGGGTATAGTGTTGCATGACTATTTGTTAGCCAAAATCTCACTGTATTGGAATGTTCTCCCTGCTATAGTTGCCAACTCTATTTTCCCCCCCATCTTGAGGTTCTGAGTGTTTCCAGCAATATTGGCATTTAGCATTCTTCATAATAAAAATCAATAAATAATACATAAGGGATATCACTTCTGATAACCACAGCAATTCAGGCAGTGCAGACCCAGAAACTCAAACTTCTGTCGAATCACATATAAAAATAATTTCAAAAGCCTCCTGTCGAGTTTCTCCATAAAAAAAAAAAAAGAATGATGTGTGCCAGCCATTTTCAAAATGTTTTACACTCTCTGATTTGCATAATTTTCAGTAGCAGATATGAAAAACGAAAACAATAATGTACATTAATGAAATTGTGTGCAGGTTGTTGCTAATGCATTTTTATTTAGTACCCTATCCTGGTTTTCCTCTTTAATTTAATTCATGAGATTTTATTGTTCACAAAAAAGCTTTATTTATGACAATTCATTCACAATTACACAGGCTGTTATTCTGTCATCCCTTACATGTTCTTAGTGCTCCATCCCTTTTAGAAAGTTAAACAAATAAAACAGAATTTTAGTGATGTTACGATAATGTTAAATTCAAGGGTATAGCCAATTCATTTACTTAATAGCAAGAAAAATAAGAATGCACTTTAAATTAGATTTCCATTATGTTAACTAGGCCACAGCACATTCAAATGTACAAAATGTGTTGTAGTGCACTACAGTGCATTGGTGTGCTATTCAAATGAATTGCGCTACAATGCACCAATGCTCATATGTTTTACTGTGCACTACCACAATGTACTGAAAGCAGGTCTCCAGCTTTTGCTGAAGTTTAAATAGTATGTTTGGACCAAGCAGGTCCAAATGAACTGTTACCTTCACTAACAGATGCAGCATCTGGAAGCACTGTATAGGCTGTGTATACTTAGCTATCCTCTACAGAGATTGTGACATCATCTGCCTGCCTCTTCAACTCGGACAATCAGAGGAAGCTTTGTATTCATTCTTAGAATACAAAGCTCCCTGTGAAAGGCTGAGCTCTGCTCAGTCAGGCTCAATTTTGTTTGGAAGTGGGAAGGAAAGTTTTCACCCACTGCCAAAACATTGCACTGTATACTCAGCTATCCTCTACAAAGATTGTGACATCATCTGCCTGCCTCTTCAACTTAGACAATCAGAGGAAGCTTTGTATTCATTCTTAGAATACAAAGTTCCCTGTGAAAGGCTGAATTCTGCTCAGTCAGGCTCAATTTTGTTTGGAAGTGGGAAGGAAAGTTTTCACCCACTGCCAAAACACTGCACTGTATACTGTATGTACTGTAGCTGAGGCTACATTTAGCTTATACAGTGCTCCCAGCTGCTGCATCTGTTAGTGAAGATAATGTTTTATTTGGATAAACTTGATCCAAATCAACTAATTAAAACTTCACTAAAACCTGGAGATCAGCTTCAAAAAATAAAATCAACAGGGCTGAGTATCAGAAAATGGGGAGGCTGATTTACCAATGGAGTTGGGAATCTTCACTCAATAAATTGTGTGAATATGTCAATTGTTGTGAGTGCATGCTTAGTAGTACAATACTTTGACTAGGCCACTCTGCAAAGAGGACCCACACCAGCTAGCTTTTAAGTAAAATAAATAAATAAAATCAGCATTGTTTACTTTGCACTTTCAAAATAATGAAGTGAATACATGCACAGTTTTAAAACACTTTCACTAGGCTGGTTTATCAATGATAAAGAGGAAATCTCACCAGCACACCAGGATCTCCAAAAACGGGTCCAAAAACTTTAATCACATAGTAGCAAAAAGCAAAGTTTCGGAGCCACGCAGGAACCGTTCACCAGGCATGTGACTGGGTCCTGCATGGCTCCGAAATGTCGCCTTTTGCTACTATGTGATTAAAGTTTTTGGACCCATTTTTGGAGATCCTGGTGTACTGGTGATATTTCCTCTTTATGATTGCATTCGGTTCTAGCCAATGGTCTCTTCAGCACCCAATTTGAAACACAGTGGTTTATCAATGGGATTCATGCAAGCCATTTTAGGTCAAGAAATCAACATTAGAACGTATTTATTTAATTGAAAGAAATATCAGAAAAAATTGTATGGAGTAAATGAACAGTTTCTAAACAAAGACTAGGCCTCATTTTCAATTTTTTTTATAGCTAGGGGACTAGAACATAAGAAAACCTCCAGGGTGTGTATGCTTTTACTTTCCACCAATATAAGTAGACATTTCAGATTTCACTGTCTGTTTTTCTTTTCTGGCAATTATTGTTATTCCATGAAAATATGTGTGAAAATATGTTCCTCCCCAGGAGCAAAATTCGATAGGTACACTATTGTTCTTTTGCACTTTCTGGCCTGTGACTGTGCCAGATTCAATAATCCCTGTCTCCAATTTCATAGCTTAACCAACATGTACAGCAGCTTCAGGTAGTTCGTAATAGCACTTAAAGGGATTGTAAAGTCTCCAGGTTTTTCACCTTAATGCATTCTATGCATTAAGGTGAAAAATCTTCTGTGCTGCCCCCAGAGCCCCCCACCACTTTTTTTTACCTGAGCCCGTCTGTTTCAGCGATGTGCGCAAGCCCAGTGACTCCAGCTGCTGTCTCCATCCTCATTGGATAGATTGATAGCAGCAAGAGTCATTGGCTCCTGCTGCTGTCAATCAATCCAGTGACATAGGAGTGGGAGGCAGGGCCGAGTTCTGCTGTCTATGTCAATTGACGTGGCAGGGGGACTCATAAACACGCCTGCACGGGTGCCCCCATGGAAAGCAGCTCGATTAAAAGGAGGAGCGCCACCGGGGCACCCTAGAAGAGGAGAATCAGGGCTGCTCTGTGCAAAACTCTTGCACAGAGTTGGTAAGTATAACATATTAGTTATTTTAACCACTTAAGCCCCGGACCATTTCGCTGGCCAAAGACCAGTCCACTTTTTGCGATTCGGCACTGCGTCGCTTTAACTGACAATTGCGCAGTCGTGCGACGTGGCTCCCAAACAAAATTTACATCCTTCTTTTCCCACAAATAGAGCTTTCTTTTGGTGGTATTTGATCATCTCTGCGGTTTTTATTTTTTGCGCTATAAACAAAAATAAACAAAAATAGAGTGACAATTTTGTAAAAAATTTAATATTTTTTACTTTTTGCTATAATAAATATCCCCAAAAAATATATAAACATTTTTTTTCTCAGTTTAGGCCAATACATATTCTTCTACATATTTTTTTTTTTAAATCGCAATAAGCGTTTATTGATCGGTTTGCGCAAAAGTTATAGCGTCTACAAAATAGGGGATAGTTTTATGGCATTTTTATTAATATATATTTTTTTACTAGTAATGGCGGAGATCAATGATTTTTATTGTGACTGCGACATTATGGTGGAGACATCGGACACTTTTGACACCATTTTAGGACCATTGTAATTTTTCACCGCTCAGTGCTATAAAAATGCACGGATTACTGTAAAAATGACACTGGCAGTGAAGGGGTTAACCTGTAAGGGGCACTGAAGGGGTTAAGTGTGACCTAGGGAGTGCTTCTAACTGTTAGGGGACATGGCTTGTCATGACACGTCACTGATCGCTGTTCCCAATGACAGGGGACAGACGATCAGTGACTGTGTCCATGCCTCACTGTGCCCATGCCTCACTTTGCCTCACTTTGTCCATGCCTTACTGTGTCCATGCCTCACTGTGTCCATGCCTCACTGTGTCCATGCCTCACTGTGTCCATTCCTCACTGTGTCCATGACTAGACTTACGTTTAACATGGGAGTCTATGGAAGGGGTGCCCGGCTTTAAAAAATCGGTGCTCCCCGGCACTAGGTTTTCTGGACAACAAACTTTGTACACTTGTATAGGAAGAGGGGCTATATGTGTGCCAAGTTTGGGGTCCAGGGGACCTATGGCCGGTCAGTACCGGGTCCCCAAATTTACTGGAGAAATTACTGTTTCACAAGGGAGTCTATGGAAGGGGTACCCGACTTTGAAAAATTGGTGCTCCCCATCCGTAGGTCCCCCAGGCACTTGTAGAGGAAAAGTGGGGCTACATGTGTGTTATGGTTTGGTGTCCAGGGGACCTACAGCTGGCCAGTACCGGGTCCCCAAAGTCAGAGAGATCAGGCGCAAAAAGGTGACTCGAGTATAAGCCGAGGGGGCATTTTCAGCACAAAAACATGTGCTGAAAAACTTGGCTTATACTCGAGTATATATGGTATATATGTGCCCATTTGCACAGCCGTGCCGTTCTGTCGACGTAAAAGAGCGTGCAGCGGTTGGAAAGCGGTTAAACAAAAAATAACGGCCTTTATAATAACTTTAATAGCATTACTGCACAAGAATAAAAAATACTTCCTTCCAGTTCATAGACAACAAAGCTGGAGGTAATTAATACCAACTTTAGGTTGGAATACAGAGATAGGTAGAGTGTCTGCCTCTGTATGCTGGGTAGCAAATGGTTTATTTGCCACCACTACTCTCTACCCGGCCTACTTATGACTGTTTTTTAAGAATGCTGTCAGCTTCACAACTGACAGTCTTTGTGGGAAGCTTGGACAATAATTCCACATCAGGTCCCCCTTTTCTTTGTAGATGACAGCAGGCAGTGGTCAGATTCTATAGCCAATAACATATTGTCTGTGTGACAGTTGCAGTGGAAAAAAAGCTTGGTTGCACTGGGGATGGAGGTTCAGTGCACCTATGAACATGTCTGCACCCTGTCTATGAATTTCATTGTCCACTGTAGCAGATGTACAGTATGAGCATGAGGAGAGGGAAGAAAATAAAAAAAGTCATATTTTTATAAATATAAATAAAATATGATGCAAAAAAAAGTTAGTGTTGCTATCCTGCGTTGACATCCATACACTGTTCTTTAAGCATTCAAAGACTAACTGCAGAGTATTTGTATGCTTTTTAAAAATATAATTAGGTCAATAAAAGACTAAAATGTCACCTCAAGATTATCTCAAATCAGCTCGAAACTAAACTATAAATAAGAAGAAACTTTAGATCCACGAAAATCATATTCATAAAAACAAAGATAAAAGGGAATTATTAGATCAAAGAAAACAAGTGAATGATTTGAAGAATGATTGATTGAGCTTTGAATGACTAGAATGTCTGCAATGATGGTCGACTTGAAGGATAGAGAGTTTAAGGGTACTCCATGAACAATTGTATCATCTTAAAACTGACACAAGGCAATTAAACCGTGTTTTTATGCTACATTCATGAATATGTATGCACAGTTAGAACTCTTTGATGCAATTAAAATATGTTTCTGAACTTTTATCACAACTGTATTTAAAAGTTAAATTTCATAGATATTATTTGCTATATAAAAACATATATCACCAAAATTGGCATTTAGCCTAATTTTTATTACATTGCGTTTTTTTTAATTCTTCATTATCTAAATGTTTCAGAATTCTCTAGATTGATAGACCTGTATGAAGTACTGAAGTAACAGGGATTGTGATAATGGCAATCAGGGGCACAGCCAGAATCGACTTGGTGTTAGCTTGCTTGGTGTTTATCATAGGCGTGCGCACAGGGCGTGCCAGGTGTGCCCAGGCACACCCTAATCACTCCCTGCAGTGCAGATTTCCCCTGCTGCCCGGTGCCCCCTCCCACAGCATGGCTGGCTTTCCTCCTCTCCCATTGGCTACTGCAGTGGGCACACATAGATGATATTTCAGGATGAGTGGGGGAAGAGGTAATGTCATTTACCGGCCTCTTCCCTTTCTGAATGAACACAGTGAGAGATCGGTACCGTTTTTTTGAGCTTTCAGGTGCACACCCTAATAGAACAGGCTGCGCACACCTATGGTGTTGATACAGACGTGGCTGAAACAACCATGTTCAAATATTATACTGTGAATAAAAATTATAGTAGTGCTATGTTTAATGCTTGTATAATATATTGTGTTCTTTAATATGACTACATGGCTGTGTTGTAATTTTCTGTCCTTTTATTCTCGCTGTTTCCAATAAAACAAGATGGCTCATCCATGTGTCCAGCAATATCTTAATTGGTTAGAGTCAAATCTGCAGCAGCATTCTAAAAAGTTATGGGCCCCTCCCCCTTGCCGAGTGCCCCCATGGAATACCACTTGCTATGGGGGCACTCATGCACGCTCACTCCCAAGCCCTGCTCTGTGTGTCCATAAGACGCTGAAAGCGTGGCTCAACCCCAACCCCCGCTTGTGCCTCACTGCCAATGGCTCCTCATGCTGCATCTCAGCCAATCAGGAGAGAGAGAACCGAGAGAGCCTCGGCTCTCATGCACATTGCTGGATCAGGCTTAGATAAGTATGGGGGGAGGGGCTGAGGGAGCAGCTGAACACTGAAGGTGTTTTACCTTCATGCATAAAATGAAGGTAAAAAACCTTCAGCCTTTACAACCACTTTATAGAGTAAAGTGACAAAGGCCAGCAAAATTCCCAATTGCCAGCAATATGTGTATCACACATTATCAAAATCTTTAATTGAACATATAATGAATCTCATGAGGAAGTCCTTGTGACAAAATGTGTAGAGGCGGATGTGATGTCAGATGCTAGGGGGACCCGGCAGTAGCATTACAATTGCTGGGCATTTTTCTATGTGAGTAACCACTTATATTATTAAAGCAGCACGTTTTATAACAGCATTACGCTATGGCATGTGTTTCTTTTTAGTGCTTCCCACCTGATGATAAGTAGAGGAGAGGTTTGGCGCTAAGCTGTAACCAAAACAGCGGGGGAGGAGAGAGCAATTGGATGTGTCCTGTGTTACTTACTTTGAATCCTGAACTCAATAAATTCAGGAGACAAGAGAGGAATTGAAGATATCCTGTATTACTTACCTTGTGATTTGGGACCTACTTATATAAGGGGTCATTTACATACAGTGAGCCTTTGATGTGTGCAGTACACAGAGGTGTTTTTCTGTGAAGGAGGAGGATTGATGATTTTTTGAAGATTTTTATGGGTTATATTTATATATATATATATATATATATATATATATATATATATATATATATATATATATATATAAAGAGAGAGAGAGAGATAGAGAGAGAGAGAGACTTTTCATTATATGTTCAGGAAAAGACTTTGATCATTTGTGATGCCCATATTTCTAGGAATTGAGGAGCGTGCTGCACTTTGTCACTTTATCTTTAATGGCACATATTTTTGTAAAGCACTTTTGATGTGTGTTATATTTATGTGACATATTGTTGTTATGATTTAGCTAATTTTTTTGTGGTTCTAGAACTGGTATATTTATGAAATAGTATTCGTACTATCTAGTGGATTACATTTTACTCCAGCTGCTTGGGGTTGGTTAAAGGAGATAAGCCAGTTAAGTTTAACTAAATCTTAGCAATAAACTTATTGGAAATATACACGTGACTAAGCTGATGAAAAGCCAATACACGCAGAGCTATATAAGAAGTACCTTGGAAATGGTAGAATGCCTGTGAGCTATGGAAGAAGAAATAAAAGACTTTCATATAGAAGTACAAATAATCAGTGGTCTCTTAGACACCCAAAGCATGAACGTTTTCTGGAATATGCTAGAAGCTGGTGGATAAATATACTATAGGTGAAAAACAAAAAGTGCAAACAGTGAAAATGCAAGAGCAGTTGCTCCAGAGCTTAGTAAATGTGCACAAGCTCTGCTGACTTCCATCATCCAATCATGTGCAAAATGCATTTTTTTATTTTCCTTGCATGTGATTGGGTATTCTTTGTAAAGTGAAACTTTACCTCATTTACTAAGCACACTTGCAGAGTGCAACTACACTTTGCAAAGTGCACAGTCTTTTTGCCTTTAGTAAATCAACCCCAATGTGTTTGTCAGCAGGTCACAGCCAATGATTGTGGCATTATACCTGCTGATCTGCTGTGGCCAATAACAGCACAGATATGTGTGTGATTGTAAGCACAACACACAGATTCTGTCTGTATTTCTCCCTGCTTTCAGTTACTGTTAAGAACTTAAAGCAAGGCGAGACCCAGCCAGATCTGTAAGTAAAAGCAGTACACATACACTTGCACACACTTGTTATGCATACAGTTAACCCCTTGATTGCCCTCTTTACTATTCCTGTCACCCAACCAGTGTCATTAGTACAGTGTACAGTATTATCACTGATCACTGTGTTCGTGATACTAGCAACGTCAGTGTCAGTTAGTGTCCCACTCAGTCAGTGTCAGTTAGAGCCGGATTTCCTGCCACACAATCACAGTCACACTATAAGTCGCTGATGACCGCCATTACTAGTATAGTGTCTGTACAGATCAACGCGCCAACGCACTTCAATATACTGCAGTAAAACTGCATTGACACACTACAATATGCTGCAGTAAAACAGCACTGACGCACTTCATTATACTGCAGTTAAACTGCACTGATGCACTACAATATACCTCAGTAAAACTGCACTGGCAAACTTCAATATACTACAGTAAAAGATCTGGGGTATGGTGGAAGGGTGGGAATACCTTCATCCATAAATTAAAGAGAAAGGAATACCCTCCTTATTAAAGGACTATTGGAAGTGGCAGTACAGACACGTAAGCTCCAAACTGATATAGAAAATTATTTCCAAATCTTTATTACATCAAACATTAATAAAAAATGTTTAAAAACATTGCGGCTAGAAACAAAGTACAATGATCACAGCATGAGTGTATAGACATTACCTTCATATAACAAAGAGAAATACAGAGACATCCGACACATTTTGAATAATGTGGTATTATATATCATCTTCATGCTCTTATGTTCTTATGTAGAGAGAAGGAAGAGGTTCTATAAGGTAAACGATAGGTAAGTATACTTCTAAGTTGACATGATCAGCATACAACAGTATTCAAATCACATAGAATAATATAACTAACCATGCTGTATAGAATTATGTACATAGCAGCAAAAGGATAAAATACAATAAGATACAATATACGGCAGTAAAACTCCACTGACACACTTCAATATACTGCAGTAAATCTGCACTGATGCACTACAATATACTGCAATAAAACTGCACTGACACACTACAACATACTGCAGTAAAACTTCACTGATGCTCTAGAATATACTGCATTAAAACTGCCCTGACACAATTATACTGCAACACTTCAATATACTGCAATAAAAACTGCATGGATGCACTACACTGACACCAGAGGCATACCAAGGGGGGGGGGGGCGGGGTGCGATCCGCCCTGGGTGCCACACATTGAGGGGGGTGCAGACCCGACCGTACAGTACATTTTTTTATTTATTTTTTAGTAGTCAGTCCCTATGGAGTGGGCTGCCAGCTCCGCTCCTTCGCTAGGTGTGACCGAGACCGAGCAGTGTGCAGGGAGGCAGACACCTGGGAGAGGACTGGAGCCTCCTATACAGCGTTGTGTGGGGAGAAGATCTGTGGCGCGCGGCATCTCTGTTTACATGATCTCCGGGCAGCAGTTCAGAGGAGGGGGAGGGGCGTCTAACCGGGACAGGCCCTAGTTCTTCTGTGAGTATAACAGGTGTGTGTGTGTCAGTGTGTCAGTGGAGGGGGAGGGGCGTCTAACCGAAACAGGCACTGGCTCTACTGTGAGTATAACTGTATCTACTGTACACACACATATGTGCAGCTTTGCTGGTGGTGCTGTGGCTTATGGGTGCAGAAGTGTGCTGGGAGTGGGGGTGCAGAAGTGTTCTGGGGGTGCAGAGGTGTGCTGGGGTGGGGGTGCAGAAGTGCGCTGGGAGTGGGGGTGCAGAAGTGTGCTGGGGGTGCAGAGGTGTGCTGGGAGTGGGGGTGCAGAGGTGTGCTGGGAGTGGGGATGCAGAGGTGTGCTGGGAGTGGGGGTGCAGAGGTGTGCTGGGAGTGGGGGTGCAGAGGTGTGCTAAGAGTGGGGGTGCAGAGGTGTGCTGGGAGTGGGGGTGCAGAAGTGTGCTGGGAGTGGGGGTGCAGAGGCGTGCTGGGAGTGGGGGTGCAGAAGTGTGCTGGGGTGCAGAGGTGTGCTGGGGGTGGGGGTGCAGAAGTGCGCTGGGAGTGGGGGTGCAGAAGTGTGCTGGGGGTGCAGAGGTGTGCTGGGAGTGGGGGTACAGAGGTGTGCTGGGAGTGGGGATGCAGAGGTGTGCTGGGAGTGGGGGTGCAGAGGTGTGCTGAGAGTGGGGGTGCAGAGGTGTGCTGGGAGTGGGGGTGCAGAAGTGTGCTGGGAGTGGGGGTGCAGAGGCGTGCTGGGAGTGGGGGTGCAGAAGTGTGCTGGGGGTGCAGAAGTGTGCTGGGGGTGGGGGTGCAGAAGTGTGCTGGGAGTGGGGGTGCAGAGGTGTGCTGGGAGTGGGGGTGCAGAGGTGTGCTGGGAGTGGGGGTGCAGAAGTGTGCTGGGAATGGGGGTGCAGAAGTGTGCTGGGGGTGCAGAGGTGTGCTGGGGGTGGGGGTGCAGAGGTGTGCTGGGAGTGGGGGTGCAGAGGTGTGCTGGGAGTGGGGATGCAGAGGTGTGCTGGGAGTGGGGGTGCAGAGGTGTGCTGGGAGTGGGGGTGCAGAGGTGTGCTGGGGGTGCAGAGGTGTGTTGGGAGTGGGGGTGCAGAAGTGTGCTGGGAGTGGGGGTGCAGAGGTGTGCTGGGAGTGGGTGTGCTGGGAGTGGGGGTGCAGAGGTGTGCTGGGAGTTGGGGTGCAGAGGTGTGCTGTGAGTGGGGGTGCAGAAGTGTGCTGGGAGTGGGGGTGCAGAGGTGTGCTGGGAGTGGGGGTGCAGAGGTGTGCTGGGAGTGGGGATGCAGAGGTGTGCTGGGAGTGGGGATGCAGAGGTGTGCTGGTGTGGGGGTGCAGAGGTGTGCTGGGAGTGGGGGTGCAGAGGTGTCCTGGGATTCAAAGGTTTTCTGAGGTTACAGAGGTGTATTTGGGGATACATATGAGGGGTGCACAGGATTGTGGGGAGATGGAATTCTGCTGGGGGCTGTGAAGGTGTGCAAAGATTAGTGTGGGGGTGCAGGGATTAGCAAGGGTGTACGGAGGTGTCATATTAGGGGTGGAGCACAATGTCATATTAGGGGTGGAGCATAATGTCATATTAGTGGTGGAGCATAATGTAATATTAGTGGTGGAGCATAATGTAATATTAGGGGTGGAGTATAATGTAATATTAGGGGTGGAGCACAATGTAATATTAGGAGTGGAGTATAATGTAATATTAGGGGTGGAGCATAATGTAATAATAGTGGGGCAACTTTAATGCAAATCGCACTTTCACCTGTGTAGAGAAAAAAATCCTTGCACCAGCCCTGCAGCCCAGTGCAGGGGCTGCAATTCACTTTTAAGGTAGGTTAAATGAATATTTTTACAATGACAAATTTTTGTGCGTGTTTTTACATTTTAGGGGGGGTGCCAGATATGGGATCCGCCCCGGGTGCCAAATGTTCTAGGTACGCCCCTGACTGACACTACAGTAAAACTGCCTTGACACACTACACCGACCCACTTCAATATACTGCAGTAGAACTGCGCGGACGCACTACACTGACACTACAGTAAAACTGCCCTGACACACTTCACTGACACGCTTCAATATACTACAGTAGAACTGCACGGACGCACTACACTGACACTACAGTAAAAGTGCATGGACGCACTACACTGACACTACAGTAAAACTGCCCTGACGCAATTCATCAATGTACTCACTTGAAAGCAGAGAGCTACAATAAATTGAAAAACAACGAGTTTGAGCAAGGTTTTTACAAAAGCAATCAGGTTTTATATAGATATAGAGCTACTCCCCATTTATAAGCTTTCCACTCATGGTGGGTGATTTCAAATGTGAATTATTATTTTTCCTGACCACTGGAGCATAGGAGTGAGGTAGTTTCTGGTCCCAGAATACTGATCATTCAATAAGTCCCACTTTGAAGCTTAGTACATTTTTCATTTTTTGTCCTTCTGTTCATTGGATGGTTTTTGCTAATTCCACTGTCAAATTGTGGTAGATTCATGGCAGACCACCAAGTAAGGCTCCTGCTTGGTGAAGACCTGTATCTTGGCATCTAAATGTAGCAACCTCACCCCTCTCACCCCTTCTCATTCACGGTTTGTCTGTCTCGTCTAGGGGCTAGCACTGGGGGGAGGGATGAGATACACCACGGCCCATGTCCTCCAATGTGTAGAGGTGAAAGCCAGAACTATCGGGTTTTGTGTATGTGTCCTAGAGTCAAATCCTATCCTCGGATTAACTCCCTTTGCTCCTAGTAACCAGAGTTCCACACACTGAAAGGGTCCAACTCGTATTTATTCTTCTCAACAAATAGTCATACAGCACAGACAGGTTGAGACCCATATAACACTTCAGTCTTTGTGGGGAGTAGGCCAAGGCACAATTCTTTTAGATAGAGCTAACCACTGTGGTGTCACCAGTGGCGAATAGTCACTGCCACTGACTATATTGAACAGAACATGAATTACCTTTGCTAACGTAGCCCCTATCAGGGGAAGGACATCCGTCCAAGACAGTTACCGGAGGCCTCTCCGTCACCAGCAATGCTGCGCTGGACTCTCCAGAGAAGTTCTGCTCACTGGCCTCCTCGTCTCAGACACGGGCACCCAAGGAGTTAGGGCCCCCACGGATTCCTCCACCCTCGCGGAACTCAGTCGAAGGTACTGAGCTCCAGGCTTCCGCCATAATACCTCACCCCAGGCTAAAGGTGCCTGAGATGGACTCCATCTCCCGCTCCAGCCAGGTCAAGGGCACCTGGGCCCGGAACCCAGGAACGCCAGCACCCAGGCTGAAGGTGCCTGGGCGCGGCTGCGTCCTCCGACTCTCAACCCAAGGTCAGGGCATCCGCCCCTTTTATCTCCTCTCCCTTTGCGTCACAGCAGGTTCCACGCCCCGCTGTACCAGCGCCAGGAAAGGACAAAAAGGGATGCTGTCTTGCGGTGAGTGTTCAGCTCCGGCAGTGGGCGACAGCGCCACCTGCAGGCTGCAGGGAACCTCACACCACCAGAGTCCTCCAAGAACCACAAAGAGGTCTCAGATTCCCTAACAATCAATGCATCTGGGTTACACTACCACCCAGATGCCTCCCCTAAATTCAAATACCCGCTACACTCTCCCCCTTGTGATTTGACACTGGTCCCCAGTGTCTGGTGCAAACCCATGTCTCCCAAGGAGTGGCAACATAAGTTCGACCCGGAGACCAACTACACATAAAACCAAACTAAACAATTTAGTCATGAATTGTGCCAGGACCTAAAATGGGAAAGGGAAACAGGAATATAAAACAACGAACTTGGTATCAAAAAACTTTAAATGATTTTACACATTGAAATCCCCCCCTCACTATCTAAGGATCACCCCAGTCTCAGCAGCCTTGATAGATTAAATCTCCTGCAGAGGGGAAAAAAACAAAGAAACACACATCCTAGCATAATGTATGTGTTTTCTTGGAAGGAATGGGTCTATTCATAAAGAAACCCATTCTCTCCAATAAGTATAGTGCAGAGTGTGAAGCAAACAATCGTTGCGCAACACCGCCACCTGGTGGCAATGCCGCGGTAAAGGCACTTGTCAGATCCAGATGAACTTCTGCTTCTCTGTGCTGTGACCCTATACTGGCTAAGCCCCAAAGTCACTGATTTATTTTCCTTGATGGGAGGAGAAGGAGGGAGTGATATATGCAGCGCTACATATAGGCCAGAAGAACTGAACTATATCAAAAAATGAGGTGACCATGTGATATAGCACAAACAAAAAGGGAGGGGGAGGCTGGGCAATAAACACCCGGCAAAATAAATTGTGTGAATCAACCCACAAAGTGTCTACTATATAAACAAAATTTCAATGTGATATAGTGTCCCAATACAAAAAGAAGGTATCAAGTGGATGAAGAACTCCCGACACTAGTCTTCAAGTAAACGATGACATGCATATGCGCTTACCGGAAACGTTGGACCCGAATGTCATACGACACCGGATCAATCAAGCTTAAAGGTATCCCAAACGACTGCTACATGAAGGTGTCACCAGGAATCTGGAAGATGTTGTAGTTCCCTTCCTTGGCAGTCAGATGTCAACAGTCCTGGTAGGACGGATAGGCCCGAGATTCATCAGCCACCAATAGCATTCAACACTGAAGATCCTACTGGGAAGTTGATATGTGGATCATGGTAATCCACCAGACATTCAGGTGAATCAGGCTTGAGAGAATGGTGACCCTAACCAGGGTGTTGGAAGAACCAGCTGGAGAAAACTGAAAAAAGCCTTGTCTTTCGCAGATTCATGCAAAGAAAGGAAAAAAAATAGGGGGCTCCAATGGTGCAGGTCATAGATGGATTTTAATTGAAAAAGCCAGCATACAAAATAAAAGTGATCACAGTTCAAAGTATATTTAAAAGGCAATATGGGGAGCAAAATGCATAGCCCGACGCGTTTCATTTCTCAAAGGACGTCTACAGGGGCATGCCTACTGTCTTCACACTTGTGGATGCTAGAGATGCCTTTTTACAGTGCAAACTGGATGAAAAGAGTAGCTACATGACCACGTTCTGGACTCCTTGGGGCAGAAAGAGATGTCTCAAACTACCATTTGGAGTCTCTGTAGCACCAGCGAAAGCAGCATGAACTATTAGGTGGTCTTGATGGAATTGAGCCAATAGCTGATGACATTCTTATAGTTGGCTGCGGTAATACAGATGAGGTGGCTGAGAAAGACCATGATGAAAAGTTAATAGCGCTACTGGATCGTTGTAGGCAGGTGATGCTGAGGCTTAGTTTGAAGAAATTGCAGTTCAAGTTGGAAGAAGTCCATTTCCATGAACATATCCTGTCTGCACAAGGCTTAAAAGCTGACCTGGATACGATTAAAGCCATTGTGGACATGCCACAACCTGCTGATGCCAAAGCGGTACAGAGATTTATTGGCTTTGTTACATACCTAGCGAAATTCCTGCCACACTTATCTGAGGTGTGTGAGCCACTAAGGCGACTTCTGGACAAAGATGCAGTTTGGCACTAGCTTCCCAAGCATGACCGGGCAGTAGAGGATATAAAACACATGGTCACCTCTGCCCCAGTGTTGAAATACTATGATGTCACAAAGCCTGGTACGATACAAAGTGACTCCAGTAAAAATGGTCTAGGCTGTTGCCTTTTGCAGAACGGTCAGCCAGTTGCATATGCGTCCAGAGCTCTTTCATCAGCTAAACAAAATTATGCTCAAATTGAGAAGGAATGTTTAAGCATTGTATTTGCTTGCCAGCGTTTCCATCATTATCTTTATGGACGGGATTCAATTACAACTGAAACTGATAACAAACCTTTGATAGCCATATTCAAAAAGCCCCTTTTGTGTGCTCCCAAGCGTTTGCAGAGTATGATGCTTACATTGCAGCATTACAACCTCAATGTTGTCTACAAGCCAGGATGTGAAATGTATATCAGCGATACCCTGAGCAGAGCTACGTCAGATAATGTGGCACCTGAAGGTGAGCATGAGCATCGTACAATTTGTCTGCTGGAACAGGAACAAAATTTATTTGCCGATATCAATCAAGCAGACTATCTTAATGTCACAGATCAGTGACTACATCAACTCATACAGCACACTGACAGTGATGCAACTTTACAAGCTGTGAAGTCTATTGTTTTGAGTGGGTGGCCAGATGAAAAAGATGCAGTACCTGGAGTTGTAAGGGAATACTGGTCCTTTAGAGATGAGATCAGCATAAAAAATGGTATCTTGTACAAAGGTCCAAGGGTCATCGTGCCAAAGTCACTGAGAGCAGAGATGTTATTACGTATACACTCCAGCCATATTGGTGGTGAAGCATGCTACAGACAAGCTTGTGATACTCTTTACTGGCCCAACATGCATGGTGAAATCAAAGACTTTGTCAGTAATTGTCCCACCTGCAATGAATATGCTCATTTGCAACAGAAAGAAACCATGATGTCACATGAGATACCTACACGTCCGTGGCAGATTATCAGTATGGACTTATTCAACTACGCAGGCAAGGAATACCTGCTATTAGTCGATCATTATACAGACTTCTGGGAAATAGACCTTCTTCCTGACTTATCCACTGAAGCTACAATTAAGAGGTGCAAGGCTCAGTTTGCACGTCATGGCCAACCAGATACAGTGATCTCCGACAATGGCCCTCAGTTTGCAAGCCTACAATTCAGACAATTTGCCACTGAATGGGAGTTTTAGCATGTTAGTTCCTCACCACGTCATCCACAGGCTAATGGCAAAGCTGAATCAGCTGTAAAGATTGTTAAAAATGTATGCAAGAAAGCACAAAGTAATGGTAAAGACCCATGGAAGGCCATTTTACATTGGAGAAACACTCCGACTGAAGGTATGGATAGTAGCCCGGCACAAAGACTGATGTCAAGGAGATTAAAGACCTTCTTACCAGTAGCAAATAGGCTGCTTGAACCCTCTGTTATACAAGGTGTTCCAGAAAAGATAAGGATTAAGAGACAAGTGTCAAGGGCACGATATGACACATCGGCCAGAGATTTGCCAGAATTGAATATTGGAGAAAGAATCCGTATAAAACCATTACCTGGAGATCGAACAGGCCGTTGGAGAATAGGTACTTGTCTGCAAAAGGTTGCACCACGCTCCTATCTTGTGGACGTTGAAGGAACTCTCTATCGCCGCAATCGAGTGGATTTGAGAGTGGCAGAGCAGCCTGATTCTCAGTATCCCGTTGATAGATCAGACTCACCCAGTATCACAAGGACATACTCACCCATTGACAGTGAGCTATGTACATAGGGAATGCCTCATACCAATGGCAATGGCAGTTCTGGGCAAGCAAGTATACCCGACAGCTGTCAAGAGCAGAGCATGCCAGTACGTGATGAAAGGAGCCCAGTAACTTCAGAAAGGGCTAAAGGAATCCTTGTACAAGGGCCAGTCTTCACCCGTAGTGGTAGATGTTTAAAACCACCTATGAGACTTAACCTGTAGAATGTGTTAATGCTTTGTCTCTTTTGAATTTCACAATGTTCATTTATTAACACTAAAAGGGGGAGATGTTATGGATGATATGTTTCTTTAAATGCAACTCTATGGTGCATCTCTGTTGTACTTCTGTTGTACTTCTTCGTGTGTTGTGTTTCCTGTTTCCTGCTGGTTCTTTCAGTAAACATGGCTTATGTACAGTAATGGTTTGTGCTGTCTCTCTACATATATCACGACAAACAGCATCTGCAGGAGTTAGTGGGTGTTGTGTGCCTCCAGCGCAGTATACACCTGTATCTACCCTTTATTGCTGTTGTTCTCTCTAATACAGGCATCTGCAGGAGTTAGTGGGTGTTGTGTGCCTAGAGGCAATATAGACATCTGTATCTACCCTTTATTGCTGTTGTTCTCTAATATAGGCATCTGCAGGAGTTAGTGGGTGTTGTGTGCCTCCAGCACAGTATACACCTGTATCTACCGTTTATTGCTGGTGTTCTCTAATAAAGGCATCTGCAGGAGTTAGTGGGTGTTGTGTGCCTCCAGCACAATATACACCTGTATCTACCCTTTATTGCTGGTGTTCTCTAATACAGGCATCTGCAGGAGTTAGTGGGTGTTATGTGCCTCCAGCACAGCACAGTATACACCTGTATCTACCCTTTTTTGCTAGTGTTCTCTAATAAAGGCATCTGCAGGAGTTAGTGGGTGATGTGTGCCTCCAGCATAATATACACCTGTATCTACCCTTTATTGCTGGTGTTCTTTAATACAGGCATCTGCAGGAGTTAGTGGGTGTTTTGTGCCTCCAGCACAGCACAGTATACACCTGTATCTACCCTTTTTTGCTGGTGTTCTCTAATAAAGGCATCTGCAGGAATTAGTGGGTGTTGTGTGCCTCCAGCACAATATACACCTGTATCTACCCTTTATTGCTGGTGTTCTTTAATACAGGCATCTGCAGGAGTTAGTGGGTATTGTGTTCCTCCAGCACAGCACATTAGACACCTGTATCTACCCTTTATTGCTGGTGTTCTCTAATACAGGCATCTGCAGCCTGTACAGTGGGTGTTGTGTGCCTCCAGCATAATATACACTACCCAATTGCTGGTTTTCCCATCTCCCTGCAGGCCATTACTATGTCTGGAAGGCCAACAAGGAGAGGCAGACCATCACGAGCCAATAAAAGAGGGCAAGCAGGCTCTGTGTCTAGAGACAACAGTGCTGGTCGTGGACGCGGTGCATCGTCATCAGCACGTGGCCATGGGACACACTTGTCCTTATTTTCGGCAGCTGGACGTGTTGAGCCGCATCATGCCGAAGACTTGGTAGAGTGGATGACTAAGCCTTCCTCATCCTCTTTCACCCAGGCTCAGGGTACTGGCAAAGCAGCTGCCAATGCGTCCTCTTTCCTTGTATCAATGTCATCATCAGTCACTCCTTCCCTAGACCCACCATGTCCTCCTGAGGAGTCCCCGGAACTGTTCGAGCACAGTGTTGGGTACATGCTCCAGGAGGATGCCCAGCGTTTTGAAGGGTCTGATGATGATACACAGCTAGTGGAAGGCAGTAGCATGAGCGCAGAGAGAGGGGATGTTCAAGAAGGACACCTGTGACAGGAGGGTCACGTTGGACACAGGGTGAGCCAAGAAACCATGGACATTAAGAATATGGCTTGGCTGGCTGGAAATTGAAATAGGAATATTAGTCCACAATATTGTTTTATTCTGAAACTTACCAGGTTAATTGAGAGATGTGTTACCTGCCAGTGTGAGGTAAATCCCAGCTTCTAAGGGACCTGTTCATTGTTTGTGGTGATGTGGATTGGGGAAATTGAGTCTGTCCTTGTGTGTATTGTAAAGTGCCAGACAGTCTGGTGAATAAAGGTCATGCATAGTTATTTAAACATAAAGGGCTGGTGTGAATAGAGATAGTTAACACTATGCCTGTGTGTATTGTACTCTGCAGATGGAGCGTCTGCCAACCCTTTCATTAGAAGTTGTGTATTGAAGATCGTTACGTCTATTGTGTAAAGTCTGTTGTCTCCTAACAGACGTCAAAGTATTGTGTTGAGTCTTGTAATGTGTGGGTGGAGCTGGGCCATTGTTCATGTTAAACTACTGTGTATTAGATGTATATAAAAGTTACAATGTTTCCCAATAAAAGTCATTCGATCTTGGGAAGATACAGAGCGTGTGTCTCGTTCTTCCAGAAGGATTAATTCCTATGGGAAAGGGTCGCCTGGCTGTGGAAGATTGGTTCTTGAATGGGTGTCCAGGAGAGGGAACATCTTAAACGGCGTTACCCCCTTTCGTATTTGGGGTGCCGTTACATTGGTTGGCAGCGGTGGGATTTTCCCTCCAGTTCCTGGGACACTCCAAACCACCACAGTGAATGACCAGCTATGCAGCCTGCAGGAAAGTCACGCTGAAATACCTAGATGAGAGCCGAGATGGACCAGAAGAAGGGTGATGCAGGACCCCAGTCAGTTGAAGATTTGTTTCAGCAACGAGTGCGACAGCGGTTGGCATTATATGGGGCTAACCCATCAGAGACCGACATACAGGAAGCCATTAAAGGCATACAGCTGCAGGATGCCCGACAAGAGAGAGAACGAGAGCGACAAAAGAGAGAACTAGAGCGGCAACATGAGCGGAGAATGGCGGAAATACGGCAATCGGAGACAACGCCTAAAGAACCAGCCGCCATGGAAGAGGAATTCGGAAGGAGGTTGCGAGAGATGCAGATACAGCATAGAGGACCAGTATCAGAGGAGGTCCTGCTGGGATGGTCGGATTTGATCCCCTGCAAACTCTGGAAGAAAGTGCTAGCTCTCGAGCAGCAACACCAGGGAAAGATTCTCCCCTCCATCTATGTAAGGTACTGGTCGCAGTATGAAGTACGAATGCCGTTATTGGGGGAACAGCCAAAGCAGGAGTGGACAGCTGAGATAAGCAGGCTGATCCGGGCAGAGATGCGGTTGGACGAGAGCTACAGAGCCCTCCGGTGGTATGTAGCCCAAGAGTGCCCATGGTCAGCGGATGACAGCCCCACAGAAGGCTTTGACTATGATGGCCTGGGATTGTTGTATTGGGGGCTGTCCAGTGACCCTGACTTTGGGAGTGATCGGGAGTGGCGTTTGGAGGAAACAATGGAGCACAGAGAGCAAAAACTGAATGTCTCGGAAGGGCACTGGGCAGAGGAAGATTTGGAATTTCTGGCCGTTCAGGAATGGGAGCTGGAGATCGCCTACAGACAGCTACTAGAATCTGCTCAGCAGCAGGGTGGTGCTACCTTTGCCTGGGACTATCAGGAAATACCAGTTGACAACTATGAAATCCTGGCTGAAGAATCGGCAGTGGAAAATCTGGAGATTGCCATCCCTAAAGCCAAAGTGGATGAGGTGGAGTTCCAGGGAGCTAGGGCAGTTGGCTCATCCCCCCAGCCACAGATTAAAGAAGGTATGGATTTAATGGGCTGTTCAGAAGATGTTATGGATTATGCATCGCCCCCTCAAGTACTGGCAGCAGGACAGGGTACTGCAGACCCCTGCTCTACACCCGTGGCAGTTTTGGAGGCCCGAGGTGAGAAGGTGATGGTTCCTCTTTCCCAGTGGATTTCAGAGATGCAGGGAGGAGAAGCAGGCCATTTCCCCCCCCAACAGTTAACCAGAGCAGATGGTGTGGAGACCCCAGCAGAAGTGCTGGCAACAGGGCAGAGTGATGGCAGCCTCTGCCCAGCACCGGAAACAACTGTGGAGTTTCAGGGAGCCGGGGCAGTTGGCCCCTCTCTCCAGCAACAAGCTGAGGTGGTAAAGCTTTTACCCCCAGCTGAATCACTGGCAGCAGGGCAGAATGCTACTGGCCTCTGCACACAACTGCAGCTTGAGTGGATATCGGTGGATGGGACTGCGGTCCCCACTCACAGCAACACAGCAGAAGAGCTGGCAACAGAGCAGAGTGCCACGGGCCTCTGCTCTCAACTAACAGAAGAGGGAGTTCCTGTGGTATTTGATGGGACTTCAGTCCTCACTGACACAACCCCAGAAAATGGTGTGACACTGAGACAGGAGGATGGCAGCCTTGCTTTGCAAGCACTGGGGGAATTTCACCTACCACAAGTGGATGGGACTTCAGCCTCCACTTGTATACCCCAGGGATGCCGGGCAGTCGAACCAGATCCTCAACAGCATGACGGACTGAGCCCAGTCACCCTGTCTTCTCTCCAGCGGCTGAAAGGACTCCAGGGAGAAGGGCCAGTCCAGGCCTCTCCCCAGCGGTGGGTATATTCTCTGAGAGAGGCAGAGGTTGGCTGGGTAAGTAATGCTCTGTTTGGAGCAATTTATTTGGGGTACTGTGTGGATACCGGCATTAGAGGAATGGACCTATGGACTAACTTCGGAGTCAACCCGTCTGGGGTCGCCTCCTCTGTTAGTCTCCTGCCGAAAGGGGAGATGTGTGACAGGAGGGTCACGTTGGACACAGGGTGAGCCAAGAAACCATGGACATTAAGAATATGGCTTGGCTGGCTGGAAATTGAAATAGGAATATTAGTCCATGTGACAGCAGGAAGGTAAAGTCACCTGGTTGCATCCAGGGGGTAGATATATTTCTCCCAGATTCAGGCTTTATGCCAACTTATACAACTAGGGAGGGAGTTGATGAAGCCCAGCTGAGGCTAGTGGGCTCATGGATGATTCATACCTCTAGGGAGAGTGCTGGGCGTCGTGCAGGCAGGGAGTTGATGAGACCAGCTGAAGCTTGTCAGCTCGTTTAAGGCCTCTATAAAAACTCCCAGCTTCATTAGGTGTTTGCTCATGCCTGGAACCAGACCTGTGTGGACTGTCTAGGGAGAGTGAACCCCTGTGCGGTGAGACAAAGCCTGTGTGGCTATTTGTTTGGACATTTACTAAACCAGGGACTTAGGGACTAGGACAGCACCAGGCTGATCCCAGTTGTTAGTTAGGAAACGTGCATGTTTAGTCAGAGGTCAAGCTGACCAGGGTTTATTTTGTTTATGTTTCTTTTTGCTTTGCTGTGTTTTTTGTCACTGTAAATAGAGAAATAAACCGCACCTTTTGATCTTGAAAACCACAACCTCCGTCTGCTGGGCCTGTTTTTGTGTGGGGAGCCCATCCAGGGGATCACACACACCCGCTGCCGAGCTAACCCCCTCACAGTTGGTGGAGAACCAGTGGCAGTTTTTTTTTAAGCCAGCATGGAGGAGATACTGAAACAGCTGGCTCTAGCAAATGCCAATCAACAGCAGACAAATGCAGGTTTGCAAAAGAGCTTCGCAGCCCAGCAACAAGCCCAGCAGCAATCTGAGGCCCGCTTCATAGACCTGTTGCAGAAGCAAGAGCAGAGACTACAACAACAGATGGAAGCAGTAATGCAGCAACGTCCGCAGACCAGTGAGGAAAGCCGTCCCACTAATACCGCGTCCTTTGGGGTGAGTCGTTTATTGACAAAAATGACTGGAGAGGATGATCCAGAGGTATTTTTGACCACATTTGAAAGGACTGCTGAAAGAGAAAAGTGGCCTGAGGAGCAGTGGGCTGGACTGGTGGCTCCTCTGTTAACTGGTGAATCGCAGAAAGCTTACTATGACCTAGAGCCTGACCAAGCAAAAGACTATGTGATGCTAAAAGCTGAAATATTGGCAAGGCTGGGTGTCACCCTGGCTGTCCGGGCTCAGCGTGTGCATAACTGGACTTTCCAGCTTGGAAAACCCCCCAGGTCTCAAATGTATGATCTCATTCACCTGAGCAGGAAGTGGCTACAGCCAGAGACTTTGTCCGCACCGGAGATTGTGGAACGTGTTGTGATGGATCGTTTCTTGAGAGCTCTTCCTACCGCCATTCAAAAGTGGGTAAGCCATGGAGACCCAGAAACGGCCGGTAAACTTGTGGATCGTGTAGAGAGATACTTGGCTGCAGAGAACCTGACGGCCTCTTCCAGAGACTCTCGGACTTTCCACCCTAAGACCAGACCATCCCCAGGGGCGGATAAGATGATTCCAAGGGGTGAGGGTGGAGAGAGTGAGAGGGTGGGAGCTCTGCCCAGGGTTTGGCGAGAACAGCCTGGGAAGTCGGGGGCTCAAGAGGCAGCCAAAAGGATTGTTTGCTACCGCTGCCGGCAAACGGGACATATTGCAGCAAATTGCCCGGTTGTGGAGGAACCCATGCAATGTGACTTTCTGACGGACAGACGTCAGTCGCTGTGTGCGACAGTCGCATGCACTGCCATTCGGGGAACTGAGAAACATTTATGCAAAATGTGTATTAATGGTAGAAATGTTGTGGTATTACTGGATTCAGGTAGCCTTGTGACCCTGATAAAGGCTGAATTAGTTAAAACAGAGGTCTCTGGGAATAGCAAGGTAGCTGTTATTTGTGTGCATGGGGACACCCGAGAGTATCCAGTGACTACAGTGTGTTTCAAGACCCCCAAAGGTACCCTCTCTCATCCAGTGGGGTTAGTATCTCAATTACCGCATGATGCCATTGTGGGAAGGGATTTTCCGAAGTTCTGGGAACTGTGGGATGATCCTGAGCCCCCCACTGGTGCCCCTATGTACCAGGAAGGTGATAGCCAGAACTCCTCTGAGAGTGGTGAGGACTCTCCAGAATTTCCCTTGTCAGTATTGGCAGGCGAGACTCAAGAAACTGGAGAGGAGCCCACCTCCTCAGACGAAAACCTACCGTCTGTGGAGTTTTCTGATCTTGAGGTTCACAGGGAAAATTTTGCCACAGAACAGTTAAAGGACCCCGCCCTAATAAAGGCACGGGAAAACGTAGTGGAAATAGATGGCGAGTTAGTGAACCCAGATAATACCTGCACTTACCCATACTTCAGCGTAGAGAAGGACCTACTGTATCGGGTGGCAAAAAGGGCAGAAGAAACCGTTGAGCAGCTTGTGGTGCCCAAACCTTACAGGAAGTTGGTGTTGGAGTTGGCCCATGGGCACATTCTTGGAGGTCATCTGGGGACAGAGAAAACCCGAGAGAGGGTATTACAGAGATTCTATTGGCCTGGGGTGATGAAGGACATAGAAAATTATTGTTCCTCCTGCCCTGTGTGTCAGAGGTCGGCCCCGATGCCACATTTCCGTAGCCCGCTGGTCCCTCTACCCATCATTGAGGTCCCGTTTGAGAGGATCGCAATGGATTTGGTAGGTCCTATAATCAAGTCCGCTAGGGGGCACCAGTACATATTAGTTATAATGGACTATGCCACCCGTTATCCAGAAGCGATCCCTCTCCGAAATACCTCGGCCAAAACCATAGCCAAAGAGCTATCTCTTGTTTTTAGCCGGGTGGGTATTTGTAAAGAACTGCTTACGGACCAAGGTACACCTTTTATGTCCCGGGTTATGAAAGAGTTGTGTAAATTGTTCAAAGTGACGCAATTGCGTACGTCTGTGTATCACCCCCAAACCGATGGGCTGGTTGAAAGATTCAACAAAACCCTAAAACAAATGTTGAAGAAAGTGGTGGATAGAGATGGAAAGGATTGGGACTGTCTACTTCCTTATTTGATGTTTGCTATTAGGGAGGTGCCCCAATCCTCTACGGGATTCTCCCCCTTTGAGTTACTGTATGGGAGACACCCAAGAGGGCTGTTGGATATTGCCAAGGAAACTTGGGAAAGTGAGAGTTCTCCCCACAGGAGTGTGATTGAGCATGTCGCCCTGATGCAAGATCGAATTGCACAGGTAATGCCCATCGTGAAGGAACATTTGGCCCAAGCGCAGTTGGCACAGCAGAGAGTGTACAACCGTGGAGCCAAGACCCGTACCTTTTCCCCGGGGGATAGGATATTGGTACTTGTCCCTACGGTTGAAAGTAAATTCCTTGCCAAATGGCAAGGCCCCTACGAGATAATGGAAAAAGTGAGCGAAGTGAATTACAAGGTCAGACAACCAGGAAGGCGAAAGCCCGAACAGATCTATCACGTTAATCTGTTGAAAGCCTGGAGGGATAGAGAGTCCCTAGTCGCAGAAACTTGGTCACCAGCTCAAACTGGTTGCGTGATTCCGGAGGTTGGAATAGCAGCCACCTTGTCACAACCCCAACAACAGGAGGTTAAGGAGTTTGTGCTTCGCAACAAGGAGGTGTTCTCTGAGCTGCCGGGACAAACATTTGGGGTAGAACATGATATTATTACCCCGCCCGGTGAAAGGGTGAAGTTAAAACCCTATCGGATCCCAGAGGCCCGACGGGAGGCAATACGGGAGGAAGTACAGAAAATGCTGAACTTAGGGGTGATAGAGGAGTCCCAAAGTGATTGGTCTAGTCCCATTGTGTTGGTGCCTAAACCGGATGGGAGCTGGCGATTTTGTAACGATTTTCGTCAGTTGAACAAAGTTACAAAATTTGACACCTACCCCATGCCACGTATAGATGAGTTGATCGGCCGGCTGGGAACAGCCCGATACATGACGACTCTTGACCTCACAAAAGGGTATTGGCAAATTCCCCTGGCCAAGTCGGCCAAAGAGAAAACCGCATTTGTAACCCCAGACGGGGCGTTCCAATATAAGAGAATGCCGTTCGGGTTACAGAATGCGCCGGCCACATTCCAGCGGAAAATGGACCAGATACTGAGGCCCCATCGGAAGTATGCTGCGGCTTACCTGGATGACGTAATTGTCCATAGCACAGATTGGGCCTCACATCTGCCAAAAGTGCAAGCAGTCCTAGACTCTATCCGGGAAGCGGGGTTTACGGCTAACCCCAAGAAGTGTACCCTTGGGCAGGAGGAGGCCAAATATCTTGGGTACACCATTGGCAGGGGAGTAATAAAACCCCAACTCAACAAAGTCGAGGCCATCCAGAGTTGGCCACGTCCCAACAGCAAGAAGCAGGTACGAGCCTTTCTGGGAATCGCGGGTTATTATCGGCGCTACATTCCCCACTTTGCTTCTAAGGCTGTGCCCCTAACCAACCTGACGAAAGGGAAAGGGTCGGTCATGATTAAATGGACCCCCGAGGCTGAGGCAGCGTTCCAATTCTTGAAACAAGCCTTATGTAGCCAGCCAGTGTTGTACTCACCCGACTTCTCTAAAGACTTTGTCGTACAAAGTGATGCGTCAGATGTGGGGTTAGGAGCAGTATTGTCCCAGGTCTGGAACGGGGAAGAGCACCCAGTCATTTACCTCAGCAGGAAGTTGAAGTCCCATGAGGTAAATTACGCCACGGTTGAAAAGGAGTGTTTAGCGGTGAAGTGGGCTCTAGATTCCCTTCGGTACTATCTGCTAGGTAGGCACTTTGACATGGTTACGGATCACGCTCCGTTAAAGTGGATGGCTCAAAACAAGGAGACAAATAGAAGAGTGAATAGGTGGTTCCTGGCCCTACAGGAATTCAACTTCACAGTAAAGCATCGCCCTGGCGTTCAAATGGGGAATGTGGATGCTTTGTCTCGAGTACATGAATGCCTGATTGCTGGTGTTCCAACCCCAAGGTTAAAACAAGAGGGGGGGGTATGTGACAGCAGGAAGGTAAAGTCACCTGGTTGCATCCAGGGGGGTAGATATATTTCTCCCAGATTCAGGCTTTATGCCAACTTATACAACTAGGGAGGGAGTTGATGAAGCCCAGCTGAGGCTAGTGGGCTCATGGATGATTCATACCTCTAGGGAGAGTGCTGGGCGTCGTGCAGGCAGGGAGTTGATGAGACCAGCTGAAGCTTGTCAGCTCGTTTAAGGCCTCTATAAAAACTCCCAGCTTCATTAGGTGTTTGCTCATGCCTGGAACCAGACCTGTGTGGACTGTCTAGGGAGAGTGAACCCCTGTGCGGTGAGACAAAGCCTGTGTGGCTATTTGTTTGGACATTTACTAAACCAGGGACTTAGGGACTAGGACAGCACCAGGCTGATCCCAGTTGTTAGTTAGGAAACCTGCATGTTTAGTCAGAGGTCAAGCTGACCAGGGTTTATTTTGTTTATGTTTCTTTTTGCTTTGCTGTGTTTTTTGTCACTGTAAATAGAGAAATAAACCGCACCTTTTTGATCTTGAAAACCACAACCTCCGTCTGCTGGGCCTGTTTTTGTGTGGGGAGCCCATCCAGGGGATCACACACACCCGCTGCCGAGCTAACCCCCTCACAGTCCACAATATTGTTTTATTCTGAAACTTACCAGGTTAATTGAGAGATGTGTTACCTGCCAGTGTGAGGTAAATCCCAGCTTCTAAGGGACCTGTTCATTGTTTGTGGTGATGTGGATTGGGGAAATTGAGTCTGTCCTTGTGTGTATTGTAAAGTGCCAGACAGTCTGGTGAATAAAGGTCTTGCATAGTTATTTAAACATAAAGGACTGGTGTGAATAGAGATAGTTAACACTATGCCTGTGTGTATTGTACTCTGCAGACGGAGCGTCTGCCAACCCTTTCATGAGAAGATGTGTATTGAAGATCGTTACTTCTATTGTGTAAAGTCTGTTGTCTCCTAACAGACGTCAAAGTAATGTGTTGAGTCTTGTAATGTGTGGGTGGAGCTGGGCCATTGTTCATGTTAAACTACTGTGTATTAGATGTATATAAAAGTTACAATGTTTCCCAATAAAAGTCATTCGATCTTGGGAAGATACAGAGCGTGTGTCTCGTTCTTCCAGAAGGATTAATTCCTATGGGAAAGGGTCGCCTGGCTGTGGAAGATTGGTTCTTGAATGGGTGTCCAGGAGAGGGAACATCTTAAACGGCGTTACCCCCTTTCGTATTTGGGGTGCCGTTACAACACCAATCAGGCAATCATGTTCCAGCAGCTGCAGCATACTGCCAGGTTTGCTCCAGTGATCAAGAGGGAGGGGATGATGAGGTCACTGACTCCATGTGGGTGCCTGATAGGAGAGAGGAGGAGGAGGAGGCACATCTCCAACGAGGCAGGATGCCCTCCGGGGGCCAGCGTAAGGGCAGCACACCGACTGAATCACACCGCAGAGCTCCGCCTGTGCAGGGCGCTGCCTCTGCCCGTTATTCCAAAAGTTCTTTGGTGTGGGCCTTTTTTGAGTTGAGTGCATCAGATCGCACCGCTGCTATTTGCAACATATGTCTCAAGCGTATCTCGCGTGGCCAAAACATCAGCCGCTTGGGCACCACATGCTTGACCAGACATATGTTGACCTGCCATGCAGCTCATTGACAAGCGTACCTTAAAGACCCACACCAAAGAACAAAGTGGACCTCTCCTTGCTCCTCATCATCTGGGATCTCCAACCCCACTATACCTTCAGTCCTCTCTGAAACCTGCACTGAGAGTAATGAAGGTGTAGAATTAGGTGTGTCACAGCCAAGTACTTGCGGGCAATCTGCTAGCAGTACACCGACGTCCGATTGTAGCAGGCAAATTTCCCTGCCCCAGCTGCTGGACCGTCGAAAGAAGTTCACTCCCAGCCATCCACATGCCCAGCGGTTGAATGCTAGATTGGCTAAATTGCTAGCACTTCAACTGCTGCCTTTTCAGTTGGTAGACTTCCTTCCGTGAGTTTGTGCAATGTGCAGTTCCTCAGTGGCAGGTTCCCAAACGCCACTTTTTCTCACGGAAGGCGATTCCGGCTCTCTACCGGCATGTGGAAGGCAATGTCCATGCCTCGCTGGACAGGGCGGTCAGCGGTAAGGTGCATATTACCGCTCACTCATGGTCCAGCAGGCATGGACAGGGACGTTACCTTTCTTTCACGGCCCATTGGGTCACTCTCTTGGCAGCTGGGAAGGATGCAAGACAAGGTGCAGTAGTGTTGGAGGTTGTTCTGCCGCCACGCCTCCAAAATGCTACTACTGGTTGTGACACACCTCTCTCCTCCACCCCCTCCTCTTCTTCTTCCTCCATGGCCTCTTCCTTTGCTTTGTCCTCGGAACCAGCGGTGCTCCGTAGGCGTTCAAGGGGCTACGCAAGTACGCAGGCAAAAAGATGCCATGCCGTGCTTGCGCTGGTGTGTTTGGGGGACAGGAGCCACACTGGGGCAGGGGTTCTGTCAGCTCTGCAGGGGCAGGCCGAGAGGTGGTTGACGCCATGCCAGCTTAAGCCAGGAATGGTGGTTTGCGACAATGGCACCAACCTCCTCTCCGCCGTCCGACAGGGACAACTGACCCATGTGCCCTGTGCGGCTCATGTCGTTAACCTGGTGGTGCAGCGGTTCTTGGGCAGGTACCCGGGCTTACAGGATGTCCTGAGGCAGGCCAGGAAAGTCTGTGTGCATTTCCGCAGATCTTATAATGCCAGTGCTCGCCTGGCTGAGCTGCAAAAGGAGTTGAACCTGCCCAAGAACCGCCTTATATGTGACATGCCCACCAGGTGGAACTCAACGTTGGCCATGCTGCAGCGGCTGCACACGCAGCAGAGGGCCATCAATGAGTACCTGTGCGACTACGGCACCAGGACAGGGTCAGGGGAGCTTGGTTTTTTTCACCACGCCAGTGGGGCATGATCAGGGTAGCATGCATTGTCCTGGCACCATTTAAGGAGGCCACGAGGATGGTGAGCAGTGACAGTGCATACATCAGTGACACTGTACCTCTTGTTCACCTGTTGGAGCATACGCTGCGTGGAGTAATGGACAGGGCACTTGAGGCAGAACAGAGGCAGGAAGAGGAGGACTTCCTTGCCTCTCAAGGCCCCCTTTACCCAGACAGTGTTCCTTCTGTCCCACCCATCACACAGGAAAAGGAGGAGGAGGAGGAGGAGGAGGATTGTGTCAGCATGGAGGTGGAGCCTGGCACTCAGCATAAACAGCAGCAGTCTTTTAGGGATGATTTACAGTCCCAAGAAACCCGTGGACTTGTACGTGGCTGGGAGGAGGTGGCTGCGGATCATGTCATCCTTAGTGACCCAGAGGACTCCGGACTGAATGCCTCAGCTAACCTACGCTGCATGGCCTCCCTGATCCTGCAAAGTCTGTGGAAGGATCCTCGTATTCTTCGGATCAAGAAGAGGGACCATTACTGGCTGGCCACTCTTTTTGATCCACGTTACAAGGGTAAGGTTACGGACCTTATCTTGCCGTCGCAGAGGGAGCAGAGGATGAGACATCTCCGGGAGGCCTTACAGAAAGGTCTGTGCAACGCGTTCCCAGAGACTGGGAGGTTACAAACTCCTGGTCCTGGACAACGAGTTGCTGATGGTTCAGTCAGTAGCAGAAGGAGCGGTGGAGAAGGTGGCCGTCTGACCGATGCGTTCAGACAATTTTTTAGTCCGCAGCCCCAAGGTATGATCGGTTCCAGCAACCTTTGCCAGCGTCTGATATACATGGTGCAGGAATACCTAGGGGTAAGGTCAGACTTGGACACCTTTGCCACTGAAAATCCTCTGGCTTACTGGGTCTTGAGGATGACTAAGGCCCAATTTTTCAGCCCCTGTTTAACAGGGGCGTGTAATTACAATTTTTGATGCAATACTTTGCAACAGGGCTCATTGCTGTGCTCCAAGTACAGTAACTGTGAGGGGTTGCAGTGTTGTGGCACCAGCACCAGTGCCTAAGGCCCAATTTTTCAGCCCCTGTTTAACAGGGGCATGTAATTACAATTTGTGATGCAACACTTTGCAACAGGGCTCATTGCTGTGCTCCAAGTACAGTATCTGTGAGGGGTTGCAGTGTTGTGGCACCAGCACCAGTGCCTAAGACCCAATTTTTCAGCCCCTGTTAAACAGGAGCGTGTAAATACAATTCTTGATCTAATAATTCACAGCAGGGCCCATTCCTGCGCCCACTAAGGGTAACTGTGAGGGCTTACAGTGTTGTGGCAACACCACCACCACCACCAAAGGCCCAATTTTTCTGTCCCTCTTCAACAGGGGCATGCAATTACAATTCTTGATCTAATAATTCACATCAGGGACAATTCATGCGCCCACCAAGAGTAACTGTGAGGGCTTACAGTGTTGTAGCACCAGCACCACCACCAAAGGCCCAATTTTTCCTACCACTGTTCAACAATGGCATGTAATTACAATTCCTGATATAATAGTTCACAGCAGGGCGTTCCAGCGCCCACCAAGAGCAACTGTGAGGGCTTACAGTGTTGTGGCAACACCAACATCTAAGGGGCAAATTTCTGCAGAGTATATACGGCAGGCCCCTACTTTCAAACATCCAACTTACAAACGACTCCTACTAGCAAACGGAAGCAGACAACAGGAAGTGAGAGGAAATCTACCCCTAGGAAGGGAAATTCTCTCCTGTAAGAGTTAATATGGGAAAAGGTGTCTTCTCTCTACTGATGCTTTATCACCAATCCTTGTTTCAATAAAAACCCCACTTTTCCAAAAACATTTGTCATTGGGACGGAAAGTGAGGTGAAATGTTCTAAACAGGTGCACAGACAGCAAAACAAATGTTACAGGGGTGATAACCCTTCCCTATGTTCTCCAAAAAGCTTAAAACTTGATTTTTTGGCTGCAGCTACACTTATAAATTTACCTGTTCCAAATTACAAACAGATTCTACTTAAGAACAAACCTACAGTCCCTGTCTTGTTTGCACCGCCTGTATACTGCTGTTCAGAGTATATAGGGTTTTAGGTATAGCGTTTTATTTTGGGTGCAGGGTTCCCCTTAATATCCATACAAGACCCAAAGGGGCTGGTAATGGGTTGGGGTGGGGTGGTGATGGGGTAGCCATGCAATTTTTCTCAAAGATTTTCATGCATATTGCCAGGACAAGACATGACATTAAAAGCCGCAAGCAGTTTTAAATGGCTTTTTTTCCTTTACAAATGTCATTTTGTGCAGGGACAGTTCTAAACACGGGAAACACATGCCACTTCACAGGCATACTTTAGACACCCCCCAGGTACGATATTTAAAGGAATATTTCACGTTTTTTTCACTTTATGCATCATTAAAATGACTGCTCCAGAAAAAACTGCCGTTTTTAAAACTTATTTTTGCATTGATACATGTCCCCTGGGGCAGAACCCGGGTCCCCAAACCCTTTTTAGGACAATAACATGCATATTAGCCGTTTTAATTAGCACTTTAGATTTCAAACGTTCGCCTCCATTGTATTTAATAGGGTTCTAATGTTCGCGCGAATGTTCGGTCCGTTCGCAGGTTCTGGTGCGAACCGAACTGGGGGGTGTTCGGCTCATCCCTAGTCATCAACACCCTTCTCTCCTAGAGAAAATCCTCCACTGACTGCAGATACTGCAGCACATGGGATCTCTTCTCAAAGTTCACAAAAGATTCAGGATTCCTGACACAGTCCCCTGGTACTCACAACATTCTAAGATTTCTCCAGCAAGGGTTCGGTAAAGGTCTAGCTTGGAAAAAAAACTCAAGTACAAAAAATCAATAGGCAGTAGCTGGGCTGGTAGTCCAATTTTTCAAAGCTGTCTGTACTTTGAAACCACCTAGAAAATCTATTTTTCCTAAGTGGGATCTTCCTCTGGTGTTACATTTTCTAGCTTTACCTTAGTTTAAAGAGAAGGAGCCCACCTGTTCTTGGTAGAAGGGAGAGGGGGAGGAAGGTGGGACTTTAAATGGCCACTAGTGTAGCGTTGGTGGTTCATGCCTGGCTTACCCGGAGTACACACTCCTTACAGCCTTCCAGGTCCTCCCCCCCATTTTCCTTTCCCACGGACACGATGCACCGTATGGAACGCTTTGCTTAAACAGGTAGTTTGGTAGTAGCTATCTACCATTTTGTTCACTCATTGTTTCTGCTTTTTGCTGGCTCGCCTAGCTGGATTTACTCCCCTACCTTCACTCTGGGTGTTAATACAACATATCATCTTTTCACCATCCTTAAACTTAACTCCCACTTTTCACTCGTTACAGAAGGTTCCATTCTACCTATTAACTTGGTCATTTGTGTCTTCTCAATCTTGTCATCTCACTCTCACTTTACTTCACATAATACTATTACCCAACCAATTTGTTTATTTTATTATATTTCTTTACAGTTGTCTATGATGACACAACCCTCACATGGGAATTCACTCTTGGGGAGTACTAGGTTTGGCTGTTCATGTTTCCATTCTTTGCCTTGGGGTGTTCCGCCTCAGCTCCCGGGACTGATGCTCTCCTGGCTGGCCTCCGTTTCTCCATGCCTGCACCCAGATCCATTGTGGTTCTGCAGGTATGATCGGATGTATACTTATACGATCGCCATCCTTGCTTGTCGAGATGGATATACTATAATTACCTTTATATTACCTCATGTATATGTTTTGATACTATATAATATTCTTTCACATAGACTCCTGTCCCTCTTCTTTGCTCCTGATAAGTGGTGGTAGCCACGAAATGCGTAAAGATATCAGATGCCCTTCCTACAAACAGAACTCAGACTACTATTCTTACCCATACTAGGCATAATGGAATATACCAATGAACTACAAGCCCACAAATATCTACTTTAATTGGAGATACTACGCCCATGAGTCTGGTTTCATTTCTGCTTACAAGATGAACTCACATGCTACCATGCTATGCTATTATTATGTCATCAACCAGTTTGAAATTGACTTTATGTATTTTATTACTAGTGTGAGGGGGTTAGCTCGGCAGCGGGTGTGTGTGACCCCCGGGATGGGCTCCCCACACAAAAACAGGCCCAGCAAACGGAGGTTGTGGTTTTCAAAATCAAAAAGGTGCGGTTTATTTTCTATTTACAGTGACAAAACACAGCAAAGCAAAAGAAACATAAATAAAATAAATCCTGGTCAACTTGACCTCTGACTAAACATACAGGTTTCCTAACTAACAACTGGGATCAGCCTAGTGCTGTCCTAGTCCCTAAGTCCCTGGTTTTAAATGTCCAAGCAAATAGCCACACAGGCTTTGTCTCACCGCACAGGGGTTCACTCTCCCTAGACAGTCCACACAGGTCTGGTTCCAGGCATGAGCTAACACCTAATGAATCTGGGAGTTCTTAAAGAGGCCTAAATGAGCTGACAAGCTTCAGCTGGTCTCATCAACTCCCTGTCTGCACGACGCCCCACACTCTCCCTAGAGGTATGAGTCATCCATGAGCCCACTAGCCTCAGCTGGGCTTATACAACTCTCCACCTAGTTGTATAAGTCGGCGTAAAGCCTGAATCTGGGCGAAATATATCTACCCCCCTGGATGCAACCAGGTGACTTTACCTTCCTGCTGTCACATACCCCCCCTCTTGTTTTAACCTCGGGGTTGGAACACCAGCAATCAGGCATTCATGTACTCGAGACAAAGCATCCACATTCCCCATTTGAACGCCAGGGCGATGCTTTACTGTGAAGTTGAATTCCTGGAGGGCCAGGAACCACCTATTCACTCTTCTATTTGTTTCCTTGTTTTGAGCCATCCACTTTAACGGAGCGTGATCCGTAACCATGTCAAAGTGCCTACCTAGCAGGTAGTACCGAAGGGAATCTAGAGCCCACTTCACCGCTAAACACTCCTTTTCAACGGTGGCGTAATTTACCTCATGGGACTTCAACTTCCTGCTGAGGTAAATGACTGGGTGCTCTTCCCCGTTCCAGACCTGGGACAATACTGCTCCTAACCCCACAACTGACGCATCACTTTGTATGACAAAGTCTTTAGAGAAGTCGGGTGAGTACAACACTGGCTGGCTACATAAGGCTTGTTTCAAGAATTGGAATGCTGCCTCAGCCTCGGGGGTCCATTTAATCATGACCGACCCTTTCCCCTTCGTCAGGTTGGTTAGGGGCACAGCCTTAGAAGCAAAGTGGGGAATGAATCGCCGGTAATACCCAGCGATTCCCAGAAAGGCTCGTACCTGCTTCTTGCTGTTGGGACGTGGCCAACTCTGGATGGCCTCGACTTTGTTGAGTTGGGGTTTTATTACTCCCCTCCCAATGGTGTACCCAAGATATTTGGCCTCCTCCTGCCCAATGGTACACTTCTTGTGGTTAGCCGTAAACCCCGCTTCCCGAACAGAGTCCAGGACTGCTTGCACTTTTGGCAGATGTGAGGCCCAATCTGTGCTATGGACAATTACGTCATCCAGGTAAGCCGCAGCTTACTTCCGATGGGGCCTCAGCATCTGGTCCATTTTCTGCTGGAATGTGGCCGGCGCATTCTGTAACCCGAACGGCATTCTTTTATATTGGAACGCCCCGTCTGGGGTTACAAATGCGGTTTTCTCTTTGGCCGACTTGGCCAGGGGGATTTGCCAATACCCTTTTGTGAGGTCAAGAGTCGTCATGTATCGGGCTGTTCCCAGCCGGTCGATCAACTCATCTATACGTGGCATGGGGTAGGTGTCAAATTTTGTAACTTTGTTCAACTGACGAAAATCGTTACAAAATCGCCAGCTCCCATCCGGTTTAGGCACCAACACAATGGGACTAGACCAATCACTTTGGGACTCCTCTATCACCCCTAAGTTCAGCATTTTCTGTACTTCCTCCCGTATTGCCTCCCGTCGGGCCTCTGGGATCCGATAGGGTTTTAACTTCACCCTTTCACCGGGCGGGGTAATGATGTCATGCTCTACCCCAGATGTTTGTCCCGGCAGCTCAGAGAATACCTCCTTGTTGCGAAGCACAAACTCCTTAACCTCCTGTTGTTGGGGTTGTGACAAGGTGGCTGCTATTCCAACCTCAGGAATCACGCAACCAGTTTGAGCTGGTGACCAAGTGTCTGCGACTAGGGACTCTCTATCCCTCCAGGCTTTCAACAGATTAACGTGATAGATCTGTTCGGGCTTTCGCCTTCCTGGTTGTCTGACCTTGTAATTCACTTCGCTCACTTTTTCCATTATCTCATAGGGGCCTTGCCATTTGGCAAGGAATTTACTTTCAACCGTAGGGACAAGTACCAGTATCCTATCCCCCGGGGAAAAGGTACGGGTCTTGGCTCCACGGTTGTACACTCTCTGCTGTGCTAACTGCGCTTGGGCCAAATGTTCCTTCACGATGGGCATTACCTGTGCAATTCGGTCTTGCATCAGGGCGACATGCTCAATCACACTCCTGTGGGGAGAACTCTCACTTTCCCAAGTTTCCTTGGCAATATCCAACAGCCCTCTTGGGTGTCTCCCATACAGTAACTCAAAGGGGGAGAATCCCGTAGAGGATTGGGGCACCTCCCTAATAGCAAACATCAGATAAGGAAGTAGACAGTCCCAATCCTTTCCATCTCTATCCACCACTTTCTTCAACATTTGTTTTAGGGTTTTGTTGAATCTTTCAACCAGCCCATCGGTTTGGGGGTGATACACAGATGTACGTAATTGCGTCACTTTGAACAATTTACACAGCTCCTTCATAACCCGGGACATAAAGGGTGTACCTTGGTCCGTAAGCAGTTCTTTACAAATACCCACCCGGCTAAACACAAGAGATAGCTCTTTGGCTATGGTTTTGGCCGAGGTATTTCGGAGAGGGATCGCTTCTGGATAACGGGTGGCATAGTCCATTATAACTAATATGTACTGGTGCCCCCTAGCGGACTTGATTATAGGCCCTACCAAATCCATGGCGATCCTCTCAAACGGGACCTCAATGATGGGTAGAGGGACCAGCGGGCTACGGAAATGTGGCATCGGGGCCGACCTCTGACACACAGGGCAGGAGGAACAATAATTTTCTATGTCCTTCATCACCCCCGGCCAATAGAATCTCTGTAATACCCTCTCTCGGGTTTTCTCTGTCCCCAGATGACCTCCAAGAATGTGCCCATGGGCCAACTCCAACACCAACTTCCTGTAAGGTTTGGGCACCACAAGCTGCTCAACGGTTTCTTCTGCCCTTTTTGCCACCCGATACAGTAGGTCCTTCTCTACGCTGAAGTATGGGTAAGTGCAGGTATTATCTGGGTTCACTAACTCGCCATCTATTTTCACTACGTTTTCCCGTGCCTTTATTAGGGCGGGGTCTTTCAACTGTTCTGTGGCAAAGTTTTCCCTGTGAACCTCAAGATCAGAAAACTCCACAGACGGTAAGTTTTCGTCTGAGGAGGTGGGCTCCTCTCCAGTTTCTTGAGTCTCCCCTGCCAATACTGATAAGGGAAATTCCGGAGAGTCCTCACCACTCTCAGGGGAGTTCTGGCTATCACATTCCTGGTACATAGGGGCACCAGTGGGGGGCTCAGGATCATCCCACAGTTCCCAGAACTTCGGAAAATCCCTTCCCACAATGGCGTCATGCGGTAACTGAGATACTAAGCCCACTGGATGAGAGAGGGTACCTTTGGGGGTCTCGAAACACACTGTAGTCACTGGATACTCTCGGGTGTCCCCATGCACACAAATAACAGCTACCTTGCTATTCCCAAAGACCTCTGTTTTAACTAACTCAGCCTTTATCAGGGTCACAAGGCTACCTGAATCCAGCAATACCACAACATTTCTACCATTAACACACATTTTGCATAAATGTTTCTCAGTTCCTCGAATGGCAGTGCATGCGACTGTCGCACACAGCGACTGACGTCTGCCCGTCAGAAAGTCACACTGCATGGGTTCCTCCATAACCGGGCAATTGGCTGCAATATGTCCCGCTTGCCGGCAGCGGTAACAAACGATCCTTCTTGCCGCCTCTTGAGCCGCTGATTTCCCAGGCTGTTCTCGCCAAACTTGGGGTAGAGCTCCCACCCTCTCACTCTCTCCACCCTCACCCCTTGGAATCCTCTTATCCGCCCCTGGGGATGGTCTGGTCTTAGGGTGGAAAGTCCGAGTGTCTCTGGAAGAGGCCGTCAGGTTCTCTGTAGCCAAGTATTTCTCCACACGATCCACAAGACCATCGGCCGTCTCTGGGTCTCCATGGCTTACCCACTTTTGGATGGCAGTAGGAAGAGCTCTCAAAAACCGATCCATTACAACACGTTCCACAATCTTTGGTGCGGACAAAGTCTCTGGCTGTAGCCACTTTCTGCTCAGGTGAATGAGATCATACATTTGAGACCTGGGGGGTTTTCCAAGCTGGAAAGTCCAGTTATGCACACGCTGAGCCCGGACAGCCTGGGTGACACCCAGCCTTGCCAAAATTTCAGCTTTTAGCATCACATAGTCTTTTGCTTGGTTAGGCTCTAGGTCATAGTAAGCTTTCTGCGATTCACCAGTTAACAGAGGAGCCACCAGTCCAGCCCACTGCTCCTCAGGCCACTTTTCTCTTTCAGCGGTCCTTTCAAATGTGGTCAAAAATACCTCTGGATCATCCTCTCCAGTCATTTTTGTCAATAAACGACTCACCCCAAAGGACGCGGTATTAGTGGGACGGCTTTCCTCACTGGTCTGCGGACGTTGCTGCATTACTGCTTCCATTTGTTGTAGTCTCTGCTCTTGCTTCTGTAACAGGTCTATGAAGCGGGCCTCAGATTGCTGCTGGGCTTGTTGCTGAGCTGCAAGGCTCTGTTGATGAGCTTGCTGCTGGGCTGCAAGGCTCCTTTGCAAACCTACATTTGTCTGCTGTTGATTGGCATTTGCTAGAGCCAGCTGTTTCAGTATCTCCTCCATGCTGGCTTAAAAAAAAACTGCCACTGGTTCTCCACCAACTGTGAGGGGGTTAGCTCGGCAGCGGGTGTGTGTGACCCCCGGGATGGGCTCCCCACACAAAAACAGGCCCAGCAAACGGAGGTTGTGGTTTTCAAAATCAAAAAGGTGCGGTTTATTTTCTATTTACAGTGACAAAACACAGCAAAGCAAAAGAAACATAAATAAAATAAATCCTGGTCAACTTGACCTCTGACTAAACATACAGGTTTCCTAACTAACAACTGGGATCAGCCTAGTGCTGTCCTAGTCCCTAAGTCCCTGGTTTTAAATGTCCAAGCAAATAGCCACACAGGCTTTGTCTCACCGCACAGGGGTTCACTCTCCCTAGACAGTCCACACAGGTCTGGTTCCAGGCATGAGCTAACACCTAATGAATCTGGGAGTTCTTATAGAGGCCTAAATGAGCTGACAAGCTTCAGCTGGTCTCATCAACTCCCTGTCTGCACGACGCCCCACACTCTCCCTAGAGGTATGAGTCATCCATGAGCCCACTAGCCTCAGCTGGGCTTATACAACTCTCCACCTAGTTGTATAAGTCGGCGTAAAGCCTGAATCTGGGCGAAATATATCTACCCCCTGGATGCAACCAGGTGACTTTACCTTCCTGCTGTCACACTAGCTATGCATTGGGCTACTTTGTAACATATGTGGTTCATAGTGATTATATACTACCTACCAGACACATCTGCCGTGCCTTTCCCTGCGCTTCATTTGCTCCTTTCTAACGTTGTATAGACTACCATTATATTATCATTACACTTATTGGGCCAAATGTAGTTCATCAATGAAATTTAATTTTACCCTATCCCCACTATGGAGTAACACGTCAGTGAGTTTGGCTTTTACTTTTATCTACATTATGAACCTATATGTTGCTATGTTATGTCTATTATATTCTATCAATATACATACAGTTAACCCTATGTACTTTTATTACCAGTTATGCATTGTGTCTAATTTTAGCACGTGTGGTTCTTGGTGGCAATGAACCCATATGTTATCATGCCATGCTGTTACCATGTTATTATGACAAATACAATATATTTTATGTTTTTTACATTAGCTGTGTACTGTGTCATTATGCAACATATGTGGTTCTTATATTTTTTAAAATGTACTACCCAGCGGACACACTTTAAAGTGCTCTCTCCTTGGCTGCATGATCCATTTAAAGTCCCACCTTCCTCCCCCCTCTCCCTTCAATTCAATAGGGATGGAGGCTATTGTCCACAATTGTTCAAAGTCTCATTTAAAGTCCCATTTAGCCTAGCTTAGGTTTTAGCATTGTTCTTGGTAGAAATTACATTAGCCAAAAAAAACTTTAAACTATATTATCATTGCCTCGCATCTTCCTTTATCACTCTAGGCTTACATTTTCTAGCTTTACCTTAGTTTGAAGAGAAGGAGCCCACCTGTTCTTGGTAGCAATTACATTAGCCAAAAGAACCTTTAAACTATATTCTCATTGCCTCACATCTTCCTTTATCACTCTAGGCTTTCGTTCAACCCAGCCCACTGGGTTAAACGAAAAAAGCTTATAGTGTATAAAAGGCTTAAGTAGTAAATGGGATGGATTTTTACCTAATTTTACAAATTTCTCCTTACAGTAAACATGTTTCAAACATCATAAACTATAAATAGTATAAATCACAATCGTTTACAATTCCTGGGCAATATAAATGTGATTTTTTATTCTTCTCTTTTTTTCTATAGCTTTTATATTAGGTATTTAGACTTCCCCGTTAGTGTTAAAGATTCCGATAAGCCCCTGTTCACAGAACCCCACAACCACCAGGCCAGGGTTGTAGGAAGAGCCCCCCCCCATGTTGAAGGCATTTAGCCTGGTAAGGTTTACAAAGAGGGGTGCATGCCCACCCCCACCCCCCTACCCCCACCTTTCCTGGCCAGCCAAGCTGTATGCTCAGATAAATGTCTGGTGTGGATTTTTGGGGGGGATCCGCTGCCATTTTGTTTAAACTATCCCCACCAATTTGCTTACATGGCTTGGAATTTTTGGCCATGTAAGTGAATGGGACCAGTGAGGTCAAGGACTCAACGGTGCCTGCACCTGCTGGTGTTCTTAACAGCCAATGACAGCGGTAAGCTGTCAAGTGTAGTACCGGTGAGGTTTGACACCTATCGAAAAAGTTAATGTTCAGTAGTTCGTCCAAAAACCTGAATAGCCAAAAGTTTTATCTGAACTTGCATTCAGACTATACCATGAGCTCATCTGTATCTATCAGGGTAAGAAGAGATAAAAGGTTGAAACAGGACAGTAAACCCAGAGAGGCGGTAAATAGATACAGCCATGTTAAATGGCACAAAGAACATTTTAATTCATTACACTTGTTGTATAAATTTGGTTCTAATTAATTTAATAGCTTTTTCTCTTTTTTTTTTTTTTTTTACATCTTTGTATTGTATACTTTTTTGCTTCCTTCATGAAGTTTAAAGGCTTTCTCTCTTTTGACACAATTGAAATTAACATCCATGTATTGTTTACCTTTTCTTCTCAGAACAATTCATGGAAGCTAATCTTTTGAACTGCCAGTTTATAGCTTTTGAAGTTAGCTGTTTCAAGACAGTTTAGTAGACTTCAGTTACTGCGTTTGATTATCTTTTTGTAATTTTCTCTTTTATATTACATTTCTTGTTGACTTAAGGGCCTATAAAATGTGGCACATAGACAGAAAGTTTAGCTAGGAGGGTAGAAAAGCAAAAGCAAGTAAAACAACAACAAAACAAAAAAAAACGATATCAGCGGTGAGATACAGTGAATAAGTGAAATGTAAACTAAAAAGTTTCCTTCATATTGCTACTGTTACTTTTAAATTGAAGAATGTATCTTTATAAAACATAGGTGGAGTGGAAAACTAAGGACAAGTAATGTATTATTTTAATAAGAGATATTTTCTCTGTTCCCATGACTTGAATTTAGCCAACTATGTTTATATTGTTACGTGTAATGTGGAAAATTTGCGCTATCTCCCTAGGCTATAATAGTACCCAAGTGCTAACACACTAAGCCAAAATAAACAAATAAGGTGAATGTATGTATATGCTAGTCATACAACGAGACTATAACATATAAATGAAATAAAAAATGATGGTGCTGCAAATAAAACAATAGCTGGAATATTCAGCTAGAAACATATGCAATAAAATAATAATAAATGTGCAACCTTGTGAATAGCAACCAACGTGCCAAAGTAATATGTGTGTATATGTAGAACCCTATATTATAAATAAACACAAAACAATAACACAATAAAAAATAATAATTGACTGATAAGTGAATGTGTAAAAACACACTTAGGAAGTCCATACACTTCTACTGCCCAACTCTCACAGCAGCAGAAAACGCATGCACCACTTGTGCAGCGTGATGGATACCTGGATATTTCTGTGTGCACTGCTTGCCTTGCAGAGGCAGCTGCCATTTATCTCCCTGTGACACAGACTCGGCGAGTCGGCATCAAGCAAGCAGTGCACACAGAAATATCCAGGTATCCATCACGCTGCACAAGTGTTCCTGTGGACTGAAGGTGCACTAGCAGTCGCAGATTGGTGAGCGGAGTGAGGACTCAGAGGACCGCATCGCTGACATCTGGATCCGGTGTATTTGCTGAGCCCTTTTGGTCCCTATGACAGGGACCCACCTGCTCTGGTAAGCCTCCTGTTTGTATAGTTCTGCTGAAGTAAAGTTTGACCTTTGAAGATCCACAATCCCTTGATATATGCTGGTTGTTTGCTTCATCAATGGACACTTTTTTTTGCCTATGTGAAGTTACTGCGTTTTCTGCTGCTGTGAGAGTTGGGCAGTAGAAGTGTATGGACTTCCTAAGTGTGTTTTTACACATTCACTTATCAGCCAATTATTATTTTTTATTGTGTTATTGTTTTGTGTTTATATAACTCTTAGGGTTCTACATATACACACATATTACTTTGGCACGTTGGTTGCTATTCACAAGGTTGCGCATTTATTACTATGTTTATATTGTTAACCTCTTTTCATTTATTTAAATTACTGATATATTTTAAAAAACTTTTTATTACAGTACTGTGGCATATTATGGGTTTAATTTTTGATCTAATATTTGATATAATATTCTTAAAAAATTCTAAAATGTCAAAACTGCAAAAATAGATGTAGCGGGGTATCGTTTCACCCACAAGACTACAGTTCCCAGAACGCTTTGAGGCACCCAGGGTGCATTTCCCCCCGCAAGGACTGCTGGGGTGGACTTTAAAAGGGGGAGGAGGCTCCTCGTTCTTTCTCTTGGAACACCGCCCTCCTTGCAAGAGGATCCCTGCACTCACCTGCTGCGCGTGCAAGGCCTGAAGCCTGGGCCTCACACTTTGTTCCAGAGAGCCTTCCGTTCTGCCGAGGAGCCTGCGGAGCATCCGATCCACCTGAGGTGCCACCATCTTCTGGAGGACCTGCATTGTGGGCACTGTGAAGCCACTCACAGTAGCGGAGGAACCGGACAGGAGTCGGTCCGGTCTGGGTGAGAGAGCGCCAGCTCAGAACCACATCTAAGTAACTTTGTTGCCTATTAACTTTGCCTAGGCCCACCATTGACCACAGTTATACTTTGGAGAGACTGTTTTGCTGAACTGAGTTTGTCAGTCTCTCCAGCTTTACCAAGTTAGCAATCACCTGCTACCCTTATTGGATTACAATTTGTTTCTTTATGTGCACCACCGAGAGTTGCTAGCGAAGATTCTTCAACAAACTATACCCCAAGTTCTAGTCAGGCCTGACTGGGTAGTATAGGACATTGCTGGGTGCCATTTTTTGCTCACGCGGGAGGATAGCTGCAGCAGGGTTAATATATGTTCATTGCATGTTTGAATGTTATGCCCTTTTAATGTGTACACCTATATTGCAGGGATCTGCATAAGATATTGTATACAAATTACCTTTTATACTTTTACCAATAGTAAAAAGTTATAGTTAAGTAATTTGGTTGTCAGTGTCAATTACTGTGCTGGTATACAAAGGGGGTTGTACCGTATAACAGTATAGAGATAGTACAGTTGTGCCATTCTTTCCCCTTCCCTAACTGTGCCACGAGAGGTTAGGGCCGATTGCCTGGGGTTGACAGTGGTGCAATACAAGGCCCAAAACAAACAAGCAGCCCTCTTAAGCTGAGGGTATCGCTATACGCGGGGGCTCGGTTCCGGGATCCTTGTACATTGCACGCTGCAATCAAGGCGGTCTGAAGTACCTGGACTCGCAGGCAGTAACAGAATGGTGCACAGAGGAGGCCGTGGATCCACTCCGGGCGGTAGCTATTGAACTCCCGGGAGGGATCCAGGAGAAAGAAGAGGTAAAGCAGCTAATAATGTCAATATCCCCAAACTGGAAAGCATGGGCAAGACAAATACCTCGGGGGCATATGCACTAATAGAGTGGACAAGAGGAGTCCCAGAGGAGTTCAAAGGGCAGAGTGTAAAAGACATAGATGACAGAACATATTGCTTAGTGCATACTGGGGCTGTGAAGAAAGAGTCCCCATGGACCTCCCCACAGTTATCTCCATCACTCTTCTCCAAAATGGGAGGCAGTAGCGAAACGAGAGCCCCAAAGTCACCCCTGACCGCCATAGGTCTGGAACTGCTGACTGCTTTAGGGGACTTTGTTGTTAAGTGCCAAAAAAACAACACAGTGCACGTGGAAGCTGGGTACCGGAAACTCCGGGTGTTTTCGGGAACACAACCTGTGCCACCCGGGGAGGAAGATTTCGATACTTGGATCGAGCAGGCAATGCAGGCAGTAGAACGTTGAGAAGTTCCAGAAGCGCAGAAGAAGCAGCGCATCAGTGAAAGCTTGAAAGGTCCTGCTGCTGAGGCTGTGAAAAATCTTAGGTGCAGCAATACTGTGTGTACAGCAATGGATTATTTGTCTATGTTGCAGGAGGAGTTTGGCCAGCTGGAGAAGGTGTCGGAGCTGGTGTATCAATTTGAACATACCTTCCAACAGCCAAGGGAGAAGTTGTCCGAGTATGTCCAGAGACTGAATAGAATGCTGTGCCAGATTGTACTGAGAAAAGGAATGCAACCACAGGTCATAGATGCTACCAGGATGAAACAGATCCTAAGGGGAGCCTTACGGTCGGATCCAGTTTGGCTCCACCTGAAGACCTCTGACGGAGTCATGGCCCTGAATTACACAGACCTTGTGCGGATCATAAGGGACGAAGAGGCCTTGATGAAGGATCAAGTGGGGTTTGAGAAGACCACCCCACCTGTTTCGGTAGGAGTCAGAACGACAGTAGTTACTGAACGTGACCCAGAAGTAGAAACCTTGACGTCTCAAATGGCCCAAGTACTGGACTTGTTGACCTCTTTATTGGCCAAGAGCTCAGGAGCCAAGGAGAAAGAAGAGATCCGGAAAGAACCGGACCGAAATGTCCCTATTCCAGCATCCCCAAAAATAAGGAAGGAAATTGTCTGCTTAAATTGTGGAGGAATTGGTCACCCTGATAGAAGGTGCCCCAGTCCAAGAAAGAACCGAGGCACCCAATACCAGCCGGCGGAAAACTTCAGAGGGCCCCGGTGAAGGAGTCAGCCAGGCGCCCACTACCTACAGAAAGCTCCAAGAAGATCCAAAGACAAGCAGAGAGAACAGAGAAGGGCAACAATGCCCCGCCTAAAAACTCCCATACTGCCTGTCGGGATTTGCAATTTGACAACCAGAGAAAGATCAATGCCTACCAGGTTCAAAAAGGGTTGAGGTCCAGAGAGAAATGGAAAAAGAAAAAAAAAACACTGGGAAAAATCAAGAAGTCCAAAGGAGAGAATACCTCCTAAGAAGTAAATAAATTAGTTGGACCCTCCCCTCTAGTCTACGTTCAAGTGGAGGGAGTCTACGCAAAGGCACTCTTAGACACAGGAGCACAAGTGACTCTCTTATACAGAGACTTTTATCGGAAGCATTTGAGTCACGTGCCTTTGCAGAAGCTAGAAGACCTGAAGATAGGGGGGATTGGCACTCGCAGTTTCCCCTATGACGGTTAGGTTTCCATCAAGCTGGCCTTTGACCCTTCTGTGACCGGGAAGGCCAAAGTTTTTGACACCCTGGCGGTGGTTTGCCCTCGCCCACCAGGAGCCAACACAATGTCCATGTTAATAGGGACCAACATTGACTTGGTCCGGAGACTGCTGACCCCGTTAGTGCAAGAGCGGAGTTCTCCCAAACAGAAGATTCACCCCATGTTGCAACAGGTCTACCAGAAGATGATCCTGGAGCAAAAGGCCCCAGAAGAGGGGGTGGGAAGAGTCTGGAGACTGTCTAGAAGAGAGAAGATACTACAGCCTGGTGAGGTGACCTGTCTTAAGGCTACAGTAAAACTCTCCTGGGAGCAGCCGGGTCCCTTTGTAGTCGTGGAACCAGACCCCTTCAACACTCACCAAGGATTGGAAGTACTCCCTGAAGTGGTCCCGTTGAGGGCACTGAAGAAAGCCAAGGGCCAGATTCCAGTGAGTGTCAGAAATGTCACAAATTCTCCTGTGAAGATCCCAGCCCGGGTACTACTGGGCAAGGTGAACCCTGCTACCCCAGTGACCCTGTCTGAATTAAAGTCAAAAGAAGGAGAAGCCACCCTGGAGGAGCTCTGCCTTGAAGATACCGCCTTGCCACAGAAATGGAAGGAGAGAGCCAAGGCTAAGCTGACCAGGTGGAGAAGAATATTTTAAGAAGATGAGTTTGATGTGGGGTGTGCGAGAAGTGCCACCCATAAAATCCGTCTTCAAGAAGACAAACCCTTTCGGGAGAGGGTCCGAAGAGTTCCACTGGCTGACCTGGAAGATTTGCGAGAGCAGTTGGCAGAGCTAAAGAGGACAGGGGACATCCGAGAGTCCAGAAGTCCATATGCCTCACCCATCGTGGTGGTAAGGAAGAAAAACGGGTCGCTGAGACTCTGCATAGACTATAGGACTCTCAAAAGGAGGACCATTCCTGACCAGTATACTACCCCCAGGATAGAAGATGCTTTGCAGAGTCTGTCTGGGACCAAGTGGTTCAGTGTCATGGATCTGAAGAGTGGGTATTATCAAATCCCAATGCACCCTGAAGATAAGGAGAAAACGGCCTTCATCACCCCAGTGGGATTCTATGAATTCAATAGGATGCCCCAAGGCCTGTCAGGAGCCCCCGCTACCTTCCAGAGGTTGATGGAGAAGACCGTTGGGGACATGTATCTGATCGAAGTCTTGGTGTACCTAGACGACATCATTGTCTTCGGGAAGACTCTGGAGGAGCATGAAGAAAGATTGGAGAAAGTCCTGAAAAGACTCAGTGAGGAGGGACTCAAAATCGCCAGAGAAAAATGCCAGTTCTACCAATCCTCGGTCCACTATCTGGGGCACATAGTATCTGCTGAAGGAGTGTCTACAGACCCTGATAACAGTGACTGAGCTCAGATCCTTCCTAGGCTTCTGTTCCTACTACCATAGATTTGTGGAAGGATTTGCAAAAATTGCCAAACCCCTAAATGAGCTACTAAAGACGGAAGGAGAAGTGGATGATACTGGCCCCAGGAAGCCTGGAGAGTCCGTGGAAGACCAGTGGACAGGGGAGTGTGAAGAAGCCTTCCAGATGTTAAAGAAGAGTCTTACCACTGCACCAGTCCTGGCCTATGCTGATCCAAAAAAGCCATAGCTGCAGGATAGCTGCAGCGGGGTTAATATATGTTCATTGCATGTTTGAATGTTATGCCCTTTTAATGTGTACACCTATATTGCAGGGATCTGCATAAGATATTGTATACAAATTACCTTTTATACTTTTACCAATAGTAAAAAGTTATAGTTAGGTAATTTGGTTGTCAGTGTCAATTATTGTGCTGGTATACAAAGAGGGTTGTACCGTATAACAGTATAGAGATAGTACAAGTGTGCCATTCTTTCCCCTTCCCTAACTGTGCCACGAGAGGTTAGGGCCGATTGCCTGGGGTTGACAGTGGTGCACTACAAGGCCCAAAACAAACAAGCAGCCCTCTTAAGCTGAGGGTATCGCTATATAGAGTTATCCAAAGTTATTCTAAAGTATCACTGCACATAAAGTTGTAATTATTTATAAGTGAAATCTAGAGAGTTTTCAATCAGCATAGTCTGAAACTTTGCCGTGTTGTAAATGTGGGAGAGTTGCAACATGAATCAAAGCTTCACAGAGTCACCCCAATTAGGAGGTGTGTTTCCAAGTCTGCTGTAGATTTTGTGTATACAGACTACGGTATGGTCGGTCAGTTTTGATTAGTGTTTATTCATGCTTTGTCAGATGTATGGAGGAACCGGTCAGAGATTCTCAGCATATGACAGGCATAATAACGTTTTTTGGATTTGGTAAAGCTAGACCGCTGTTAATTTTTGAGAGACGCAGTATGGTTTTACAGATTCAAGATCCCTTGTCTAGCCAGATGAAGTGATTAAATGCTGCCCCTAGTTGTTTGAAAAACTCAGGGGGAAGACATATAAGAATTGTCTGAAAAACATAAAGCAGACATGGTAATATGTTCATTTCAATCATTGCCTTCTGGTCTAGCAAAGAAAAGGGGATATTTTTTCACTTTTGAAGATCCTGTTTTATCCATGTCAATAAGGGTAAATAGTTTAAGTCATACAAGCTTGAGACTACAGTCAGAATCTTAACACCAAGGAGAGTGATATGAGATGTGGTCCATCCAAATAGGTGTTGGTTTTCAGGACTTGAGGAACTGGCCCTGAAGGGTAGGATCTCATAGCTATGGGTTTGTTGCAACACTGTATCCTGGCCAAGGCCAACAAGGCCCAGGCCTAGGGCAGCACTTTGCAGGGGGGGCAGCATGGAAAGAGTACCCGCCACCTTGCGCTACACTGTTAGTGTAGCGCCAGTCTGTTGGGGCGGACTGGGCTGAGAGGAAAATTAGACTAGCGCCCCATAAAGTGGCCGCACTGCTTCCGGTATGCGGGAGGCCGGCATTCCACAACTGTGGGGGGGGGGCGCTGTTTCTAATTTTGACTTTTCTATCATCCTGGACCACAAACCTTCCGCACTGTGCTATATGTTTTCTGCTGCACCATTGGCATGGTTATATCTTCTTATTCCTCTCCATAAAATTATCAGAAATGTGTGCTTAAAGTAAAACTATAGACAACACTTTTTTTTCCCATTTTGGATAGAGTAAGGGAGGGTTATAACCAGTCAGTTTATTTTTTGCCATCCCTGTACCATTGCAGAGATTTCCCTTCAATTCCTGCCCCAAAGCCAAACAGGAAGTGAGAGGAAATCTTTGCAAATGAAGGGAATCCATAGCCTCTGGCTTTCAGAACTAGTGTTCCCGCTCGAAAATTTTGGGGCGGGTCTCAAAACAGAACGGGGTGTGGCCTTGACAGTAGGGAGGGGGTGGGTCATATTTAAATTAGGGGGTGCACGAGTTTAGTCAGGCCTAGGGCAAAACAAAACCTAAATACATTACTGGTTTGTTGTAATGTATTTTTAAATTGTTGATAGATTTAAAAAAAAAAAATCAAATTCCCTGAGTAGGTTGGGAAGCATTGTGTAAACGTCGCTCAAAATAAACAACATGGCATCTGTCTAGGCAGCAGCTTTATATGTTTCTTTACTGATTTGAAATCCTGTATTGTCTGTTTCAGCTCTAAATGGAAAGTGTACAACATAGTTACATAGTTACATAGTAAGTGAGGTTGAAAAAAGACACAAGTCCATCAAGTCCAACCTATGTGTGTGGTTATATGTCAGTATTACATTGTATATCCCTGTATGTTTTGGTCATTCAGGTACTTATCTAATAGTTTTTTGAAACTATTGAAGCTCCCCGCTGAAACTACTGCCTGTGGAAGTGAATTCCACATCCTTGACGCTCTTACAGTAAAGAACCCTCTAGGCAGTATAAGGTTAAACATTTTTTCTTCTAATCTTAATGAGTGGCCACGTGTCTTATTAATCTCCCTTCCACAGAAACGTTTTATCCCTGGTGTTTGTAACCTTTCTTCATAACCAATATCCTCACATACCTTTATTAGTTTTGTTGCCCTGCTCTGTACTCTCTCTGTTTCCAGTACATCCTTCCTGAGGACTGGTGCCCAGAACTGGACAGCATATTCCAGATGAGGCCGGACCAGAGTCTTGTAGAGTGGGATAATTATCGCTTTATCGCTTTAGTTAATCCCCTTTTTAATGCATGCCAATATTCTAGTTGCTTTGTTAGCAGCAGCTTGGATGCCATTGCTGAGCCTATCGTCTACTAGGACCCCCAGGTCCTTTTCCATCCTTGATTCCCCCAAAGGTTCTCCCACCACTGAGTAGATTGCATTCATATTTTTGCCACCCAAATACATTATTTTTAATTTTTCCACATTAAACCTCATTTGTCATGTAGTTGCCCACCCCATTAATTTGTTCAGATCTTCTTGCAAGGTTTCCACATCTTGCAGAGAAGTTATTGCCCTGCTTAACTTAGTATTGTTAGAAAATACAGAGATTGAACTATTTACCCCATCCTCCAGGTCGTTTATGAACAAATTAAATATGATTGGTCCCAACACAGAACCTTGGGGGACCCCACTTTCCACCCCTGACCATTTATCACCATTTATCACCACCCTCTGAACTCGCCCATGCCAACGGACCTTACTTTTTACAGTAAACGTTTATGAGGAACTGTGTCAAATGCTTTTGCAAAATCCAGATACGCCACGTCTATGGCCTTCCTTTATCTAGATGGCAGCTCACCTACTCATAGAATGTTAATAGATTGGTTTGGTAAGAACGATTCTTCATGAATCCATGCTGATTGCTGCTAATGATACCGTTTTCATTACTAAAATCTTGTATATAATACCTTATCCTCCCCTCCAAGGGGTTGCATACTATTGATGTTAGGCTAACTGGTCTGTATTTCCCAGGGATGTATTATGGCCATTTTTTTAATATTGGAGCTACATTGGCTTTTCTCCAATCAGCTGGTACCATTCCAGTCAGTAGACTGTCAATAAAATTTAGGAACAATGGTCTGGCAATTACTTGACTGAGTTCCCTAAGGACCCTCGGGTGCAAGCCATCTGGTTCCGGTGACTTATTAATGTTAAGTTTTCCAAGTCTATTTCTAATTCTGTCCTCTGTTAGCCATGAGGGTGCTTCCTGTGATGTGTCTTGAGGATAAACACTGCAGTTTTGGTTACTGAAGCCCAACGATTCCCTCGTGAAGACTGAGGAAAATAATAAATGAAATACCTTCGCCATCTCCCCATCCTTTGTAACCAGATTTTCTTCCTCATTCTTTATAGGTGCCAATATGGTCTGTGCTCCTTTTTTTACTGTTTATATACTTAAAGAATTTCTTGGGATTTTTTTTGCTCTTCTCCGCTATGTATCTTTCGTGTTCTATCTTAACCGCCCTAATTGCATCCTTACATTTCTTGTTGCATTCTTTATAAAGTCTGAATGCTGATGATGATCCCTCAGCCTTGTATTTTTTAAAGGCCTTCTCCTTTGCTTTTATATGCATTTTTACATTGGAGTGAAGCCATCCAAGACTCTTGTTCGCTCTTATAAATTTATTTCCCAATGGGATGCACTGGCTAATGCCCGTATTTAATATGCTCTTAAAGCAAACCCAACTCTTCTCTGTGTTCTTTGTTCCTAAGATTTTATCCCAATTTATATCTTCTAGCAAGGTTCATAGTTTGGGGAAGTTTGCTCCTTTGAAATTCAATGTCTTTGTATTCCCCCTTATGTTTCCTATTTGTGTGATTTATACTGAAGCCAATTGACCTGTGATCGCTGTTTCCAAAATTGTACCTTATTTCCACATCCGTCATCCATGATGTATTGTTGGTAATCAGTTTTTGTTTCTAGTTGGTGTGTCTACATTTTGCAGGTTACCAATTTCACCTGTTGATCTTACTAGGCTAGGCTTTCCGGAATCATGGCAGAATCGAAAAGTTCTGCCCGCGATTCCAGAACAGACAGGTGTGAATGGAGCCCAAGTCAGTTTTTTTCCTTTTCCTTTAACAGACCAAGCTGTGCAGCAGTAATAGGAGTTTGAGGGTTGATACAAAACATTTAATACTGACAGGGGTGCTTATAATCTACCATTTGACCCATGAAATTGTCCTGCAAGACATTTAGGAACTAGCGAGCCTTAGACGAATGTCAGGATAATTAAAATCCCCCATTTATGATGACACTTCCCATCCCTGCTGCTAATCCAAATTGTGATAGGAGGTCCGTCTCCCCCTCCTCCATCAGGTTAGGAGGCCTATAGCATACTCCCAGTATTATTTTCCCCTTAGTTTCATCCCTTTGGAGCTCTACCCATAAGGATTCCACCTCTTCCCTAGCTCCCTTAGTGATGTCATCTCTCACATTCACTTGTACATTATTCTTGATATACAGGCATACCCCTCCCCCTTTTTTACCCTCTCTATCCCTGCGATAAAGGGAATACCCTTGAATGGTTGCCATCCAATCATGAGAGCTGTTGAACCAAGTCTCTGAAATTCCCACAAAATCGAAATCCTCCTCGTATAACAGTATCTCTAGTTCTCCCATCTTGTCCGATAGGCTCCTGGCATTGGTGAACATGCCACATAGTTTAGACCGGTCGCATACTGTCCTCTTATTGGGTGTTCCGAGATTGCAAATAGGACTTGTTACTATACTTACCTTGGGTTTATGTGCTTTAGTCAACCTACCACTAATGCCCCCAATACTACCCTCTGGAATATGCTCCGTGCTGACTATCTATACCTCTGGACCCTCCCCCCATCGCCTAGTTTAAAAGCCCCTCTAACTTTTTGGCCATTTTCACTCCCAGCAGATCTGCACCCTCCTCATTTAGGTGCAGTCCGTCCCTTCTATAGAACTGGTGACCGATTGAGAAGTCGGCCCAGTTCTCCAGGAACCCAAACCCCTCCTTACTACACCAGCTCCTCAGCCACTTGTTTACTTCCCTAATCCCCTCTGCCTTTCTGATGTGGCTCGAGATACAGCTAGTATTTCTGAGAATACTACCTTGTAGGTCCTTTTCCTCAATTTAGCTCCTAAGTCCCTAACATCGTTCTTTAGGACACTCCATTTGCCATTGACTTTGTCATTGGTGCCAACATGCACCATGACATTCGGGTCTTCCCCAAACCCTCCCAGTAATCTGTCCACCAGATCTGTGATGTGCCGAACCAGAGCGCCCGGTAGACAGCATAAAGTTTGGCGCTTCAGGTCTTTGTCACAGATTGCACTCTCTGTTCTTCTAAGAATTGAGTCCCCTACCACCAGAATCTGTCTTTCCTTTCCCTTTGCTTCCCCCCACTCTCACTAGAGAAGTTCTTCCCCTGGCAGCTAGAGGAGTCCCTCAGCTCCAGCAGTGCTGGTCCCTGACTGGTTTCACCAATGTCACTTAATGGAGCGTACTTATTGTGATGTTCCAGCCCAGGATCGCCCCCCTGGCACTTTCCCCTCTAACCTTCCTAACTGTTACCCATATACTCTTTTCTAGTGCCTGCACCTCTTTGTCTCCACCTGCCTCTGTGCTGGCCACTTCCGGCACCTGCCTGGTATGTTCCCGGCTCTCCTTTAGTATGAAGGGTCTTCTCAGTGCTGACAGTTGCTTCCCTAGATTCAGAACCTTGGCTTCCAGGGAAACAATGTGCTTACATTTTGCACAGCAGTATTCACCCTCGATCAGATGATCAAGGAAAATCTTTGCCATAGTTTGTAGACACTATAACTTTTCAATATATGCTTAAGGTGAATTTTTACCAAAAATATGTAGAAGAATATCTTCTGGGACCTGTGACGTGTCCCTGAAGATTGCAGGGAGGGAGGGGGGAGAGGTGAACTTCCTTCTGGTGTTGCGGAGCCAGGGAAGGAAGTGGAAGCTGGGTTCCCATAAAAACAGGGTACCCGCTCCTCCCCAAAAAAAATTACATGCCAAATGTGGCATGTCAGGGGGTCACCTGCACTTAAAGCGGAAGTTCCATTTTTGGATGGAACTCTTTTTTAAGCAAGACACTAAACTGGAAAAATAATTGCTTTAAAATTATACTAGATTTCTTTTTTATCATTTCAAAAGTGTGACATTTACAGATTCTATGCAAATATTCTGTATTAGATGGTAAATGAGCAAATGATAAAGCCTACATAATTAGAGCAGAATTTCAAAGTACTTGGAAAACAAATCGTCCGCTTCACATGTTGAAATTGTAATATGGCAACACTGAGGTTGCATTTGTCTTTTGAAATTCAATTTATTCCCTTGGTATTCTTTGTGGTATAGCATTTTTAATTTATCAATAATGGCTGTGGCTTATTGCCATTATGTTTATTGGTTGATCTTTTCAAGACATGGGAGATTCAGATGTTGTATAAAAAACACATTCATTAAACCCCCATTCCTTTGAATTCTATATGTAGTTGTTTTTTATACTTTGAACCTAAATAAAACAGACTGCAAAAATAATAGACTTTTTCTCTGCTAAGATGCAAATACAATCAATAGGGGGCCTGCATATTGATAACTTCAAGTAATGATCATTATGCTAGAAATCTTGATTATTTTTGTTTACTTTCTACTTCAATCACATTATAATACTTATACACTTCACAGACATTTTATGATGTTGTTTATCAAAGTCCCCCCAAATGCTTCTGACTGTGCTCAATTATATAGAATTCAATTATAATAAATGCACCACAAATGCCGTTTTAATTATCTGCTTCATAAATGATGCTTTTAACGTTCCTTAGGATGCATCAAGGATCAGCGTACTCTTTTTTTTTCCTCCCCAGCATATACAAATATTTACATTTAATGGCATTCATATGTATGTATTTTCCAACAACTGACCCAGTTGTAAGTAAATTATTATAAATGTATTTTTATCTTTAAAACCTCTCCATTAAATATAAAAATGCTACCTAGCAGTGGGGCATCTAAATGCTCATTAGATTCAGGAAACCAAGAACAGCATTTTTCCTTACCCAATCATCTTCTCCCCTGGCAGCTGGAATTCTCCTTTACTCCCCCGTACTGTGCGGCAGTGGACTCACCCTCAGTGGTCTCACAGCCAGTGCAGGGCTATGAGCTTTGCATTGAACTTGATGCCATCAGAGAACATGTGACTGCCAGAGTATAGGGGAGAAAGAGGCTGCAGGGAGTTGAGTATCAGGTAAGTTAAAGTTCATTTAACCCTTTCAGTGCAGGGGCAGACCCACTGCATTGGAGCATTTTTATTTTCCCTTGAGTTCAGCTTTACAGACAGCATGGTTGATTTAAAAGAGACTTTTTTCTTTTTTTTTGCTAGTCATACTTACCTTGGTTGATGCAGCATCAGACTGATGCTGCATCTGTCCCTCGGCGTCTCTGCACTGAGAACCAAGCCACCGAACACCACCAATGACTCGATTCTCACTCCTCCCCGAGCAGAGTGATGCTGTCAGTCAGCATCGCTTCTGCTCTACTTCTCCGCGTTAATTGGAGTGCTGAGCCATGGAGGGGTGTGAGTGGCTGCCTCAGTGGCTCACTGAATCTGCCATCAATCAAGGCAGCTGGCAGATCCAGACTTGGGAAGTCGGGATGACGTGCTGCCTCGACTGATGGCAGTGACGTCAGCAGAGAGTGGACTTCAGATCGCTCTCCACTGAAAACGGGTCACAGGAGTGCAAAACTAATTGCACTCCTGTGACCCAGAGGAAAAGCCCAGCCTAAAAAGCTCAGGCTGGACTTCTCCTTTCATAAAAGAATAGACACTGCAAAGTGAATGTTCACTGAGCTTAGTAAATATTATGAAGTGAATGTTCACTGAGCTTAGCAAATACTATGCAGCTGCTTTACTAATGTGGGAAGTTCTGTGTAAAAAAGGAAATCCACTGTGATCAGTGCACCGACACTGTGTTTTATAGTGCACACCAACAGCCATGCTTTCAGCATTGACTGCTGGTGTGAATGCACCCTAAGGCTCAGTTCACACTGGTGTGATGTGAGAACCCTGCAAATCCACTGTGGGTTCCAGCATCACACCCTACTCGCAGGCAGTGTGAGTTTGGTCCAAATGCGATGCAAATTCAGCCATCCTATCTGTATGGCTGAAATTGCATTGCACAGACATTGCATGTGATTTGCACTACACTGTTTATCAGCACTACTTATCACCTGCAACATCTTCCTGTCTGCATACATGTACGCCAGAAGCTTATTCACATTGTTTTTCAGGGTGGGTTTCTCCTAATGACAACATTGGTACATGCCTGTGAAACGTGTCAGTATAGTAAACTGTGATAGTACCATAGATCTATGAAAGAGGAGTTTCTGCCCACATCCCTAAAACTTGAATACAAAATAGAGCAAATTCCTCTGTGGGACAATTTTTTTTTAGAAAATATATTTGTATTTGATTAGAAAAGTTAAAAATGGATATATGACTTGGTGAGAAGTCACAGTAGCATGCATATGTATATGTTAGACAGGTATAATATGAGGAGACATATAGATGTATATACAAACAACCCCTTGAGTCTGTCCAGTAGTGAACTGGGTCAGAAGGTGCCCGATGCCTTTCAAGGTTTGTAGCGATTAAACCTCTTCTTCAGGAGTTAGTGGTTCAGTGATAAATTTTCTACAAATTAAGAAAAAGCAAAAAAACATAATGAGATTTTGTCATACAACATATATGGATAGGCATTACACATTGCATATATTGAAGTAATGTAATAAGAAATCTAACCATATTTTTCCTGAGAGGTCACTAATAGAGTTGAGCGGACACCTGGATGTTCGGGTTCGACGGGTTCGGCCGAACTTCGGAAAAAAGTTTGAGTTCGGGACCGAACTTGACCCGAACTTTACCCCGAACCCGAACCCCATTGAAGTCAATGGGGACCCGAACTTCTGAGGACTAAAAAGGCTCTAAAAAAGTAATGGAAAGGGCTAGAGGGCTGCAAATGACAGCAAAATGTTGTTAAGAGCATGGGAAGTGCTCTGCAAACAAATGTGGATAGGGAAATAACTTAAAATAACATAAAAAAATATAAAAAATAAAAAAATATGCTGGAGGCCCCCTTTTCAGCAGAAGAGGTACAGGAAGTCATTAAGAACCTCAGAAACTCAACGTTACGATGCCACACATATGGTGGGAATGCCCCAGAATACGCCCTTTCTGGAAAAAATTATTCAATTTAATGGATAAGCTAGTGGGAAAATAAAATACTTTGAAATAAAAATGTAGCGGGGTGCTAAATATAAGGGAAGTGTTTGAGTGGTAAATAGGCTCAAACACCCTAATTCTGTAGGATTCATGGACCATTTTGTCCTCGGGGGACAGTATTGGTGTGCAGTTCCCTGCGGCCTACAGGTGGCGCTGCCATGGTAAGCTAGGGTTGAACCGCCGATACAGTGCTGTGCCTTTTGTGTCCCCTCTTGGCAGTAGTACAGCGGGGCGGGGAACCTGCTGTGCATGCCGGGAGAGGATATAAAAGGGGCAGACGCCTCATGATCGGGGTCCGAGCCCCAGGCACCTTTGGCCTCGGGGCTGATGTCCAGTGGGGTCCGCGCCCAGGTGCCTTTGGCCTGGGTGCACGTGTTCCTGTTCCATCTCGGGCACCTTTAGCCCCGGGGTGAGGTACTATCCTGGAGTTCCTGCTGCCCTGGGTATGGAGGCCTAGGGGCGGGAGTAAAGCCTGGGGTCCAGAGCCTTTGTCTGGAGTCCGCTAAGGGTCGAGGAGTCTTTGGGTGCCGCCTCGTGTAGGGGACCCTGTTCCAGGGAAGGGAGGAACCTTCCGATGGCCCGATGCTAGAGGCAGGGTAAAGGAAGGGTCTGTTGACTCCCTGGAGAGATGTCTTCCCCTTGATATGGGCTAGTTCTTAGAAGGAGAAGCTCAAGGTCATCCTGACTGTATCGGAGGCCTTATTCACCCGGCCCGAGGCAGGCGCCTTATACACCCTGGTCTGTGGCAGAGACCAAAGTTCTCCAGGTCCGTGGCAGGGGCCTTGTACACCCGGTCTGTGGCATAGACCAACCGCACGGTCTGTGGCAGAGACCGTGCGCCTAAAACTGTTTGAGAAACCTAAGCAGTGAAGTGAATGTGCTACGTTTGTGCCTGGACCTCCTCCACACCTTAAGCTGTCCTGTTTCTTTGCTCTAACCTTTTCTATCCGAGTACAGTTTATTTTGCCATGAGAGAATAAACTCAGAGTTGTAGTTTCAGCTGGTGTGGACATTGATTTTACTGGGAATTCAAGGACTTGCCTATACCTACAGTAGAGGTGAGAATCATCCTCTGGAGGAGTTTTGACTCCGGCTGTGGACACGGCCCGTCAAGTACACCGCTCAACCTCTTTATACAGGAGGGTACGGGCTGGTAGTGCTGTGCGCCTTTCTCCCTCCTGCGAGGAGGCAACAACATAAAGGCAGGTAAAGGGGAAAAGATCTGTGCACTACAAAACAATTCAATAAAAATTATAATCTTGACCTAGGAGGACGAGGTCCATATGGAGTAGGAGGTTGAGGTGGCGGTGGATGTGGATGTGGCTGTGTAGGTGGAAGTGGCGGTGGAGGAGGACGAGGTAGCCAACACTGGTTCAAAAATAAAACAATGGCTGGGTAAGGCCGGTGATGTGTCGTATTCTGTCCCCCGTCGGATAGTGTCCGCCCTGTACTGCGCTTGCTCAGTACGTAGGACAAGTGGATTTTGAAAATCTCACAAGACGAACGGCACCTGCGTGGTGAGTCCACACCATCTGAGGTTCAAGCCGAGCCAAGCGAGGCGGTGCCCGAAGCGTGGCGATCGAAGCGAGCCCGTGAGGGGCCCTGTTACTATGTGCTACCGTATGTCCACTTGGATGGTGGGGCTTGAACCTGCACTCACTGCGCAGACGCCGTTCATCTTCGGAGATTTTGTGAATCTCCTTGTCCTCCGTGCTGCGCAAGCGCTGCGCCTGTGCAGTACGGGCAGGACACAATCTGATGGCCGGACAGTTTTTGTCAGAACACCGGTATACATGTCTATTCTGCACAAGGTACGGACAAGTCCTCTGGGATCCATGCCTGGTTCATTTTAATGAACGTGAGCTTATCCACATTGGCTCTGGACAGGCGGCTGCGCTTATCTGTGATAACGCCCCCTGCCGTGCTAAATACACGTTCAAATAATACACTGGCTGCAGGGCAGGCCAGCACTTCCAAGGCGTAAAGGGAAAGCTCAGGCCATGTGCCCAATTTGGAGACCCAGAAGTTGAAGGGGGCAGACCCGTCATCCAGTACGTGTAGGCCTGTGCACACATACTGCTCAACCATGTTGGTGAAATGCTGCCTCCTGCTAAGACGTTCCATCTCAGCTGGTGGTGCCGATTGTTGTGGCGTGCTGACAAAACTTTTCCACATTTCGGACATGCTAACCCTGCCTTCTGAGGTGCTGGCAGTTCCCCCGGCTGCGCTGGTGACCTCTTCCTCCTCCTCTGCCTTCGCCTTACACCCGCTGTCAGGTGGGAATGCCACTAGCAGCGCGTCTACCAGCGTGCGCTTGTACTCACGCATCTTACGATCCCACTCCAGTGAGGGAATTAAGGATGGTACGTTGTCCTTGTAACAGGGATCCAGCAGGGTGGCCACCCAGTAATCAGCACCAGTTAAAATTTGGGCAACTCGGCGGTCGTTGCGGAAACACTGCAGCATGTAATCGCTCATGTGTGCCAGGCTGCCCAGAGGCAAAGAAAAGCTGTCCTCTGTGGGAGGTGTATCATCTGTGTCCTCTGTATCCCCCCAGCCACGCACCAGTGATGGCCATGAGCTGGTCTGGGTGCCACCCTGCTGTGAACATGGTTCCTCCTCCTCCATCTCCTCCTCCTCATCCTCCACCTCGTCATCCTCCAGAACTGTGCCCTTGCTGCCGGACAATTGTGTACCTGGCGTTTGTTGGTTCAGGAACCCACCCTCGTAGCCACTTGTGAAAGACTGCCCTGAAAGCCTTTGAAATGATCTCACCTCCTCCTCCTCCTCCTGTGCTACATCCTCTTCCATCATCGCCCGAAGCGTTTTTTCAGGGAGGCATAGAACTGGGATAGTAACGCTGAGAACGGCGTCATTGGCACTGGCCATGTTGGTGGAGTACTCGAAACAGCGCAACAAGGCACACAGGTCTCGCATGGAGGCCCAGTTATTGGTGGTGAAGTGGTGCTGTTCCGCAGAGCGACTCACGCGTGATTGCTGCAGCTGAAACTCCACTATCGCCTGCTGCTGCTCGCACAGTCTGGCCAGCATGTGCAAGGCGGAGTTCCACCTTGTGGGCAAGTCACATATGAGGCGGTGAGCGGGAAGGCCGAAGTTACGCTGCAGCGCTGACAGGCGAGCAGCAGCAGGGTGAGAACCCCGAAAGTGCGCACAGACGGCCCGCACTTTCTGCAGCAGCTCTGGCATATTGGGGTACTTTTTCAGGAACCTCTGGACCACCAAGTTCAGCACATGTGCCAGGCAAGGGATGTGCGTCAAACTGGCTAGGCCCAGAGCTGCTACGAGATTTCGCCCATTATCGCACACCACCAGGCCGGGCTTGAGGCTCACTGACAGCAACCACTCATCGGTCTGTTGTTCCATGTCCCTCCACAACTCCGGCGTGGTGTGGGGTTTTTCCCCCAAACAGGAAAGTTTTAAAACTGCCTGCTGTCGTTTACCCCTGGCTGTGCTGAAGTTGGTGGTGAAGGTGTTACGCTGACCGGAAGAGGAGGCGGTAGAGGATGAGGAAGCGGAGTAGGAGGAGTTAGCAACAGGAGGCAAACTGAAGCGCCCTGCAATCCTCGGTGGTGGAAGGACATGCGCCAAACTGCTATCTGCCTCATGCCCAGCCGCCACTGCATTTACCGCCGCGGTACCTGGTCACGTGATTTGCTGATGTCACCACGGCGCTCTGGCTTTGAATCTGTGTTTGTAAAACACCAAGCGCGTTACCTCGGAGGAAACAGCGGAGGAGTTCACGTTCAGACAAGCTCACAGCCTCAGTGCCGGGAAAAGGCACTTTTTAAAGTAAGCGGCCATTTGGCACCTTTCTGTTTTTTATAAAATTTTTATAAACTGTATTACGCTATGAGGCTTCCTGTTTCTATTTGCATATCCTGCCTTTATGCCTGACAAGAGGGGTTTGGAATTTCCTGTGTGTGACTGTCGATGTGTATGCAGGCACTATCCTGCATAAGCTTTACAAGACCATCTTTTTAAGTAAAGTGGTCAACATAATCTGGTAAGCGCATCCTTTGTCTGAGCACTTTGGGTGACTTATATTGTTTGGTGGAGGAATATCACGCAAATTAAGAAGATTATTTTTGAATGTCACTAGCAACATAAGATCTACGTCTAATTGATGGTTGAAGCAATATTGGACATATTTTTTCACTTGGTTGGAATTTTTTGTTGGAGAAATCAGATTCTCTGAAAATATCTTTGTATTGGGACTCACATGTACACATATTGTTATATACAAACATTTGTTTGTGCTTAGTTTTGGACTTGATAGCGTCTAAGCACTAATTAATAATATCACTGTAATTGCCCACTAGGGGCTGTTTTTTGCATATTAATCACGGGTGGTACCTTTAATCAGGGTCCCCCACACCTATATGTTTTGTAGGTATTTATAAGCGCACTCTTATTATTTATTTCTATAATACTTTTTCACTTGAGGAATTTTGAAATGCTGGCATTCAGGGCCAGAGATCGCGGGTGGCTAGGGGGGTACTTCCTCTTCCGCTCCAGTGTTTGGGAGATAGAGAGCTGAACGCTTCCATGGGACATTGTGGAGATGGTTGGTGACCCAGGTGGTAGTGTTGCTGGCAGATGCTCTGTTTGGGGGTTGGCAGGTGCTACTGTCACTACAGAGGTGGATGAAGAGGCCGAGACTGCAGCAGAAGAGGAAGCAGGAGGAGCCAGAGACCTTTCTTTGTTTTGGAGGTGTCTACTCCACTGCAACTCGTGCTTTGCACTTAGATGCCTGGTCATGCAGGTTGTGCTCAGGTTGAGAACGTTTATGCCTCGCTCCAGGCTCTGATTGCACAGCGTGCAAACCACTCGTGTCTTGTCATCAGCACATTGTGTGAAGAACTGCCAGGCTAGCGAACTCCTTGGACCTGGCTTTGGTGTGCTCGGTCCCTTGCTGCGTTGGGCAGTAGCAGACGTACTGTCTAGGGGACGGACGCTCCGCTTTTGCACCCTGCTCCCTCTTCTGCTGTGCTGGTGGCTCTGTGCGACCACTGCCTCTTCTTCCGAACTACACTGGTCACCTGCATAACGTTGATTCCATGTGGGGTCGAGGACCTCATCGTCCTCCACATCATCTTCCATCCAGTCTTCACCCCTGCCCTCCTTGTCTGTCTGCACAATTGCGAAAGCAGCAGCAGTTGGCACCTGTGTTTCGTCATCATCCGAGACGTGCTGCGATGGTCCTCCCATGTTCTCATCATGAAACATAAGTGGTTGGGCATCGGTGCACTCAATCTCTTCTACTTCTGGGGCAGGGCTAGGTGAATGGCCATGGGAAACCCTGCTAACAGAGTCATCGAAAAGCAGAAGAGACTGCTGCATGATTCGGGGCTCAGACTGCTTGGCTGATTTGCAAGGGGGTGAGGTGAAAGACTGATGGACAGAGTGGGTGGGAGACAATGTGAAGGAACCCGAGGCACTGTCAGCAACCCAATCTACTATCGCCTGTACTTGTCCTGGCCTCAACATTCGTACAGCCTCATTATGCGCGACAAAATACCGCCGCAGGCTTGGTCGCCTACTCACACCTGAGGAAGGTGTTTCACTTGTGTGTGTAGCTGGCACAGATCGACCACGTCCTCTCCCTGCAACAGGAGCTCCATCAGCAGCACCACGACCGGGGCCACCACGTCCCTCTGACGTTCTCCTCATATTTTCCAAATTTAGGATCTTGCCCTAAATGGGTGTTTTTGGAAGACCACAACACACCAACAGTACGTAAACGCTGTATATCACAGCTACAGAAATGCAGAAAATGCTATTCAATTTTTTTTTTCTTTTAGGATAGCACAGTAGAAGAAAAATATATAGAAATTGTTTAGTTCACACACCTCCAGATATGCAGAAAACACTGCAAAATATTTTTTGTGGCCTTAAATGGGTGTTTTTGGAAGAGCACAACACACCCACAGTACGTAAACGCTGTATCTCACAGCTACAGAACTGCAGAAAATGCTATTCAAAAAAAATGTTATTTTTTTAGGATAGCACAGTAGAAGAAAAATATATAGAAATTATTTAGTTAACACAGCTCCAGATATGCAGAAAACACTGCAAAATATATTTTTTGCCCTAAATGGGTCTTTTTGCAAGAGCACAATACACCCACAGTATGGAAACGGTGTATCTCACACCTACAGCAATACAGAAAATGCTATTAAAAAAAAAGTTTTTGCCCTAAAATTTTTTGGGGGGAATAGCACAATACAAGAAAAATACATAAATTTGTAAATCACACACTTGCATATATGCAGAAAACACTTCAATTTTTTTTGCCCCAAATGGGTCTTTTTGCAAGAGCACAATACGCCCACAGTATGGAAACGGTGTATCTCACACCTACAGCAATACAGAAAATGCTATTAAAAAAAAAGTTTTTGCCCTAAAATTTTTTTGGGGGAATAGCACAATACAAGAAAAATATATAAGTTTGTAAATCTCACACTTGCATATATGCAGAAAACACTGCAATTTTTTTTTGCCCTAAATGGGTCTTTTTGCAAGAGCACAATACACCCACAGTATGGAAACGGTGTATCTCACACCTACAGCAATACAGAAAATGCTATTAAAAAAAAAGTTTTTGCCCTAAAAAATTTTTGGGGGAATAGCACAATACAAGAAAAATATATAAATTTGTAAATCTCACACTTGCATATATGCAGAAAACACTGCAATTTTTTTTTGCCCTAAATGGGTCTTTTTGCAAGAGCACAATACACCCACCGTATGGAAATGGTGTATCTCACACCTACAGCAATAAAGAAAATGCTATTAAAGAAAAAAAATTTGCCCTAAAAAAATTTTTTTTGGAATAGCACAATACAAGAAAAATATATAAATTTGTAAATCTCACGCTTGCATATATGCAGAAAACACTGCAATTTATTTATTTTTTTGCCCTAAATGGGTCTTTTTGCAAGAGCACAATACACCGACAGTATGGAACCGTTGTATCTCACACCTACCGCAATACAGAAAATGCTATTAAAAAAGTTTTTGCCCTAAAAATTTTTTGGGGGAATAGCAGAATACAAGAAAAATATATAGATTTGTAAATCTCACACTTGCATATATGCAGAAAACACTGCAATTTATTTTTCGATTTTTTTGCCCTAAATGGGTCTTTTTGCAAGAGCACAATACACCCACAGTATGGAAACGGTGTATCTCACACCTACAGCAATACAGAAAATGCTATTAAAAAAAAATTTGCCCTAAAATTTTTTTGGGGAATAGCACAATACAAGAAAAATATATAAATTTGTAAATCTCACACTTGCATATATGCAGAAAACACTGCAATTTTTTTATTTTTTATTTTTTGCCCTAAATGGGTCTTTTTGCAAGAGCACAATACACCCACAGTATGGAAACTGTGTATCTCACACCTACGGCAATACAGAAAATGCTATTAAAAAAAAAGTTTTTGCCCTAAAAAATTTTTGGGGAATAGCACAATACAAGAAAAATATTTAAATTTGTAAATCTCACACTTGCATATATGCAGAAAACACTGCAATTTTTATTTTTTTGCCCTAAATGGGTCTTTTTGCAAGAGCACACTACACCCACAGTATGGAAACGGTGTATCTCACACCTACAGCAATACAGAAAATGCTATTAAAAAAAAGTTTTTGCCCTAAAAATTTTTTGAGGGAATAGCACAATACAAGAAAAATACATAAATTTGTAAATCACACACTTGCATATATGCAGAAAACACTGCAATTTTTTTTTTGCCCTAAATGGGTCTTTTTGCAAGAGCACAATACACCCACAGTATGGAAACGGTGTATCTCACACCTACAGCAATACAGAAAATGCTATTAAAAAAAAATTTTGCCCTAAAAATTTTTTGGGGAATAGCACAATACAAGAAAAATATATAAATTTGTAAATCTCACACTTGCATATATGCAGAAAACACTGCAATTTTTTTATTTTTTATTTTTTGCCCTAAATGGGTCTTTTTGCAAGAGCACAATACACCCACAATATGGAAACTGTGTATCTCACACCTACAGCAATACAGAAAATGCTATTAAAAAATAAGTTTTTGCCCTAAAAATTTTTGGGGGGAATAGCACAATACAAGAAAAATATATAAATTTGTAAATCTCACACTTGCATATATGCAGAAAACACTGCAATTTTTTTTTGCCCTAAATGGGTCTTTTTGCAAGAGCACAATACACCCACAGTATGGAAACGGTGTATCTCACACCTACAGCAATATAGAAAATGCTATTAAAAAAAAAGTTTTTGCCCTAAAATTTTTTTGGGGTAATAGCACAATACAAGAAAAATACATCAATTTGTAAATCACACACTTGCATATATGCAGAAAACACTGCAATTTTTTTTGCCCTAAATGGGTCTTTTTGCAACAGCACAATACACCCACAGTATGGAAACGGTGTATCTCACACCTACAGCAATACAGAAAATGCTATTAAAAAAAAAGTTTTTGCCCTAAAAAAAATTGGGGAATAGCACAATACAAGAAAAATATATAAATTTGTAAATCTTACACTTGCATATATGCAGAAAACACTGCCATTTTTTTGCCCTAAATGTGTCTTTTTGCAAGAGCACAATACACCCACAGTATGGAAACGGTGTATCTCACACCTACAGCAATACAGAAAATGCTATGAAAAAAAAAGTTTTTGCCCTAAAATTTTTTTGGGGAATAGCACAATACAAGAAAAATATATAAATTTGTAAATCTCACACTTGCATATATGCAGAAAACACTGCAATTTTTTATTTTTTATTTTTTGCCCTAAATGGGTCTTTTTGCAAGAGCACAATACACCCACAGTATGGAAACTGTGTATCTCACACCTACAGCAATACAGAAAATGCTATTAAAAAATAAGTTTTTGCCCTAAATTTTTTGGGGGGAATAGCACAATACAAGAAAAATATATAAATTTGTAAATCTCACACTTGCATATATGCAGAAAACACTGCAATTTTTTTTTTTGCCCTAAATGGGTCTTTTTGCAAGAGCACAATACACCCACAGTATGGAAACGGTGTATCTCACACCTACAGCAATATAGAAAATGCTATTAAAAAAAAAGTTTTTGCCCTAAAAAAAAATTGGGGGAATAGCACAATACAAGAAAAATATATAAATGTCAGGGTCACCTGTGGCCAGGTGACAGATGCACACCGTAGGGGGACAGGAGTGCACCGCGAGGTAGTGAACCCTATGGCTGGCTTCTGTGGGTAGGAAACTGGGTGGTTGTGGAAAGCGGGACCAGAGGAGCACAACCGGGATCCCAACGGAAGCGAGAGCCAAGATTCCCCAGGGCGCGGAGTCTAAGACCCAGCTGGTCTTCTCCAGGGCCTCTAGTGGTGAGGATGTTACGCTGCAGGCTGGGACCAGGTCGCGGCCCCTGGAGTTTCCTAGCTCACGCCCCGTAGGATAAGGGGAAGCAGCGGCACACGATAGAGAGAACCGAATAACAAGCCGAAGGTCAGGGGCCACAAGCAGACAAGGATAACGAAGAACGAGCCGAAGGTCAAGGGTCACGAGCAGACAGGGATGGTCGGGGACAAGCCAATAACGTAACAGAGAGACAGACGTAGCACACGGCAGGCAGGAACCCAAACACACAATGCCTAACAAACACGTTGATCAGCAAAGCAGGCTTGCAGTGCACAGGTTAATATAGTGTTCAGTGATAGGGCCTGGGGTGGAGTCAGGCTGGGAGGAGATTATAAAGGAAGCCAGGTGAAGGAGGTCTGGTCTCTAGATGAACACATGAGGAGGAAGGTAAGATGGCAGACAAACACTACTGCATATCCATGACAGTACCCTCCCTCTTATGGGCCCTCCCCCTCCTGGACCCAGGCTTAAAGGGAAATCTCTGATGAAACCTTCTCAACAGATGAGGTGCAGCGACATCAGATGCAGCGATCCAAGACGCCTCCTCAGGACCAAAACCTCTCCAATGCACAAGGTACTGAAGAATGCCTCTGCAGAGCCGAGAATCCAGAACTTGTCTAACCTCGTACTTAAAATTATCCTCAGAGACCGAAAACGAGGTAGGGAGATGACAAGAAGATCTATTGAGGACCAAAGGCTCTCTAGGAATAAGCAAGGGCATGAGAGGATCAACAGGAATCTGAGGAGGGTCCCCTATACCCTTAAAGGGGAACTGGTCATCTTGCACAGGACCATCAGACTGGGCAGATGTCAGTGGAACCCTGAAGTCAGGTTGGTTAGAAGGTGACATGTCGCCGGAGTCAAGCTGAATAGCTGAAGGACAAGCAGAATGTCCCGAACAAGAAAAAGTGAGAGGCTCACTGGGCATGGGCTGGACTGGCATAACTAGTACAGAGGCAGAGTGAATAGCTGAGTCAGGTGTAGCGACTACCTGAATCGCATCGCAAGACGTAGCGACTGCAGGACTTGTAGACAAGCTAGCCTGGCTGTGCGTCCAAGGGTGGTTAGGGACAGAGAAATGTAAATGGTTATGCAACCTGGAATGAATGACCGGCTCAGATTCACAGGGGGCAACCTTGGGTAGGCAGGACGAGGAACAGGAGGGACCCCAAGCCAGGATCTGTCCAGTAGTCCAGTCCACATGAGGAGAATGGAGCTGTAACCATGGGAGACCCAAAATTATAGGCGTTGAGGCCTTGGGTAAGATAAGGAAGGATATCCACTCCTGGTGGAGTGTCCCTACCGACATCTTAACAGGGAGGGTCTGGAAGCGGATAGGTCCCCCTGGGAGAACAGTACCATCAATCGCCAAGACCACCAAAGGCGTGGTGAGGGGCAAAAGAGTAAGTCTCATGGACGATGCGATTTCCCAGTCCATGAAATTACCAGCGGCTCCGGAATCCAGATATGCTGAGACCGAATGAGAAGAAGCACCAACATGAAGGAACACAGAAAGCAGAAGACGAGAAGGGGAAGGTGATATTTCTGGGTCCAATACTCCACTTTCCAGATGAAGTGGACCCGAACGTTTTTCTGGACAAAGAGAGCAAGTGTCACGAAAATGACCTTTGCCCCCACAGTAAAGACACAGACCAAGAATTCTGCGCCTAGCACGTTCCTCGGGGGATAGCCTGGTCCGACCCAGCTGCATGGGTTCCTCAGCTGGTAGGAGATGCTCTACGGGTCGAAGAGAGGGGAGCTCAGGCTGACTAAGAACCAAGGAGTGCTGGCGTTGCTTTTCTAAGGTCCTCTCCTGAAAGCGAATATCGATCTGGTTACACAAGGAGATAACGCCGGCCAGATCAGTGGGGATGGTTCTTCCTGCTAATTCATCCTTCACTCTATCAGACAGGCCATGCAAAAAGGTTGCGACTAAGGCCTCATTGTTCCAGCTCAACTCAGCCGACAGTATGCGGAAATGAAGCGCATACTGTCCCACAGAAGCAGACTCTTGGCGGAGACGTAAAAGGGCGCTGGCCGCTGAAGAGACACGAGCCGGTTCTTCGAAGATATTCCGAAAAAGTTTCAAGAAGCCAGACAGGCTAGAAACCACTGGATCATTCAGTTCCCACAGAGGGGCTGCCCAGGCTAAAGCTTCACCAGAGAGGAGGGAAATGATATAGGCTACCTTAGCCCGATCAGACAGGAAGTTTTGGGGCTGGAGCTCAAAATGAATCGTGCATTGGCTAAGGAACCCCCTGCAAGCCTTGGAGTCCCCAGAGAAACGGGACGGAGCTGGCAGTTGTAGCGAGTGTGTGGCTGCGACTGGTGCAATAGGTGCAGCCGCTGATTGTATTTGAGGTTGCGGATTCAGGGTTCCCAAGGAGGCCTGAAGCTGCTCGAAGCGAGAAGCCAGATCCTGGAGGAATCGCATCACCTGAGTCTGATTCGATTCCTGGGTTTCAAGTCTGCAAACTATGCCCTGCAATGGATCATCCGCGGGTAGCGGGATGTCAGCCGGGTTCATGGCTGATCAAACTGTCAGGGTCACCTGTGGCCAGGTGACAGATGCACACCGTAGGGGGACAGGAGTGCACCGCGAGGTAGTGAACCCTATGGCTGGCTTCTGTGGGTAGGAAACTGGGTGGTTGTGGAAAGCGGGACCAGAGGAGCACAACCGGGATCCCAACGGAAGCGAGAGCCAAGATTCCCCAGGGCGCGGAGTCTAAGACCCAGCTGGTCTTCTCCAGGGCCTCTAGTGGTGAGGATGTTACGCTGCAGGCTGGGACCAGGTCGCGGCCCCTGGAGTTTCCTAGCTCACGCCCCGTAGGATAAGGGGAAGCAGCGGCACACGATAGAGAGAACCGAATAACAAGCCGAAGGTCAGGGGCCACAAGCAGACAAGGATAACGAAGAACGAGCCGAAGGTCAAGGGTCACGAGCAGACAGGGATGGTCGGGGACAAGCCAATAACGTAACAGAGAGACAGACGTAGCACACGGCAGGCAGGAACCCAAACACACAATGCCTAACAAACACGTTGATCAGCAAAGCAGGCTTGCAGTGCACAGGTTAATATAGTGTTCAGTGATAGGGCCTGGGGTGGAGTCAGGCTGGGAGGAGATTATAAAGGAAGCCAGGTGAAGGAGGTCTGGTCTCTAGATGAACACATGAGGAGGAAGGTAAGATGGCAGACAAACACTACTGCATATCCATGACAATAAATTTGTAAATCTCACACTTGCATATATGCAGAAAACACTGCAATTTTTTTTTTTGCCCTAATTGGGTCTTTTTGCAAGAGCACAATACACCCACAGTATGGAAACGGTGTATCTCATACCTACAGCAATAAAGAAAATGCTATTAAAAAAAAGTTTTTGCCCTAAAAAAGTTTTTTGAGAATAGCACAATACAAGAAAAATATATAAATTTGTAAATCTCACACTTGCATATATGCAGAAAACACTGCAATTTATTTATTTTTGCCCTAAATGGGTCTTTTTTGCAAGAGCACAATACACCCACAGTATGGAAACGGTGTATCTCTCAACGTAACATATGCAGTGCTGGTGCACTGAGCTTGCAGATAAAAGTTAGATTTTCTCTGGCACTGGGCTCATGGCAGTGTAAGAAGACTGTGCACTGCAACACAAACAGGTAAACCTATGCAGATCGCTGAGTTATTAGATTTCAGAATCTGGACTCCTATATAAATCTCTCTCCCTGAAAGCACCATCAGGAACCTTCCCCTACACTGTCTCTCTATCTTTTCTCTCAGATTGCAGAATCAGGACTAACTCAAGTATTTCAATCTCTCCCTAATAAGCAACAGCAGCCAGGATCCTCTCCCTGTCCTGTCTAAAGCAGAGTGACGTGCTGTGCTCTGTGCCTCTAGCTTATATAGAAGCTGGGTCACATGCTGCACTGAGCTGGGTCACATGCTGCACTGGCCAATCACAGCCATGCCATTAGTAGGCATGGCTATGATGGCTTCTAAGGGCACACCAGCTAAACAAAAGGTGATTGGCTGCCCCCTGAAGCTTTTCTAAATGTGCCATTACATCGCCAAACACCGGACCAGAACCCGAACATACACGCAAATGTTCGGGTTCGGGTCCAGTGCCCAAAAACTCGAATGTTCGGTACGGACCCGAACTTTACAGTTCGGGTTCGCTCAACCCTAGTCACTAAAGATGCATCCATTTAAAAGATATTTAAAATAGAAAGAAATTACACCCTCTTGAGGAAAGTTAAGAAAGAAGTTTCCGCTCAGACGTGGCTGTTGATCTGCTCACTGGATCCGAAGCCGTGGGTGCAGGCGATTGCATATAACAATGCAGAAACTAAAGAAAAGCTTGGACAGCCACACTCCAAAAAATTTGTTGGTTCTTTATTTAAGAAGCTATAATTAAGCACTGATTTGCAGTGTGAAACATGTCAGCTCCTCTTGCTGTTTTTTGCTGTCATATGTGTTGATGTGACCTTGTTTTTTTAAATAAAGAACCAACACATTTTTTGGAGTGCGGCTGTCCAAGCTTTTCTTTAGTTTCTCCCTTGAGGAAAGTTATTTTGCCCGTTCCAGCATTGTTCTAGCTTGATGCAATTGATCTACAATATACATTTTTTTTTTGCATTATTTTTTTTATATGTGTTGATGTGAAAATGAATGAAACAAAAATGTTCAGAGCACCTTTATAAACTGTCAGAACATATAGTTCCCAAAGAAAATTGGCAAAATATCAGTGTTCAACTTTTGTAAATAGGTTCCTGGGATTTGATTATAAGGACAGGAAAGCAACAGATGTTTGCAATGTAAGAATAGATGTAGGAAAGTAGAAAATATAAGCTATATATCTTGAACTACACATCTGTCATTCAAATATGTAAGATTATATTCCAGCAACATTTTCTATTTTTGCATGCATAGTGTTTTGGCAAGTACTGTCAAAAATAACTGAATTAGAAAAAAACTAAATAATAAGTTTCACCTTCAGCAATTTCATGTTCCAACAAACATTTCAGGGGCTCTTTTGTGCCTGAACATTGCAGTAAAACTGCTCATAGAGTCAGATAATTTTATTATTTTAAAGTTCTCTGTGTACATTATGAAAATATACACTATGCAGCACAATTATAACAGTTAAAATGTGTGCAAGTCCATTAACTTTAAAACAGACTGTTATAGTTCAACTTCAATTTAATCTACAACTAAAGTGTTCTAATTATCTGCAAAAAAAAAAAAAAAAAGTATCTTAAAAAGATATATATGTACTGTTGGGATGATTTACCAAAACTATAGAGTACAAAATCTGGTGCAGCTCTGTACGGAAACCAATCAGCTTCCTTTTTTTTTTTTTTTTTTTTTAATAAAAGCTTAATTGAACAAGCTGAAATTAGAAGCTAACATGCACAGCTGCACCAAATGTTGCACTCTCCAGTTTTAGTAAGTCAACCCCTGTATGTCTGATATATTGGGTTTTGTAGACAGATGATTAGCACTACAAATTTTTTATAAAATAGGCAAAATGGGACAAAAACAAATGCATATTTGTGTGGAAATAAGGAAGGTCAAGCCAATGTTATTTAAGCAACTCCAGGAATATGATAAATGGAAGCATAGGAAAGAACTAGGAAAAGTACAAATGAGGGCACAAGACAAAGTACCGTATATACTCGAGTATAAGCCGACCCGAATATAAGCCGAGGCACCTAATTTTACCACAAAAACTGGGAAAACTTATTGACTCGAGTATAAGCCTAGGGTATGCCTCACTTTGCCTCACTGTGTCCATGCCTCACTGTGCCCATGCCTCACTGTGTCCATGCCTCACTGTGCCCATGCCTCACTGTGCCCATGCCTCACTGTGTCCATGCCTCACTGTGTCCATGCCTCACTGTGTCCATGCCTCACTGTGTCCATGCCTCACTGTGTCCATGCCTCACTGTGTCCATGCCTCGCTGTGCCCATGCCTCACTGTGCCCATGCCTCGCTGTGCCCATGCCTCACTGTGCCCATGCCTCACTGTGTTCATGCCTCACTGTGTCCATGACTAGACTGACGTTTAACATGGGAGTCTATGGAAGGGGTGCCCGGCTTTGAAAAATGGGTGCTCCCCAGCCGTAAGTCCCCCGGACAAGAAACTTTGCAAACCTGTAGAGGAAGAGTGGGGCTACATGTATGCTAAGTTTGGGGTCCAGAGGACCTACGACCGGCCGGTACCGGGTCCCCAAAGTCACCAGAGAAATTACCGTTTAACATGGGAGTCTATGGAAGGGGTGCCCGATTTTGAAAAATCGGTGCTCCCCGGCCGTATGTCCCCCGGACAAGAAACTTTGCACACTTGTAGAGGAAGAGTGGGGCTATATGTGTGCCAAGTTTGGGGTCCAGGGAACCTACGGTCGGCCAGTACCGGCTCCCCAAATTCCAGGAGATCAGGCGCAAAAAGGTGACTCAAGTATAAGCCGAGGGGGCATTTTCAGCACAAAAAATTGTGCTTAAAAACTCGGCTTATACTCGAGTATATACGGTAGCCACAATACTGTAGCAATACTTGTGCAGGAAAGCTCAATTACAATCACAAGCACAAGCAACATAATTAACTCTCTTTATTTGTTCTGATGACCGTTGTCACTCAGACAAAAAGTAAGGGGAGCACCAAAAAAATTCAGTTGGCCTTAGGGCCCTTTCACACGTGCGGACCGTATGTCCGTATTTCATCCATCCGTTTTTGGATGAAATACGGACATACATATATCCCTATGGGATAGCGGGTGTCAGCGGATTAACATCTGCTGGCACCCGATAACATCCGTCTCTGCTATGGTCCGATTCTGCAGACGGAGGAAAATCCTATTTTTCCATCTGTCTGCAGAGCGGATCGGATGAACACGGACAGGCGGTCTGTGTTCATCCGATCCCCCCATAGAGGAGAATGGAGATCTGACAGGGCGGTCCCTGCACAGTATGCAGGGACCGCCCTGTCATCCGCCGGCTCAGTGGGGATCAACGGAGCGATCCCCGATGAGCAAGCGGATGTTCACGGGGCAGATCATTACAGGATCCGCCCATGTGAAAGGGCCCTTAGAGCAAGAGGTAAGAGAAAAACTAAAGGGTATGAGTGTTCCCATGACAACTCACTTAGATAGAAATTACATTAATCTCCCCAGTGAGACACAGCCAGCAAAACATAACTTGATAGAGATAAACTAAACTATACTAATTACACCTAAAATTAAAGCCACACACCCTCTAAATTAAGAAAAAATAGATCAGATTGATTTCGTCAGAGCAAATTTCATAAATTTCTCATGCAGTTCAATAAGAAAAGTGAGGGTTTTCCACAATAACAAAATCCTTAATTTTGCTGATAAATCAGTTTTCCTGATATCACTTCAGTCAACTCTATTTAGAAGTAAGTAAGAAGAAAATATTATCTGCACTGCTATTCTACTCTTTTCAACAAGCTAACTTGCTACTATACTTCGAGTATCATGAATCAGTACATTGATTTTTGGTGCTGGGCTTGAGGCATTGAAAACAGATGGAAATTAAGTCAAAACTTTCAACTTTCCCTACACAGGTGGATAAATAAAAGGCTAGACAATTTAGCCACACACTTAAAATCAATTTCACCATCAGAATATACAATCCTTTACAGTTCAGATTACCGAGAGGGTTGATTGTCCTGCCCATGGTGGTGACCGTTTCTCTTGCCTATGTAGAAGGGAGGTATACTGGATTTTCAAATTGGACAATCATATCCCCAATGGCCTAAACTTTGAGTGAGACATTACCCAATAACCACTTGCCCACCATACATACACTGCGACAGGGTGGCCGCTCTTTGCCAGATCACGTACCTAGTACATGATCTGACACTTCCGGGTCTGGGGCCCACGTGGGAGCTGATAGGTGGGTACTGCGGACTTGATGTCCACCAGCCTCTGCCAGTGCATGCATACAAAGGCAGAATGGCAGTTTGCCTATGCAAACAAGGCAGATTGTCATTCTGTCAGTACAGAAGGCATGGATTCTGTATTCTCGTGAAGCAGGAACACTGATCCATGCATTCCACTAGTAAAAGCACCTCTCCCACTACACTGAATCACAGGCTAGGCATACAGTTAACCCTTCAATCACTCCTGATGTTAACCCCTTTCCAGCCAGTGTCATTAGTACAGTGACAGTGCATATTTTTTAGTACTGATCACTGTATTAGTGTCACTGGTCCCCAAAAAGTGTCAAAGTGTCAGTTAGTGTCCAATTTGTCCATCGCAATATTGCAGTCCCGCTATAAGTCTCTGATCAAATGTATGATTATTCCTGCGCTACCATGTAGAATAAATAGTGGAACATCTGCAAGCACTGAATAGGGGTCAGACCATACCCGTAAAGAATCAGATAGAAGAGGGGGGGTGTAAAAACTTGTGAAACAAAAAAAATAATAACTGATATCACAGAGTGCCAAAGTGCATAAAAGCTAATCTCACAGGCATAAACTCCAAAGGTATTGAGCAACTAAAATATATGAAACAATCCAATAGTGATATCAAAGTGCAACTGTGCAAACTTGCAAAATAAATGTGCAAAATCGAAAATGAGTTCCTGTGCAAGGTGCCAAAAGCTAAGTGCAACTGTAATAAACGTGCAAAACAAGCTGAAATAAAAATGTGTGCAAACTGCAATAAATAATGCAGAGTCCAATCAAGTCCAAAAATGATCAAAATTGCAATCAAGCTGTGAAACACAACAGCAATATATTCTTTCTTCAATGTGCAAATATTTCAATGTGCGAAGGTGCTGGAGAGATGTAAATCTCTTCTTCGTGCAAAAAACACACTAGTGGGAGTGGCCTCTTACCTTGCGGTAATGAGACAACCGCACGTATATATACTGTATTTATCGGTGCCGGCGTATAACATGCACCCCAAGTTTAGGAGGGAATTTTAAGGAAAAAAACTTTTAGGAAGGAAGTGTAAGGAAAAAAACTTACATTTAAATGCCCATCAATGCAGCCTTGCCCAGTGTCCATCTGCAGCCTTGCCCAGTGCCTTTTCAGCCTTGCCCAGTGTCCATCTGCAGCCTTGCCCAGTGCCTTTGCAGCCTTGCCCAGTGTCCATCTGCAGCCTTGCCCAGTGCCATTGCATTTGCAGCCTTGCCCTGGCCTGATTTAAATTTGGTGCCGATTTCCGCCTACTGTGAGCAGAGCCGAGATACAGAAAGCCGAGTGTACTTCGGCTAGACTCGGCTCTGCTCACAGTCCCGCCCATCTCCACCGAGTGCGAGAGGAGCCGAGATACACAAAGCCGAAGTACACTCAGCTTTACTTGGCTTCTCTCGCAGTCACGCCCACCTCCACTGATTGCGAGCGCTGCTGACATACAGAAAGCCGAGTGTACTTCGGCTAGATTCGCCTCTGCTCACAGTCAGGGGCGGGACTGCGAGAGGAGCCGAGACTAGCCGAAGTACACTCGGCTTTCTGTATGTCAGCGGCGCTCGCAATCAGTGGAGGTGGGCATGACTGCGAGAGGAGCCGAGTAAAGCCGAGTGTACTTCGGCTTTGTGTATCTCGGCTCCACTCGCTCACAATCAGCGGGGGATCGGCGGGGATCGGCGTATAACACGCACCCACGATTTCCCCCTGATTTTAAGGGGAAAAAAGTGTGTGTTAGATGCCTATAAATACGGTATATATATATATATATATATATACTAGGGGTAGCTGTTCCCTAGTATACATTCCCTGTTGTCAGTAGTTTTATCAGGTATTATCAGGTATTATATTATCAGGTATTATCAGGTATTATAGTTTTATCAGGTAAAATATGATAAAACCCTGACAGTATTCCATACTGGTTTAAACGTACTACACTTTCCGGAAACCCCCTTTCTTTTAATATCCTCCTTGCTTCCACTGAGAGACAAAGACAAAGTCCAAGACCCACAACTGGCCCAGGAACACAAGGGAGGAACAGCTACTCCTAGTATATATATATATATATATATATATATATATATATATATATATATATACACATGCGGTTGTCTCATTACCGCAAGGTAAGAGGCCACTCCCACTGGTGTGTTTTTTGCATGAAGAAGAGATTTACATCTCTCCAGCACCTTTGCAAATTGGAATATTTGCACATTGAAAAAATAATATATTGCTGTTGTGTTCACAGCTTGATTGCAATTTTGCACATTTTTGGACTTGATTGGACTCTGCATTATTTATTGCAGGTTCCCTAATTTTTATTTCAGCTTGTTTTGCACACTTATTACAGCTGCACTTAGCTTTTGGCACTTTGCACAGGAACTCATTTTCGATTTTTCACATTTATTTTGCAAGTTTGCACAGTTCATTTATGTACACCAGTGTACACTCAGACTATTATTATAATTTTTGAATGCACGTTGCACTTTGATATCACTATTGGATTGTTTTATATATTTTAGTTGCTCAATACCTTTGGAGTTCATGCCTGTGAGATTAGCTTTTATGCACTTTGGCACTCTGTGATATCAGTTATTATTTGCAATTTATATGTTCTTTTACCTGTAGTAGTATATTATCTATTAGGAACAGCGCAGCACCACCCCCCTCTTCTATATAAGTCGCTGATCGTCGCCATTACTATTAAAAAAAAATATACCCCATAGTTTGTAGTTGCTATAATTTTTTTTCTTTCTAAATTGTCTGTCTTTTTTGTGTATATCGCAAAAAAAAAAACCACAGAGGTGAACAAATACCACCAAAAGAAAGCTCTATTTGTGGGAAAAAAAAGAACATACATTTTATTTTCTGGCCACAGTTTTTGGCACCAGACGGGCTATTTAGGGAATGATCTTGCTCACTGTCAGTGCTGACTGGTCTTCAGCTTTTCCTGTGTCCTGAGTGTACCTGTATCTGACTTCTGTTGACGACCTGGCTTGCTACTGATATGATCCTGGATTTTGCTTGTACCTCTGCTCACCTGTTCCTGACCACGCTTCTGCCTATGCTTCTGTACCTCGTTGCCTGCCTGCTACTGACCTCGGAAACCTCTGTGACCTCACTCCTGCTTCCAACTTGGTTTCATACCACTTCACCGCGTAACGCCCCATAATGCACTGCAAGATTGCAGTGCATTGCTGTATGATCATTGGCCAAAGCATTCACCTGACCTGCATGCTTTGGCCAATCACAGCACACTCTGCTGAGAGAGCCATCATTGACTAAAGGCATGGTGCCTTAAATGACGTAGGGGTCCCCCCTGAAATCCATACCAGGCCCTTCAGGTCTGGTATGGATTTTAAGGGGAACCCCGCACCAAAATATTTAAAAAAATGGTGTGGGAGTTCCCCCCAAAATCCATACCAGGACCTTCAGGTCTGGTACGGATATTAAGGGGAACCCCGCGCCAAAATTCACATGACGTCAGAAGGGAATGGATCACTCGGTTACATCAGTGGGTGGCCCTGACCTTGGCTATATAAGAGCTGTCAAAGCAAAAAGATGGAAGTCGGCAGAATGCCTCCCATTAAGGCAACGTTTTTCCGTTGTTTTTTTTTAAATGGGGACAGTCGGAGCCGTGATTGAAGATGGATGGACATCGCTGGACACTTTTTTAAATAAAGGAATTGTCCAAAGCTGTCTCCTGTCATTTTTACATTTTTTACACTTTTTTTGGTGAATGGGTAGGGGTACAATGTACCCCATACCCATAGGACAGGGCCCAGATCTGGAGGCTCCCTTGTTAAAGGGGGCTTCCAGATTCCGATAAGCCCCTGCCCCCAGACCCCCATGACCACTGGGCAAGGGTTGTAGGGATGAGGCCCTTGCCCCCATCAACATGGGGACAAGGTGCTTTGGGGGCACCCCAAAGCACCCTCCCCACGTTGAGGGCATGTGACCTGGTGCAGTTCAGGAGGGGGGCGCTCTCTCATCCCCCCTCTTTTCCTGCAGCCTGCCAGGTTGCGTGCTGAGATAAGGGTCTGGTGTGGATTTTGGGGGGAACCCCACACCATTTTTTTTATTTTGGCGCAGGGTTCCCCTTAATATCCATACCAGACCTGAAGGGCTTGATATGAATATTGGAGGGGACCTAGTTCTTTATTACAAAGAATGCATTTAGGTAAAAAAAAAAAAAAAATACCTTTACAACCATTTTAATAAAGACTAAGATGAATCCATCCTTGCCCCTGTTTGCCAGCTCATTCAGACCTATATTCGATCTAAATTAAACAGAAGTAATACTGTTGATTTAAAATATAAAATTTGAAATGACATCCTGGGTTAACTAGTTCTTTAAAAAGGCAATGTATCATTCAGGGGGTTCATCTATTGGGAAGTATGGTGGTGTTTGGGAGACATTGAATGAAGGATTACCACTTGAAAGAAAAGTTCATGTAAGAGCACACATGAAGCTAAGGGTAGGCTTAATTCCCGTAGGACTCCCAAAACACAAACCTGAGGAGTGTAGGGAACAGAGTTACTCACTAGGTCATATATTAATGTAACAATTTGTGCCAAAACATGTTTACACTAAAGCAGGGGTCTCCAAACTTTTCAAACAAAGGGCCAGTTTATTTTCCTTCAGACTTTAGGGGGGCCGGATTGTGGCCAACAGGGGCAGAAAATGTCATGGGCCCATCATCAGTGAGAATAAATATGGCTTCAGGGTTGGTGGTCAATAGGAGTGGTGCCCCTATAAGTAGGAGGAAAAGTATCCCATCATTGGTATTCATAGAAGAAAAAATGCCCCATTGTTGGTGTGAGTGGGAGGAATAGTGCCCCAAGGGCCAGATAAAGGCTACCAAAGGGCCACATCTGGCCCTCGGGCCGCAGTTTGGAGACCCCTGCACTAGAGCAAGCTCATATAAAATGTGAAAGGAAGAATGTGGTGCATTACATTTAGGACAGTTGGAAGAGGCTGCATTCAAGAGTTTGACCACATGGTATTAAAATCTGTCTGCACCTTTCAGCCCATATTTAATTTTTCACCCATATTTAGGGTTTAACATGAAACATGGTCAGTACAGCCCCCAAACTGCCCCATATCCCACTTACAGGATTGCAGGGTTCTTCTTCCTGCTGGCTTCTGTAATTTTTTTAAATCAGTGTGAATTTGCATTACTCCACTCCCACAACCACGTCATTCATTTACAGGAAATTGTGAACACAATTTACATCTTTACACTTTTATATTGTACCTATTTATAGAGACCCCCCATAGTTTCTGAAGAAGCAGATTTATTCTGGGTTATGCATCAAAGAAGCTATGATCCTCCTTCTATTTTGTGATCTTCAGTGTATTTTAGAGGCCCATTTTCCCCTTCTCAAAATATAATAGCTATATAGAGGAAAGGATACAAATAATGTGTATATGGGGAATAATCTTTTTTCCTACTATTGTGTATGATGATGTAATTATCAATTCATGCTATTTTAGTACTAAATATTAAGTTGTTGAATTTTTAATGATAACATATAATATTCCTTGTATATGTGACACCTTAATAATGCCACTATAATTGGATACATGGTAAAGTGTACATTGCAATAGTAGGTGATAATTGAGCAAAGATCTAAACAAAAGTTTAATTATGAACTGTAACTTATTGTTCACCTTTTCTGTATTCACCCCAACATATACGGTAATTGAGGTGAGTGCTCTACTAAAACAAAGCTGTGGGTCCTGGAGAAGAAGCCCATGCCCACCACTGGCAAATTAATTGGATAATGGGCAATTGACATGAGAACAGGGCATCCTGGTTTGTAACATAAAACATCATGTATAGTAATTTATCAGGGAACGGCTTTGTGCCAACAAACAGCTGCCATCATCCCCAATGGTTGGGAGCTATCCCCAAGGGACAGTATATGCGAATTCGTCGCAACTGTGCCACAGATGCAGATTTCAATACCCAAGCTACAATTCTCACAGAGAGGTTCCATGAGAAGGGATATAGCCTTGATAGAGCCAGGAAACAAGTGTCAGTTATGGATAGGCAGTCTCTTTTAGAGTCCAAGAAAAAAAAAAACCTTTATGGGAGAATTGCCCTTCATTTCGGGTTTTCACAGACAATATAAAAGTGTAGAAAAAGTTATTCAAAAAATTCTTGCCCATCCCTCTAAAAGACAGGGACCTTGCGTCAGTGTTACCCCTAAAGCCTAAATTCATCTATAGGAAAGCACCTGGTTTGAGGAACATCATTGCGCCTAATGTACCAGACCCTCCGGAGAAACCCCCCACTTTTCTGGATGGGTCGGGATTTCATTATTTTACAAGATGCAAAGCCTGCCGTACCACCACTCAACGTACCAAAAAAATAACCAAATTTAAATCTCTGGTTACTCAAGAAGAATCTAAAATTAAACCCTTCATCACTTGCTATTCCAAATACGTCACATACGTTTTGGAATGTCCCTGCTCTCTCCAGTATGTGGGGCGCACTACTCGAGAGCTCAGGGTTAGAATAAATGAACATGTAGCAAATATAGTCAAGGGTTTTCCCAACCATAGTGTATCGCGTAATTTTTCACAATACCACAATAGGGACCCTCGTCAGATGTTTTTTTTATGGTATTGATAGAGCCATACAAAATTGGAGAGGAACAGATCTTAAGAAAGCTATCTCTCAAAATGAGACCCATTGGTTGTATCGCTTGTCCACGATGCAGCCTCTGGGTCTCAACATAGATCTGGACAATTGCTTTTTGACCAATGAATAAGTCTATATCTAGGTAGCTACATGTATATGTAGCTGTGATATAGAAGGTGCAAAATAAACGTTATAATAATACTTCTATTTTTATAACAATTTTATTATTGATTATTTCTTTTAATTTTACAAAATATAATCTATCTTCCAATACTAATCATATTCAACCAGTGCAACCATAATTATTAACCAGGCAGCATATGGCACTCACCATATCAATCATGTGATAGGTTGTGCTAATTACTACAAAGTTGGTTAGAAGTCTACTAACAATTCTTTTCAATAGGAATGTTAATGATGTATAATGGTTTTATAATTGTATGTATGTAACATGTAAGAACCGGAACTGAGGCTGTGCTAGTTTTGGTACGTCCCCTTTCCTTTGTTGTGATTGACTGACACTTACATAAATAGTCAGAGACACGTAGCTCCGCACGTTTCCTGATGACGTGCAACACGAAACAGCTATCGAGGCGACGCTAGGCTACGCTCTGATGCTACTTCCGGTCCCGCTGGTTCTCTCCTCGAGGAAGGTGGAACGCAAGCCGGATCGTTCTCCCGATTGGATCCATCACGCCCCGCTTGTTCAAAGCCATCCAGCCTCAGTGCCGGGTCTGTGGCACTGTATCAAGTAAGGGGGCATTTGTCTGTCCACTTTTTATTCATATTTTATTAAACGGTATTACACTATTGCCGGTTTCTCTCTTATATGTTCCGCATATCCACGCCTGAGTCTCTAGGAGGCAGGGATTCTCAGTTCCACATATGACATCTCTATCCATATAGCAAGTGGTACTTGCAACAAGCGCTATTGACTCCTTTTTAATTAAATGAGTCAACATGATCTGGTAAGCGGCCAATGACCCTTTAGCACTATTGGGTGTTACACACTAAGCTTTGGTGAAGGCTGTCACTACAAGTTCACTTCTGGTTTGGATCAAGTTTACCAAGGCTTCATTGCATCATTGAATATTATGAACATTTGGAATTAATATTGTTTATTATTCATATGGACATTGAATGAGGACATTTATGGACATTGTCACAATTAATTTTTGACACACATCAGTGGGTGTGTTAACTTTCATAGGTGCATTTCAGTCTAACTGAGCTCTACGAGGAGAGCTGCAGTGAGAAGTACCTGATTGCACTTTTGGGTTGGTGTTACACTTCTGTTTTTTTGTATATGCAGGTTTTTGTATTATATGTTCACAGGTGTTATTTAATTCTTAACACAGTGGTTAGCGCCCCCACTATACATGCACGGGGTGCACGCATACATTTTACTACACGTTTGTTTCATTTTTTGGGGAATTTGGGGTTAGCAGCTTATATTTATATTCATATTTATTTCTATTTTTATAATTTTGAGCGCGAGATTGTCTATTCACCACAATTTATCAAACCAGAGAAGTGTGCCGGTGATAGGTGACTTCGAGACTTGAAAGTATGGCACAACAAGGTGAGTAATGTGAAAAATTGGTAAACAAACATCAACTTAGATACAGCAGGAGAATGACTAGAATGACTGGGGATTTAAGGGGAGCCTGCAACATTGTACCCAGATGAATTCATATCAAGTGGCTATGGTAAGGTGGAAAATAATGGACTAATGGAAGCAAACAATATTAGTTGGGTGTAAATTCCTAAGCAAACCTCTTGAAGACCTCACGATGCTAGACAATTATGATTCTCTACAGTTTCTCAAAGAAGAGTACAGTACTTTAACTGTGTCCTACATGCAAAGTTTTGCTGGGTAGTCCATAGCGTACAGCAGGCATCACTAAATGGCGGACCACGGTCTGGATGCGAACTGAGAATGCTTTTCCATCCAGACCTGCAGTCAGGCCATTTAAGAGCCGCCAGTCTACGTCACTGCCCCCCTTCACATAATTTCCCCCACACACAGCCAGAGAACTGTCCTCTGCCTACCTTCTCTCTCTTACCTTAGACTCAGCAGCGAGCAGAAGGCAGAGCATTTCGGGACAGAGTGTGGGAGGCTTAGTACAGCATTGAATGGAGTGCAGGAGTAGGAGCTCAAGAAATTCTCTGCCCCCGCTCCTCCTGCACTCCATTCAATGCTGTACTAAGCCTCCCACACTCTGTCCCAAAATGCTCTGCCTTCTTCTCTCTGCTCTGTCTAAGGTAGGAGAGTGGAGGGGCAGAGAACTCTACTCTGGCTGTGTGTGGGGGGAAAGATGTGAAAGGGGGCAGTGGTGTGTGTGTGTGTGTGGAGGTTAAATGTGAAGAGAGGCAGTGTTAGGGGTGGGGGAATATGAAGATTGGCAGTGCTTGGGGGGAATGTAAAGAGGACAGTGCTGGGGTGGGTGATTCAAAGGGAGGGCAGTGCTAGGGAGGGCAGTGCTGGGGTGGGGGGTAAAATGTGGAGAAGGGCAGTGCGGTGAGGGGGGCGATGTAAATGAGGACAAAATGCTGTGGTGGGAGGATGCCAATGTGAGGAGGGCAGAGCATACTATTTTGTGTGTGTATGTGGGGGGTTGTGATGATGTGAGAGGGGGGCAGTGCTGTGGGGGGGAGATTTAAGGGGGGGTAGTGTTGTGGGGGGATGGTGAAGGGGCACAGTTCTACTGGGGGATGACGTGATGGGGCAAGGGACATTACTGTGTGGAAGGGATGTAAAGGTGCAGAGGACAGTACTGTGGGGGGGGTTGAAATGAAGGGGGCACAGTTCTGTTGGGGGGTGATGTGAAATTGGCAGAGGACAGTACTGAGCAGTGGGGGTGATGATTTGAAGGGGGGTTGAGGACTGTTGTGAATAACAGGGTGTGTGATGTGAAGGGGGTTCAGTACACTATTGTAAAGAAGGGGATGTGCAGGGTGCCTAAGAACACTATTGTGAATGGGAAACTTGAGTTAATTGGGGGAGTGTGATGTGTGAGGGAACTGAGGACAATTAAAGGATTGTCATATAGAAAAAGAGGGCTGAAAAAAATGTGGTACGGACCTCTGGTGGAAGAACATTTTACTGGTCGGTCCTTCATGAATTTTAATTCAATACCCCTGGCATACAGTATAATAGGGTTATTAAGTTTTCTTTTCATTAAAGTAAATTAAATGCATTTCTATTGTACTTCTAGAAAAAAAGTATATGTAGAAAGAGATGGAGTTGTTACACTATTTTAGCCAACCTTTCTCCTTTGCCATGCGTAACAAGGCATCCTAGTAATTGAGCAAATTGGTGATTAATGTCTATGGCGGTGCTCCAAGTAGGGGAAGTTCAGGCAAGATGAGGTAATTTAGTGATGATTTCATTTGTAGTGGCCTAGGAGACATAAACTGCTTTAAGCTGAAGCACAGGCTTCATGGTAGTAGGCCCAAGGGAGTCTGGGTGCTCATATCACTACTTGTCTAGGGAGAAGATGTCCCTGAGGCCCCACGGGGGGGGTGCCATATGGAACGCCATGGGATACCTAGGATATGCAAAAGTTGTCTTGCAGCCAAAAAGAGCACTAATTGGCTTTGTGAATGACACGGATAGTTATGCCACATAGTCTCTGAGCTCATAAATTTGTGACCTACTCCATCAGCACCAAGGCCACACCATTATAGATAGAATCTGTCCCAGCCCCAGAGGAGGAGATTGGAACAAACTTATCCTCCAACGGGAACTGCAGTGGATTCCTCTTGGTCTCAATGATCCATTTTTTGCCTATTTTGAGGGCTTTGTTTCTGGGGGTTCAGAGAAATAAAGACATCCATCTCGTTTTGAGACAAATGTGGTGATGTATTCTGTGCCGGGTTCTCTCTTTTTGTGTTTCCCACTCCTCCTCTTACACAACTGGTCCTCTGTCATTACATGATTTATATGTTATGCTTTTTAGAGATTACTTTTTGAATAATTATACTTATTTATAAGTTTGGTCTCTAATTGGCTCCATTAATATATTTTGGATTGGTGTAGTGCATACAACGTTATTTATGCACTGGTTTATTTTCTGTATCCCAGATGGTGGTGGTTCCTTCTCCTCCTTGCTGCTATGGGGTGTTTGGTTCCGCCAAGTTGGGGAAATGGGCAACACCCAGCACATGTGGGCCCTCTCCTTGGCAGTTTCTGGAGTTGGACTCACTATTTTCACTATTTTCGCATTGGGTATCACCCACCAACAGAGATCTATAGCTCAAGCATACAACGAAAATGTTACTATAAATTTCCCCGGGTTAGGATGAATGGGTATTTTTGCTGAATATAATAAATAAATATTTTTTTTTGTATATGAATTGGAAGACCGTATATACTCGAGTATAAGCTGACCCGAATATAAGCTGAGGCACCTAATTTTACCACAAAAAACTGGGAAAACTTATTGACTCGAGTATAAGCCTAGGGTGTCCATCTGCATGCCTCACTGTGCCTCACTTTGCCTCACTGTGTCCATGTGCATGCCTCACTGTGCCTCACTGTGTCCATGCCTCACTGTGCATTACTGTGTCCATGCCTCACTGTGTCCATGCCTCACTGTGCCCATGCCTCACTGTGTCCATGCCTCACTGTGCTTTATTGTTCCCATGACTCACTGTGTCCATGCCTCACAGTGCCCATGCTTCACAGCGCCCATGCCTCACAGTGCCCATGCCTCACAGTGCCCATGCCCCACTGTGCCCAATCTCCCTACCCTATCTCCGGCGCTGTGTGACTAGACTGACGTTTAACATGGGAGTCTATGGAAGGGGTGCCCGGCTTTGAAAAATCGGTGCTCCCCGGCCAAAAAACTTTGCACACTTTTAGAGAAAGAGTGGGGCTACATGTGTGCCAAGTTTCGGGTTCAGGAGACCTAGGGCCGGCCGGTACCCGGTCCCCAAATTCACCGCAGAAATGACCGTTTAACATGGGAGTCTTTGGAAGCGGTGCCCGACTTTGAAAAATCGGTGCTCCCCGGCCGATGGTCCCCCGGACAACAAGCTTTGCACACTTGTAGAGGAAGAGTGGGGCTACATGTGTGCCAAGCTTGGGGTCCAAGGGACCTACGGCTGGCCGGGACCAGGTGCACAAATTTGAAGATGGACACAGACTCGAGTATAAGCCGAGGGGGGCATTTTAAGCACAAATAAATGTGCTGAAAAACTTGGCTTATACTTGAGTATATACGGTATGTTTTGCCCCTCAAAATCATATGGGAGTTTTATTTTTTCTTATTATTATACAATATGCCATACTTCATGCAAACATTTGCTGTTCCAGAAAAATAAATTATTGTAATAATAAATCATTTTTTAAACTAAATCATTAATTAGGAACATAAGGTGTTTTTGTGTATGTTTGTTTCCTTTTTTTTTTTATTATCGGCAGGTCTACAAACATTTTAAAAGTGTTTCTATTTCTTTTTGCTAAACCATTTTACCATTTTGCTTTGAATGTTTTAATCTACTATTCTGAAAACACACACAAAACTCAATAGGTCAGAGGAGGGGCACACACCCTTTTCTCTACCTGCACATATTGCTCAGAAGAAGTCCTTAATTTGCTCTATTATTGCAGTATCATGAAAGCATTCTGTATTAAAGTCACTCTGTCACTTTAACAAGCAAAAAAAGCTGCTGAGCATTGAAAAGTAGAGGAAAATGTAGTTGCCTGTGCATTCCTACAGATGTTTTCAGCACTTCTGCTCTGCCTAAATGTCAGGCTATTCTTCCTTGTAGGGTTTAGAGCAGGGGTCTCAAACAAATGGCCCTCCAGCTGTCGAAGAACTACAAGTCCCATGAGGCATTGCAAGGCTGACAGTTACAAGCATGACTCCCACAGGCAGAGACATGATGGGACTTGTAGTTCTGCAACAGCTGGAGGGCCGCCAGTTTGAGACCCCTGGTTTAGAGCTTGCCTGTTCCCTACCACATACATTCTTAATGACTCTACACTATGACAAGCTTCCTTACTGACTGGGATGTGTGCAAGGCAGGAGAGTGATGGCAAGCTTTGACACAGTGTCAAAGAACTAAGCTTTTCCTGATCAAAATGGTCTGGCATTCAAATAGGGCGAAAGCACTGAAAACTGTTGCAGGTATATTTTATGGCAGTTTTTTTTGCTATTTAATAACAGATTCTCAATGAACACTTGTAAAATAAATATAAGTAAAATAAAATACATGTTATTCATTCAAAATTGAGCAAAAATAATTATAGTTTTTCTTTAAGAACCAATATCATCAAAAGGTGACAGAAGCTTACATGTGTACTAAATCTAAACTTACAGGTTACTTGTGATAAATGGTGTTTATTTTTTTTTCCTTTTAGTCGTATACTGTAAAATGCTGCAAATTTATATTTTATATTTAGCATTTCCAGACAGCAAGTGGTGCTTTAGGCTCCATTTCACAAGATTACAAATCCTGTTTAAAAGAGCTGAAAGTTGAATTTAAAAGTGTAACTAAATCTTGGAACAAAAATACATTGATGAACTAGTCAGGGCTAATAATACTGCTTGAGATTTCAGAGTGCACAGGACAGTACTTGATTGCTGACAGGACCAAAGGGTATTTGTAGTTATCAAAGAGATATAGCAGACACTTTCAACTGTATTTTAACAGTCCAATGGGAGCAAGCAAGAGAAGTTCATTGTTAGGGTCTACATAGACTTGAATGAGCTAAAAAAGTTACCCATTGACTACTCTGTACATCTCTGAGTTTCATTTAAGGTATACTAAATTCTGCTGTATGCTGACTCAAAATTCTTTCTAAAATCAGTGTCAGTGTGCACCTTATACATCTGTGAGCTCCCCGACACAATGCCTGATTTTGACGATAGGTTATTAAACATTCTATATTTTGAGAACCAGCAAATCAAACAGCTGCTGGTTCTCAATACAGGCTATCAGTGTCCACAGGGGTTCCCACTGATGTTTGGGTACCCGTCAGAAGGATTCACTCTTTGCTATAGTGATCACATGCCAACTAAATGCTCCATTGACAAAAATAAAAAAAGGCTCCAGCCTACAGTTATACACTGTCATCTTCTGGCTGCAGTGTTTATCAACAATCAACAGTGCCATGCATTTAAAGCAGGACTTTACCCACAGGGGAATGTTATGCTCTTCCTCCACCCCCCACCCCCCTCTGACATATTTTTTTTGCAGGGGGGAGTGGGTATCTCCTATTTTATTTCTGCTTGGATCGCATAGGCAATCTGAGCTGAAATTCTCTCTCCAACCCTCCCTGCCCACAGCCTTCTGAGACACATCACAGACCAGAGAAGACTGTGGGACCATTCACAAAGCGCTGCACAGCTTGCGCATTTGCAGTGGTCAGCCAGCTGTGAAGCCCCAAGCGGCCACAGCTGGATGCCCAAATTAAGGTGCCCACTTCTGGGTACCAAGGAACGGTGAAGAAACCAACTCGGGCAAGGACAGCGCTGGATCCCTGGACAGGCATCTATTTATTAAAAGTCAGTAGCTACAGTTTTTGTACTTGCTGACTTTGCAATTCCACACAGATGACTGAAGCTCTGCATTAATGTTTCAACAGTTATCTGAAGTCACTATAGTATACTATTAAAAATAACACATTTATTTAAAAAAAATATATATATATATATGTTAAAAGCCTTTCTACATATTTGCACATTTGTTAGCCTATCACAAAACAGAATGTACCAAATAAAAACCTAATGTGTACAGGCCACTAGTCTTTGATCTCATCACCCAGATAGTGCAGCTGGTCATGCCCATGTCTCCAGGTATGGCACTTTTCTCTCTGGAGATAGATATGGTTTTACCAGCTACTAGAACCTTGGTGAGCCATATTCTCCTGGCAGCACGCCTCACATTAACTAGACACTGGAGAGACTCTAGCACTCCGAGCTTAAATTAGGTGATTAGAACAACACATGTTCATGCCAACTAAGAATTGCTCTTCACTTCATCTAATGGGAAGTACCATATAGCCTTACCCATCTAGAGACCTTGGCTGGAGTGGTACAAAACTTGTTATATACCTGCTTTATCTGATTAATGAAAGCTGGCCCAGTAAGATCTAAGTAAGTACACCTAACCCCCACACACATTTTCTTGTTGCATATGCATCTGTGTTACTGGCCAATGACACCAATTTTTGACTGTGTTCCTTATGTTTAGTTTTTTTTTTCACATGAATCTTCTCTTGTTGAGATGTTGCACTGTTGGTACAGATATACTGTATATGTAAGCTACCATACAATGTTGGTTTTATGACTACTAAGCATTGATGCTTTTCTATGTTTATACAGTATGTCTATTCTTTTCTAAAAAAACAAAAAAACAATAAAAATGTTATTGAAACTAAAAACCTAATGTGTGCTTAAAAATATGTATACAAATGATTTAGGTATGCTAATTAGTCATAGAGTTATTGTTAGGTTAACCGACACATACTAACACTGCTTAATTTGGCCTGTGCATCTAGGCAATTGTGACCTCTGGTCACAAAAGGGTTAATGGTTTTATATAACGAAAACGTATAAAACAAATTGGCACTTTTAGATTGATCTAAACTATTATAGTTGAATTTTTACATGGTCTGGCTTTGTTTGATGTATAATAAAACCACATAATGGAGGTATTTTTAACTTTGTCCTCTGCAAATTACAAAACTATGCAAGAATTTTAATTCACTATTCATATGATTTCAACAAAAGCAGCCTATCTAGAAAATTACCTTACCACTCATATTCTTTGAAAGGTTAAACAGTTCTATATGGTGATAAACAAGAATACATATTTTCTTTAGCTGCATACTGAAAAACAATAATTTTGCATCATCTGTAAACATAAAAAAACAGCATAGTTCTAATGTGCTTGCTGGCAGGTTTTACAAATGGGAAATTTTTTGTTATTACTGCTAATGTAACTGTGTTGCAAAGGTATTATCACAGTAGTGCAGATTTTTTTTTTCCATTCCATTAATGCGGTGGGCAAAGACTATTTTCTTGTTTGCGCTGAAAGCAGAGCACTAAGATAAACAGCTTGAAATGTTCCTACCTACTTTTTTTGTTCTTTCTCATCATTCCAGTACAAATATGCTTGCTGGAATCATACTGATAAAAAAAAAGACAATCTTATGAACTGCTTAACTTCTAATTCTTTTGTGTTCTGTGTCTTTGTAAAAGAACAATGGTGCATGGAAATGCATTTTTTTTATCTTTTTCATTTTTGTATCAATAGAAAAAGGTGACTGGAAAGTCTATTTACCTTAAGTTGGAAATGTAATTTACTGGCCCCTCCAGCAGAGATACTGCTGTCTAAAAAGAAAAGAAGTGCACACTTAGGCTTAATGCACACGGGACTTTTTACAACCTTTCCTGAACGATTTAACTTGACAGATAGTAACTGAAGTTTAAAAACGTCCATTTTGCCATGTTTACATGTCACGTGTAGCCGCGTTTGGCGGCATTTGCATTTAGAAGTGTTTATTTTTTTTAAATAGTCAAAAATGAAAAAAAAAACGCCTGTAAACTAAATGTGGCTAAACACGAGTTACTGCGTTTACACATGTTTACAAGTTGTTATAGGCGTTTGACGTTTCAAATGCCTCTGAACATCCGCCCTGAACGCATTTTTTTGCTTTCCAAAAAACACTTCTAAACTCAACTGTCTAGAAACTACTGAGGAGAGTTCAGGGGCAGCTGAAAAAAAACGCCCAACTGCTTCTAAACGTCCGTTTACCAGCAGCAGTGTACATGAAGCTTTACCTGAATTTCTAGTATGGTTTCTGCCTTAAAAGTTATTGTATAGTATACACATAGCACTCACAGTAAGTGTAAGGTATGAGAAAATCATGAACCAATATTCATGATAAGAGTTCTTCTTAATATATATATTGTAATATATATTAGTACAGAAAATGTTTCTCTGAAATATAAGTGTAAGCAGGATGTGACTTTGTGGTCAAGCCTGTTCTGAGAAAATGTTCTTATCTTCCTTCTTCTTTAACTGTCAGCCATATGTTTAGATTGACCACAATGATGCCTGATGTTCTTATCTTCCTGTTTAAAATGTCAGCCATATGTTTAGATTGACCACAATGATGCCTGATGTTCTTATCTTCCTGTTTCAAATGTCAGACACATGTTTAGATTGACCGCAATGACGCATGATGTTCTTATTTTTAAATGACTACATCTGCAAAAGCATAAAACCTGTTAGAATCTATTTTTGTATAACTCATGATGTTTTTGCTTATTGCTGATTGGTTTATACGAGGGAGGCAACTTTCCTTGTTATGCATAAAAGGGATATGTTGCCAATAAACCAAAATATTCTTGTATATCCATTCCCTGTGTATGGTGTCTTGAATATCCGACCGGTCAGAGAGTTACTTCCACAGATCCTGAGTCCAGCTCGAGCCAAGAGGGTCCAACAGAACCAGAACCTTTCAGTAAGCAGTGAAACATTGCCCTAAATCAGTACCACTATGAAAAACAGTGGACTTCCAAAATTCTAAGTATTATCAGCTGTTTTCAGCTCAGGTATGATGTTATAGTGCTGCTTACAGTTTTGTACAGTGGAAAATACAAGGTTGGCCTATGAGATTCCCCATCAACCCCCACCAGAAAAAAAATAATATTAATTAAAGATCTAACAATAAAACATGATAACAAACAAATGTCAAACGACTTACCTTGCACCCTGGCTGTTCACTTTTACTTAAAGGCACAGATGATGTACCCCACACAAATCTGCCCAAATACACTTGCCACATCTGTGATTACCTTCATTTAGGTACAGAGGCTTGAGGTTTAAGCTCCACGTACCAAGGCTCCTTACCCAAATCGTGTTGCACTGGCTCTTATCTCAAATATTATGATTGATATAAATATATATATATATATATATATATATATATATATATAAATAAAAAAATAAATATATATATATATATATATATATATATATATATACTGTATATATATATATATATATATATATATATATATATATATATATAAATTATATATATAGAGAGAATGAGTATTCGGTTTTCTGCAGCTTTTCTCTTTTGTAAACCTGGATCAGGATTTGGAGCTTAGAAGCTTCAAAGTGTCTTGAGTGGGATGAAGTCTTCCATCCTGTTTTAAAGTCTTATTAGAGACCTGCAGGCTATGTGCATACTCGTTATAATCCAGGCTTGGGTAAAGCTCAGGGCTCAAGCCAGGAGGGAGGAGTGCTCCCATTTAACCACTTACCGACCGCTCACGGCATATATAAGTCGGCAGAATGGCTCGTACAGGCACAATCACATACCTGTACGTGGCCCTTTAACTGCCGACGTCGGGGTCGCGCGTGCGCCACCGGCGGCGCGCTCGCGACCCCCCTGCCTTCCCCGTAAGTGCGATCGTCTCACGGAGGCTCAGAGTGGGGAGATGTGTGTGTAAACACAGCATCTCCCCGCTCCTCTACTGACACTGTCAGCGATCTCCGCTCTGTGTAATCAGAGCGGAGATCGGTGATGTGTCAGTCGTAGCCACACCCCCCGTCAGTTAGTAACACGCCCCTAGGCACACTTAACCCCTTCAGCCCCACTAGTGGTTAACCCCTTCACTGCCAGTGTCATTTTCACAGTAACCAGTGCATTTTTATTGCACTGATCGCTGTGAAAATGACAATGGTCCCAAAAATGTGTCAAAAGTGTCCGATGTGTCCGCCATAATGTCGCAATCATGAAAAAAATCGCTGATCACCGCCATTACTAGTAAAAAAATTTTTTTTATAAAAATGCCTTAAAACTATACCCTATTTTGTAAACGCTATAATTTTTGCGCAAACCAATCAATAAACTCTGATTGTGATTTTTTTTACCAAAAATATGTAGAAGAATACGTATCAGCCTAAACTGAGGAAAAAAATGTTTTTTTATATATTTTTTGGGGATATTTATTATAGAAAAAAGTAAAAAATATGTCATTTTTTTCAAAAATTTCGCTCTATTTTTGTTTATAGCGCAAAAAATAAAAAACGCAGAGGTGATCAAATACCACCAAAAGAAAGCTCTATTTGTTGGAAAAAAAGGACGCCAATTTTGTTTGGGAGCCACGTCGCACGACCGCGCAATTGTCAGTTAAAGCGACGCAGTGCCGAATCGCAAAAAGGGGCCTGGTCATAATGGCCCGTATTGGTCCGGGGCTTAAGTGGTTAAAGACAGGTGTGTGATCCTGTATGGAGACAGAAATACTTTACTCAAGAGACAGAACTCCATGTTGGAGAGATTCTATATCCATTTGGCTGATTGAGATGAGAGGACTACTCGAGTCTGGGAAAGCAGTCTCAATCTGTAAGTCTCAGAGAAATGAGAAAGCCTGTCAAGACAACCTATAGAAGCCTATATAACAGGGAGCTATGACTAGAGACTGGGTGAGGCAGGAAGGCCCAGAGAGCCAGGAAAAGCTGGGTGAGATCATGATGGTCTGAGGGACCAGTGACAAGAGCAGCAGTGCTGCTGAAGAAAGAGTTAGGTGGTTTGGCTCATTACCTGTTTTGCTGTGTGAAACTGAAATCCCCTGCTAGGGCAACTGCTTGTGATGAGCTTTAATTTCATTTAACCACTTAAGCCCTGGACCATTTGGCTGGCCAAAGACCAGAGCATTCAGCACTGTGTCACTTTAACTGACAATTGCGCAGTCATGCGACGTGGATCCCAAATAAAATTAACATCCTTTTTTCCCACAAATAGAGCTTTCTTTTGGTGGTATTTGATCACCTCTGTGGTTTTTATTTTTTGCGCTATAAACAAAAATAGAGCGACAATTTTTTTCCACAGTTTAGGCCGATACATATTCTTCTACATATTTTTGGGAAAAAAAACGCAATAAGCGTATATGTTTGCGCAAAAGTTATAGCGTCTACAAAATAGGAGTAGTTTATGGCATTTTTATTATTCATTTTATTTTTACTTGTTATGGCGGCGATCTGCGATTTTTATCATGACTGCGACATTACGGCGGACACATCGGACATTTTTGGCACTATTTTGGGACCATTCACATTTATACAGCGATCAGTGCTATAAAAATGCAGTGATTACTGTATAAATGTGACTGGCAGTGAAGGGGTTAACCGCTAGGGGGCTAGGAAGGGGTTAAGTGTGTCCTAGGGAGTGATTCTAACTGTTAGGGGGCGTGGCTACGAGTGACATGTCACTGATCGCTGCTCCCAATGAGAGAGAGCATTCGATCAGTGACAGTGTCACTAGGCAGAACGGGGAGATGCTTGTTCACACTGGCCTCTCCCAGTTCTGCAGCTCTGTGACCCGATCGCGGGACACAGGCAGACATCGAGTCCGTAGGTAAGTCACGGAGATTGCGGCAGGGGCGCATGGCGGGAATTTCAAAGTGAGGTAAATATACATTACTCTGCCCAGCCGTGCCATTCTGCCGACATATATGTACAGGAGCTGGTCAGGAACCGGTTAAATAAATGTGGGTTGTCAGGCCCTAAAAATCACAGTTCAGACTGACGTGGACTGCTTTAACCACTGAGCGGAATTATCACAATGCATACAGTATATTCACTGTATGTACACATTATGATATTATGATATTAAAATGTGTTCCTTTTCTTGCTTGCCCTCTTAGTCTTGTTGGATAAAATGATAGCAATGCTCAATAAACCAACAAACCAACATGTGAGGACGGCTACAAAAAGGACAACATTTTGACTTCTTGTTAGTGTTAATAAAATATATATAAAAAAAAAAAATATATATATATATATATATCTATATATATACATACCCATATAGCCTGGTATTTTACTATTTTCCTGAAATACACATTTTGAATGTATACTATCCAGCAAGACTGAAAAGGGGGACACATTTGATTATCAATATATACAGTAGGTCCATATCAATCTCAAGTCCTCATCATATAAAGGGAGACGGTACAGTAGCAATACAATTTAATACAAAAGGGTTAGGAGGGCCCATTCCTGAGAGCTTACAATCTAATAGGGAGGGGCAAGTGGAACAAAAGGTAATAACTGTGTGGGGAATAGTTTATGGGAGAAATAAAACATTCCGTTGTTAGCTAAAGGCCGAATAGACTTCCCTGGAAAGATACATTTTCAGGGATCACCTAAAAGTGGGCAGAGTAGAAGAAAGCTGGATTGAGGTAGTGAGTTCAAGAGGATGGGAGAGGCTCTGGAGAAGTCCTGGAGATGAACATGAGAGAAGGAGACAAGGGAGCTAGAGAGCAAAATGTCTTGAGGTGCAGAATGATGGTGTGGGTGATATATTGAGACAAGATTGGTGATGTAGCTTGGGATAGAGTTGTAAATGGCATTGTATGTTATTAGCAATTTGAATTGTATTTGTTAGGAAGCCAGTGATGGGATTGGCAGAGGGGGGTAGTAGACACTGAGTGTTTGGTAAGGTGGATTAGTGCGGCAGCAGTATTCATGATAGGCTGAAATAGGGAAAGCCTGTGTAGAGGTAGGCCTATGAGAAGGTAGTTGCAGTAGTCAAGGCGAAAGATAACAAGGGAGTGAAGGGGTTTCTTAGTGGTTTCATCATTTAAAAAGAGGCATATTTTAGAGATGTTACATAGGTGAAGTCTACATGAATTGGGCAGTGATTGGATTTGAGGCTGAAATTACATGTCAGGATTAAACCCTGGGATGAGGGGAGGGACTGATAGTTGTAATATTAATCTTGATGGAGAAATCAGGGGAGGGGCCACGGGTGGGGGGAATATTATGAGCTAAGTTTTAGAAAAATTTAGTTTAAGGAAGTGGTGTGATGTCCATACTGATTTGGCAGTTAATAATTTAGTAATTCAAGAGGAGGCTGAAGGGGTTAGGTGGGGACTGGGGAGCAGAGAGATAGAATTGGGTGTCATCAGCATAAAGATGATATTGAAAGTCATTGGAGTTTGTCAAGTGACATGGTTTCTTGCATAACTTAGATACTCAAACAGTGAGCAGCATACATGCCATATTTCTCATGTCATAGTACCTGCTAAAATAGGGAGAATCTTTTATAAGGTGGCATCGAAATCTCACCAAGGGCTTAAAGAAGGGTATAATTCACCAGCATCTGCACTATATAGATACAGGAAATATTAGTTTTAAATTGATTGACACCTTAAAACTTAATTAGCAGCACAATCTATGAGTTCCCTTTTGTTGATTGCAACTATTTTGCTGCAGCAAGCAAAATAAAAGAAAGAGAGAAGAGAAAGAAAGAGAAAAAAGAAAGTGAAAACACTGACAGCCTGATTCTGCCTTGGGAAAACCACTATAATGCCCCGTACACACGATCGTTTTTAATGTCATTTTTTAAACCAACGTTTTTCTCCTCGTTTTTTTTCATGTTTCCTCTCAAGCCTGCCTTGCGTACACACCATCATTTAAAAAAACGATCAAGCAAAGCGCAGTGACGTTCAACACGTACGACGGCACTATAAAGGGGAAGTTCCGTTCGAATAACGCCACCCTTTGGGACGCTTTTGCTAATTCCGTGTTACCGCGTGCTAGTAAAAGTTTGGTGAGAGACGATTTGCGCTTTTCAGTCTTCGTGCTTTGAAGATCGTTTTCGGGAGTTCAGTTTGCGCTTGTGGGTTCGTATCTGTTTAGCACTGCTTGTAGTCAGTTTGTATCTGTTTATTCAGTGCGGCCTGCTCTGCACGTTCGTGTTTTTCAGCTTGTTCTTCATAGGCCTTGCTGTTCTTCCGTGCGTTCTTCTAGTTTGTTCTGTTCAGCCGACCGTTATCTAGCCATGTTGCTGCTACGTACTCGTCGTAGAGTTCGTGCTGTAGTTGGTGCAGGGGTTCATGCTGTATCCCGACTCCATGCCATGAGCAGGGTCAGGAGGAGTTCATGGATCAAGAATTGGTTGCTCCAGCGGCACCAATTCTGTCACATGCCTTTGTTGCGGGAGATCAGGGAGAATAATCCTGATGATTTCAGGAATTTTCTCAGGATGTCTGACCCCGTATTTCAGCAGCTGTTGGCTTTGGTGTCCCCCTATATTACCAGGCAGGACACCGTTATGCGGGAAGCCATCAGTGCTGAGCAGAGGCTCATCGCCACGTTGCGATACCTGGCTACTGGGAGAAGCCTGCAGGACCTTAAGTTCTCCACAGGCATATCCCCCCAGGCTCTGGGGATCATTATACCAGAGACTTGTTCTGCCATCCTTCAAGTTTTGCAGGAGGACTATATTAAGGTAAGTGTTCTTCTTCAAAAATTCACATTGTATGGTTTTTATTTTTGGATATTTTTAATTTGCTTTATTTGCAGTCCCTAATTCACATGATTCTTAGCTGCAGGGAATGTCCCCTTTCTCCCCATGTTTTATTATTTAAAGTTTGGGGTTTGAGGCCTACCTGTAAATTTGGCTTACCTAAACTCTCCAGCATGCTATCCTGGGGCCATACCTACCTTGCCTAATCATTTCCATTTTTTTATTCTATGTTCCATCGTAGTGCTTTACCCAAAACGCACCCTAAATTTTGCCTAGGAATGTTTCATTTTTGTTAACTTCAATACAGAGTGCTACAGCCTTCATGTGTGATATTCCCAACTCATCTTCAACCCCCCCCCCATAATTTTTTGTTTTGTTTGTTTTTTCTTGCTTCCAATTTTTTATGTTTTGAACAGTTTCTACCAATGTTGGCCATGAATGTGTGTATGAAATCAGCTTTCAATGTTTCTGGCTCCAAGTATTAATTTATTATTTCTTTAATTCCACAGTTCCCTTCTTCGCCACATGAATGGCAGAATGTGGCTTCCGAGTTTGCCCAGTGATGGAACTTTCCGAACTGTGGAGGAGCCATCGACGGCAAACATGTTCGGGTCGTCCCACCACCCCATTCGGGATCATTTTATTATAATTATAAGGGGTTCCACAGCGTTGTGATGATGGCAGTGGTGTCGGCCACCTACGAGTTCCTCTATGTGGACGTTGGCAAGAATGGCAGGATGTCTGATGGAGGAGTTTTTGCCCAGACGGAGTTTGGAGAATGGCTCCTTTTGGATCTGCTGGCCTTGCCACCAGCGGAGCAGAATGTAGAGGGACTACCTTTTGTGTTTGTGGCGGATGAGGCGTTTGGCCTGGGACCCCATTTGATGAGGCCATTCCCGCAACGCACCCTCACCCCTGAGAGGAGGGTGTTCAATTATCGGCTGGCCAGAGCCAGAAGGGTGGTGGAAAATGCGTTTGGGGTCATGGCCAGCCGATTTCGCCTCTTCCTTACCTCCATCCACCTTGCCCCATACAAATGGAACCATGTGGTTATGACGTGCTGTGTGCTGCATAATTTCCTAAGGGTGCATTCAACGAGTTATATATCTTTGAGTGGGCCTGAGGCCTCTTTAATCAATGCAGAAACTTTGGTGGCCCTGGAACCTGGCCGTGCTGGCTTGGCCCCCCCCAACCGGACGTGAGGTCCGTAACCAATATGTGGACTATTTTATGGGTGGGGGGCCATTGAAATGCCAGACAATCTTTAAAAATTTTATACCAAAAAAATAAAACTTTTTCTTGAGTAAAGATTGGTTTGGATTTTTTATTGTATAATGTTTGATGTTTCTGGTAGGTTTACCTAGTGCACTTGTTTTGCCATGTGGATTAAACAATCTTTTAATTAGCCTTCATTGTCAGTGTAAACACCAAACATTGATTAGTTCACTCAGCACCACATTTACATAATGAAGCCACAATTATTTGTTATGTAAAAATACCTTTATTTCTTTTTTTAGGTGGGAAACTTCCTTAGAAATGTGGATGTTCCCTTAATTTCGGGTGTATTAAAACGCATGACCAGCCATGCCTAAACAAACTATATTCGTCAAAATTTTGAAAAAGCTAAACATGTGCTAGTCATTAAAGGGTAAAATAACAAAAATACTTATAAAACTCTGCAAGTAAAACGTTATTTGGTGTAAAAACATTAGACACGCCCAAGCACAGCCATGATATTTTGGAGCCTTTCCTCCACCCGCTTTGTATTTGCCCTGATCTCTAGCAAGTCTCCCTTAATTTTTTCGAGGTCACGACAGCAGACCATCAGGTATTGGATCAGGATCTGGGCACTGTGATGTGTCAACTTATTGGGGTCTTCGGCCAGAACTGCACCTAAATGTAAAAAGAAATATGTAGGATAGAATATGTAGGCCTACATCTATTTAACATGCATGTGTCTGGTTTCTCTCTGACCTGTGGTGGTGCCACTTTCCACTTCCACAACATCACATTCCTCTCCATCCTGGGGTTCTGGGGCTATTGTTGTAGGTGTTGCAATTATTGTCTCATCTGAGGTAGCTTTTCGAATCCCTAGGGAGATTGAAAAAAAGGAATAGTTTCATTAGTAGCGACTCAATTTTGCTAAAATAAGAAACATGAAAAAATACTTTGTAATCATTCTTTTGAAGCATGCTCCATTTTAAATTTTACCCCCTGTGCCAACCGGGACAAATGATTGGATACATAGCCCAAACCAGAGCATATACATTTTGAACACAAATTTGACACATTGTAACACCCCAAAGTATCTACACAGGATCACCTGTGTGTGACACCCTCAAGCTTTTTGGCTTTAGGCCCACACTTGTACTACTGTGTTCAGATGTTTCATCAGCTGCTGAGCATTCACTCCCTTAACATTACCATGCATATCGTTTTTTCAAACGAACAAATGTCCTTTGGATTAGCACCCAAAAAATAAGTGAGGCCCAAATTTACTCCCCCAAATAAACCAAAATACATGGGTGTTCACACTGGATGATCCTAAAACATCGTTTGAGGAACTGTACGGAGAAAGAGATTTAATACGTCCGTTTACTGTGCGGACGAACCTGAAAGATGGTATCTTTCAGTGTACTATATGAAAGTTAAAAATACACGACAGAATACAAGAAAATAATATGTACCATGGAAACTAAAAAAAAATTACTTACTTTTTAATATAACTTTCTTGATTCTTTTATATTGGTCGGCCTCCCGCAACTTCAGATCTGACCATCGTTTTCTGAGTTGTTCCTTCGTTCTGCACACCCCGAATTTTTTGTGAAGACTTTTGACCACTTTGCCCATAATTCTGGACTTGACCAGATTAGGCCTTTTATACGGACCATGCTTGGCATCATAATCCTCCTTCTTTAAAATGGCGACCATCTCCACCATTTCCTCGAATGACATGTTGGATGCCTTATATCTCCTGGGTCTTGATTTGGGCTCCTCTGTAATTTCATCCTCTGTAGAGGTAATCTCAGCCACCTGTGTCTCCGCCATGTTTTGTTCAGCACTACGAGCGAGAAGGGGCGGGGAAAGTACAATATCGAACGTCAGGGGCGGGGAAAGCGTGCAGAGTTTCACGCATGCGCTGTGTATATCAAGTGAAGATCCATGTCTGGGAAATACGTTCATTTGTCGGGAGAGGGAGTTAGCAACGAACGTCGTGACGAAGGTACCTAACAATTTTACTTTTTGAGGTTCATCAGACGAGGAGATTTGTGTGCTCAAAATATGTAGACAATGCACAGTTGAGGAATGTTGCCTGAAATATATTTTTTTTTTGGTTTCTCGCTTTTACAGATATCATGAATACTTTTAAAAACCCAGACTTCATGGGGGAGTTCATCGACAAATGGCAAGAGCTCCCTATATTATGGCAAACAAAAAGTGGCGGTAATAAAAATAAAGACGCCAGGAAAGCAGCACTGGAGAGCCTGCTTGCATTTGTGCAAACAAAGATACCCACAACAACTCTCCAAGATGTCAAAAACAAAATTGCGACCATCAGAGGGACATACAGGACCCAGAGGACTATGGTCCTGAGGTCCCAGAGGTCAGGTGCACCAGCAGATAAGGTTTATAAACCCAGTCTGTGGTACTACAGTAAGCTTGCTTTTCTGGATGACCAGCTGGAAGTGCGGGAATCTCTCTCCACCCTTCCCCCCAGAGGTCAATCCAGCCTTCCTTGTACCCAACCCTCCAGCCTTCCCTGCAGCCAGTCCTCCAGCCTTCCTGTCAACTCTGCTCTGGCTTCCTCTGAGGATCAAGATCAGGGCCTTGAGAAGGCAGATTTGGAGATATGGAGCCAGGTAAAGTATTGAGATCTATATTTATATCTTACAAAATTGTAGAATTTAAATAGATGTTAGTATTGTTAAAGGTATGTACACTTCTACCAATAAAGTTTGTGAAGAGCAAGATACAGTAGTGGCCTAATTTTATGTGCACAAGACAACAAAACCAGGATGCGGAATCAATGAAAATGACATAACTTTTGGCATTGATTTCAACAATGTCTAGAGGTGAACAATGTCTGTGAATGATGATGTGGCAAAATAAATAATGTCCCTTTCTTTTTTTACAGCCAGAGCAGAGCCAGGAAGAGGGTGATGTTGGGGATCAGGAGGAGGCAGGGCCCAGTGGCACCCAGGAGGAGGCTGGGCCCAGTGGCACCCAGGAGGAGGCTTGGCCCAGCACAAGAGCCCAGATGCCTCCCCTGGTAGTTAAACCACGAGGGCCAAGGAGAGGTAGGCAGGTGGAGGAGGAAACCAGGGCCTTCCTCAGAGAGGCAACAGCGGCCCTCAGAGAGGCACCCTCTGTTGATGAGGGATTTGCCGCAGCCCACAAACTAGGGCAAATGGAGTTGCAGCAAAAAAATTTCAGTGAGACCCTGCTATTGAAAGTCATCAATAAGGGCGTGCTGGGTGAACTCACTAGGTACACGGACATAACGGACGTTGTCCCTACTCCTCCACCTCCTCCTCCTCCTCCTACTACTCCTCCTGCCACAACCTCTCCTCCTGATCCCCAGACTCCAAGGAAGAAACCAACCAAGGCTGCAGAGAAGGCTGGAGAGAAGGCTACAAGGAAGAGGAGAAAATAATGCCTGCTGTAGTACCACAGACTGGGGACATATAGGACTTATCTGCTGTGGCTCCTGACCTCTGGGAGCTCAAGACAAGATTGGGCTCCTTTTTTTTGGGGATCTAATCTCTATTTTGGTTTGGACATCTTGGATGGTTGTTGTGGGGTCAAAGGGATGCACAAATGCAAGCAGGCTCTCCAGTGCTGCCTTCCACTTTATTTTGTTAATGTACTGAAATAAAAAATTTTTTAGTGCCCTTAAAATACTTGACTATGTGATTTGTATTTCAAAAGAGAGCTTGCTAGGGAGCAGGCAGGGACATCTCAAATTATATTATTGTTAGGGATGTCCCGATACCGATACTAGTATCGGTATCGGCACCGATACTGAGCATTTGCCTGAGTACTTGTACTTGGGCAAATGCTCCCGATGCTTCACCCGATACTTGTGATCAGCAGTGATCAGTGCGGTGGGGGAAGTTACCAGCACCGATCACCGCTGTATATATTTAAAAGTAGTTTCTCCGAGTCCACTTCTCTCTCTCTCCCCCCCTCGCACGGGTATCAGCTGCTTTAAAATCAGCGGTGATCGGTGCTTGTAGCTCCCCCACACACGATCACCGCTGATTGTCCCCGTATCCTCCTCCAGCCCCCTCCGTTTTGCTGCTGTCCCAATCCGTGTGTCCCTCCGTGCTGCCGTCCCAATCCGTGTGTCCCTCCGTGCTGCCGTCCCAATCCGTGTCCTCCTCCGTGCCACCGTCCCAATCCGTGTCCCCCTCCGTGCTGCCGTCCCAATCCGTGTCCCCCTCCGTGCTGCCATCCCCCTCTGTTCTCCTCCTCCACCCCCTCCATCTGTCAGGATGGAGAGCGGAGGTAGGAGCCGGTAAATCTGGCTCCTTACTGTTCGGAATGTACAGAGTCAGTGATCACTGACTCTGTCCATTCACATAACTGAAACATCGTAAACTGTGTTTACAATGTTTTAGTTTATGAATGAAGAGAAGCCGCGGTCTTCTCTCCATTCATTTTCAGCGCAGCAGAGGCTGCTGAGAAAGGGACTAGTCCCTTTCTCTGTCTCAAAGGGGAGATGTCAGAGGTCTGTTAAGACCCCTGATATCTCACCAAAGCCCCCCAACAGGGCTGATAAAAAAATAAAAAATTTAATAAAAAAATAAATAATAAAGAAATGAATTGTAAAAAATAAATAAAATAAAATAGAAGAAAAAACACACTGACACTGTCCACCCCCCACCCCTTAAAAAAAGAAAACATTATAAAAAATCAATCAATAAATAAATAAAAAAAATTGTAAAAAAAAAAAAAAAAAATTGTAAAAAAAAAAAAATTATTTTTTTAAAAGAGATAAAAAAAAAAGTATCGGTATTCGGTATCGCCGAGTACTTGGAAAAAAGTATCGGTACTTGTACTCGGTCTTAAAAAAGTGGTATCGGGACAACCCTAATTATTGTTATTATCAGGGGACACAAACCTCCCTGAGGCCAAATGAGACACATTTGAAAGGTTGTTGTGGTAACTTTACACAAGTATAATTTAAGCCAAAATAATAAAAAAAAGGCCACAAAAAAAAACACAATAGTAAAATATAATTTAAAGAAAAAAGGAGAATTACATTATTTTATTATTATTAGTATTATTTAGGAGGGAGGTGCGGCTTATAAATAATATTTTACAATCATTAGAGCAATTTGGAATTACTTTAGAAACAAGTTTGGCATAACTCTCAATGTCATTATCAAAAGAGGGTAATTTTAAAGCATTATCAAAAGAAGAACGGAATGCGCAGCATTAAAACGATGCTTAATTCCACCGTGACGAATGTGCCATCTCCATTTCCAACATTAGCTTTACCAAAACGAGCGCTCCCGTCTCATAGTTGCTTCTGAGCATGCGCGTTTTTTTTCACGTCGTGAAAGCATACACACTATCGTTTTTCACGTCGTTAAAAAAAACGACATGAAAAACGACGTGAAAAAAGAGAGCATGTCGGAATTTTTAATGGCCGTTTTTCACGTCGTTAAAAATGCTCTGGAGCATACACACGATCATTTTTCAGGGCCATTTTTTAAAATGGCAGTTTTAACGGCATGAAAAACGATCGTGTGTACGGGGCATTAGACTCTGAGATGCTCTTTTGGTAATCCTGTGACAGTATAGAAACAGATTATTACTTTCCAGTGTGTTTAACTTCTTTGCAGCCCCTAACAACTCTAGCGATAGCTCAGAAGCCTATCCAGCCTCAACAATTAATTTTCTTTTAGAAATTGTAGATAGGTGCAATGTACTTCTTTTATAAACAAACCTCCAACAAGCACCAATTACATACCCACTGCCTAAGCCCTAAGCAGTGCCATATAGACATTACCCCTTGCTATACTACTGTACTTTGTGTAATAAGGATTTTAGTTCTTCCCAAAATGGCATCCAGAATCCACAATTATGGACATTTACTAGCCTGAATGCCCAGACTGGCATCCTCAGCTATGCCCTGGCTTATCAGCCCCACCTCTCATTGGGCATATCAGTAAGATAATGTTATGAGGACAGTACCAAAAGTACCAAGAAGTAAAACCAACTGCTATAAAGTAAAATTCCCTAATCCACCAAACATGATGCCAAGTAAATACAGTACTTAAAAATGCTTAACATTCTAGATTATTAGACTACTTTTAAATATCTGAGGATTTTAAATAATAATTAACCACTTAAGCCCCGGACCATTTTGTAGCTAAAGGACCAGGCCACGTTTTGCGATTTTTGGCACTGCATCGCTTTAACTGACAATTGCGCGGTTGTGCGACGTGGCTCCCAAACAAAATTGACGTCCTTTTTTTCCCACAAATAGAGCTTTCTTTTGGTGGTATTTGATCACCTCTGCGGTTTTTTTTTTTGCGCTATAAACAAAAATAGAGCGACAATTTTGAAAAAAATGCAATATTTTTTACTTTTTGCTATAATAAATATTCCCAAAAAATATATAAAAAAACGTTTTTTTCCTCAGTTTAGGCCGATACGTATTCTTCTACATATTTTTGGTATAAAAAATCGCAATAAGCTTTTATTGATTCGTTTGCGCAAAAGTTATAGCGTTTACAAAATAGGGGATAGTTTTATGGCATTTTTATAAATGTTTTCTTTTTTTACTAGTAATGGCGGCGATCAGTGATTTTTTTCGTGACTGCGACATTATGGCGGACACATCGGACACTTTTGAAACATTTTTGGGACCATTGTCATTTTCACAGCGACCAGTGCTATAAAAATGCACTGATTACTGTGAAAATGACACTGGCAGTGAAGGGGTTAACCACTAAGTGGTGCTGTAGGGGTTAAGTGTTCCCTGCATAGTGTTTCTTACTGTAGGGGGGATGGGCTCTGTGTCACATGACACTGATCTTCGCTCCGTGTACACAGAGCCGAGATCAGTGTCATTGTCACTAGTCAGAGCAGGGAGATGCTTGTTTACACAAGCATCTCCCCGCTCTATACCTCCATGAGACGATCACGGGGATACCCGCGGCGATCGAGTCAGGCATGTAAAGGGCCACGTACAGGTACGTGATTATGCCTGTCCGTGCCATTCTCCCAACGTAAATGTTCAGTGGCTGGTCCTTAAGTGGTTAATGTAAAATATAGCTGCTTTTCACCTGATCTGATTTGTAAACATGTGAAATTAGTTTAGTTCAGAAATCGTTTTTCAACAAAATTCGACAAACTTGTTAATTCGGAAATATTTGATTTAACGAAAACCCATTTAACGTTTGTTTTTTTCGAAATTTGAAAATCCGAGAATTCGAAAATCGATCATTTGGAAATTTGAAAATCCAAAAATCCGAAAGAATGAAAATCCGAAAATTTGAAACACGAAAACACGAAAAATCTGTAATAATAGCTAACTAATAATAACTATTAATAACTATAAAATTATAGGGACTCCACCTACGTCATTGGCTATTCCCCCGGCAAGCAAGGAAAGTCGGGGCTTACCCTATGACCTGACGGGTGACCCCGCCCCCTCGTACGTCAGACCCCGCCTACGTCATTGGCTATTCCCCAGTAAGCGGGGAAACCCGGGCTTTCCCAGTGACGTGCGGGTGACCCCGCCCCCCACTGATGCAACAATGTTATTTCTTCATCAGAGCTACTCTTCCCCTCCCCCAGCATTGGAACTTTGCCGAAACCATTGATGAAATGAGACTATTTGCTATAAACTGCCCAGGAAGGATCATTGTGAAATGTTTTATTGAACCAGAAGGATTTCTGGCTTTATAAAGTTGTCTTCTCTTATTGACCAGTAAGGTGTCAGTGTTTAGATCTGATTTTCGGGTACAATTTCTAATTAAAGTTGATATGAAACGTGTAATACTTTATTACCATAATATAGAAAGGTAGATAATTACCTATTTCTATCAAAGATGTAATATTTATGTGAATATTCTGATTATGACACAGGAAGAACAAAATATGTGCATCAATTTGATTCCTCTGCAGTGTAATAAATGAATAGACCCCGCCCCTTCTCACGTTCCCCATCAGGTCCGCTCAGCCTTACACCCAGTGAAGGTGACCCCGCCCCCCTCTGATTACACTGCAGAGGAATCAAATTGATGCACATATTTTGTTCTTCCTGTGTCATAATCAGAATATTATCATAAATATTACATCTGTGATAGAAATAGGTAATTATCTACCTTTCTATATTATGGTAATAAAGTATTACACGTTTCATATAAACTTTAATTAGGAATTGTACCCGAAAATCTGATCTAAACACTGACACCTTGCTGGTCAATAAGAGAAGACAACTTTATAAAGCAAGAAATCCTTTCCGGTTCAATAAAACATTTCACGATGATCCTTACTGGGCAGTTTATAGCAAATAGTCTAATTTCATCAATGGTTTCGGCAGAGTTCCAATGCTGGGGGAGGGGAAGAGTAGCTCTGATGAAGACATAACCCCCGAATGTGATGTTTGTTAGAAGAAGCCCGGATGATGGATTTGTTGTGGCTTCTCAGAGTGTTTGTTGGCAGACAGGACCCCCGAGCTGCAGCACCGCCCCTCCTCCAGCCAGAGAGGAGGTTTCCCGTTGCATCAGAGGGGGCAGCGTCACCCACACGTCACTGGGAAAGCCCAGGTTTCCCTGCTTGCCAGGGAATAGCCAATGACGTAGGCAGGGTCTGACGTACGAGGGGGCGGGTCACCCGTCAGATCATAGGGTAAGCCCTGGCTTTCCCCGCTTGCCGGGGAATAGCAAATGACGTAGGCAGGGTCCCGCCTATGTCATTGGCTATTCCCCGGCAAGCGGGGAAAGCCAGGGCTTACCCTATGATGTGACGGGTGACCCCGCCCCCTCATATGTCATGGGGGTTTTGTGTGGAGTGGAGACTGCAGCGCTGGACATCGGATCACCGAGGGACATAGAGAACAACACTGGACAGACTGGATTACATCGCTGGAATGGGTTTTTTATTTTTATTTTTTATTTATTTTTAATAAAGGACTTTCCCAACGGTGTCTGTGTGATTTTTTACAATTTTTTACACTTTCTTTGTGAAATGGTAGGGGTACAAAGTACCCGTTACCAATTGACATGGGGGGCGGAATCTGGGGGTCCCCTTTCTTAAAGGGGGCTTCCAGATTCCAATAAGCCCCCCACCCGCAGACCCCCACAACCACCGGGCAAGGGTTGTGGGGATGAGACCCTTGTCCCCATTAACATGGGGACATCCTCCCCATGTTGAGGGCATGTGGCCTGGTACGGTTCAGGAGGGGGGGCACTCTATCGTCCCCCCTCTTTTCCTGCGGCCTGCCAGGTTACGTGCTCGGATAAAGGGTCAGGTATGGATTTTTGGGGGGAACTCCACGACATTTTTTTTTTAATTTGGCGTGGAGTTCCCCTAAAATCCATACCAGACCTGAAGGGTCTAGTATGGATATTTGGGGGGAACCCCACGTCATTTAAAAAAAAATTGACGCAGGGTTCCCCTTAATATCCATACCAGACCTGAAGGGCCTGGTAACTGAATTTGGGGGGACCCCCACGCATTTTTTTATTTTTTTTTATCAATGACTTTCAATGACTGTTCTCTGTATTGCTGGGAGCCGACAATTCATTATAGCCGCAAGTGCTTTTAAATGACTTTTTTTTCCTTCAGAAATGACACTTTGTGCAGAGACAGTTCTAAGCAAGGTAAACATGCGCTACTTTACAGGCATACTATACACACACCCTAGGTACGAAATTTAAAGGAATATTTCACTTTTATTGTTTCACTTTAAGCATTATTAAAATCACTGCTCCCGAAAAAACGGCCATTTTTAAAACTTTTTTTTGCATGGTGTGGGGGGGTTAGCTCGGCAGCGGGTGTGTGTGATCCCCTGGATGGGCTCCCCACACAAAAACAGGCCCAGCAGACGGAGGTTGTGGTTTTCAAGATCAAAAAGGTGCGGTTTATTTCTCTATTTACAGTGACAAAAAAAACACAGCAAAGCAAAAAGAAACATAAACAAAATAAACCCTGGTCAGCTTGACCTCTGACTAAACATGCAGGTTTCCTAACTAACAACTGGGATCAGCCTGGTGCTGTCCTAGTCCCTAAGTCCCTGGTTTAGTAAATGTCCAAACAAATAGCCACACAGGCTTTGTCTCACCGCACAGGGGTTCACTCTCCCTAGACAGTCCACACAGGTCTGGTTCCAGGCATGAGCAAACACCTAATGAAGCTGGGAGTTTTTATAGAGGCCTTAAACGAGCTGACAAGCTTCAGCTGGTCTCATCAACTCCCTGCCTGCACGACGCCCAGCACTCTCCCTAGAGGTATGAATCATCCATGAGCCCACTAGCCTCAGCTGGGCTTCATCAACTCCCTCCCTAGTTGTATAAGTTGGCATAAAGCCTGAATCTGGGAGAAATATATCTACCCCCCTGGATGCAACCAGGTGACTTTACCTTCCTGCTGTCACATACCCCCCCCTCTTGTTTTAACCTTGGGGTTGGAACACCAGCAATCAGGCATTCATGTACTCGAGACAAAGCATCCACATTCCCCATTTGAATGCCAGGGCGATGCTTTACTGTGAAGTTGAATTCCTGTAGGGCCAGGAACCACCTATTCACTCTTCTATTTGTCTCCTTGCTTTGAGCCATCCACTTTAACGGAGCGTGATCCGTAACCATGTCAAAGTGCCTACCTAGCAGATAGTACCGAAGGGAATCTAGAGCCCACTTCACCGCTAAACACTCCTTTTCAACCGTGGCGTAATTTACCTCATGGGACTTCAACTTCCTGCTGAGGTAAATGACTGGGTGCTCTTCCCCGTTCCAGACCTGGGACAATACTGCTCCTAACCCCACATCTGACGCATCACTTTGTACGACAAAGTCTTTAGAGAAGTCGGGTGAGTACAACACTGGCTGGCTACATAAGGCTTGTTTCAAGAATTGGAATGCTGCCTCAGCCTCGGGGGTCCATTTAATCATGACCGACCCTTTCCCTTTCGTCAGGTTGGTTAGGGGCACAGCCTTAGAAGCAAAGTGGGGAATGAAGCGCCGATAATAACCCGCGATTCCCAGAAAGGCCCGTACCTGCTTCTTGCTGTTGGGACGTGGCCAACTCTGGATGGCCTCGACTTTGTTGAGTTGGGGTTTTATTACTCCCCTGCCAATGGTGTACCCAAGATATTTGGCCTCCTCCTGCCCAATGGTACACTTCTTGGGGTTAGCCATAAACCCCGCTTCCCGGATAGAGTCTAGGACTGCTTGCACTTTTGGCAGATGTGAGGCCCAATCTGTGCTATGGACAATTACGTCATCCAGGTAAGCCGCAGCATACTTCCGATGGGGCCTCAGTATCTGGTCCATTTTCCGCTGGAATGTGGCCGGCGCATTCTGTAACCCGAACGGCATTCTCTTATATTGGAACGCCCCGTCTGGGGTTACAAATGCGTTTTTCTCTTTGGCCGACTTGGCCAGGGGAATTTGCCAATACCCTTTTGTGAGGTCAAGAGTCGTCATGTATCGGGCTGTTCCCAGCCGGTCGATCAACTCATCTATACGTGGCATGGGGTAGGTGTCAAATTTTGTAACTTTGTTCAACTGACGAAAATCGTTACAAAATCGCCAGCTCCCATCCGGTTTAGGCACCAACACAATGGGACTAGACCAATCACTTTGGGACTCCTCTATCACCCCTAAGTTCAGCATTTTCTGTACTTCCTCCCGTATTGCCTCCCGTCGGGCCTCTGGGATCCGATAGGGTTTTAACTTCACCCTTTCACCGGGCGGGGTAATAATATCATGCTCTACCCCAGATGTTTGTCCCGGCAGCTCAGAGAACACCTCCTTGTTGCGAAGCACAAACTCCTTCACCTCCTGTTGTTGGGGTTGTGACAAGGTGGCTGCTATTCCAACCTCCGGAATCACGCAACCAGTTTGAGCTGGTGACCAAGTTTCTGCGACTAGGGACTCTCTATCCCTCCAGGCTTTCAACAGATTAACGTGATAGATCTGTTCGGGCTTTCGCCTTCCTGGTTGTCTGACCTTGTAATTCACTTCGCTCACTTTTTCCATTATCTCGTAGGGGCCTTGCCATTTGGCAAGGAATTTACTTTCAACCGTAGGGACAAGTACCAATATCCTATCCCCCGGGGAAAAGGTACGGGTCTTGGCTCCACGGTTGTACACTCTCTGCTGTGCCAACTGCGCTTGGGCCAAATGTTCCTTCACGATGGGCATTACCTGTGCAATTCGATCTTGCATCAGGGCGACATGCTCAATCACACTCCTGTGGGGAGAACTCTCACTTTCCCAAGTTTCCTTGGCAATATCCAACAGTCCTCTTGGGTGTCTCCCATGCACACAAATCACAGCTACCTTGCTATTCCCAGAGACCTCTGTTTTAACTAATTCAGCCTTTATCAGGGTCACAAGGCTACCTGAATCCAGTAATACCACAACATTTCTACCATTAATACACATTTTGCATAAATGTTTCTCAGTTCCCCGAATGGCAGTGCATGCGACTGTCGCACACAGCGACTGACGTCTGTCCGTCAGAAAGTCACATTGCATGGGTTCCTCCACAACCGGGCAATTTGCTGCAATATGTCCCGCTTGCCGGCAGCGGTAGCAAACAATCCATTTGGCTGCCTCTTGAGCCCCTGACTTCCCAGGCTGTTCTCGCCAAACTTTGGGTAGAGCTCCCACCCTCTCACTCTCTCCACCCTCACCCCTTGGAATCCTCTTATCCGCCCCTGGGGATGGTCTGGTCTTAGGGTGGAAAGTCCGAGAGTCTCTGGAAGAGGCCGTCAGGTTCTCTGTAGCCAAGTATTTCTCTACACGATCCACAAGACCACCGGCCGTCTCTGGGTCTCCATGGCTTACCCACTTTTGGATGGCAGTAGGAAGAGCTCTCAAAAACCGATCCATTACAACACGTTCCACAATCTCTGGTGCGGACAAAGTCTCTGGCTGTAGCCACTTCCTGCTCAGGTGAATGAGATCATACATTTGAGACCTGGGGGGTTTTCCAAGCTGGGTGACACCCAGCCTTGCCAATATTTCAGCTTTTAGCATCACATAGTCTTTTGCTTGGTCAGGCTCTAGGTCATAGTAAGCCTTCTGCGATTCACCAGTTAACAGAGGAGCCACCAGTCCAGCCCACTGCTCCTCAGGCCACTTTTCTCTTTCAGCAGTCCTTTCAAATGTGGTCAAAAATACCTCTGGATCATCCTCTCCAGTCATTTTTGTCAATAAACGACTCACCCCAAAGGACGCGGTATTAGTGGGACGGCTTTCCTCACTGGTCTGCGGACGTTGCTGCATTACTGCTTCCATTTGTTGTAGTCTCTGCTCTTGCTTCTGTAACAGGTCTATGAAGCGGGCCTCAGATTGCTGCTGGGCTTGTTGCTGAGCTTCCAGACTCTGTTGGTGAGCTTGCTGCTGGGCTGCAAGGCTCTGTTGATGAGCTTGCTGCTGGGCTGCGAAGCTCTGTTGTTGAGCTGCAAGGCTCTTTTGCAAACCTGCATTTGTCTGCTGTTGATTGGCATTTGCTAGAGCCAGCTGTTTCAGTATCTCCTCCATGCTGGCTTAAAAAAAAACTGCCTGCATTCTCCACCAACTGTGGGGGGGTTAGCTCGGCAGCGGGTGTGTGTGATCCCCTGGATGGGCTCCCCACACAAAAACAGGCCCAGCAGACGGAGGTTGTGGTTTTCAAGATCAAAAAGGTGTGGTTTATTTCTCTATTTACAGTGACAAAAAAAACACAGCAAAGCAAAAAGAAACATAAACAAAATAAACCCTGGTCAGCTTGACCTCTGACTAAACATGCAGGTTTCCTAACTAACAACTGGGATCAGCCTGGTGCTGTCCTAGTCCCTAAGTCCCTGGTTTAGTAAATGTCCAAACAAATAGCCACACAGGCTTTGTCTCACCGCACAGGGGTTCACTCTCCCTAGACAGTCCACACAGGTCTGGTTCCAGGCATGAGCAAACACCTAATGAAGCTGGGAGTTTTTATAGAGGCCTTAAACGAGCTGACAAGCTTCAGCTGGTCTCATCAACTCCCTGCCTGCACGACGCCCAGCACTCTCCCTAGAGGTATGAATCATCCATGAGCCCACTAGCCTCAGCTGGGCTTCATCAACTCCCTCCCTAGTTGTATAAGTTGGCATAAAGCCTGAATCTGGGAGAAATATATCTACCCCCCTGGATGCAACCAGGTGACTTTACCTTCCTGCTGTCACAATGGATACATGTCCCCTGGGGCAGGACCCGGGTCCCCAAACACTTTTTATGACAATAACTTGCATATACGCCTTTAAAATTAGCACTTTAGATTTTTCATGTTCAAGTCCCATAGACTTTAACGGTGTTCGGATGTTCGAACAAATTTATATTGTGTTTGCATGTTCTGATGCGAACCCAAACTGGGGGGTGTTTGGCTCATCCCTACTCCTCAATAAACACCATTCCCTATGACTCCAAGTCTCTGCTCTTTCATTGTTCTCCTCCTATCTATCACAGCTTTCCATTGGTGTGTGAAGCTTATTGCATTAGGGTGTGCACCCCAGAGCCCAAACACACATGCGTGTTTATCAGCAGAGCAGTAGACGGTGTCAGTAAAGCAGAGATTGGTGTCAGTAGGGCAGTGGACGGTGTCAGTCATTTTTGTTTTTATTATTTTTTTAATTATTTCTTACAAATTTTTTTCTCAATTATTTCTTAGAATATTATTTATTTATTTATTTTCAATTTAGGAGCCCCTTTTGGGGGCTTTGGTGAAATATTAAGGGTCTAAACAGAGAGAAAGGGACTGAGGACAGAGCTTCCCTAGTCCTTTTCTCTGCAGCGTCACAAATGGAAAGTGCTCTGTGCTGAGCCGCTTCCTGTATATTCACAAACTGAATCATCCCCTGTAGCAGCGGTGGAAAAGGAGAGGCGGGAAGCTGGCAGCACTGCAGGGTGAAGACAGGGGGCACCAGGAAGCAGGGGGAAATTGCCACTGCACAGGTTGATTAGGGTGTGCTCAGGCACACCTGGCACACCCTGTGCGCATGCCTATGCAGCTTTCCTTCAGTAAGACTTACAACTCTGTTTCCTCTTCTTCACTTCCTTCTTCTGTAGGGTTCCCCTCAAGGATATTTCCTCTGACCCCTTCTCTTCTCCATCTACACCTGCTCCCTCGGTCACTTGACAAACTCCAACGGCTTTTAATACCATCTCTATGCTAATGACACTCAAATCTATCTCTCTACTTCTCAACTCACTCCTTTAATCTCCTCTTGCAACACTAAATTACTAACTCACATATCAGCATAGATGTCATACTACTTATTAAACTAAATCTTTCTAAAGCCAGCCTCATAATAGCCCCCCTCCCCCAGTCATGCTCTCTTCCCTAACTTTTCCATAAAAATCAATAATACAACTATCAGTCCCTCCCCCCATACCAGGGTGTAATCCTAGAATCTGACCTGTCCTTTCAGCCCCAAATCCATCACTGTCAAAAGCTTGTAGACTTCCCCTGTGTAACATCTCTAAAATATGCCCCTTTTTACCAATGAAACCACCAAGTTGCTCATTCACTCCCTTGCTATCTCTCACCTTGACTATTGCAAATCCCTAAGTCTATCATGAATGCTGTTTCCAGACTCAGCTACCTTACCAATTGCTCAGTGTCCACCATTCCTCTTTACCAATCCCTCCCCTGGTTTCCCATTGCCCAACATATTTATTTCAAAATACAACAACATACAAAGCAATTTAAAACTCAGTCCTAAGCTACATCACCAATCTTGTCTCAAAATATCACCAAAACTATTCTCTTCATTCCTCCCAAGACCTCCTGCTTTCTAGCTCCTTTGTCTCCACCTCCCATGCTTACCTCCAGGACTTCTCAAACCGCATCAGCTGGTCGTGTTTTACCTATGCCATGTGCATAGGATTCCTATTGTCATACTCTTCTATTCAGTGTAAGAGCTCTATGTTATTTAATTTTAGGGCAATTTTACATTTTAACCACACGCCTGGCCTATAGCAGTATGACGGCCGAGCAGGGGATTAGTTATCCTTTTTTTGTTTGGTGTCATATTACGTCCAGCAGGATAAGCCGCTCATGTGCACCCTCCTCCCGAACAGCGATCAGTGGTGTGGTGTGTCACTCTGACACACCACATCTCTTATCTCGGTAAAGAGCCTATGATGTAGGCTCTTTACCACGTGATCAGCTGTGACCAATCACTAGGAAGTGCCAGTATTCGGCTTTCCTCAGTTCCCGCTGACAAGGCACGAGCAGAGGAGAGTAGACATGTGCACACTGAAATATTTCGTTTCGGAATTTCGTTTTCGTTTGAAAAATAAATTTATTTAGTTACTCCCGAAAATCGTTTTTATTTATTTCGTTTTTCGTTAAAAATTGCATTCGTCCGAAAATCCGAAATAATTTAGGTCGAATCTGTCATTGAAGGCTTATATGGTGTGTGTGTGTTCTAAGAAGATTCGACGGAGCAGCTAAACTATTCGACGCAGCAATCGTACATTTTCGGTCGAATGTTCCGCCTACAAGCTAGCTATAGTAGAATTCTAATGTTGTATGACTAGTAATAATTATATTTATTAATTATTATTACTAGTCATTCAACATTAGAATTTTTCTATAGCCCATGAGCGGATGCATTTAACCGGAAATGTACGATTGCAGGAAGCATCGTACAGTGAGTTTAACTGCACCGTCGAATCAACTTAGAACTTTTGACAGACACCATAAGCCACAGATTCGACGTTTGTATTTTTTTCGATGCTGTGTCGAATCTTCGTCGAATCTTCGTCGTTCATGTGGAATGGATGGTCTATCCCAACAGTCAGCTAACTACTTTCACATTCGTTTGTGCACGTGCTCCAACGTTCTGTCAGTGTCGGATAATATGGAGACCCATTTCGACGACATGGAGGACGTTCCTGGGCCTTCTATGGAGGAAGCAGCAGCAACATCCCATTCCCCATCATCCAAAAAGCGTCGCTTGGGGACACAAGCTGCAACCAGCAGGAAGCGTAACCTTATGTGGACTCACATTGAGTCCCAGGTCCTTGTAAAGGAAACGCTTCCTTACTGGATACAGCTGTGTGGCCCCCGCTCCAGGGATACCACTCAGGAGTGGAAGCGTGAGAAGTGGGAGGAGATCTCCAAAAAAGTTGAGGGGATGTATCGCCATCGGCGTGACCCGACTGCCTGTCGGAAAAAATTCAGCGACATTAAGCGGTAAGTAACATGTCTGATTATTATTTTTTTTACATTTTAACCACTTCAGCCCCGGAGGATTTGGCTGCCAAATGACCAGGCCACTTTTTGCGATTCGGCACTGCGTTCTTTTTTTCCCCACAAATAGAGATTTCTTTTGGTGGTATTTGATAATCTCTGCGTTTTTTTTTTTTGCGCTATAAACAAAAAAAGAGCGACAATTGTGAAAAAAAACACAATTTTTTTTTACTTTTTGCTATAATAAATATCCCCAAAAAATATATAAAAAAACAAATTATTTCCTCAGTTTAGGCCGATACGTATTCTTCTACATATTTTTGGTAACAAAAATTGCAATAAGCGTTTATTGATTGGTTTGCGCAAAAGTTATAGCGTCTACAAAATAGGGATAGTTTTATAGCATTTTTATTATTATTATTTTTTACTAGTAATGGCGGCGATAAGCTATTTTTTTTTTTTTCATAAATTTTTTATTGTATAGTCACATATACAGGTTACATAACAGGTACAGTAAGGTATACAAGAATTCCACGATAAGTCAAGCACAGCGATATAAAGTACATAGTTCACTCGTAGAATATACCAACAACATTGATCAAACTAATACAGGCAATGTTTGTTATTAACTCTGTTACACCAGAGAAGGGTGGTGTCTTCCGAAACCCTCCCCTCACTTTACTAGCAATATATGCTCTACTCTAAGGGTTGTGGGAGGTGATCAAGTTCCCATTTGAGGGGGATATTCAGGGCAGGTTGAAGTGGCTAGGTGGTCTTTCATCAGTGGGATCATTCCCGCCCGCGCACCCCAAACAGGGTACTTGCTGTACGCGGGCAGGGATTCTTGTCAGACCCCAAGGGGTCAGGTCGTGTCTGGGCCAATAGTACAGTAATCTCTCCCTAACAGTTCGAGGGATGGTTTCGGATCAGATGAATACCCTTGTGCAACTTTCATAGGTGAACGTAGGTACAGAATGGCGTTCAGATAGTGTCACAATGTAGGAATATGTAATCTATATATTTCTGAGATGTAGGGGAAGGGAGGGAGAGTAGGGGGGGAGGGTAGAGACGGAAGTTTCATGTTTCTGTGGCCAGAGTGGTCTCGTGATTCCCTGCACGCCCCCTCGGCGATCAGCGATTTTTATCGTGACTGCGACATTATGGCGGACACATCGGACACTTTTGATGCCATTTTGTGACCATTGTCATTTATACAACAATCAGTGCTCTAAAAATGTACTATTTTACACCATACACAGTTCAAACAAGCGCATAATTAGAAAGGTGGACTGGACATCTATATTTTATCAGCACAATCCCAATCCTTTCTTTTATATTTTATTGCACACCAAAAAAGCATACGTTTTTCTTAAAATAAATTTGGTTAATAAAAAAAATGTGCAAATCTTGTGCTACGTGAAAAAATGCGCCTAATCCAAAAATTCCATTTGCATTGTTTCATTCTACGGGTTCATTCTACATTTGTTTCATGTGTTGATGTAATTTTCAGATTACTATTGTAGTTTAATTATGGAACCTGTTTCTCTTCTCTTTTTGTTTTGCAGTTCCATAGCGCGTAAACGCAGGCAGACGGGGCGCAGAGGGAAGCAGGTGCCTCTCCTCACCCATGAGGCAGAGCTGTTAGCTGGTATAGGGGAGGATGAGATCACCCATCTCCTGGCTCATCAGGGTTGGTGTCAGCATTGCATTGTGCAGGACATTTTTTTTGTCAAGCATCCGTCATTTACCATATTGTGTTTGATTTTATTTAAAGATCGCATCCAGTCCCAGCGCCGCCGGAGGAGGAGGGCGGAGGAGCAGGAGTCCTCCACGTCATCAACGCCCAGTAAGTAGTGTAGTAGTGACACTAATACAGTGGGTCCTTTTCCATTTGTCTAGCCTTCCATTGTCGATTCCAGTGTCATTGCTTCTCGCTCAAGCAGTGACAGGTAGAGCCTCTGCAACCTTCTGTCAGGTAACGCAACCGCTTGCGTAACTTACGCAATCTGACAGAACGTCGCTGCTCTGAACTGAGGCACCTAATCAGTGGCGGTGCACCTAGCACTCGCCGCTGGAACCAGGACAGGTAAGTGCCTCTTTTTTTTTTTAGAGAGATTTTTTCTAAATGGTTGAATGCATGTCCCTGCCTTGTAGATAAACGTTAGTGACCTGACCTGTATTGCCATGCTAATGGATAATTAATTTTATCTATATACAGTATTTATTTATAGTAATTTGAAGCTTGAACATTGTAACGTTCATCATTTCTCCTTTATATTAAATAGGTGTCATCCAATCAGAGTGGGAGACTCAGGAGGAGGAGGCTGAGGCGGCAACGCCCACATGTAAGTTAGTATAATCTTGCTGGTGTCTGCTGAGTGATCATACATGTTTCAATGTTCTTGTACTAATGTGTGAGATTGTTGTACACTGCAGATTGTAATGTTCTTTTCTATATTAATCATAATCAACAGCTGCTGAGGCTGAGCAGGAGGTGGAGGAGACCTGCACTGTAGAGGCTGCTGGGGATGCGGAAGCTGGTGAACAGCCAGACGCGGCAGATCCAGGGAGTAAGTATAACTTTTTTTGTATTTTCCAGGCAAATATAGTATTTTAAATATGAAATGCTGATGGCAAACCTTGTCTAGAAATGGTTGTGATTTATTCTCCAAGGCTTCGGTTTAGCTGGAATTATTAATTATTAGTCCCCCTTTGCAGCTGATTCCAGTCTTCCCGTTAGCGTGACCTGTGCTTGTTATTTCCTCAATGTCACTTCCCTGTTCACGCCAGCTTCTTGCTGCAGTTCAGGTTCCCAGTCTGAGCCAATCACTGTTAATCATCGTGAATAACACAGCAGGCTGGAAGGGGTGTGTCAGACAAGAATCTCCAGCTATTGCCTGGCAGTCCCTGGACATGGTCAATCTCCGGCATGCCCCTAATTCATGCATTAACACTTTCCTCATGATGTCTGGTGCCTCCTCTTTGGCATCATCTAAAGCAGGGGTCTCCAAACTGCAGCCCGAGGGCCAGATGTGGCCCTTTGGTAGCTTTTATCCGGCCCTTGGGGCACTAATTCTCCCACTCACACCAACAATGGGGCATTTTTTTCTTCTATGTATACTAATGATGGGATACTATTCCTCCTACTAATAGGGGCACCACTCCTATTGACCACCAACCCTGAGGCCATATTTATTCTCACTGATGATGGGCCCATGACATTTCCTGTCCCTGTTGGCCACAATCCGGCCCCCCTAGAGTCTGAAGGAAAATAAACTGGCCCTTTTTTTGAAAAGTTTGGAGACCCCTGATATAAAGCAAAAAATTGTAAATGACCTCGTAGATCTTTGTGCAGGCAAATATCTATAAGAAGTTGAGTCTTGCATAGGTCTTGAAGGCTCAGGGAGAGACCAGACCACTGCAGTAGCAGAGGGGAGCAGATGAAGCACCGGATATCGAAGGTTCAGTAATTGTAAATTCTCTGTTATACCTCCTAGCCTAGACCAGGAGTGAGTAACCTACCTAGCCTAGAACAGAAGTGGGGCTTATTCAATCAGTGGCTATATAAAATTATCAACTTTAAAAAGTAGCCTGCTATATTTTATTAAACAACTTTTTGTTAGGTCATCCCTAATGCAATGGTTTGAATGGCTTCTCTTTGGTGAGTGTAATGTTAATAGCTGGTATAGCTGATATGTTTTTCTGCAAGTGCAACTGATCTTCCATATTTGCGACAGTCAATCAGTCTGGATGAGGTAGAGTAGTTAGTGGTCAGTGTGACGGATCTCAGATACCCCAGGTGGGAACATCTGCCAGACCTGTGTCTCCTGTCCTCCAAATGCACATGCAGCCTGCAGATTCACCATAACCAGCCCTTAACCCCTCAATCACGAGACAATCCACACAGGTGTTCAGGGTTAAACATGCAGAGCATCAACAGTTTATTAAATCCAAAACATACACTTTTACACACAGTTATGGACACTCCCCTTAGCCTTGTCATAGAGGGGGGGTAGGGGACAAGGAAGAACCAATGGGAACTGAACATTGAAACAGAGACTACAGTTAAACATAAAGGGATTATGGTAAGCAGGCAGCCCTTCAATACACATCCCCTGCGGAGAGATGTCTGCAGTCCAGACCATTGTCTATGTGCCATGAACCAACACAATTAAGCACAGCAACAAGAGGGGGGAATCGGGGGGGGGGGGGAGAAGGGATGTAGCATTACATTACATTTTCTCAATACCAGCTTTCCCCAAGTCTCTCAGTGTCTTCTGGGCCATAATCTGTGGGTAAGAGGCCAGCCCTCAGTCCCTTCCAAAACACACAGTGACAGTGGGTTCTGTCACAGTCAGCACTTAGGCATCCATTACACCTTAAGATTTTCTCAAGCCGGCCGTGCGACCAAGCGGATAAAATCTTTGGGAGATTCTCCTTTACACTGCTCGATGTGTAGAGGGGAATCCCTTTTTTACTCTGGCCGGGGAGGACACTCAGCTCCGCCCCGGTAAGAGTACAGTAAAGTACTACACCTTCCTGCACAGCTCAGCAAACCTGGGATGACGCAGCAAATTGACACAGACACCACTATCTCCTACACACAAATAGATTAGGTGCATCTCACTGAATATCAAAAATGGAAAACTGGTATGTAGAAGTGAAAACATCTCAAGATGTTACATGATTGTCTACAAGCGTTTTGAGATAATTGTCTTTATATAATGTTAGGGTGAAGAAGTCATGTGTATTGTATTATCTATCTAATGTATTTTCTTTTCTTCACAGGTGAAGTCTTCATCCTTCACCTCCACCCGGTGGACGAAGGCCTGTACCTGCCCGCGTCTGGTGATTGTCCTTCCTCCCCAGCGGTTTCTACGGCGCATGTTATCCTCCACCCTTCACTATCCCCCCACCTGGACACACCCATTACTGCCTCCTCCCCAGTGCGTCCTGGTGAGGATTCTCCAGCCGCTACAGTACACATCTCCCCTCCAGAGCCACATGTGAATGTGTATCTGCGACGCATTGTGGAGGTCCAAGAGAGACAATATGCCGAAACCAGGAGGCTATGTCACTCTTTGGCCCTCCACAATCGCCGGCAGCTCCGTCACTATGTGGCTCTGGAGAGGTACCAACGCAGCCTTAGGAGCCAACTGGAGGCTACTAGGTACCTCGGTGAACAAATGGCTGGCATAAATATGTCCCTACAGTGACTGGTCACCAGGTTGGGGGAGAATCTTTTTTCCTAATTTTTATTTTTTTATTTTTTTTTATGTTAAAAATAAAAATGTTTTTGTTCAGAACTAATTGTTTTCTTGAATCTTGCTTTCCTTGTTAGGTTCATTAATCATTATGTGATGTTTATCTAAATGAACTAGTCCATTTATTGTTACTAACTTACTAGAGGCCTTATAATTGTCTTTTCTACATTTAACCATCAGGCTGAACTTCGAAAATTTAAGAGATTTCTTTCTACACTATTTCAATGTGCAAAGGGTAATTCCATTTATCTTGTGTCCAGTCACGCCGTTCAGCTTTCCCCCCACCAGAATACTAGGGATGAGCCGAACACCCCCCGGTTCGGTTCGCACCAGAACCCGCGAACGGACCGAAAGTTCGCACGAACGTTAGAACCCTATTAAATACAATGGATGCGAATGTTCTAAATCTAAAGTGCTAATTATAATGACTAATATGCATGTTATTGTCCTAAAAAGGGGTTGGGAACCCGGGTTCTCCCCCAGGGGACATGTATCAATGGAAAACGAAGTTTTAAAAACGGCCGTTTTTCGGGAGCAGTCATTTTAATGATGCATAAAGTGAGAATAAAAAAGTCAAATATTCCTTTATATATCGTACCTGGGGGTGTCTAAAGTATGCCTGTGAAGTGGCATGTGTTTCCCGTGTTTAGAACTGTCCCTGCACAAAATGACATTTGTAAAGGAAAAAAATCCATTTAAAACTGCTTGCGGCTTTAATGTAATGTCTGGTCCCGGTAATATGGATGAAAATCTTTAAGAAAAATGGCATGGCTACCCCATCACCCCCCCCTACCCCAGCCCATTACCAGCCCCTTTGGGTCTTGTATGGATATTAAGGGGAACCCCGCACACAAAATAAAAAAGGCCCTATATACTCTGAACAAGTAGAATCTGTTTGTAATTTTGAACAGTAATATTATAGAACAGCAATGACGGGTATATACAGGTGTATACTGTGCCACTAACTCCTGCAGATGCCTGTATTTGAGAACAGCAATGACGGATATACAGGTGTATACTGTGCAGAAGGCTCAGCAAAAATGACACTGACACTGTCCCCTGCCTATCCTTCTCTGTCCCTGTACCAACACACTGTAAATGCACAAGGTTTAGCAAAGAATATCACTGACACTGTCCCTGCCTATCCTTCTCTGTCCCTGTACCAACACACTGTAAATGCACAAGGTTTAGCAAAGAATATCACTGACACTGTCCCTGCCTATCCTTCTCTCTCCCTGCACGCCAACACACTACACAAGGCCGCCGCGCTGGCGGACTTTTATAGTGTGGGGCGTGTACTAAACCCCCCTGAGCTATAATTGGGCACAGGCATCCTGCCTGTGGCCAATTATGCCTCTCCTCACTGCCGGCGCTGTGATTGGCCAAGCATGCGGGGTCACAGTGCATGCTTGGCCAATCACAGCGCCGGGATTGCACTGCGATGGCGCAGTGTATTGTGGGCCGTTCGCGTCACTCGAATTTGTCGTGAACGGCCCAAAACGTTCTATCTTCGGCGAACGATCGAACAGCCGATGTTCGAGTCAAACGTATGTTCGACTCGAACACGAACCTCATCCCTTCAGAATACACAGCAGATAGTAACAGCAGGGGTTAACCATACAGTCCTCAACAGTTCACAGGGCATAGGTTGCAGGCTTGCAATCATGAGGGCAACAGTTAACCGGACAGAGGTTCCCAGGCGAGTGCAATCACAAGGGGCAACAGTTCAAAGGGCAGTCATCATTTCCAGGGCTTGAGTAACATGGCAGCAGGGTAGATTACTCACACTGGTGACTTCGGACAATTGCAGATGGTCATGAAACAGGTGGAGGATCAGAGAGGGCCCTGGTGTCCCCAGGGTCAGAGATGGCAAATGGGAGGGGTCCTGGGCATATGGATGCAGTTGAGCAGTGACCAACTAGTCTATCTTGCATAGAGTCACGTTTCCAGCTGTATGCTTCTTTGTTCTATGTTGTGTTGGTAACAAATTCTGATCCTTGAGTTGACAGTCTCTCCATCAAGAGGAACTGTCATGCTGTTGAGGTCATCTTTAATCATTGTCTCTTATTTCCAGACCATCATACAAAAATGGTTAAATTAGCACACGTTGCTATTTGTATTTACTAAGACAGCAACACGTGAGCAGTAGCGCCATGTCAAGGCTTCAACCCTTGCTACTGTCCATTCACACAACATTCATTCATACAATCACGCACGCTCTAGTCACTCTACACAACACTCATTACAAAAAAGGGTGATGGAAGGAATAAAGGGAAAAATTTGGATTGCTTAAAACAATATAATTCTATTTAAATCTTGGGGTCACACTAAAGACAACTGCTATTGTCAAGTGGTAAGAAAAAAAAAATGCATTTTCCTCAACATTTGGATGGTTCCTCTGAGTCCCATCTATCTTCACATGGTGATAATGATTCAGGTCTCACAAGTTAAGGGTAGGGTAACCAAGCTTGGGGAGGTTAAATTTCAGGAAAGTTATTTGTTCCATCAAATGGGGTGTCAGTTGTGCACGGTGTGGATTAAGGATGTTCCCAGTAATAGAGAAAACTCTCTCACTTTGCACAGTGGTTGGAGGACAGGATAGTAGTTGCTGGGCAACCAGACAAAGACCAGGCCACAAACTTTTCTTACTATCCCAATAGGTCAAAGGGTCCTCTGAAGGAAGCAAAGGTGCTTCATATAGGTAGGCCCTGACCATTTCAGAGGCACTGCTCTCTTCTCGATTACCTGCTGCTTGACCTGCATCCACCAGATTGTCAAGTGCCTCTACCCAACATGCAGATGCTCCACTTGGTTGTTTTTGAGTGATGGTGCCAGGTCTTGGAATAGCAGACATGGCAGGTGAATCTTCCAAACTGGCCTCATCCGGCATACATCTCTGTTGCTGCAAATTACGGACCCTTTCAATCAATTTTTCTTTCCAGTAGGAGAGGCTGTTGTCTCTGAGTGCCAGTTTACCTTTGATCCTGGGATCACATAGGGAAGCCAGCATGAGTTCAGGGCTTTTGCGGACACGATCATTTAGCCGATCTTTTAAGTTGGCTTGTAGTTTTCTGATGAAAGACGCTACATCGGCATGAAGTGGGCTGCCACAAAGAGGCTCACTGTTTTCTAGGAACGATCCCATCTTATCTATGAGATAGGTAAACAAGGGTATGACCTGTCCTAGGCTGGCATTGCTCTGACTCAAGTTTTCCGTCACATTCCGAAAGGGTTTTAAGACAGAAACGAGCTGCCCAATTATACACCAGTCATCACGTCCCAGTGTGGAATCAATCCCAATGCTGTGGCGGGATGATAGATTGTGGATGGCTGTCTTTTGCTCCAAAATGCGTTCCAGCATTTCCAGGGTATAGTTCCACCGGGTGCTGACATCTTGTTTCAGTCGATGTATGGGGAGCCCTGATTGTTCTTGCTCCTCCCTCAACAGTTGACTAGCCCGTACACTGCGGTGGAAATGCCCTGCAATCTTCCTGCAAAGGTCCAAGATTTGAGCAATCTTGTTGTTTTTCTCCACTGGGATTGCACCCTTGACCACTAAATGCAGTATGTGTGCAGAACAGCGGACACCGACAAAAGATCCATCTTGGAGCGCTTTAACCATGTTTGAACCTCCGTCTGTCACTATGAACCCAACAGAAACATTGGTGACTGCCAGCTCTCCAAACCAATTGGCCAACATTGATCTAATTGCTCGCAATATGTTGGCAGAGCTGTGTTTGTCATCACGGACTTCTGTGTGGAGCAGGAAAGCTTGATAACCCTGCTGGTCTTGCGCTGCAGACCGTCCTGATGAAGTTTGAACACTTACACTAGTGCCACCACCAACAGGCACAGTGGCCTGCCACCAGTGTGCAGTCAAAGACAGGAAAGCGTGTTGACCGCTGGGAGCTGTCCACAAATCAGTGGTCAAATGAATTGTCTGACCCTCGGCTTTGGCCATTCTTTCCTTTAATACTGCAACGCACAAATGGTATAGTGCTGGAATAATCTTTCTGCTGAAAGTTGTTCGTGCAGGAACAACGTATCGTGGAGCAAGGGCATGCATGAGCTGTTTAAACGGCTCCCCTTCAATCATGCGAAAAGAGGCTCCTCCAACAGCAATGAATTGGCCAATGAGGCGGGTGATCTTGTTGGCCTGCTGTTTTGACATGCCCTTGGAACTAAAGCCAACAAAACTATCTAGGGTAGGCTGATGATGTCCTTGGGAGGATGAGGAGCCTGATTGGGTCTGCAGTGGAACTACTGCACGTGTATGGCTTGTCTTAAACAAACCCTCTCTATTGGCTGTGCTCTGAGTAAGTGGTGTGGTTGAAGAGGTACCACCAGTACATTCAGAGTCCGTTATGCTGCTTCCTGCGCTACCATCTTCTTTTTCTGCCTCTGCCCGCAGTAAAGTAGAGTGGTGGTAATTTTTAATGTGTAGGTTCATACCAGCATTGGTTAAATGTCCCAACTTTTTACCCCTACTCACTTGCTTCCCACACAATTTGCACTTTGCAAAGAACCCGCCTTCCAATGTTTGAAAGTATTTCCAAACGTTGCTGCGGCGGGATGAAGCCCCTTGACCCTGTTGATCTCTAGTATGGGCTGATATAGCTGCAGCAGGTAGCACACCAGTGGTGGAAGCTGTTGCCACTACAGTTACACTTGGTGAACTAGTGCTAATGGCAGGGGTGCTGGGGAGGTCGGTGTTATCATCACAGGATTCTTCCTCTATAATAACAGAGGGAGAAGGGGAGTTAGCAGCAGATGAAAAAAGTGAACTGCTCCCTGTCCTACTCCTCACAGAAAATCCCTCTTGCACTTTCTCTAAGTCATGCTGTAACTCTTGTGGGGTAAGACTGTATAAAACGTCTGCAGTGGTTGGGGAAAGAGGAGCATCACATTCAAAATCATTCTCTTGGGGCAATGAAGAAAACGTCTCACACTCTGTCTCTGCTGATGTCTCCCTCAATTGCTTCTTTGGGGAGCTGGGCAGTGGCACTGGCACTGGCAGTGTCATTGGTGGTGGTGATTGTATCGGCAACTCCACTTGTTTTATAGTATGTTTCTTGCCTATCCCATAAAAATAGGAAGCCATGACAACTGTAGAAGAAGGCGCTGCACTGGCAGTGGAAGCGGCAGCAGATGTTGGTGGTCTGGCAGGAGGAAAACTAATAGTAGAACTGGTGGTGGTGGAACTAGCTTTGCTGGTGGCAGTGGTGGTGACATCCACTGTTGTGGATAGCATGTTTGTGGCGGCAGAAGTGTCAGAGACACTAGTAGCAGAGACCTTGCCACTTTTTTTAGCAAGGCGTCCACCACGACCGCGACCATTACCTCTACCTGCCTTCACTTTTCTCTTAGAATGGTACATTGCTGTTGCTGTATATAGTTCAAATAGAAAATGGACTGGTGATAGTGATCACTGATCAGACAGGTAACAAGATAGGGTATATAGAACTTATATAGAATCTCAATCTATAATATAGAATCTATAATAATAAACCCCCTCCCCCTCCACAACACGGGCAGCCTCTGAGGCTATCACAATACTAGCAAGTTCACTAGTAGTTCACAACACTAACACAATAGCAGCAGATTATTATGAAAAAGTGAACTTGATCTGTAGCTTGTGCTTATGCTTAATTGCTAATAATTCAGGTTCTCTGAAAAACGGACCAGCAAGATTAACTGTCTTCTGAAATGATTCAGCGTGTGTGTCTCTCTCTGCTAGCAATCGTAAGTGAAAGTAAGTTGGCTGTACATGTGTACTTAGTTCCAGCTATTTTACTGCTCCTCCTCTTTGGTTACAATCAGCCAATAACATTCATCATCATCATTATTTTTAGTTTACTTCCCCCACCCAATTCCAGCAGCAAATTATCTTTTTTCCCTATATCGAATCTATTCTCTCTACAATGTCGAATCTATTCTCTATAATGTCGAATCTATTCTCTCTATAATGTCGAATCCTTTCTCTCTATGTCGAATCTTTTCTCTCTATAATGTCGAATCTATTCTCTATAATGTTGAATCTATTCTCTCTATAATGTCGAATCCTTTCTCTCTATGTCGAATCTTTTCTCTCTATAATGTCGAATCTATTCTCTATAATGTTGAATCTATTCTCTCTATAATGTCGAATCCTTTCTCTCTATGTCGAATCTTTTCTCTCTATAATGTCGAATCTATTCTCTATAATGTCGAATCCTTTCTCTCTATGTCGAATCTTTTCTCTCTATGTCGAATCTTTTCTCTCTATGTAGATTAATCTTGGAAGTTAAGGTTAGGCACATTCGACCACAGTTTCGATAGATACAGATTGTTATTGTTAGCGTCGTGTCGAATCTCCTATCTATATCGAACTGTTGTCGCAACGAAAACGAAAATAAAGCATTTGTTTATGTCGGATCTTTCGGTTTTCGTATTCTGTGCTTTCGTTTTCGTTTGTTAAAACGATAACGAAAATACCTGAAAATCGGACGAAAATGCATTCGGACGAAAACGAATGCACATGTCTAGAGGAGAGCTGATCAGCGGCTCTCCGGACATGGGGGTCTGCGCTGATTATCAGTGCAGCCCCCATCAGAGGTGCCCACCACAGATGCCAATCAGTGGCCATGAGATGCCAATCAGTACCCATCACAAAAGCCATTTAGTGCCCATCGGTAATGCCTGTCAGTGCCTCCTCATCAGTGCTGCCTATCAGTGTCATCATTCAGTGCCCATCAGTGCCACCTATCAGTGGCCATCATTGCTGAATATTAGTGCCCATCAGTGCCCACCAGTGCCATCTATCAGTGCCGCCTATCAGTGCCCATTAGTGCTGCATATTAGTGCCTCCTCATCAGTGCCCATCAGTGCCACCTTAGCAGTGCCACCTCATCAGTGCCCATCAGTGCAGCCTCATCAGTGCCAGTCAGTAAAGGAGAAAACAAACTTATTTACAAAATGTTATAACAGAAACAAAGAAAAACCTTTTTCTTCAAACATTTCGGTAATTTTTCATTTGTTTAGAAAAAATTAAAAAACCCAGTGGTGATCAATTACCACCAAAAAAAAAGCTCTATTTGTGGATTTTTTTTTATAAAAATGTAATATGAGTACAGTGTAGCATGACTGCTTAATTGTCATTCAAAGTGTGACAGCGCTGAAAGCTGAAAATTGATCTGGGCAGGAAGGGGTAAAAGTACTCAGTATTGAAGTATTTAATATTTTAGTGATCTGCGAGATTTGAGTTTTTGGCCATGTAGAATTTGACCCAAACTTTAAACATTCTCAGTTCACAAACCTCCTACTGCTGCAGCCTAAAGTTCTTCATTTAGTGGCAGAATCCCCCAGTGGCATTTTTGTTAATTTTTTTGCATTGTTTCATGTTACCCCATAGCAGTGCCCAGCTACCCATGGAAGGTTTTTCCAGAAGCTTGCAATTGGCCTTGAAAAGAGCCAGAAACAAACTAGAAAGCTTTGGCTTCCAAGGACTTCTATTGGGCGTGCTGCTATTTTTGGGGTTTGTAATTTTTTAAAATTGTTAGGTGAAGGTACAGCAAATCTGAATTTTGCTTAAATATATTAGTGAATACAGGAAAAACATATTTACTTAAAATGCAAAAAATTGGTATATAAATAAATAGGATATTGCATTATGTAAACCACAACATTCAGTACATGAAAAAAGAGAGCTGTAATTTCATGCAAGTGGATTTATGAGAAATAAATATTGGTTTTAGTTTGTTACAGTGCACAGTGAAAGCATGATTGAAGTTTGAATCAGTTGTTGAACTTACTGTGGATGAAGTGGTAAGTTTTATTGACTTGATATGTGCAATTAAATGTGATTAATGGTAGTAACTTGATTTTAAGTTCAAAGGAGCAAGAATACTTTGTGCAGAGAAGTATAATCTTAATTGAGCGGCCCACACTGATTGGAAAAGTGTTCTGGCCACCCTGTGATAACAAGAGCAGCTGTCTAGTCACTACATCAGTTATAATGCAAATGATAGGATTCACAAGTGTCAGTTTAATGACTGCAGTGATTGAAAATGTAATTGTTTTCAAGATTTGATGAGCATAATAGGCAAAAGACAAAATTTTGGAAAACTTAAAATACAAAGATATAAGTAAATCTAACCTGATACCATTTAATAGTTTAGCTTTATTTAGCATTACTATGTTTATATGTTTTTAAACTAATGTTCTTTATGGGTGTGTGTGTATTTCCAGATGCCTCACCATGTCATTATGATTGGGGTGAGCTCTGTCCCTGAGAAACTAGCTATAATGATTTTGCCCATCCACACAGCTGATGGTCCTTTTTTGGGTCCTGAGACCAATGGATCAGCTCCTGAATTCATTGGAAATCTCCAACAGCAAAACCTGGGTTCAATCTCCCCCAATGTGATGGCTCAGGTGTTATTCCTAAATGGATGTCATCCTGGTTACCCAGGGCTAGGGATGAGCCGAACACCCCCCTGTTTGTGCGAACTTTAGAACCCTATTAAATACAATGGACTCGAACGTTCGAAATCAAAAGTGCGTACCTAGGGGGTGTGTATAGTATGCCTGTAAAGCAGCGCTTGTTTCCCTTGCTTAGAACTGCCCCTGCACGAAGTGTCATTTCTGAAGGAAAAAAAGTCATTTAAAAGCACTCGCCGCTATAATGAATTGTCGGCTCCCGGCAATACAGAGAAAAGTCATTGATATAAAAAAAAAATGCATGGGGGTCCCCCCAAATTCAATTACTGGGCCCTTCAGGTCTGGTATGGATATTAAGGGGAACTCCACGCCAAATTAAAAAAAATTGGCATGGAGTTCCCCCTAAAAATCCATACCAGACTCTTTATCTGAGCACGCAACCTGGCAGGCCGCAGGAAAAGAGGGGGGACGAGAGAGAGCCCCCCCTCCTGAACCGTACCAGGCCACATGCCCTCAACATGGGGAGGATGCTTTGGGGGTCTGTGACGGGGACAAGGGCCTCATCCCCACAACCCTTGGCCGGTGGTTGTGGGGGTCTGCGGGCAGGGGGCTTATCGGAATCTGGAAGACCCCTTTAACAAAGGGGACCCCAGATCTCGCCCCCCCTATGTGAATTGGTAAGGGGTACATTGTACCACTACCATTTCACAAAGAAAGTGTAAAAAAAATAAAAATAAAAACACACAGACACCATTGGGAAAAGTCCTTTATTAAAAATAAAAAAATAAAAAACTCATTCCAGCGATGTAATCCAGTGTCCCGTGGTGATCTGATGTCCGGCGGAATATTTAACTTTTATTGTTTCACTTTAAGCATATTAAAATCACTGCTCCCGAAAAAACGGCCATTTTTAAAACTTTTTTTTTGCATTGATACATGTCCCCTGGGGCAGGACCCGGGTCCCCAAACACTTTTTATGACAATAACTTGTATATAAGCCTTTAAAATTAGCACTTTAGATTTCTCCCATAGACTTTTACAGGGTGTTCCACGGATTTTCGAATTTGCCGCGAACACCCCAAATTGTTCGGCGAACGTGCGAACAGGCAATGTTCGAGTCGAACATGAGTTTGACTCAAACTCGAAGCTCATCCCTACCCAGGGCACATTGTTCCATGCTGACATAAAGTGCTGCATTATAATTAGTGGGCCATGGCAGTGCTTTTTGTTTTGATGCCTTTTTTTCAACTTTTGTACTTCCTAACCATGCTCTTTTCCTGCCCGGTTATTACCCCTCCTGGTTAATGGGTGGCATTTTACAATTGACAGGAAGTATGTTGATGTCATTTCTATTCATGCACACTGTGGCTTTGATGCACTTTCAGCCTTTTCTCTCCATTTTAGAAGTGAAAAAAGTGTGGAAGCAGGGGGGTGAATTCTGAGGTGCTGGGGTTGGGATTAGTTGCAGACTCTTTAAAGGGCCTTGCCACATCCTTCCTTCCCTTACCTGCCAGTCTGAAGGCTCCTCTCGAAATGCATCTGATAACCATTTTCCTCTTTGGTGGTTTTGCTGTATCTCTCTGGCATTTTGTCATCTTAAAACAACCTCCACCATCTTTACGGCCGGGAGGTGGGAGTAGTTTCTTTAGCTTTTGTGTTAAAAGAGTGCTTCTGGGCTAACTGATTCCTTTTCTTTTCGTATTGTAGAACAAATACATCATTCCCACATAAGGAGGCATGCAGTTCTGTCTTCCCACCATGAAATCGCAAGAAGTCAAATAAATCATCCCGTTCCAGCCATTATGCTTCCCAAGCTTTCAACAAAGATGAAAAATCATTTGGGTCACTTTTCCTCATGACATTCAGCTTAAAGACAAGTGTCCTTTGCCTGTTATCAGACCCCTGGAAAAGGGGTATGCTGAGTTTGAATAGATCCGGCAATGGTAGGTAAAATTATGTGTGATACACGTTTTACAGAGGATGCTCGCTCTGTGGTTACAGAAATAGTGTAATTAAAATCCTTCATTAATAAAGCAGTAGCCAAAAGGATGCAGAAGTTTGTATCAGGCATAAAAAGATGGCAAGCAGAAAAAACAGAGCCTTCTATGGCAACCACTCGTTGATTGGTAAAAAACAAAGATCAATCATGGGAGGAGTAGGAGGAAGAAGGAGAAACCTTTGCATATGCATTTGATATTTCACTAGTGTTAGCATACATTTAAGTGGTTATAAAGGATCTTTTTTTTTCTTAAAATAACAAACATGGTTCACTTACCTGCTCTGTGCAATGGTATTGCAAAGAGTTGCCCAGAACCTCCTTTTCTGGTGTCCCAGCCCAGCTCATGCTCTCATGTCCTCCTTTTTTGCAGCTGTCCCCATAGCAAGCTGCTTGGTATGGCCGCACATAAGCTGGCCCACTTCCAAGCCAGGTTGTATGTGTAGATACACACAACGTGGCACGGTCTGCCCTATCACTCCCTCCTCACAGATTTGGACAGAATCCTGCCACTCTCAGCCAGGCTTGGAAATGCAGGTAGATGAGAGAGAAGAACTGAAGCCAGGTACAGCATAGGACTGATACAGAACTCAGGTAAGTATTTAGGGAATGGGGGGCAGTAACTGTAGAGTTTTTTTTTTTTACCTTAAAGTAGGGATGAGCTCGGTGTTCGAGTCGAACATACGTTCGACTCGAACATCGGCTGTTCGATCGTTCGACGAAGATCGAACGATTTGGGCCGTTCGCGCCTAATTCGAGTGACGCAAACGGCCCACAATGCACTACGCCATCGCAGTGTCATCCAGGCGCTGTGATTGGCCAAGCATGCACTGTGACCCCGCATGCTTGGCCAATCACAGCGCCGGCAGCGAGGAGAGCAATGATTGGCCACAGGCAGGATGCCTGTGGCCAATTATTGCTGAGGGTGTTTAGTACACGCCCCACACTATAAAAGGCCGCCAGCACGGCGGCCTAGTGTAGTGTGTTAAGGAGCAGGGAAAGAGAAGCATAGGCAGGGACAGTGACATTTTTTTTTCTTGCTTAACCTGGATTCCTTTAGTTTAGGGAAAGAGAAGGATAGGTAGGGAGAGTGTCAGTGTGTTTTACTGTGCTAATCCTTGTTTGTAGGGACAGGGAAGGACAGTGAGGGAAATTCTCCTTGTGCTATAGTGTGCTAAAGCATTGATCATCAACCATCTTTAAAAAAAATGTTTTTATAGGGACAGAAAACTATAGGTAGGGAGAGTGTCAGTGTGTTTTACTGTGCTAATCCTTGTTTGTAGGGACAGGGAAGGACAGTGAGGGAAATTCTCCTTGTGCTATAGTGTGCTAAAGCATTGATCATCAACCATCTTTAAAAAAACATTTTTTATAGGGACAGAAAACTATAGGTAGGGAGAGTGTCAGTGTGTTTTACTGTGCTAATCCTTGTTTGTAGGGACAGGGAAGGACAGTGAGGGAAATTCTCCTTGTGCTATAGTGTGCTAAAGCATTGATCATCAACCATCTTTAAAAAAACATTTTTATAGGGACAGAAAACTATAGGTAGGGAGAGTGTCAGTGTGTTTTACTGTGCTAATCCTTGTTTGTAGGGACAGGGAAGGACAGTGAGGGAAATTCTCCTTGTGCTATAGTGTGCTAAAGCATTGATCATCAACCATCTTTAAAAAAACATTTTTTATAGGGACAGAAAACTATAGGTAGGGAGAGTGTCAGTGTGTTTTACTGTGCTAATCCTTGTTTGTAGGGACAGGGAAGGACAGTGAGGGAAATTCTCATTGTGCTATAGTGTGCTAAAGCATTGATCATCAACCATCTTTAAAAAAACATTTTTTATAGGGACAGAAAACTATAGGTAGGGAGAGTGTCAGTGTGTTTTAATGTGATAATCCTTGTTTGTAGGGACAGGGAAGGACAGTGAGGGAAATTCTCCTTGTGCTATAGTGTGCTAAAGCATTGATCATCAACCATCTTTAAAAAAAAAATTTTTATAGGGACAGAAAACTATAGGTAGGGAGAGTGTCAGTGTGTTTTACTGTGCTAATCCTTGTTTGTAGGGACAGGGAAGGACAGTGAGGGAAATTCTCCTTGTGCTATAGTGTGCTAAAGCATTGATCATCAACCATCTTTAAAAAAACATTTTTTATAGGGACAGAAAACTATAGGTAGGGAGAGTGTCAGTGTGTTTTACTGTGCTAATCCTTGTTTGTAGGGACAGGGAAGGACAGTGAGGGAAATTCTCCTTGTGCTATAGTGTGCTAAAGCATTGATCATCAACCATCTTTAAAAAAACATTTTTTATAGGGACAGAAAACTATAGGTAGGGAGAGTGTCAGTGTGTTTTACTGTGCTAATCCTTGTTTGTAGGGACAGGGAAGGACAGTGAGGGAAATTCTCCTTGTGCTATAGTGTGCTAAAGCATTGATCATCAACCATCTTTAAAAAAACATTTTTTATAGGGACAGAAAACTATAGGTAGGGAGAGTGTCAGTGTGTTTTACTGTGCTAATCCTTGTTTGTAGGGACAGGGAAGGACAGTGAGGGAAATTCTCCTTGTGCTATACTGTGCTAAAGCATTGATCATCAACCATCTTTAAAAAAACATTTTTTATAGGGACAGAAAACTATAGGTAGGGAGAGTGTCAGTGTGTTTTACTGTGCTAATCCTTGTTTGTAGGGACAGGGAAGGACAGTGAGGGAAATTCTCCTTGTGCTATACTGTGCTAAAGCATTGATCATCAACCATCTTTCAAAAAAAATTTTTTATAGGGACAGAAAACTATAGGTAGGGAGAGTGTCAGTGTGTTTTACTGTGCTAATCCTTGTTTGTAGGGACAGGGAAGGACAGTGAGGGAAATTCTCCTTGTGCTATAGTGTGCTAAAGCATTGATCATCAAGCATCTTTAAAAAAAAAAATTTTATAGGGTCAGAAAACTATAGGTAGGGAGAGTGTCAGTGTGTTTTACTGTGCTAATCCTTGTTTGTAGGGACAGGGAAGGACAGTGAGGGAAATTCTCCTTGTGCTATACTGTGCTAAAGCATTGATCATCAACCATCTTTAAAAAAACATTTTTTATAGGGACAGAAAACTATAGGTAGGGAGAGTGTCAGTGTGTTTTACTGTGCTAATCCTTGTTTGTAGGGACAGGGAAGGACAGTGAGGGAAATTCTCCTTGTGCTATACTGTGCTAAAGCATTGATCATCAACCATCTTTAAAAAAACATTTTTTATAGGGACAGAAAACTATAGGTAGGGAGAGTGTCAGTGTGTTTTACTGTGCTAATCCTTGTTTGTAGGGACAGGGAAGGACAGTGAGGGAAATTCTCCTTGTGCTATAGTGTGCTAAAGCATTGATCATCAACCATCTTTAAAAAAAAAAAATTTATAGGGACAGAAAACTATAGGTAGGGAGAGTGTCAGTGTGTTTTACTGTGCTAATCCTTGTTTGTAGGGACAGGGAAGGACAGTGAGGGAAATTCTCCTTGTGCTATAGTGTGCTAAAGCATTGATCATCAACCATCTTTAAAAAAACATTTTTTATAGGGACAGAAAACTATAGGTAGGGAGAGTGTCAGTGTGTTTTACTGTGCTAATCCTTGTTTGTAGGGACAGGGAAGGACAGTGAGGGAAATTCTCCTTGTGCTATACTGTGCTAAAGCATTGATCATCAACCATCTTTAAAAAAACATTTTTTATAGGGACAGAAAACTATAGGTAGGGAGAGTGTCAGTGTGTTTTAATGTGCTAATCCTTGTTTGTAGGGACAGGGAAGGACAGTGAGGGAAATTCTCCTTGTGCTATAGTGTGCTAAAGCATTGATCATCAACCATCTTTAAAAAAAAAAAAATTATAGGGACAGAAAACTATAGGTAGGGAGAGTGTCAGTGTGTTTTACTGTGCTAATCCTTGTTTGTAGGGACAGGGAAGGACAGTGAGGGAAATTCTCCTTGTGCTATAGTGTGCTAAAGCATTGATCATCAACCATCTTTAAAAAAACATTTTTTATAGGGACAGAAAACTATAGGTAGGGAGAGTGTCAGTGTGTTTTACTGTGCTAATCCTTGTTTGTAGGGACAGGGAAGGACAGTGAGGGAAATTCTCCTTGTGCTATAGTGTGCTAAAGCATTGATCATCAACCATCTTTAAAAAAACATTTTTTATAGGGACAGAAAACTATAGGTAGGGAGAGTGTCAGTGTGTTTTACTGTGCTAATCCTTGTTTGTAGGGACAGGGAAGGACAGTGAGGGAAATTCTCCTTGTGCTATAGTGTGCTAAAGCATTGATCATCAACCATCTTTAAAAAAAAAATTTTTATAGGGACAGAAAACTATAGGTAGGGAGAGTGTCAGTGTGTTTTACTGTGCTAATCCTTGTTTGTAGGGACAGGGAAGGACAGTGAGGGAAATTCTCCTTGTGCTATAGTGTGCTAAAGCATTGATCATCAACCATCTTTAAAAAAACATTTTTTATAGGGACAGAAAACTATAGGTAGGGAGAGTGTCAGTATGTTTTACTGTGCTAATCCTTGTTTGTAGGGACAGGGAAGGACAGTGAGGGAAATTCTCCTTGTGCTATACTGTGCTAAAGCATTGATCATCAACCATCTTTAAAAAAACATTTTTTATAGGGACAGAAAACTATAGGTAGGGAGAGTGTCAGTGTGTTTTACTGTGCTAATCCTTGTTTGTAGGGACAGGGAAGGACAGTGAGGGAAATTCTCCTTGTGCTATAGTGTGCTAAAGCATTGATCATCAACCATCTTTAAAAAAACATTTTTTATAGGGACAGAAAACTATAGGTAGGGAGAGTGTCAGTGTGTTTTACTGTGCTAATCCTTGTTTGTAGGGACAGGGAAGGACAGTGAGGGAAATTCTCCTTGTGCTATAGTGTGCTAAAGCATTGATCATCAACCATCTTTAAAAAAACATTTTTTATAGGGACAGAAAACTATAGGTAGGGAGAGTGTCAGTGTGTTTTACTGTGCTAATCCTTGTTTGTAGGGACAGGGAAGGACAGTGAGGGAAATTCTCCTTGTGCTATACTGTGCTAAAGCATTGATCATCAACCATCTTTAAAAAAACATTTTTTATAGGGACAGAAAACTATAGGTAGGGAGAGTGTCAGTGTGTTTTACTGTGCTAATCCTTGTTTGTAGGGACAGGGAAGGACAGTGAGGGAAATTCTCTGTGTGCTATACTGTGCTAAAGCATTGATCATCAAGCATCTTTAAAAAAACATTTTTTATAGGGACAGAAAACTATAGGTAGGGAGAGTGTCAGTGTGTTTTACTGTGCTAATCCTTGTTTGTAGGGACAGGGAAGGACAGTGAGGGAAATTCTCCTTGTGCTATAGTGTGCTAAAGCATTGATCATCAACCATCTTTAAAAAAACATTTTTTATAGGGACAGAAAACTATAGGTAGGGAGAGTGTCAGTGTGTTTTACTGTGCTAATCCTTGTTTGTTAGGACAGGGAAGGACAGTGAGGGAAATTCTCCTTGTGCTATAGTGTGCTAAAGCATTGATCATCAACCATCTTTAAAAAAACATTTTTTATAGGGACAGAAAACTATAGGTAGGGAGAGTGTCAGCGTGTTTTACTGTGCTAATCCTTGTTTGTAGGGACAGGGAAGGACAGTGAGGGAAATTCTCCTTGTGCTACAGTGTGCTAAAGCATTGATCATCAACCATTTTTAAAAAAAAATAATTATAGGGACAGAAAACTATAGGTAGGGAGAGTGTCAGTGTGTTTTACTGTGCTAATCCTTGTTTGTAGGGACAGGGAAGGACAGTGAGGGAAATTCTCCTTGTGCTATAGTGTGCTAAAGCATTGATCATCAACCATCTTTAAAAAAACATTTTTTATAGGGACAGAAAACTATAGGTAGGGAGAGTGTCAGTGTGTTTTACTGTGCTAATCCTTGTTTGTAGGGACAGGGAAGGACAGTGAGGGAAATTCTCCTTGTGCTATACTGTGCTAAAGCATTGATCATCAACCATCTTTAAAAAAACATTTTTTATAGGGACAGAAAACTATAGGTAGGGAGAGTGTCAGTGTGTTTTAATGTGCTAATCCTTGTTTGTAGGGACAGGGAAGGACAGTGAGGGAAATTCTCCTTGTGCTATAGTGTGCTAAAGCATTGATCATCAACCATCTTTAAAAAAAATTTTTTTATAGGGACAGAAAACTATAGGTAGGGAGAGTGTCAGTGTGTTTTACTGTGCTAATCCTTGTTTGTAGGGACAGGGAAGGACAGTGAGGGAAATTCTCCTTGTGCTATAGTGTGCTAAAGCATTGATCATCAACCATCTTTAAAAAAACATTTTTTATAGGGACAGAAAACTATAGGTAGGGAGAGTGTCAGTGTGTTTTACTGTGCTAATCCTTGTTTGTAGGGACAGGGAAGGACAGTGAGGGAAATTCTCCTTGTGCTATAGTGTGCTAAAGCATTGATCATCAACCATCTTTAAAAAAAAAATTTTTATAGGACAGAAAACTATAGGTAGGGAGAGTGTCAGTGTGTTTTACTGTGCTAATCCTTGTTTGTAGGGACAGGGAAGGACAGTGAGGGAAATTCTCCTTGTGCTATAGTGTGCTAAAGCATTGATCATCAACCATCTTTAAAAAAACATTTTTTATAGGGACAGAAAACTATAGGTAGGGAGAGTGTCAGTGTGTTTTACTGTGCTAATCCTTGTTTGTAGGGACAGGGAAGGACAGTGAGGGAAATTCTCCTTGTGCTATACTGTGCTAAAGCATTGATCATCAACCATCTTTAAAAAAACATTTTTTATAGGGACAGAAAACTATAGGTAGGGAGAGTGTCAGTGTGTTTTACTGTGCTAATCCTTGTTTGTAGGGACAGGGAAGGACAGTGAGGGAAATTCTCCTTGTGCTATAGTGTGCTAAAGCATTGATCATCAACCATCTTTAAAAAAAAAAAAATTATAGGGACAGAAAACTATAGGTAGGGAGAGTGTCAGTGTGTTTTACTGTGCTAATCCTTGTTTGTAGGGACAGGGAAGGACAGTGAGGGAAATTCTCCTTGTGCTATACTGTGCTAAAACATTGATCATCAACCATCTTTAAAAAAACATTTTTTATAGGGACAGAAAACTATAGGTAGGGAGAGTGTCAGTGTGTTTTACTGTGCTAATCCTTGTTTGTAGGGACAGGGAATGACAGTGAGGGAAATTCTCCTTGTGCTATAGTGTGCTAAAGCATTGATCATCAACCATCTTTAAAAAAAAAAAAATTATAGGGACAGAAAACTATAGGTAGGGAGAGTGTCAGTGTGTTTTACTGTGCTAATCCTTGTTTGTAGGGACAGGGAAGGACAGTGAGGGAAATTCTCCTTGTGCTATAGTGTGCTAAAGCATTGATCATCAACCATCTTTAAAAAAACATTTTTTATAGGGACAGAAAACTATAGGTAGGGAGAGTGTCAGTGTGTTTTACTGTGCTAATCCTTGTTTGTAGGGACAGGGAAGGACAGTGAGGGAAATTCTCCTTGTGCTATACTGTGCTAAAGCATTGATCATCAACCATCTTTAAAAAAACATTTTTTATAGGGACAGAAAACTATAGGTAGGGAGAGTGTCAGTGTGTTTTACTGTGCTAATCCTTGTTTGTAGGGACAGGGAAGGACAGTGAGGGAAATTCTCCTTGTGCTATACTGTGCTAAAGCATTGATCATCAACCATCTTTAAAAAAACATTTTTTATAGGGACAGAAAACTATAGGTAGGGAGAGTGTCAGTGTGTTTTACTGTGCTAATCCTTGTTTGTAGGGACAGGGAAGGACAGTGAGGGAAATTCTCCTTGTGCTATAGTGTGCTAAAGCATTGATCATCAAGCATCTTTAAAAAAAAAAATTTTATAGGGACAGAAAACTATAGGTAGGGAGAGTGTCAGTGTGTTTTACTGTGCTAATCCTTGTTTGTAGGGACAGGGAAGGACAGTGAGGGAAATTCTCCTTGTGCTATACTGTGCTAAAGCATTGATCATCAACCATCTTTAAAAAAACATTTTTTATAGGGACAGAAAACTATAGGTAGGGAGAGTGTCAGTGTGTTTTACTGTGCTAATCCTTGTTTGTAGGGACAGGGAAGGACAGTGAGGGAAATTCTCCTTGTGCTATAGTGTGCTAAAGCATTGATCATCAACCATCTTTAAAAAAAAAAAATATATAGGGACAGAAAACTATAGGTAGGGAGAGTGTCAGTGTGTTTTACTGTGCTAATCCTTTTTTGTAGGGACAGGGAAGGACAGTGAGGGAAATTCTCCTTGTGCTATAGTGTGCTAAAGCATTGATCATCAACCATCTTTAAAAAAACATTTTTTATAGGGACAGAAAACTATAGGTAGGGAGAGTGTCAGTATGTTTTACTGTGCTAATCCTTGTTTGTAGGGACAGGGAAGGACAGTGAGGGAAATTCTCCTTGTGCTATACTGTGCTAAAGCATTGATCATCAACCATCTTTAAAAAAACATTTTTTATAGGGACAGAAAACTATAGGTAGGGAGAGTGTCAGGGTGTTTTACTGTGCTAATCCTTGTTTGTAGGGACAGGGAAGGACAGTGAGGGAAATTCTCCTTGTGCTATAGTGTGCTAAAGCATTGATCATCAACCATCTTTAAAAAAACATTTTTTATAGGGACAGAAAACTATAGGTAGGGAGAGTGTCAGTGTGTTTTACTGTGCTAATCCTTGTTTGTAGGGACAGGGAAGGACAGTGAGGGAAATTCTCCTTGTGCTATAGTGTGCTAAAGCATTGATCATCAACCATCTTTAAAAAAACATTTTTTATAGGGACAGAAAACTATAGGTAGGGAGAGTGTCAGTGTGTTTTACTGTGCTAATCCTTGTTTGTAGGGACAGGGAAGGACAGTGAGGGAAATTCTCCTTGTGCTATACTGTGCTAAAGCATTGATCATCAACCATCTTTAAAAAAACATTTTTTATAGGGACAGAAAACTATAGGTAGGGAGAGTGTCAGTGTGTTTTACTGTGCTAATCCTTGTTTGTAGGGACAGGGAAGGACAGTGAGGGAAATTCTCCGTGTGCTATACTGTGCTAAAGCATTGATCATCAAGCATCTTTAAAAAAACATTTTTTATAGGGACAGAAAACTATAGGTAGGGAGAGTGTCAGTGTGTTTTACTGTGCTAATCCTTGTTTGTAGGGACAGGGAAGGACAGTGAGGGAAATTCTCCTTGTGCTATAGTGTGCTAAAGCATTGATCATCAACCATCTTTAAAAAAACATTTTTTATAGGGACAGAAAACTATAGGTAGGGAGAGTGTCAGTGTGTTTTACTGTGCTAATCCTTGTTTGTTAGGACAGGGAAGGACAGTGAGGGAAATTCTCCTTGTGCTATAGTGTGCTAAAGCATTGATCATCAACCATCTTTAAAAAAACATTTTTTATAGGGACAGAAAACTATAGGTAGGGAGAGTGTCAGCGTGTTTTACTGTGCTAATCCTTGTTTGTAGGGACAGGGAAGGACAGTGAGGGAAATTCTCCTTGTGCTACAGTGTGCTAAAGCATTGATCATCAACCATTTTTAAAAAAAAATAATTATAGGGACAGAAAACTATAGGTAGGGAGAGTGTCAGTGTGTTTTACTGTGCTAATCCTTGTTTGTAGAGACAGGGAAGGACAGTGAGGGAAATTCTCCTTGTGCTATAGTGTGCTAAAGCATTGATCATCAACCATCTTTAAAAAAACATTTTTTATAGGGACAGAAAACTATAGGTAGGGAGAGTGTCAGTGTGTTTTACTGTGCTAATCCTTGTTTGTAGGGACAGGGAAGGACAGTGAGGGAAATTCTCCTTGTGCTATAGTGTGCTAAAGCATTGATCATCAACCATCTTTAAAAAAAATTTTTTTATAGGACAGAAAACTATAGGTAGGGAGAGTGTCAGTGTGTTTTACTGTGCTAATCCTTGTTTGTAGGGACAGGGAAGGACAGTGAGGGAAATTCTCCTTGTGCTATAGTGTGCTAAAGCATTGATCATCAACCATCTTTAAAAAAACATTTTTTATAGGGACAGAAAACTATAGGTAGGGAGAGTGTCAGTGTGTTTTACTGTGCTAATCCTTGTTTGTAGGGACAGGGAAGGACAGTGAGGGAAATTCTCCTTGTGCTATACTGTGCTAAAGCATTGATCATCAACCATCTTTAAAAAAACATTTTTTATAGGGACAGAAAACTATAGGTAGGGAGAGTGTCAGTGTGTTTTACTGTGCTAATCCTTGTTTGTAGGGACAGGGAAGGACAGTGAGGGAAATTCTCCTTGTGCTATAGTGTGCTAAAGCATTGATCATCAACCATCTTTAAAAAAAAAAAAATTATAGGGACAGAAAACTATAGGTAGGGAGAGTGTCAGTGTGTTTTACTGTGCTAATCCTTGTTTGTAGGGACAGGGAAGGACAGTGAGGGAAATTCTCCTTGTGCTATAGTGTGCTAAAGCATTGATCATCAACCATCTTTAAAAAAACATTTTTTCTAGGGACAGAAAACTATAGGTAGGGAGAGTGTCAGTGTGTTTTACTGTGCTAATCCTTGTTTGTAGGGACAGGGAAGGACAGTGAGGGAAATTCTCCTTGTGCTATATTGTGCTAAAGCATTGATCATCAACCATCTTTTAAAAAAAAAAATTATAGGGACAGAAAACTATAGGTAGGGAGAGTGTCAGTGTGTTTTACTGTGCTAATCCTTGTTTGTAGGGACAGGGAAGGACAGTGAGGGAAATTCTCCTTGTGCTATAGTGTGCTAAAGCATTGATCATCAACCATCTTTAAAAAAACATTTTTTATAGGGACAGAAAACTATAGGTAGGGAGAGTGTCAGTGTGTTTTACTGTGCTAATCCTTGTTTGTAGGGACAGGGAAGGACAGTGAGGGAAATTCTCCTTGTGCTATACTGTGCTAAAGCATTGATCATCAACCATCTTTAAAAAAACATTTTTTATAGGGACAGAAAACTATAGGTAGGGAGAGTGTCAGTGTGTTTTACTGTGCTAATCCTTGTTTGTAGGGACAGGGAAGGACAGTGAGGGAAATTCTCCTTGTGCTATACTGTGCTAAAGCATTCCTCATCAACCATCTTTGAAATCCTTGTTTTTTGGACAGTCAGGGAAATTGTCGTTGTGCTATTCTGTGCGAAAGCAATCATCCTCAACCATATTTAGAAATCCTTAAGTAAAGGGACAGAGAAGGACACCTGAAGGTAGCCCTTATTGCTTTTTTCCCATCTCCCTGCAGGCCATCCATTAGAATGTCTGGAAGGCAAACAAGGAGAGGCAGACAGTCAGGAGGCAATAAAAGAGGGCAAGCAGGCTCTGTGTCTGGGGGCAACAGTGCTGGTCGTGTACGCGGTGCATTGTCATCAGCACATGGCCATGGGACACGCTTGTCCTTCTTTTCGGCAGCTGGACATGTTGAGCCACATCATGCCGAAGACTTGGTAGAGTGGATGACCAAGCCCTCCTCCTCCTCCTCATCCTCTCTCACCCAGGCTCAGGGTACTGGCAAAGCAGCTGCCAAAGCGTCCTCTTCCCTGGTATCAATGTCAGACTCATCATCAGTCACTCCTTCCCTAGACCCACCATGTCCTCCTCCTGAGGAGTCCCCCGAACTGTTTGAGCACAGTGTTGGGTACATGCTCCAGGAGGATGCCCAGCGTTTCGAAGGGTCTGATGATGAAACCCAGCTACAGGAAGGCAGTAGCGTGAGAGCAGACAGAGGGGATGCTCAAGAAGGACACCAATCTGGCAGTCATGTTCCAGCAGCTGCAGCATACTGCCAGATTGGCTCCAGTGATGAGGAGGGAGGGGATGATGAGGTCACTGACTCCACGTGGGTGCCTAATAGGAGAGAGGAGGAGGAGGAGGATGAGGAGGAGGCACATCTCCAATGAGGCAGGATGCCCTTTGGTGGCCAGCGTAAGGGCAGTACACCGATGGAATCACACCGCAGAGCTCCGCCTGTGCAGGGCGCTGCCTCTGCCCGTCATTCAAAAAGTTCTTTGGTGTGGGCCTTTTTTGAGGCTAGTGCATCAGATCGCACAGCTGCTGTTTGCAACATATGTCTCAAGCGTATATCGCGTGGCCAAAACATCAGCCGCTTGGGTACCACATGCCTGACCAGACATATGTTGACCTGCCATGCAGCTCGTTGGCAAGCCTACCTCAAAGACCCACACCAAAGACCAAAGCGGACCTCTCCTTGCACCGCATCAGCTGGGATCTCCAACCCCACTATAACTTCAGTCCTCTCTGAAACATGCACTGAGAGGAATGAAGGTGTAGAATTAGGTGTGTCACAGCCAAGTACTTGCGGCCACTCTGCTAGCAGTACACCGACGTCCGATTCTAGCAGGCAAATTTCCCTGCCCCAGCTGCTGGGCCGTCGAAAGAAGTTCACTCCCAGCCATCCACATGCCCAGCGGTTGAATGCTAGCTTGGCTAAATTGCTAGCGCTTCAACTGCTGCCTTTTCAGTTGGTAGACTCGGCCCCCTTCCGTGAGTTTGTGCAATGTGCGGTTCCTCAGTGGCAGGTTCCCAAACGCCACTTTTTCTCACGGAAGGCTATTCCGGCTCTCTACCGGCATGTGGAAGGCAATGTCTTGGCCTCGCTGGACAGGGCGGTCAGCGGTAAGGTGCATATTACCGCTGACTCATGGTCCAGCAGGCATGGACAGGGACGTTACCTTTCTTTCACGGCCCATTGGGTCACTCTTTTGGCAGCTGGGAAGGATGCAGGACAAGGTGCAGTAGTGTTGGAGGTTGTTCCACCGCCACGCCTCCAAAATGCTACTACTGGTTGTGACACACCTCTCTCCTCCACCCCCTCCTCTTCTTCTTCCTCCATGGCCTCTTCCTGTGCTTTGTCCTCTGAACCAGCGGTGCTCCGTAGCCGTTCAAGGGGCTACGCAAGTACGCAGGCAAAAAGATGCCATGCCGTGCTTGCGCTGGTGTGTTTGGGGGACAGAAGCCACACTGGGGCAGAGGTCCTGTCTGCTCTGCAGGGCCAGGCCGAGAGGTGGTTGACGCCACGCCAGCTTAAGCCAGGAATGGTGGTTTGCGACAATGGCACCAACCTCCTCTCCGCCCTCCGACAGGGACAACTGACCCATGTGCCCTGTGTGGCTCACGTCCTTAACCTGGTGGTGCAGCGGTTCTTGGGCAGGTACCCGGGCTTACAGGATGTCCTGAGGCAGGCCAGGAAAGTCTGTGTGCATTTCCGCAGATCTTATAATGCCAGTGCTCGCCTGGCTGAGCTGCAAAAGGAGTTGAACCTGCCCAAGAACCGCCTTATATGTGACATGCCCACCAGGTGGAACTCAACGTTGGCCATGCTGCAGCGGCTGCACACGCAGCAGAGGGCCATCAATGAGTACCTGTGCGACTACGGCACCAGGACAGGGTCAGAGGAGCTTGGTTTTTTTTCTCCACGCCAGTGGGGCATGATCAGGGATGCATGCACTGTCCTGGCACCATTTGAGGAGGCCACGAGGATGGTGAGCAGTGACAGTGCATGCATCAGTGACACTGTACCTCTTGTCCACCTGTTGGAGCACACGCTGCGTGGAATAATGGACAGGGCACTTGAGGCAGAACAGAGGCAGGAAGAGGAGGACTTCCTTGCCTCTCAAGGCCCCCTTTACCCAGACAGTGTTCCTTCTGTCCCACCCATCGCACAGGAAGAGGAGGAGGAGGAGGAGGAGGAGGATTGTGTCAGCATGGAGGTGGAGGCTGGCACTCAGCATCATCAGCAGCAGTCTTTTAGGGATGATTTACAGTCCCAAGAAACCAGTGGACTTGTACGTGGCTGGGAGGAGGTGGCTGCGGATCATATCGTCCTTAGTGACCCAGAGGACTCCGGACCGAATGCCTCAGCTAACCTACGCTGCATGGCCTCCCTGATCCTGCAAAGTCTGCGGAAGGATCCTCGTATTCTTCGGATCAAGGAGAGGGACCATTACTGGCTGGCCACTCTCCTTGATCCACGGTACAAGGGTAAGGTTGCGGACCTTATGTTACCGTCGCAGAGGGAGCAGAGGATGAGACAACTCCGGGAGGCCTTGCAGAAAGGTCTGTGCAACGCGTTCCCAGAGACTGGGAGGTTACAAACTCCTGGTCCTGGATAACGAGTTGCTGAGGCTTCGGCCAGTCAAAGAAGGAGCGGTGGGGAAGGTGGCCGTCTGACCGATGCGTTCAGACAATTCTTTAGTCCGCAGCCCCAAAGTATGATCGGTTCCAGCAACCATCGCCAGCGTCTGATAAACATGGTGCAGGAATATCTAGGGGCAAGGTCAGACTTGGACACCTTCCCCACCGAAAATCCTCTGGCTTACTGGGTCTTGAGGATGGATCACTGGCCAGAGCTTGCACAGTATGCAATTGAGCTACTGGCCTGTCCTGCATCCAGCGTACATTCAGTGCTGCTGGAGGATTTGTCACAGGGTGCGCCTGTCCACCGACTCGGTTGATCGACTGACTTTCATCAAGATGAACCAGTCTTGGATCACCACCAGCTACCACACACCTGATGCTGATATAACAGACTAATTGATTTTAACATGTCACATCCCTTCAAGACTGATGCTGATGCTGAGTGCCTGTGCTGTTATGTTGACTGGCTATCCTCCTCCTCCGAGCCCTCAATGATACGATTGATGATGATAGCTTGGAAGATCATTTTTGTTTATGGGTGCCGCCACCAGTGCCTAAGGCCCAATTTTTCAGCCCCTGTTTAACAGGGGCGTGTAATTACAATTTTTGAAGCAATACTTTGCAACAGGGCTCATTGCTGTGCTCCAGGTACAGTATCTGTGAGGGGTTGGAGTGTTGTGCCACCAGTGCCTAAGGCCCAATTTTTCAGCCCCTGTTTAACAGGGGCGTGTCATTACAATTTTTGAAGCAATACTTTGCAACAGGGCTCATTGCTGTGCTCCAAGTACAGTATCTGTGAGGGGTTGCAGTGTTGTGCCACCAGTGCCTAAGGCCCAATTTTTCAGCCCCTGTTCAACAGGGGCATGTAATTACAATTCTTGATCTAATAATTCACAGCAGGGCCCATTGCTGCACCCACCAAGAGTAACTCTGAGGGCTTACAGTGTTGTGGCAACGCCACCACCACCACCACCATGAAAGGCCCAATTTTTCAGCCCCTGTTCAAAAGGGGCATGTAATTACAATTCTTGATCTAATAATTCACAGCAGGGCCCATTCCTGCACCCACCAAGAGTAACTCTGAGGGCTTACAGTGTTGTGGCAACACCACCACCACCACGAAAGGCCCAATTTTTCAGCCCCTGTTCAACAGGGGCATGCAATTACAATTCTTGATCTAATAATTCACAGCAGGGCCCATTGCTGCACCCACCAAGAGTAACTGTCAGGGCTTACAGTGTTGTGGCACCAGCACCACCATCAAAGGCCCAATTTTTACTACCACTGTTCAACAATTATATGTAATTACAATTCCTGATATAATAGTTGACAGCAGGGCGTTCCAGCACCAACCAAGAGTAACTGTGAGTGCTTACAGTGTTGTGCCAACACCAACAACTAAGGGGCCTATTTCTGCAGAGTATATACGGCAGGTCCCTACTTTCAAACATCCAACTTACAAACGACTCCTACTTGCAAACGCAAGAAGACAACAGGAAGTGAGAGGAAATCTACCCCTAGGAAGGAAAATTCCTGTAAGAATTAATATGGGAGAAAGGTGTCTCCTCTGTACTGATGCTTTATCACCAATCCTTGTTTCAAGAAAAACACCACATTTCAAAAACAGTTGTCATTGGGACGGAAAGTGAGGTGAAATGTTCTGAACAGGGGCACAGACAGCAAAACAAATGTTACAGGGGTGATAACCCTTACCTATGTTTTCCAAAAAGTTTAAAAATAGATTTTTGGGCTGGAGCTACACTTAAACAATGTACCTGTTCAAAATTACAAACAGATTCTACATAAGAACAAACCTACAGTCCCTGTCTTGTATGCACCGCCTGTATACGGCTGTTCAGAGTATATAGGGCCTTTTTTATTTTGTGTGCGGTGTTCCCCTTAATATCCATACAAGACCCAAAGGGGCTGGTAATGGGCTGGGGTGGGGGGGGGGGGGGTCATGGGGTAGCTATGCCATTTTTCTTAAAGATTTTCATCCATATTACCGGGACCAGACATTACATTAAAGCCGCAAGCAGTTTTAAATGTTTTTTTTTTCCTTTAGAAGTGTCATTTTGTGCAGGGACAGTTCTAAACACGGGAAACACGTGGCACTTCACAGGCATACTTTAGACACCCCCCAGGTACGATATTTAAAGGAATATTTGATTTTTTTTTTCACTTTATGCATCATTAAAATGACTGCTCCCGAAAAACGACCGTTTTTAAAACTTCTTTTTGCATTGATACATGTCCCCTGGTGCAGAACCCGGGTTCCCAAACCCTTTTTAGGACAATAACATGCATAATAGTTGTTATAATTAGCACTTTAGAATTCGAACGTTCGCATCCATTGTATTTAATAGGGTTCTAATGTTCGTACGAACGTTCGGTCCGTTCGCGGGTTCTGGTGCGAACCGAACCCGGGGGTGTTCGGCTCATCACTACCTTAAAGTGTTTGTAAACCTGGAAAACCAAGTACAAACAGAACATTAAATCCAATAAAGAGCATAAGCACAAATCCACTTGAGTCAAACATGACTGGCTTCTTAATTTGACTGCTAATGCAGATACTGCTGGCCAGGAATCCTAATCCAGCAATCAGCTTTCCTGCACATATTCAAACAGAAAAGCCTTATTTTGAGTCCACTCAAGGTTCTTATTTTTAACTGATGCCATTAAGAAAGGGTTCCTTTGACCCCGAAAATGTGTTGGCTGTCTTTTAACACAACATCAATAAATTAATTTGGACTCTTATTTTTTGGTCTTGTGCTCCTTCCATATACACTAATTTGTCAAAAGTATTGGGACATCTGCCTTTACATGCACATGAACTTTAATGGCATTCCAGTCTTAGTCCGTAGGGTTCAATATCGACTTGGCCCATCCTTTGCAGCTTTAACAGGTATACCCCAGTTGAAGCCTTTGTAGATGAAACGCGGTTGGTTGGATGTGTCCTTTCCATACCATTGCGCCTTTTTGAATGTTATGCTTTGGTGATCACAGAGGAGATTTTTTACTTGATGCAATACATCTTGGAATCTATGTAAAGCCTTTTTATTCCAAAAAAAAAATGTAACCATACAGTTTTTCACTATGTGGAGGCTTTCTGTTGTTTTTTATGGATGCTGTTAACTAGGGATGAGCTTCGTGTTCGAGTCGAACATACGTTCGACTCGAACATCGGCTGTTCGATCGTTCGACGAAGATCGAACGATTTGGGCCGTTCGCGCCAAATTCGAGTGACGCGAACGGCCCACAATGCACTACGCCATCGCAGTGTCATCCAGGCGCTGTGATTGGCCAAGCATGCACTGTGACCCCGCATGCTTGGCCAATCACAGCGCCGGCAGCGAGGAGAGCAATGATTGGCCACAGGCAGGATGCCTGTGGCCAATTATTGCTGAGGGTGTTTAGTACACGCCCCACACTATAAAAGGCCGCCAGCACGGCGGCCTAGTGTAGTGTGTTCCGGAGCAGGGATAGAGCAGCATAGGCAGGGACAGTGACTGTTATTTCTTTCTTGCTTAACCTGGATTCCTTTAGTTTAGGGAAAGAGAAGGATAGGTAGGGAGAGTGTCAGTGTGTTTTGTGCTTGTGCTATAGTGTGCTTAAAAAAAACATTTATTCTAGGGACAGAAAACTGTAGGTAGGGACAGTGTCAGTTTCTTTCACTCTGCAAGTCCTTGTTTCCAGGGACCTGGAAGGACAGTGAGTGAATTGTCCTTGTGCTATATTGTGCTTAAAAAAACATTTATTCTAGGGACAGAAAACTGTAGGTAGGGAGAGTGTTTTTTTTCTTTCACTCTGCAAGTCCTTGTTTCCAGGGACCTGGAAGGACAGTGAGTGAATTGTCCTTGTGCTATATTGTGCTTAAAAAAAACATTTTTTCTAGGGACAGAAAACTGTAGGTAGGGAGAGTGTTTTTTTTCTTTCACTCTGCAAGTCCTTGTTTCCAGGGACCTGGAAGGACAGTGAGTGAATTGTCCTTGTGCTATATTGTGCTTAAAAAAAAACATTTTTTCTAGGGACAGAAAACTGTAGGTAGGGAGAGTGTTTTTTTTCTTTCACTCTGCAAGTCCTTGTTTCCAGGGACCTCTAAGGACAGTGAGTGAATTGTCCTTGTGCTATATTGTGCTTAAAAAAAACATTTATTCTAGGGACAGAAAACTGTAGGTAGGGAGAGTGTCAGTTTATTTCACTCTGCAAGTCCTTGTTTCCAGGGACCTGGAAGGACAGTGAGTGAATTGTCCTTGTGCTATATTGTGATTAAAAAAAACATTTTTTCTAGGGACAGAAAACTGTAGGTAGGGAGAGTGTTTTTTTTCTTTCACTCTGCAAGTCCTTGTTTCCAGGGACCTGTAAGGACAGTGAGTGAATTGTCCTTGTGCTATATTGTGCTTAAAAAAAACATTTATTCTAGGGACAGAAAACTGTAGGTAGGGAGAGTGTCAGTTTATTTCACTCTGCAAGTCCTTGTTTCCAGGGACCTGTAAGGACAGTGAGTGAATTGTCCTTGTGCTATATTGTGATTAAAAAAAACATTTTTTCTAGGGACAGAAAACTGTAGGTAGGGAGAGTGTTTTTTTTCTTTCACTCTGCAAGTCCTTGTTTCCAGGGACCTGTAAGGACAGTGAGTGAATTGTCCTTGTGCTATATTGTGCTTAAAAAAAACATTTATTCTAGGGACAGAAAACTGTAGGTAGGGAGAGTGTCAGTTTATTTCACTCTGCAAGTCCTTGTTTCCAGGGACCTGTAAGGACAGTGAGTGAATTGTCCTTGTGCTATATTGTGATTAAAAAAAACATTTTTTCTAGGGACAGAAAACTGTAGGTAGGGAGAGTGTTTTTTTTCTTTCACTCTGCAAGTCCTTGTTTCCAGGGACCTGTAAGGACAGTGAGTGAATTGTCCTTGTGCTATATTGTGCTTAAAAAAACATTTATTCTAGGGACAGAAAACTGTAGGTAGGGAGAGTGTCAGTTTATTTCACTCTGCAAGTCCTTGTTTCCAGGGACCTGTAAGGACAGTGAGTGAATTGTCCTTGTGCTATATTGTGATTAAAAAAAACATTTTTTCTAGGGACAGAAAACTGTAGGTAGGGAGAGTGTTTTTTTTCTTTCACTCTGCAAGTCCTTGTTTCCAGGGACCTGTAAGGACAGTGAGTGAATTGTCCTTGTGCTATATTGTGCTTAAAAAAAACATTTATTCTAGGGACAGAAAACTGTAGGTAGGGAGAGTGTTTTTTTTCTTTCACTCTGCAAGTCCTTGTTTCCAGGGACCTGTAAGGACAGTGAGTGAATTGTTCTTGTGCTATATTGTGATTAAAAAAAACATTTTTTCTAGGGACAGAAAACTGTAGGTAGGGAGAGTGTTTTTTTTCTTTCACTCTGCAAGTCCTTGTTTCCAGGGACCTGTAAGGACAGTGAGTGAATTGTCCTTGTGCTATATTGTGCTTAAAAAAAACATTTATTCTAGGGACAGAAAACTGTAGGTAGGGAGAGTGTCAGTTTATTTCACTCTGCAAGTCCTTGTTTCCAGGGACCTGTAAGGACAGTGAGTGAATTGTCCTTGTGCTATATTGTGCTTAAAAAAAACATTTATTCTAGGGACAGAAAACTGTAGGTAGGGAGAGTGTCAGTTTATTTCACTCTGCAAGTCCTTGTTTCCAGGGACCTGTAAGGACAGTGAGTGAATTGTCCTTGTGCTATATTGTGATTAAAAAAAACATTTTTTCTAGGGACAGAAAACTGTAGGTAGGGAGAGTGTTTTTTTTCTTTCACTCTGCAAGTCCTTGTTTCCAGGGACCTGTAAGGACAGTGAGTGAATTGTTCTTGTGCTATATTGTGATTAAAAAAAACATTTTTTCTAGGGACAGAAAACTGTAGGTAGGGAGAGTGTTTTTTTTCTTTCACTCTGCAAGTCCTTGTTTCCAGGGACCTGTAAGGACAGTGAGTGAATTGTCCTTGTGCTATATTGTGCTTAAAAAAAACATTTATTCTAGGGACAGAAAACTGTAGGTAGGGAGAGTGTCAGTTTATTTCACTCTGCAAGTCCTTGTTTCCAGGGACCTGTAAGGACAGTGAGTGAATTGTCCTTGTGCTATATTGTGATTAAAAAAAAACATTTTTTCTAGGGACAGAAAACTGTAGGTAGGGAGAGTGTTTTTTTTCTTTCACTCTGCAAGTCCTTGTTTCCAGGGACCTGTAAGGACAGTGAGTGAATTGTCCTTGTGCTATATTGTGCTTAAAAAAAAACATTTATTCTAGGGACAGAAAACTGTAGGTAGGGAGAGTGTTTTTTTTCTTTCACTCTGCAAGTCCTTGTTTCCAGGGACCTGTAAGGACAGTGAGTGAATTGTCCTTGTGCTATATTGTGCTTAAAAAAAATATTTTTTCTAGGGACAGAAAACTGTAGGTAGGGAGAGTGTCAGTTTCTTTCACTGTGAAAGTCCTTGTTTCAAGGGACAGAGAAGGACACCTGAAGGTAGCCCTTATTGCTTTTTTCCCATCTCCCTGCAGGCCATCTATTAGAATGTCTGGAAGGCAAACAAGGAGAGGCAGACAGTCAGGAGGCAATAAAAGAGGGCAAGCAGGCTCTGTGTCTGGGGGCAACAGTGCTGGTCGTGGACGCGGTGCATTGTCATCAGCACATGGCCATGGGACACGCTTGTCCTTCTTTTCGGCAGCTGGACATGTTGAGCCACATCATGCCGAAGACTTGGTAGAGTGGATGACCAAGCCCTCCTCCTCCTCCTCATCCTCTCTCACCCAGGCTCAGGGTACTGGAAAAGCAGCTGCCAAAGCGTCGTCTTCCCTGGTATCAATGTCAGACAAATCATCAGTCACTCCTTCCCTAGACCCACCATGTCCTCCTCCTGAGGAGTCCCCCGAACTGTTTCAGCACAGTGTTGGGTACATGCTCCAGGAGGATGCCCAGCGTTTCGAAGGGTCTGATGATGAAACCCAGCTAGAGGAAGGCAGTAGCGTGAGAGCAGACAGAGGGGATGCTCAAGAAGGACACCAATCTGGCAGTCATGTTCCAGCAGCTGCAGCATACTGCCAGATTGGCTCCAGTGATGAGGAGGGAGGGGATGATGAGGTCACTGACTCCACGTGGGTGCCTAATAGGAGAGAGGAGGAGGAGGAGGATGAGGAGGAGGCACATCTCCAACGAGGCAGGATGCCCTTTGGTGGCCAGCGTAAGGGCAGTACACCGACGGAATCACACCGCAGAGCTCCGCCTGTGCAGGGCGCTGCCTCTGCCCGTCATTCAAAAAGTTATTTGGTGTGGGCCTTTTTTGAGGCTAGTGCATCAGATCGCACAGCTGCTGTTTGCAACATATGTCTCAAGCGTATATCGCGTGGCCAAAACATCAGCCGCTTGGGTACCACATGCCTGACCAGACATATGTTGACCTGCCATGCAGCTCGTTGGCAAGCCTACCTCAAAGACCCACACCAAAGAACAAAGCGGACCTCTCCTTGCACCGCATCAGCTGGGATCTCCAACCCCACTATAACTTCAGTCCTCTCTGAAACATGCACTGAGAGGAATGAAGGTGTAGAATTAGGTGTGTCACAGCCAAGTACTTGCGCCCACTCTGCTAGCAGTACACCGACGTCCGATTCTAGCAGGCAAATTTCCCTGCCCCAGCTGCTGGACCGTCGAAAGAAGTTCACTCCCAGCCATCCACATGCCCAGCGGTTGAATGCTAGCTTGGCTAAATTGCTAGCGCTTCAACTGCTGCCTTTTCAGTTGGTAGACTCGGCCCCCTTCCGTGAGTTTGTGCAATGTGCGGTTCCTCAGTGGCAGGTTCCCAAACGCCACTTTTTCTCACGGAAGGCTATTCCGGCTCTCTACCGGCATGTGGAAGGCAATGTCTTGGCCTCGCTGGACAGGGCGGTCAGCGGTAAGGTGCATATTACCGCTGACTCATGGTCCAGCAGGCATGGACAGGGACGTTACCTTTCTTTCACGGCCCATTGGGTCACTCTTTTGGCAGCTGGGAAGGATTCAGGACAAGGTGCAGTAGTGTTGGAGGTTGTCCCACCGCCACGCCTCCAAAATGCTACTACTGGTTGTGACACACCTCTCTCCTCCACCCCCTCCTCTTCTTCTTCCTCCATGGCCTCTTCCTGTGGTTTGTCCTATGAACCAGCGGTGCTCCGTAGCCGTTCACGGGGCTACGCAAGTACGCAGGCAAAAAGATGCCATGCCGTGCTTGCGCTGGTGTGTTTGGGGGACAGAAGCCACACTGGGGCAGAGGTCCTGTCTGCTCTGCAGGGCCAGGCCGAGAGGTGGTTGACGCCACGCCAGCTTAAGCCAGGAATGGTGGTTTGCGACAATGGCACCAACCTCCTCTCCGCCCTCCGACAGGGACAACTGACCCATGTGCCCTGTGTGGCTCACGTCCTTAACCTGGTGGTGCAGCGCTTCTTGGGCAGGTACCCGGGCTTACAGGATGTCCTGAGGCAGGCCAGGAAAGTCTGTGTGCATTTCCGCAGATCTTATAATGCCAGTGCTCGCCTGGCTGAGCTGCAAAAGGAGTTGAACCTGCCCAAGAACCGCCTTATATGTGACATGCCCACCAGGTGGAACTCAACGTTGGCCATGCTGCAGCGGCTGCACACGCAGCAGAGGGCCATCAATGAGTACCTGTGCGACTACGGCACCAGGACAGGGTCAGGGGAGCTTGGTTTTTTTTCTCCACGCCAGTGGGGCATGATCAGGGATGCATGCACTGTCCTGGCACCATTTGAGGAGGCCACGAGGATGGTGAGCAGTGACAGTGCATGCATCAGTGACACTGTACCTCTTGTCCACCTGTTGGAGCACACGCTGCGTGGAATAATGGACAGGGCACTTGAGGCAGAACAGAGGCAGGAAGAGGAGGACTTCCTTGCCTCTCAAGGCCCCCTTTACCCAGACAGTGTTCCTTCTGTCCCACCCATCGCACAGGAAGAGGAGGAGGAGGAGGAGGAGGAGGAGGAGAATTGTGTCAGCATGGAGGTGGAGGCTGGCACTCAGCATCATCAGCAGCAGTCTTTTAGGGATGATTTACAGTCCCAAGAAACCAGTGGACTTGTACATGGCTGGGAGGAGGTGGCTGCGGATCATGTCGTCCTTAGTGACCCAGAGGACTCCGGAGCGAATGCCTCAGCAAACTTACGCTGCATGGCCTCCCTGATCCTGCAAAGTCTGCGGAAGGATCCTCGTATTCTTCGGATCAAGGAGAGGGACCATTACTGGCTGGCCACTCTCCTTGATCCACGGTACAAGGGTAAGGTTGCGGACCTTATGTTACCATCGCAGAGGGAGCAGAGGATGAGACAACTCCGGGAGGCCTTGCAGAAAGGTCTGTGCAACGCGTTCCCAGAGACTGGGAGGTTGCAAACTCCTGGTCCTGGACAACGAGTTGCTGAGGCTTCGGCCAGTCAAAGAAGGAGCGGTGGGGAAGGTGGCCGTCTGACCGATGCGTTCAGACAATTCTTTAGTCCGCAGCCCCAAAGTATGATCGGTTCCAGCAACCATCGCCAGCGTCTGATAAACATGGTGCAGGAATATCTAGGGGCAAGGTCAGACTTGGACACCTTCCCCACCGAAAATCCTCTGGCTTACTGGGTCTTGAGGATGGATCACTGGCCAGAGCTTGCACAGTATGCAATTGAGCTACTGGCCTGTCCTGCATCCAGCGTTCTTTCGGAACGCACATTCAGTGCTGCTGGAGGATTTGTCACGGATCACAGGGTGCGCCTGTCCACCGACTCGGTTGATCGACTGACTTTCATCAAGATGAACCAGTCTTGGATCACCACCAGCTACCACACACCTGATGCTGATATAACAGACTAATTGATTTTAACATGTCACATCCCTTCAAGACTGATGCTGATGCTGAGTGCCTGTGCTGTTATGTTGACTGGCTATCCTCCTCCTCCGAGTCCTCAATGATACGATTGATGATGATAGCTTGTAAGATCATTTTTGTTTATGGGTGCCGCCACCAGTGCCTAACGCCCAATTTTTCAGCCCCTGTTTAACAGGGGCGTGTAATTACAATTTTTGAAGCAATACTTTGCAACAGGGCTCATTGCTGTGCTCCAAGTACAGTATCTGTGAGGAGTTGCAGTGTTGTGCCACCAGTGCCTAAGGCCCAATTTTTCAGCCCCTGTTTAACAGGGGCGTGTCATTACAATTTTTGAAGCAATACTTTGCAACAGGGCTCATTGCTGTGCTCCAAGTACAGTATCTGTGAGGAGTTGCAGTGTTGTGCCACCAGTGCCTAAGGCCCAATTTTTCAGCCCCTGTTTAACAGGGGCGTGTCATTACAATTTTTGAAGCAATACTTTGCAACAGGGCTCATTGCTGTGCTCCAAGTACAGTATCTGTGAGGAGTTGCAGTGTTGTGCCACCAGTGCCTAAGGCCCAATTTTTCAGCCCCTGTTTAACAGGGGCGTGTCATTACAATTTTTGAAGCAATACTTTGCAACAGGGCTCATTGCTGTGCTCCAAGTACAGTATCTGTGAGGGGTTGCAGTGTTGTGCCACCAGTGCCTAAGGCCCAATTTTTCAGCCCCTGTTCAACAGGGGCATGTAATTACAATTCTTGATCTAATAATTCACAGCAGGGCCCATTGCTGCACCCACCAAGAGTAACTGTCAGGGCTTACAGTGTTGTGGCACCAGCACCACCATCAAAGGCCCAATTTTTACTACCACTGTTCAACAATTATATGTAATTAAAATTCCTGATATAATAGTTGACAGCAGGGCGTTCCAGCACCAACCAAGAGTAACTGTGAGTGCTTACAGTGTTGTGCCAACACCAACAACTAAGGGGCCTATTTCTGCAGAGTATATACGGCAGGTCCCTACTTTCAAACATCCAACTTACAAACGACTCCTACTTGCAAACGCAAGAAGACAACAGGAAGTGAGAGGAAATCTACCACTAGGAAGGAAAATTCTCTCCTGTAAGAATAAATATGGGAGAAAGGTGTCTCCTCTGTACTGATGCTTTATCAGCAATCCTTGTTTCAAGAAAAACACCACATTTCAAAAACAGTTGTCATTGGGACGGAAAGTGAGGTGAAATGTTCTGAACAGGGGCACAGACAGCAAAACAAATGTTACAGGGGTGATAACCCTTACCTATGTTTTCCAAAAAGTTTAAAAATAGATTTTTGGTCTGGAGCTACACTTCAACAATGTACCTGTTCAAAATTACAAACAGATTCTACATAAGAACAAACCTACAGTCCCTGTCTTGTATGCACCGCCTGTATAGGGCTGTTCAGAGTATATAGGGCCTTTTTTATTTTATGTGCGGGGTTCCCCTTAATATCCATACAAGACCCAAAGGGGCTGGTAATGGGCTGGGGTAGGGGGGGGGGGTCATGGGGTAGCTATGCCATTTTTCTTAAAGAATTTCATCCATATTACCGGGACCAGACATTACATTAAAGCCGCAAGCAGTTTTAAATGGCTTTTTTTTCCTTTAGAAGTGTCATTTTGTGCAGGGACAGTTATAAACACGGGAAACACGTGGCACTTCACAGGCATACTTTAGACACCCCCCAGGTAGGATATTTAAAGGAATATTTGACTTTTTTTTTTTCACTTTATGCATCATTAAAATGACTGCTCCCGAAAAACGACCGTTTTTAAAACTTCTTTTTGCATTGATACATGTCCCCTGGTGCAGAACCCGGGTTCCCAAACCCTTTTTAGGACAATAACATGCATAATAGTTGTTATAATTAGCACTTTAGAATTCGAACGTTCGCATCCATTGTATTTAATAGGGTTCTAATGTTCGTTCGAACTTTCGGTCCGTTCGCGGGTTCTGGTGCGAACCGAACCCGGGGGTGTTCGGCTCATCACTACTGTTAACCATAAAACCTACTAAACGGTTCTGTGGCCATCCTGATCCATATCCGGATCTATATTATCACATGCCAGGTCGAGGTTGCCTGGGGTGGCTCAGCTGAGGAGAGGAATCTGCACCGTGGCCCTGTGAGGTACGAAATAAAAAGGAAAGTAAGCCAACATAAGAAAACGAATGCAGCCATCACAGCTTAATGCCCCATACACACGATCGTTTTTCTTGCCATTTTTTTTCTTGCCGTTTTTCACGTCGTTTTTTTTCATGTTTCCTCTCAAGCCTGTCTTGCGTACACACGATCATTTTAAAAAACTATCAAGCAAAGCGCAGTGACGTACAACACGTACGACGGCACTATAAAGGGGAAGTTCCGTTCGAATGGCGCCACCCTTCATGTTAGTAAAGTTTGTTGAGCGACGATTCGCTCTTTTCAGCCTCGTGCTTTTCAGTCCGTGACTGCGTGACGAATGTGCTATCTCCATTACGAACGCTAGTTTTACCAGAACGAGCACTCCTGTCTCATACTTGATTCTGAGCATGCGCATTTTTTTTCACGTCGTTAAAGCATACACACTATCGTTTTTCTCGTCGTTAAAAAAAACGACATGAAAAACGACGTGAAAAAAGAGAGCATGTTCGAAATTTTTAATGGCCATTTTTCACGTCGTTAAAAATGCTCTGGAGCCTACACACGATCATTTTTAATGGCCATTTTTTTTAATGGCATTTTTAACGGCATGAAAAACGATCGTGTGTATGGGGCATAAGAATTGGCTTTTGGAGTAAACCCCAAACTTAACGGAATCCATAAGGAATATTGCAGCAGAAGAAATTAAGCAGCAAGAGGAGAGGTCCCGACATCGGAGAAATCCGTGGATATCTTGGTCCTGACTGGGTGATCCCTCTTGTGTGTGCTCTTATGATCTCCTTAATAAGAGATCCAACAAATCTGGTAAGCAGCGCTGTTTGCTTTTTTCTGTCTGCTGATTCTGAGGATCAGAACATGTGACTTATCTGTCAAGCTGTTCTTTCTCCTTTTGTTATTGGTCTGTTATTGGTCTGCAAGCAATTCTTGGACTAATTTCTCACGTATATATCAATTATTTATGGACTAATAATTCACAATAATATATCTATTTAATATCTCACTGGCAATTATTGCACAATTATGGCACTTTCTTGTTTTTAAGCACTAAATAATTTATCGCAATTATTTTGTTACACATACAGTATGTATAAACTGAGTATTTAGTTTTTTTAATTGCAGCACCTACTGATCTATTCATAAGTTATATATATAGGTTTTACACATATATACATACACTAGCCTTTTTAGGGGTTTAGCGCAGATATTCCACCATACACAATCTTAGAAGAAAACCAGTTTGAGTCTGCAAAAGCCTGGAGACTGGGGCGAAGGTTCACCTTCCAGCAGGACAACGACCCTAAACATACAGCCAGAGCTACAATAGAATGGTTTAGATTAAAGCATATACATGTGTTAGAATGGCCAAAGACCAGACCTAATTCCAATTGAGAATCTGTGGCAAGACTTGAAAATTGCTGTTCGCAGATGCTCTCCATCCAATCTGACAGAGCTTGAGCTATTTTGCAAATAAGAATGGGCAAAAATGTCACTCTCTAGATGTGTAAAGCTAGTAGAGACATACCTAGAAAGACTTTCAGCTGTAATTGCAGCGAAAGGTGTTTGTACAAAGTATTGACTCGGGGGGCTAAATACAAATGCACACCCCATTTTTTTTATATTTATTTGTAAAAAAATAATTTAAAACCATTTATCATGCTCATTCTACTTCACAATTATGTGCCACTTTGTGTAACCCAATAAACTAGTGATCTTGCAAGCAAACCAGAGTGTTTTGAATGAATGTCCTAATTAATTCAGCTGTTGGCACTGCTCACAATCTCATATATTCATGCTATACAGATAAATCATAAATAAAGTGGCACGCTAAATCCATCAACAATAGATGCCTATGATATTATGTACGTTTATTTATAGGCATCTATTGTTGATGGATTTAGCGTACCACTTTATTTATGATTTATGTGCCACTTTGTGTTGGTCTATCACATAAAATACCAATAAAATACATTTACGTTTTTGGTTGTAACATGACAAAGTGTGGAACATTTCAAGGGGTATGAATACTTTTTCAAGGCACTGTTTATATACACGTATTCCTAATAAAATAGTGTAGCACCCTCTACCCTAGGTAGGTGCTATAGTTAGCATTTTTGGCCAGTGCAGGTAAATTTAGCCCTGTTTGTTTTGATCTGGGGGCTGGGGAGTGGTTTAGTTTAGACTGGTGACTCAAAGATAGCATCACCTTTTGCTTTCCTTCTTCTGGCCTCTAGAAGATTCTAGAGGCAGAGGAGGGGAATAGAGGTGGAGCTGTCTGGGGTGTTGTAAGGAGCCCTGACAACTAGCCTCATAGGATTGGCAGGGGGCAGGCCTCTTTAAATACCTTGGGTCAGCCCAGCTGGGAAGTCGTTTTTCGTGTGGAAGAACTGAGAGATGGAGTGTTAGGCTGTCGGGGCCATGGAAGGAGCCCCCCAGTCTGGGGGATGACCCTGGGCCAGGGGTTTGGAGCTGTGAAGGAATCCCACACAACCCAAGGGGTTTCCTAAACAGGAGCAGGAGAGGACATTGCAGGCAAGTCTTCAGGAGGGATCCACCAGGTGTCGGTAAGTGACAGGCACAGTCGGGACAGCTGGGAGATGCATGCCAGGAGTGGATGTAGAGCCAGCGGGAGAGACTGTGATGTTACTGGCATTGAAGTCGGGCGGCTGCAGCCAGGAGGGCTGTCAGAGTCTGCACAGGACTGACTGGGACCAGTAATCCACCTTGATACAGCTAGCACTAAAGATCTTTTCTTCTACTGCTATTGGTTGCTACACCAAAGGGGCCCATGGTCCCTACCAGCAAATGGAAAATCTTAAAGTTGGGCTTATTTCAGAGTTGGGCCTAACCATGTGCTAGCTGTGCTGTGCTAGAAACCAAGTATTGCACAGGAGAGAAAGTAACAGTCTATAATAAACGTTGTGCTGTAGAAGTCTGGAGCTTTAGAGAAGGCTAATAGAGGTTCCAATCAATCATCTCATTGTTTAATACTATTGATTCTGGGCATCTCATAATCCCTTTACCCTATCCGAGTTTATTTCCTCCATAAAATAACAAAAACAAAGCTGATGGACTGTTCATTGTCTGGAGAGTGACTGGAAGTGAATGCCAGGCTGGGGCAGGGTGACAGGTGGAACTACTACACTCAGAGGCCCCATGGGTTACCACTACAATAACAATGATATATTCATCAATGAATACCGTATAGCATTTATAGTCAAAAGTAGTGAATGAATCAACCCCATAATTCACTCAACCCAAAGTGACACAAAATTCTTTGTGCCATTAATATTGTCAAATTATAAGCACTTTTCAATAAAGTTCCACAGAAATCACAATGTTAATAAAAAATATTCACCTAGAGTGCTCTTCATTCAGTGCCTTCCCCATGATCACCACACATGTGCAAAAAATGCTCTCACCATCGGGAATTGAACCATATAAACATAAAAATCAATAAATGTTTGCCATAATGTAGATGTTGCAACCAGTCCATCTGTCGCACCCTTCGAAATGTCAAATGACACACAAATCTTCTTTCTATGAAGATATCTCTCTACCCAGTATGCCTACCTTTGCCACATGTAGCAATTCCTCAGAGAGACATGAGGGACTTTCTAGTGTTCTGATCATTTTAATAATAATCTTTATTTACCTCAAAAATGGTACTCACATTTAAAGTCATGTAACACTGCATGTACTGGCACCTGTGTAGAAACTCAACTGCTGCGTAGAAACTCCTCCAGGGGGCGTGATGATGTCACAGATCAACCCCCTTTGATGTGTTGTGTCCCAGTGGGATTTACTCAGAAGCTAGGGACCAATTAGACATTGCATATTGTAAACAGAAACAACCCATTGATGTTGCCACATTAACCACTAATGTGAGCTTCCTCTCCCCAAAGCTCTGGCCCTACTTTATTAAACTGGAGCAAACAATAACATTTTCATAGCTATTTTTCCACATAGCTTAAAAGGTATAAGGTCAGGACACTTTCATCAGCCATGTGGCAGCATTCGCTCATATGTTGTTTTGTTCCAAGATTTTGTCTTCTACCTGTCTCATGTACATTTAATTATTCTAAAACATTATCCTCCCTTGTTTTTCTTTCATTTCTATGCAGTTTTCCATTGTGATGACATCTAGAAAGTGGAAAATTCCTATCATATACTTACCATTTTATATATAAAACATAATATTATTATTATTATACAGGATTTATATAGCACCAACAGTTTGCGCAGCGCTTTACAACATCGGGGAAGACAGTACAATTACAATACAATAATATATGGAAATCAACAGAACCCCTATTAAGATATCACTGTAATGTATCTGCAATCTATTACCTATTACCCCCACTTCCTGACAAAGCAATAATTGGTTTAATATCCATTCATATTGAAACACAGTTTGCAACAAAATACTTCTTGTTAACTTAAATGGAGGTAATTTTTTGATCTTCTCTCACAGTTTGTCATAGGACAGGAAAAGAGGTGAAATTCCATCAACAAGGTCACAGGAGGCAACAAAAACAAAATTTTTTTGCAAAATATTTTTTTTGTTTTATTTTTTCAAAGTTTGCCTACATCTGCAAAAAAATAATCATAAGTTCCTGCTTTTGGAAAACATGTAATTTGTGACCTGTACTTATTTTAAATGTTCTAGCCATGCCTTCACAGTGTACAGCACTCATTTTGCTTCTCTATAACCCTAAGCTCATGTCCCCTGCTGTTTGGAGAGTTATGCCGCGTACACACAAGCGTTTTTCATGACGAGAAAAATGCAATTTTTTTAAATGGTCATTAAAAACGATCGTGTGTGGGCTTCAGAGCATTTTTCACGACGTGAAAAATGGCAATGAAAAATTTATAACATGCTCTAATTTTTCTCGTCGTTTTTCACGTCGTCGTTTTTCGCGTCATGAAAAACGGCCGTGTGTAGGCTTTAACGACGTGAAAAAAACACGCATGCTCAGAAGCAAGTGATGAGACGGGAGTTCTCGTTCTGGTAAAACTAGCGTTCGTAATGGAGATAGCACATTCGTCACGCTGTAACGGACTGAAGAGCACGAGGCTGAAGCGCGAATCATCTCTCACCAAACTTTACTAACACAAGGATCAGCAAAAGCAGCCCAAAGGGTGGCGCCATCCGAATGGAACTTCCCCTTTATAGTGCCGTCATACATTTTGTACGTCACCGCGCTTTGCTCTAGCATTTTTTTTCATGATCGTGTGTAGGCAAGGCAGGCTTGAGAAGAATCACGTCGAGAAAAACTTTGTTTTTTTCAATGACATTAAAAACGGTCGTGTTTATTATAATTGTGACTCAGCAAAGGGCTAACTTTAACTCCACGTGGATAGCATTTTGTTAAAAAATACTTGTTGATCACACCAGTGCTGCATTCTTATCAGTTACATTATTCTGAGGCCTGATAAAAAACAAATAAAAGTACCTCTAAAAAATCCACAATAGGCCCTTACCCGAGCACAGGCTCCTGAGCCTCCCCTACCATCAAAGCACCTTGCCCTCATGTTGATAAGGACAAGGGCATCTTCCTCACAACCCTGGCCCAGTGGTTGTAGGGTCTTCAGGCAGGGGGGATTATAGAAATCTGGAATAATCCTTTACCAATAAGGGGACACATTGATATGAGCCCCCTCATGTGAATCAGTAAGGAATACTCATTCACAAAAAATATAAACATATAAAATAGAACACATACAGTTTTTGAAAATTACATTTAAAAAAAAGTCATACAATGTGCATGGATGGTCAATCACATCATCTAGCTGACCTGCCAAAATAAAAAAACTCCCACCACCGATGTATGTCTGGTCCCATCGCTTCTTTCCTGCTGAATGACAGGGTATGAGCACTGCGCTTTGAGCAGACCCAGTTGTGTGACAATAGCGAGTTAATATTTGCCATTGTAAAACTGATTCTTCTCCTGGCCAATCAGGAAGCGGGTCATGAGACCGGTCACCCGATTGTCCTAAAGGAGATTCGATCGACCACCAGGAGGAGGAAGGAAGAGATGCAGGGGAAGCAAGGAAGCAGCCGGAGAGAACAGCCCAGAGAGAAGCCGATGCCGCCCGTCGCCTAGAGCGCTGGGGTAAAAGTGGGGCCCCAAGCTACTGACTGACCGACCTGGGGGGTGCCGCCCGTGACCCCTGTGTCCCATGACCCGGCCGGCTGGCCAAGAGGGGGGGCAGGCAAACGATACACCCGCCGCTACCCCCTCCCCCACTGTTTAGGACAATTAATTTTCAGTGTGTCACTTCCATCTCAGATTATTTTAAAATGATGCATATACAGTAGACTGCACCTGAAGCAATTACCATTAATTTCAATGAAAAAAAGATGTGTAAGCAAAATTTCCTGGAATACAGCAATAGTGTTAGTGATATTAGGAACGGCTATGGCAGAAAACAACTGGCCAGCTGAACATAAGAATCTGCTCTTAAAATACACAATACTAATTTAAATAAAAATGTCCTAATTTCTTAGCTATTGAATGCCAAATGGTGTATTGACAAATAGTATTTAAGCTGAGCAGCTTGATCTAGATACATTTATTGGGTTTTTTGCTGAAGACTTGTATTTTCTAAAAGAAAAAGGAAAAAAGTGAGGTATTTTTAAAATTTCCTGAACATAATGATGGTTGAAAGGGATCTAATGGATAACTCTGTCTGTTAAATGACCCATGTACTGTAGAGTGCAAAATATCCCAACATTACAGCAATATAGAGGACAAATAATTTTCAAATTTTACCTTCTACAATGAAAGCTAATAGCAATTGGTTACTTACAGCTTTTGTGCATCTTTCTTAAAAATGCATTAATGCAGTATAGTGCTGATGAAATTTATAATGATCACTAAATTGTTTGTTTTCTTGAGTTTTGAAATGAAAGTGGAACAGTTAGTTTACAACAAATCAATTGAATTGATTCTAGTGTATGCAGATCCTCCAAATTCATAAATATCTGGACCTTATGAGTGAAGTAGAATAAACTTGGGGTTTCATCCAACATATTTTTTTTTTTAAATGAAGACATTAAAGTTCTATTAGTCTTTGTTCCTTTGAAATGTGTTTTATTTATTGTGGATTACCAAAACAGAAAGAGGAATGCAGGCACTGTGGCATAACTAATTTACCATAAGGCTACTTTACCGTTGTTTTTGTGGCACTATTCGGCCACTAGCGGGGCAATTTTAACCCCAGCTAGCATCCTAAAAAAGGGTTAAAACTGCCCGCAAAGCGCAGAGATTTGCCGGCGGTTCAACGGCGCTGGCCATTGATTTTAATGGGCAGGGGACCTTTAGGAGCAGTGTATACACCTCAAAGATGCGGCTGGCAGGACTTTTTTGAGCTTCCTGCCAGCGCCCTTGGGTTTTCACATTGGAGTGAGAAGAGGCTCTTTCAGGGTGCTTTGCAGGCGCTATTTTTAGCTCTATAGCTCCTGCAAAGCGCCTCAGTTGGAAAAAGTAGCCTAAAGCTTATAATAATAATAATTATTATTATTATTATTCAGGATTTATATAGCGCCAAAAGTTTACGCAGCATATAAAACATGTGAACCCAAACCACACTTCGACCGATCAAGGAGACCATCACGGTCTCCTTGATCGGTCGAAGTGTGGTTTGGGTTCACATGTTGCAGCTTCCTAGGCACTGTTTGTACAATGCGAACTTTTGTACTAGTTTTGTGAGTACCTTTTCATTGCTTTCATTTTAATTAAATTTTCCTAAACAATATCACACCAGGCTGGTGCGCCCTTGTTTTTTCCTTTTTTTCATTTGCTACTAGGACACCCCTATCCACGAAGGGCAGCAAGGCCAGTGCTTTCGTTGTAGACTATTGAATGGTCGATGGTCATCTCGTGCGCAGGATTGTTTGTTGTTTTTCTGAGGTAGTGAGTTCCAGAGGATGGGAGAGGCTCTGGAGAAATCCTGGAGACGAGCATGGGAGGAAGAGACGAGAGAGCTTGACAGTAGGAGGTCTTGAGAAGAGCGGAGAGGACGGTTTGGGATATGTTTGGAGACAAGATTGGTGATGTAGCTCGGGGCAGAGTTGTGGATGGCAACTCTATATAATGTAATGGTAATGGGTTATGGCTAGGGTTGAGCGAACCCGAACTGTAAAGTTCGGGTTTGTACCGGACTTTTGGGTTTTTGGTACCCGGACCCGAACCCGAACAATGTACTGTATGTTCGGGTTCGGTGTTCGGCAGTGTAATGGCGCATTTTAAAAAGCTGCAGGGCAGCCAATCAACATTTGTTTAAATTGTGTGCCCTTAGAAGCCATCACAGCCATGCCTACTAATGGCATGGCTGTGATTGGCCAGTGCAGCATGTGACCCAGCCTCTATATAAGCTAGAGGCACATAGCACAGCACGTCACTCTGCTTCAGTTAGTGTAGGGAAAGGTTGCTGCTGCTGCTGCTTTGAGGGAGAGCATTAGATAGGAGTCCTGATTCAGAAATCAAATTACTCAGCGATCTACCTTGCTTTTGTTGTGTGGGTGCAGTGCACAATCTTTTTACCTGCCCTGAGCCCAGTGCCAGAGAAAAGATAACTTTTTTCCGTCTGTTAGTTAGGTTGGCGTCGGCAGGCATTTTATGCAAGCTCAGTGCACCAGCACTGCATATGTTACTGTGAGATACACCCTTTAGATACTGTTCTGCTATTCTGCTATTCCAAAAAAAAAAAAAAATTAGGGCAAAAAAATATTTTTGGGTGCATTATCTGCATATCTGTACGTGTGAGATAGACACTTTACATACTGTTCTCCTATTCTGCTCTTCCAAAATAATAATTTAGGCCAAAAAAAAATTTTTGGTGCGTTTTCTGCCATAAAAATGTATTTTGGTGAATTTTCTGCATATCTGTACGTGTGAGATCCTAAATTTGAGAAATATGAGGAGACCGTCAAATAAGGGACGTGGCCCCGGTCGTGGTGCTGCTGGTGGAGCTCCTGTTGCAGGGAGAGGACGTGGTCAATCTGTGCCAGCTACACGCACAAGTGAAACACCTTCCTCAGGTGCGAGTAGGTGACAGAGCCTCCAGTGGTATTTGGTCGGGCCTAATGCGGCTCTACGAATGTTGAGGCCAGGCCCAGGACAAGTACAGGCGATAGTAGATTGGGTTGCTGACAGTGCCTCCAGTTCCTTCACATTGTCTCCCACCCAGTCTACTGCTGAAAGATCAGAGTTGGCACCTGCAGCCGATGTCCATCAGTCTTTCACCTCACCCCCTTGCAAATCAGCCAAGCAGTCTGAGCCCCAAGTCATGCAGCAGTCTCTTCTGTGCAGAATAGACATGTATACCGGCCTTACCCAGCCATTGTTGTATTTTTGATCTTTCTCACTCTTTTGGGTGTACCCTAATTTAAAAAAAACAAACAAAAAAAAAAAAACAGTGTTGGCTACCTCGTCCTCCTCCACCGCCGCTTCCACCTACACCGCCACATCCACCACCACCTCAACCTCCTACCCCATATGGACCTCGTCCTCCTAGGTCAAGATTATTATTTTTATTTTTATGTATTTTATGTTATTTTAAGTTATTATTTCCCTATCCACATTTGTTTGCAGAGCACTTGCCATGCTCTTAACAACATTTTGCTGCCATTTGCAGCCCTCTAGCCCTTTCCATTACTTTTTTAGAGCCATTTTAGTCCTCAAAAGTTCGGGTCCCCATTGACTTCAATGGGGTTTGGTTTCGGGGGCAAGTTCGGAACTTTTTTTCGAAGTTCGGCCGAACCCGTCGAACCCGAACATCCAGGTGTCCGCTCAACCCTAGTTATGGCATGTAACTTAGAACACAGTGAAGAGATGTTGTTCCCTATTCAATGAACATGGCATATTAGCTAGTATTAGACAAATACCAGGTATCTTGAGATCTTCACACTGAGACAAATATCAGAAAAACAAATAAAGACCACACATAAAAACACGTTGTGTAATAAGTAGATAGATGAACAAGCAACAAACAGGACTTTAGAGAACTTGTCATTCTACAACAGCTGGAAAGGCAAATACATATTGCTTGAATTGCTCCAGGGATATGCAGTATGGTAAATTATGTATGATAAGTCACTGTATAATAAATAACAGAAACAAATTCAAATCTCTTTTGTAGCAAAACATTGCCAAAGCTACAGTTTTACAAAAGCTAGTTGACAAGTCATCTATAGACAGGCTGCATAAAAGAGAGCTCCATCTGTCCCCTAGGTGAAATCCATCTTTTCACTCTGAAATGTAATATATAAATAATAACCTATGATTTTCTTGTGGTCATATGTTTATTTGAATATATAACTTATTTTAAATTGACCTTAGGCTTTTATTGCGTCCCTTATTGTTTGGTATCCTCAACGTGAGAGAAAATATTTCACACTGGTTTTTACCTGAGATTGTTGTAAACTTTGAATGAAAGTTAGTGCGTGTTGAAGCTTTCTTGTTTTTTGCTATACACATAGGGGTTCCCTATATATTCTGACCACCTATGACTTCTTCTCACATATAAAAGAGCATACAGTGAAGGAAAATAAATAAATAAAAATAATTCTACTCTAATTCCGCGTACACGCGATCGGAAATTCTTACAAGAAAAGTCCGATGTGGGCTTTTGGTCAGAAATTCCGACTGTGTGTAGGCTCCATCGGACTTTTCCTGTCAGAGTTTTCGCCAGTAAAAATTTGAGAGCTGGTTCTCAAATTTTCCGATGGGAAAAATTCCAATTTGAAATTCCGATCGTCTGTAGCAATTCTGACGCGCAAAATTCCGACGCATGCTCGGAAACAATTTGACGCATGCTCGGAAGCATTGAACTTAATTTTCTTGGCTCGTCGTAGTGTTGTACGTCACCGAGTTCTTGGCGGTCGAAAGTTCAGAGAACTTTTGTGTGACCGTGTGTATGCAAGCCAAGCTTGAGCAGAATTCCGTCTGAAGAACCATCCAGGGGTTTTTTTGACGGAAAATCTGATCATGTGTATGCGGCATAAGAAAGATGTTTTCATAGGATTGCGGTCACATAGCTGATCCCCCCGCCCCTTCACCAAATAACAACCATTAAAAAAACATTTTATATATATATATATATATATATATATATATATATACAGTCAGGTCCATAAATATTGGGACATCGACACAATTCTAATCTTGTTGGCTCTATACACCACTACAATGGATTTGAAATGAAACAAACAAGATGTGCTTTAACTGCAGACTTTCAGCTTTAATTTGAGGGTATTTACCCCCAAATTAGGTGAACGGTGTAGGAATTACAACAGTTTGTATATGTGCCTCACACTTTTTAAGGGACCAAAAGTAATGGGACAATTAGCTGCTCAGCTGTTCCATGGCCAGGTGTGTGTTATTCCCTCATTATCCCATTTACAAGGAGCAGATAAAAGGTCCAGAGTTCATTTCAAGTGTGCTATTTGCATTTGGAATCTGTTGCTGCCCAGATCCAAAGAGCTGTCACTATCAATGAAGCAAGCCATCATTAGGCTGAAAAAGCAAAACAAACCCACCAGAGAGATAGCAAAAACATTAGATGTGGCCAAATCAACTGTTTGGAACATCCTTAAAAAGAAAGAACGCATCAGTGAGCTCAGCAACACCAAAAGACCTGGAAGACCAATGAAAACAACTGTGGTGGATGACCGAAGAATTATTTCCCTGGTGAAGAAAACACCCTTCACAACAGTTGGCCAGATGAAGAACACTCTCCAGGAGGTAGGTGTATGTGTGTCAAAGTCAACAATCAAGAGAAGACTTCACCAGAGTGAATACAGAGGGTTCACCACAAGATGTAAACCATTGGTGAGCCTCAAAAACAGGAAGGCCAGATTAGAGTTTGCCAAACAACATCTAAAAAAGCCTTCACAGTTCTGGAACAACATCCTATGGACAGATGAGACCAAGATCAACTTGTACCATAGTGATGGGAAGAGAAGAGTATGGAGAAGGAAAGGAACTGCTCATGATCCAAAGCATACCACCTCACCAGTGAAGCATGGTGGTGGTAGTGTCATGGCGTGGGCATGTATGGCTGCCAATGGAACTGGTTATCTTGTATTTATTGATGATGTGACTGCTGACAAAAGCAGCAGGATGAATTCTGAAGTGTTTTGGGCAATATTTTCTGCTCATATTCAGCCTAATGCTTCAGAACTCATTGGACGGCTTCACAGTGCAGATGGACAATGACCCGAAGCTTACTGTGAAAGCAACCAAATAGTTTTTTAAGGGAAAGAAGTGGAATGTTATGCAATAGCCAAGTCAATCACCTGACCTGAATCCAATTGAGCATGCATTTCACTTGCTGAAGACAAAACTGAAGGGAAAATGCCCCAAGAACAAGCAGGAACTGAAATCAGTTGCAGTAGAGGCCTGGCAGAGCATCACCAGGGATGAAACCCAGTGTCTGGTGATGTCATCGCGTTCCAGACTTCAGGCTGTAATTGACTGCAAAAGAGTTGCAACCAATTATTAAAAAGTGAAAGTTTGATTTATGATTGTTAATCTGTCCCATTACTTTTGGTCCCTTAAAAGTGTGAGGTACATATACAAACTGTTGTAATTCCTACACCGTTCACCTGATTTCGATGTAAATACCCTCAAATTAAAGCTGAAAGTCTGCAGTTAAAGCACATCTTGTTTGTTTCATTTCAAATCCATTGTGGTGGTGTATAGAGCCAAAAAGATTATAATTGTGTCGATGTCCCAATATTTATGGACCTGACTGTATATATATATATATATATATATATATATATATATATATATATATTGGCAATTGGCAGAAGAATGGCCGTGACACTGTTATCAGTTTATTCAAATCTCTAATAATCCATTGCTTATAAATTTAAATGCACAAATCATAAAAATCATTTAAACTCAAGCAAATACTATAAATTTAACAACATATAAAAGTCCCCACTATCCGGAACTTGTAAATATAGCCGTCCTATCCCAAACCTGCAGCCATTTCAATACAATTCTGAAGCCCAAATTGAAAATATCAAGGCCTATATCAGACAGGTGTATTAAATCTTGCCTATAAAGACCTGGGATACCCTTTTCTAATTTGAAATGGTGAAATTAAAAGCCATCTACCAAGGTCACGGATAAACCATATTTTTCCTTCCTTGTGTCTCACTAATGTTAAGGGAAGCCCCTTAAGACCTGGTCAAGAAGCCATATAAGGTCATATTTATAGTTTTACCTTTCTGATGTAAGGCTTGAGGAATGCAGGATGACTGAGCCCACTATCCCCCTTAACCACTTTAGCCCCGGAAAGGATTTACCCACTTTCTGGCCAGGCCATTTTTGCAATACAGCAAAAATAATTGACAATTGCGTGGTCATGCGACTTTGCAAACAAACAAAATGTAAGTCCTTTTTTTCCCACAAATAGAGCCTTCTTTTGGTGAAATTTGATCACTTCTGCGTCTTTTATTTTTTGCGCTATAAACAAAAAAAGACACACAATTTTGATAAAAAACAATATTTTTTACTTTTTGCTACAATAAATATCCCCCCCCCCAAAAAAAAAAAATATTCTTCATCAGTTTAGGCCAATATGTATTATTCTACATATTTTATGGCATTTTTATTATTATTTTTTTTTTTACTAGTAATGGTGGTGATCAATGATTTTTAGCAGGACTGCGACATTGCGGTGGACAGATCGGACACTTTTGACACTTTTTTGGGACCATTGACATTTATACAGCGATCGGTGCTATAAAATTGCACTGATTACTGTGTAAATGTCACTGGCAGGGAGTGGGTTAACACTAGGGGGCGTTCAAGGGGTTAAATGTGTTCTCTGGGAGGTGTTTCTAACTGTGGGGGGATGGGACTGACTGGAGGAGGAGAGATATCGCTGTTCCTAATCACTAGGAACAGCAGATCTCTCTCTCCTCCCCTGTCAGAACGGGGATCTGTCTGTTTATGCCTTGAGGACTGGAGTTGAGAAAATTTCTTTTAAAAATACAATATTTTTTTTATTTCCAGATGCAATGGGCTTGCCCTTTCTCTCAGAAATTGTCACCTATTTAAAAAAGGCTTAAAAGGTGTGCTGCAAATCTGCACAATTTTCATTCTTTAGTCCTTGGAAATGGGTAATCATTTTTGTACACAAAATATGCCAAATTTCTCCCTGAAATAGCAGACTAACCAAAAGTCTTAAAAAAAAAAAACTGCTGCAAATATGTAATATTTTTCAGTTTTCAGTCTCATGCCTCGTACATACGACCGGTTTTCCTGACATGCCAAAACCCAACGTTTTTTTCCGACATGATTCCTCTCAAGCCTGCCTTGCATTCACACGTTCATTAAAAAAAAACGCTCAACCAAGGCTCTGTGACGTCCAACACGTACGACAGCACTATAAAGGGGACGTTCCATTCAAATGGCGCCACCCTTTGGGCTTGCTTTTGCTGATCTCGTGTTAGTAAAAGTTTGGTGAGAGACGATTTGCGCTTTTCAGCCTTGTGCTTTTCAGTCCGTTACAGCGTGACGAATGTGCTATCTCCATTACAAATGCTAGTTTTACCAGAACGTGCGCTCCCGTCTCATACTTGATTCTGAGCATGCGCGTTTTTTTTCCCTCGGAAAAGCATACACACGACCAGTTTTCACGACTGGAAACACGACGGGAAAAAATAGAGCAGGTTCTAATTTTTTTGCGAGCAGTTTTCTCGTCTGGAAAACTGCTATGGAGCATACACACGACTGGTTTTCCTGACCAATCTAAAAAAAAATCAGTTTTCTCGTCGGGAAAACCGGTCGTGTGTACGGGGCATTAGTGTTATTTGTTTAATCAGGATTAAATCTGCATGCTCTTTCATTTTGACGCAGCATGTCTGTCAAATATTTCTGACTTTTGACTTTGACATAATAAACAGTTTTTTTGCAAAATAGCATATGCTTCATCTCTTCCTCGTAAATTAAAAAATTAGCAAAGGTCTTGCTCCCTTCTGATTCAAGAGTACTAGCTCTGACTCAGCAGGGTACATGTAAGACCTCTGTAGACAGACCACTGTTCTCACACAGAGTGCAAGGCATTTCTACTGAGGCTGTGGTTGCGTTTTATAGAAAATGAACTACATAACTTTGAACACCTTTTGCTGTGATGCTTGGGAGGCTCACCCTCTTCATTTTTCCTAACAACATTGTCACCGAAAAGGCAGAAAGAAAGTGATGAGAAATTAAACATTTAACATTTTTCACTGAAACAGGAAATGAGATAAAATCTTCCAATGGTGATACCTGTCCTAGTGGCAACTGTTCAAAAATAGATTTTTCATCACATGGAGGAGATTTACTGTTGTGTCTGCTCCTGAACTAGAACAGAATTCTTCTTCTCAATGGAACACAAAAATAAAAACAAAAATACACACCGCTACACTGCACAGAAGGCTATATTCACATGTTGCAGTATTTGTCAAACCCAGGATGTTTTTATTAGAGCAAGTAAAAATCAGATTTTCCCTAGAAGTAAACCAGAATACAGTCTTTGGTCCCCAAAACCTTAATGCCGCGTACACACGATCGAGTTTCACGACGGTGAAAACACTGCAGTGAAACCCGACGGGAAAAACGAGGACCGGCTTGGTCCCCTACACACGGCCATTTTTCACGACATGTTTTCTCTTGGTCGAGAAAACCGGCCGTGTGTAGGCTCCCTAGCAGTGTTTCTCTATGGGAAAACTGCAGCGGAAAAAAATGCTGCGATTCGCGACGAGAAAAATTAGAGCATGTTCTAATTTTTCTTATCGTGATTCTTGTCGTTTTTCTCGTCAGGAAAAATGCTGGAAAGCCTACACAGGGCCATTTTTCTCGTCCAAGAGAAAAAATGTAATTTTTCCCAACGAGAAAAGTGATCGTGTGTACGTGGCATAATACATTTTGCTAACAATCAAGTCTGAAAGTCACACAAAATTACCTGCAATAAAAGTAAAAATCTTTTAAATTTTTTTATGTTTTTATTTTTTACAGCTGTAAGTTTACTGTAGTATACAACATATAAACATGCTCCGCAAAAGAGCCTATTTTCAAACTGTTTTTTGTGCTAGTAAAAAATAAATAAAAAAATGTCACTATGATTTAGGTTAGTGTAAGTGCAAGCTGAAAATATATTTTAGCACATGCATCTCTTGTGCTCCTCTGTGACATCCCAAATGTGTTGGGCACACAGCCATCACAGAGCACAGCTCTCCCTGGAAGCACATCCTTTCAGTCTGGCTGCTTTCTCTAATGAAATGTGAGTCAAGGCCTGCCTCTGGAGTTTTTTAAAATGCTCCTGAATGACAGAACAACACCACACTAATTACATCACAGTAACAATGATAAGTATTTGCTGAATTATAAATATATGCTACGTTCAGCAAGGTAAACTGATCTAAGGAAGCAAATGGAGCAAAAAATGAATTTTAGCAGTTAAGGCTTAATACAATAAAAAGAGTATCTTCATACAGTATATTAGTAATATATTGAATATCATATGTATATACAGTACATATTTAAATAATAAGTGAGGCTAAAATGTTTAACTGTTTGTTGTGCATCATATTATAGGCTAAAGTATTGAACTTTGTGTGGATGAAAATGCCACCATGTAAAACAAATGGATTATTTGTGTGCTATTTATGAATAGTGAAAATATTTTATGCTTCAAATAAATATTTTAGATATATTTGAAACGCACCATTTAGTAAGGCACATTTAAAATATTTCTAAACATAGGCTGCATGAATACATTTCTGATTTGTCACAATGTATAGCAATAGTATAATTTTTCAAAAAAGTTCTGTCAATTATCAATAAAAAGCAGTCCCAGAGACCCAGGCAAGTGACAATATCCATCGGCTGCAAGTAGGAGAAAGTAAGTCTTCATCCTCCTTTCTCTCAGTGTAAAGACTTCAACATTATACTTTTTTAGCAAGTCACAAGGTGAAAGGCCTGACTATTTGTCAGGTAACTTATAATATATTAAAGGGGTTGTAAAGGTTTGTTTTTTATTTTCTAAATAGGTTCCTTTAAGCTAGTGCAATGTTGGTTCACTTACCTTTTCCTTCGATTTACCTTCTAAATATTTTTTTTCTTTGTCTGAATTTCTCACTTCCTGTTTCTCCCCAGTAAACTTCACACCATCATCCGAGTGGTGTGGAGTCAGCCAGAACAGCTTACTGAACAGTTTAAGCTGGAAGTGAGAAATTCAGACAAAGAAAACAAAGAAAAAAAACATTTAGAAGGGAAATCGAAGGAAAAGGTAAGTGAACCAACAATGCACTAGCTTAAAGGAACCTATTTAGAAAATAAAAAATGAACCTTTACAACCCTTTTTAAGGTGCATGTAAATTCGAGCAATACATTTCTCTTATTTGCTCCCTCATGGTCTGGTAAATATACCATTGAAATATTTTTGTTATATCTGTTTGGCAAGTGCAAAAAAATAAAAATAGTATTCCATCCAAACAGAAATTTTGTGAGCTGATCATTTCCTGTGCCTTCTTCCTTTACAGACCATTATCAATTAGCAGAGTTCCAGCTATTTGCATTAACTCTCTCTGGCTTCTGCAACTGGAAACATTCATTTAGTGGCAGTATCACTATGGCCAGTAAATATCAACTTTTTGCTAAGAGTCAGACCACAGTCATTGGTTGCAAGGATGCTGGTGGCCTCCTGCACCATAACAACCAATGATGCGCTGCATCCTTGGCCATCTGCACCCTAACAATCAATAACACTGTGTAAGCCACAAGCGCCTTTGGTTGCTAGGACACAGGCAGGTGGCTGCACAATTAATTGTTTGCTAGGGTGGCAGGCAACTGCCAGCATTTAAACAATGTTGCCTGCTTGATTGTTTCAAATTGTAAAAAAGCCAGCGGGCAGGCACCTCTGATGACATCATTGACTAAATATGGTCATGTTACATATATGGTCAATGTCATAAGCCAGCATCTCTGACCCCTTTGTTTACTGATCAGGGAAATGTCATTCATGATGAGAGTATTGTCAGGAGCAGATCAGAGGCATGAGTCTGGTCTATGTGTCAGTAGATCCTCTGAGCATCATTCATAATGATTGATGGTGGATCTACATCGCTGGACAAGGTGATTGAACTTTGGATTTACAATGTGGGACATTATTTGAGAATTTTTTATTGAAGAACTTTTTCAAATGTGCCTATGTTTTTATTTTCAATTAAATCATTTTTTGTGAATAAATAAACTGGGCCCTTCTGGCAAAGTACCGTCTAAGGTCATGTAGCCTGGTATAGTTCAGGAAGGGAGGCTGCATGCTGACTGACCTAGGCTGTATGCTCAGATATTGATCTGGAATGGGTTTTGGTGGGACTTCATGCTTGTGGGGTTCACCCAAAATTCATACCAGACCCTTATCAGAGTATCCCTACCAGACTTTCAGGTGTATTTTTGGGCGGCAGTTTTGGTAATGATCAGGTGGTGGTTCTCTCAGCCCAAAGACAACCCCGCAGTAACCCTCAAAGCGGCGATTATGGGATCATACGCCTCCCTCAGCAATCTGGTGTTCAGGGGCCCGAAATCTCACCCCAGCCTTACAGAACCTATGCGTACAACTATCTCAGTATGGCGCAGAGTTAGCACACGTAATAGCTCCCCCAGGACATACTCCCCCCATCTACCCCTCTGGGGTAATCCTAACCTCCCGCACCTGAACAAAGTCCCAGACCCCCAGATTTGGGCAAAGAAAGGGATAGTGAACCTTAAGCCCCGTACACACGGTCTGACTTTTGCCCAACAAACTTTGTTTTGAGCAAGTTGGACCAACAATTCGACCGTGTGTACGCTCCATCGGACAAACTTAATTTGCTTTTTTTTTCTTTTCATCGGACAAAAGTTCGGTCTGCAAACGGACAAACTTTTGCCCAACAAAAGTCCGATGGCGCAAAGTCCGAACGTGTGTACAGAAAACCATCGAACTTTTGTCCTAGGTACGAACGCGCATGCTCCGAAGCAATGAACAGCCGGGAGCCTTCAGTTTGTAAAACTACCGTTCGTTCTGAAGATTTCACATTCGTGACGCGGCAATTATGAACTATTTGAATACAGCGCTCATTTTTAGTATTGTTTCCAATGCCCTAATAATCCAAAAAGCATTTTATCTGTAGATACCGACGGAATTAATTAAAAACAACGTCTTTCCTCTTTCTTGAATGTTTTTTTTGTTTAATATTTTAGAATCATATAATATATATTCTATGTTGTTTCTATTTAGCACAACCACAATATTCCCTATGTATTTGATGCTGAAACTACAAGCTACTATATTTGTGTCCTTTAATATTTTTCGAAATTTACCTGCCTACTCCCAAACAGAAAATATTAGGATAAAAGACAAAATTCATATTTGGGCAAGCATATTTTTTTTTATTAAATCAAAGAAAACATAAATACTACTGGCATATACTATAATTCTATAAACAGGAAGGCAGCAATCGATCAAATGGTGGAAATGGCGAGGCCTCTGTACCCCAGGGCATACAAATATTAAATAAATGTTGTAATTGGTCACCAGAGGAGTACATTCAACAGGGAGCTCAAAGAAGGTTGTGAAATAAAAAAGATGGGGAGCAGCAGCAGAAGACCTATCTGTCCCCAGGCTGTGGTACTCCAGCAAGGGGCTGGTATTTGTGGCATACCAGACTGAACCACGTACATTGCTTTCCACACTTCCATCCACATCAGCTGAGGCCATTTTGGTAGAGTGTGCATTACCTACACAACTCAAATAATATATATATTTTTATGGGTGACCCCCTAAAATTGCTTATTAAAACAAAAATTAGACTCCTAAATACAACTAAATGTTTAGTAGCCCCTAAACTCCCCAGACCACTGGCCTTGTTGGGGATCCTGGGTCTGATGTGGCCACTGACCCCCATGTTGCTGGGGTGGGTGGGCTTGCTGGGGTGGGTAGTTTGGATGAGGTAGGTAGTTTGGATGGGGTGGGTAGGTTTGAATTTGAGGAGCTGTGTGCTCCAAATCACACAGATGTGTTTTCAGGTTAGCTCCCGTTTCCTTGCCTTGCTGAGGAGCTGGATGATGAGCCCCTCACATAGCTCCCTTTGCTCAACATCAACCTCCCTCAGCTTGTTGGCTGTAAAGCATCCAAATCCTTTGGCACTATCGGGTGCCGTGGTGATGACTGCAGTAGCCCGATAAAGGAACTCTGCAGTGGCCTCATCAAGGTGGTGCCTCTTCCTGCCCCTTTTGGTAGGAGGGCGCAGGGTAAGCACTCTGGACTCAGTGCTTTGGCTGCTGGGCCTGGCCTCGTCTTGTGGCAACGTTTCCTGGGTCTGAAAAATCAACATAATTACTAAAATATTTAGTAGTAGGACACATTTTCACAACACATTTTAGCATCCTTTGTTTCTCAAAAATAGAATGTCTTCAAAAAGCAAAGCTTATCATTGTGACTCCAGCATTTATCCTTATTTTTTCAATTTTTACTTTCCTAATTTTAGTTTTTTCTCATTTCTAATCACTGAATTTCGTGCCCAATTTTTGAGGCATCATAACAACACATTTACCTCACTTTCTAAAATATTGTATATTTTGTACAATGCTATACCTGTGGCAAGCTGAGCTCCTCCTCTTCCTCTTGTGTAGGATCCGCCTCAGTATCAGTGGCCTCAGCTGATGTGGAGGGAAGTGTGGAGGGTAGCGTTGAAATATGCCGGCGTGGCACAGTCTGTTCCTTCAAAAATCCCAGGCTTGAGAAGTACCACAGCTTGGGGACATAAACGTCTTCTGCTGCTGCTCCCGATCTCTTTGATTCCTCGATCTTCTTGACCTCCCTGTTGAACATACTCCTGAGGCCTCCAATTTTTGTCTTCACAATTGTCTCGTCTGCCCTGGGGTACAGTCTTCGTCAATTCCACCAATTGATCGATTGCTGCCTGCCTTTTGTTTTTATTTGAATAATCCTTATGTTTCACCTGCCACAGACAGGCGTGATTACGATAGTTTTCTATGAAGTCAGCCATGAATTCTGGGCTATTCAGAACTGTCCCCTTCATTGTTTAGCAAATGTGATCAGATGGCTGCAAGAAAGAACACCAGACAAACCAATCTTTTTTAGCTTCTAGCTCATAACCTGCTTAAAATATAGGCCTTCATGCAGGCCCGCCATCATTAATTTTTGCTCCCTTTAACCAGCTTCAGGCATGTGCCCCCTGGAGCCTAGGTGAACTGGGGGGGTGGCCTTTTTAAAAGCGGGGGCTGCTGACGCATCTATTATTTTGGATTGTGTTGACTTTGGATGCTGATGATCAAGTAAATTAAAGGGGTGTGATTCCATCCTGTGCCCTGGGGACCTCCAGGCAGGTTTGCCATCAGGGGGGTACAGGCAGTACACCTGTAAGGGGCCCAGAGTTCCCCAGGGCCCTGGATGCTAACCCCCCTTTTTTTTGTGTTTGTCAGCACCCAAAGCCCCTTGACATCAACATTTTGCGGCGGCAGCACCCCTCCCGCTTCTCTTTTTGTGGTGGCCGCAACCCCCCCCAGTGCTCCTCTGCTACAGGGGGCCCATGCCTGAAGCTGTGTAAGGGGCCCCAAAATTTATGATGGCGGCCCTGCCTCCAGGACCCTTACAGGTGTACTGCCTGTACCCCCCTGTTGGCAGCCCTGCCTTTAGGTAAATCAAATATTGTCATTAGGCCCCATGCACATGAGACGCTGCTCAACGCGCATTCATAGGCATTAGTACACTTTTTCTAACTGCCCCAGCACTCATTCAATGTTATGCTATGTGTCCATTGCACACACTGTCACAATGTTGTCACGTACCTTTCTTTCGACTATGCGATCGTCTGAGTTTCGTTCCCGAAAGGTTAGGTTCCAGCGTCCGGTACAGCGAACGGTCGTAAGGTATTTTTATACCCTGCGCATGTGTCAAACTCCGCTCTCAGTACGTTATGATGCTGGGGCGTGCCAAGATACTTTTTCCTGCATGCGACATAACGGCGGAACATTCGTGAGGGAGAACAAGATGGATGCCGCACCGAAAACAAACAGGCCCCGTGGTGGTGAATATCGGAAACACAAGGCCACCCCCATGAGCAAGGGGGAGATGGTGGAGATGGTGAGGATCTTTGACAAGTATTACTACGATTGTAAGCAGGAGAACTATGACAGGCCCAACAGCCATAAAGACTATATTTTGGAGAAGGTCATCGCGGTATTGGATCGTGAATATGGCGTACAACGAACGAAAGATCAAATTCGGAAAAGATGGTCTGATTTAAAACACAGAGAGAAAGAACAGTTGGACTCCATTCACCGCATCATCATCAAAAGAAGTAAGCCAAATTCCTGACTGTAGTAATTATCTTTATGTTGGAATTAGCTGGCTTTCCTTAGTTTTTTTTTACAAAAAGATTGATGTGGGAAATAATTTTTTGTTTTCAGTTAATGCATATATGTTTGAAGAAACGTATTCTTTCTGACTCCACATTTTTAGAGCAATAATTAAGATACATTATGTAATGATATTCACAGGAAAAAGGCACAGAGAAAGCCAGCAGACAAGCCACCAGAGGGGAGCAAGGGAGGCTTCCCTTGGCAAGGCCCCAACAGGGGAGACAACAGTGCCAGCATCATCCACAAATCGTAAGTAAAACCTATAATAAAATAGCGCTTTTCTCCGACAGGGGATATTCTTGGTTGTCACAATGACATGGGCTCACATATAGTTAACTTTAATAAGGGGTATTTAATATTTAAGGTCTGCTGGGCATATCATCACTGCACATTAAATTACGCCTTTCAAGACTATACATGGGTAGAGGAGAGGGCCTGTGGATCACAGTCACACAGAGTCACGCCTGATCGAATGTTCATCATAGATCCCATATCCCATAGGACACAAGAGTGTTGTTTCTCAAATGTAATTTTTGCTATATCTTGGCATATTGGCTTTTTGGTCATCATTTGAAAGTACATCATCTACCCTTTACAATGCACATTAGTAATTTTCAATTTGCTAATTGCACATGATAGTCCACTAGGCTGGATAAAACATTGTCACTAGTGCCAGGTTGTTCTCATAATTCTGCTCCAGGGATTCCAGTCACATTTTTTGGATTTGTGGAGATTTTTTTGGGTTATATTTTTATATTTTTTAGAGGAACCTAAGTGTGGTGAGCCCAAACATTTGGAGGAGTGTGATCATGGAGCTGGACCCAGCAAAGAGCCTCCAGTGGACCTCACATCCCCAGACACAAGTCATGCAGAGGGTGGAGTAGTGCATCAACTAGAAGATGATTTACTTGAGCCTGTTGTTTGCCCCAGTAAGTATTTTTAACATATTGTTGTTTCGTTTAAAAAGCAAAATCTACTTTGCACTACAATTGCACTTTCAAGTGCACTTTCAAGTGCAGTCACTGTAGATCTGAGGGGGACATGCAAGGACCCCCCCCAAAAAAAACATTTTTGCTTGCACATAATTGGATACTAAAATCTGAAGAGCTTCCTCTAATTTCAGAGCTTCCCCTCATAACTACAGCGATCTACAGTGACTGTAGTTACAAGTGCATTTTCAATAGCACTTGGAGTGCAGAGTGGTTTTCCCTTTATTAAAACAACCCCATTGTCTTTAAATGTGTAGACAGTGTTATTTTGTGAATTTAACTTGTTATCTTTTGTGGGCCGCTAACAAAGTGGCACAAAAATGCACAAAGTTAGGCCACTGTGCCCATTAAACGCACCCACTCTGGGCAAAGGGCAACAGTTTGTCTAGTAAAAATGCACCAATTTAGGCTAAACATCAAGCCAGTTTACACCCAGCCATGCATTTACCAGCCTTGGCTCATCGCTGTCCTTCTTCAGTACTAGATGTCTTCTCACGCCCTCGATGTTGCTTGAGCCAATGATGTTACTGGTCAGTGGCGTCACTAGGGTTGGTGTCACGCGTTGCCTCCCAAAATGGTGTCACCCCCCAACAACTATAGTCCCCCTCAGTACAGACCCTCCTCAACTAACTACAGACCCCCCTCCCGCAGTATAGATCTGCCTCCCTGTGTGATACCTTGTCTACTATTTATTTGAAAATTACATTGTAAGGTCTTTTCAACAGGAAAGCCTATCAGAGCCACTTGCTCTGATAGACACTTCCAAAACACAACCACTGCTATTATAAATTAAGATGTCCTGTACTCAACAGGAGCCCAGCCATCAGAAGATTGTTTAGAAGGGGCAACAAGACACAGATTCATGCAATGCATGAATCTGTGTATTGTCTTTCAGTGGCGTTACAAGACAGAGTGGGGGCGTTTAGACGTCGCCATATATTGACGCAACACAACTGGTATAGACATGTCTAGGGATTAGTTAAATTAGATAAAAATTAAAAGCCAAACACAGGGGCAAACTAGGTAGAGCATTGAACATTTTCATGTAGAAGGAGACAGGAGGTGCAATGAGATGGCAATGTTCCTAGGTAAAAAAAAATGGGAGACACAGGCACCAGGGACAAGATTCTAGAGTAGCTACAGTGTGTACATTCCTAGTAGTGTAGGTGTCTGAAGAGCAAGCAGGGTTGTTAATCCTAATTTGATTCAAGGGAAGTATTTGCCACAATTGACAGGGTTAATAATTTTAACCTAATTCACTTTTGTAGGGCCACAGCCACTTGTCCTTGATTCCCATTTGTATGTTTTCTATTTTTCAAAGGCCACGAACTACCAAGATGCACAATTGGTCGGATCACTGCTGATATTCTGCAGGCAATGACTGAATTTGAACAAATAAAGGAGGCTGCCACTGGTGTTCAGAGGCGTATGCAGGATTATGTCAACCTGTTAGCAAAATTTTAAGTTCTTTCGTTTTTGGATACTTTTTTGACTATACTTTTAAGCACATACTATGATTCTTGAAATGTTTAAAGAACAATAGTTCCATGTAATTGATGGGATTTAGGAGTAGCAAAGAACAATGCCATATGCTGTGTCTTTTAATGTGAATTGTCATGTGGAATCACATGACAATTCACTTAAAGGGCTTGAAAATTAAACATTTTATTGTTTTAAAAATCTATCTGTACCTTACTACAGCCCTCCTTCACTGACCTCATCCTTAAAATTTAAGTTGAAATGTCATTAATTTGTCCTCTAATAATCAGCATTTACTGTTCTTCTGTCTGGAATAAACACTGGAATGCGGGCCTTGCTCTCTGGTGTGGATTGTCGTGCTCGCACCCTCCCTTGGACTACAGGAGAGTCAGGACGCTCTCTACGTAGTAGAATTCAAAAGGACCTGTGTATTAGTGGTCGTCCTGACTCTCCTGTAGTCCAAGGGAGGGGGCAAGGCCGACACTCCACACCAGGGAGAAAGCCTCGCAATACTGTGTGGATTTACACACAGAAGAACACCAACTGAGGATTACTAGGAAGAAATAAGGACATATTTGTCAAAAAATCTAAGGATGATGTAAGTGAAGGAGGACTGCACTAAGATAAAGGAAGATATTTAGTGTTTAAAAATGTGACATTTTAAAAACATTCCAAAACACAAAAAAAATAGGGTTCAGGTTTGTAGGTCAGTGTTTCTCCACCCGCCTTCTCTAGGTGCTTGCCCACCTCCTTTAAGATTTAAGTGTAGTCACTATACACAACAACTTGGGGTATTTCAAAAAAATGCAACAAAAAATAGAGTGACTATAGTTACAAAGAGCTAAAATAATAAGACAAAATGCACCTGGAGAAGGAGAGTTGGCAAACACTGTTCACAAAGTAAACTTTTTACTAATGTTTTGCATAGTAGGGTATTTTTGAGAATACAAAAGAGAATACGGTTTGCCACCATGAGGATTTAAAATGTTATGAAAAACAGTGTGTGTTTTGAAAATAAGCTTTAAATATTTTTACATACAAGTGCAGTGGCAAGTGCACTTGTATTTTCGAAAAAGTTTTTAGGTTTTTTAAAAACAGCACTGTGCACACATGTGCAAGCTGACATTAACACAAAAACAGTCAGATCCCATGATGTCAGCTAGCACATGTGGACACAGTGGGCTTTGTTTACTAATGTCATAAGTGCCATTAAAAAATTTGCCCTCTTTTAGATTTGTTGCATAAAGGTAGGAGCTCTTTACACCTGAGGAAGGCAATATATTCTCACGTTGAGAATCCAATGCGAAATGTCTCGTATGGCCTTTTTACAGAAGATTTGTAAATTTGTTAGGTAGTGCTTTTGGAATGTGTATTGCTGTGCTTTCAAAAATACATGTTTACCCACCTCAAAGTTGAGAAGAAAACCACAAAAAATAAAAATAAAATTAAAGGTTGTTTTGTTGTTAAAGCAGAACCAAAATATTTTTGGGTGGTGAAAGTAAATATTTTGAATATTTCCTATGTGTGGCTTCTTATTATATGATTAATAAGAACAGTATATTTGTAAAGTTGGTGTAGTTACATTGACAGTGTACTTGAAAATGGGTGTAGCAGAGCCACAGCACAACATAATACACTACATATGTCAAGGCAAGATTTTGAGCTAATACTTTACAATTCTTGTTTGGCAACTAAACTAAAATACGTACCAATTACATTAGAAGAATAATTCAGAAAAATATACACATACAACAGTATTTCAAAGATAGTGGGGTTTAATAAACAAAAAAAGGGGATTATTAAATATCACCAAGATTTTCTTGCCAGGGCACTGCCCCACTACCCACAAAGTAGGCCTTATATTGTTCCCTAACAATTCGGCCAGTTTGGGAGGAAAGCCCAACTCCACCAGTTTTAAGAGCTGGCATCACTGGCTCTTCAGCTGCCATAACACCAGAGGTTGGATCTTGAGCAACTGTACCAATATAGTTTGTGCCATTTCTACGCAAATAATTATGTAGAATGCAGCAACACAAGACTACATGGTTAATTTTATATTCCGCCATATTGATAGCGGTTAAAAAAAGGCGGAACCTGTTTGCAAGGATTCCGGACGCATTCTCTACAACCCTCCTGGCACGGGAGGGCCGGTAGTTGTAGATGCGCTGCTCTGGGGTCAAGTTCCTCATTGGAAAGGGCTTCATTAAATGAGGCCCCAGAGCAAATGCATCGTCAGCCAGAAAAACAAAATTAAGGCCTTCAATATTGTCCTGGGCAGGGGGTAAATTCAAAGTGCCATTCTGCAGGCGGGTATTGAACTCGGTGTGGAGCATCACCCCACCATCTGAATGGCACCCATTGATCCCCACATCCAAACACAGGAACTCATAATTGGCTGAAACAAGGGCTAACAAAACAATACTGCAAAAGCCCTTATAATTAAAATAAAAAGAGCCAGAGTTGGGTGGGGGGATGATGCGGACATGTTTGCCATCAATAGCACCCCCACAGTTGGGGAAATTCCAGAAGTTTTGGAACTGGGTCGCCACATCCTGCCACTGCTGGGGAGTTGAAAGAAACTGAGAATAAAACAAAAAACAAAAATTAGTACGAGCCTTGAAATTGCTAATTAGTTATCACACATACATTCTGTTGCCAAAATAAAAATATCAAATTTTAAGCAGTATGTAATACAAAAAAAAAAAGAGTTCTTATTATATGCTTCCTCACTCCCTCCGGTGGCTCATTTTGGGAATTTGGGGGCGGGGAGGGATTTTGGGGACAGGTAAGAACCCTCTACACTTCCATTAAAGAGAAATGAGGAACAGATGAAGGTACATTTTACAAGCCACTCTGTTTTCAAAATATTAACAGCACAATGTGAAAAGAATAATTGCCATTATATCTAATTTGATATATAAATATTTATAATACATTAAATATCAGTAAAAAACGTGATGATTAACAATTAAAAGTATACTACATGCTAGTGACTACATGCTTTGTAAAATTCCAGAAGAAACATTTCTAAAGTAACAAATTAATAGGGAGAATGGATTATTAAAAATGCATAAAAAGATTATTTGGATCAGTTGATTATGCATTTTGGGGAGGGGAGGGAGGGAGGGTTCTAAACTATTTTGTGTAGACCAACCAAAAAAAAAAAAAGGAAAAAAAAAAGAAAACTAATGTGACACAGTTTAGGGGGGGTTTAGGGTAATTCACTACCAAAATTGCCATTAATAGAATATGCACAAAATGTGGATGTGCCAAGGAAAGCATGCTGGGGAGGTAAGTGCTGACAAATATGCATGGAGGACAGGGAAATAAACTAACATCTACATAAAGGACATTCAGAGCAAAATACATTACTGGAAAACATGGAATAAAACATACAGAATCAAAGAATAAATTCAAACAAGTATATAGAATTGGAGATTAAGATCACATTACATACCCGAATATAGTCCTTCTGCAGAACTTGGATTATGGCACAACATGTCTCCGGTATTATATGGCCAAGAGCCTGGGGAGAAATACCAGTAGTGAATTTGAGATCTTGGAGACTTCTCCCTGTCGCCAAGTAGCGCAGAGTGACTATGAGCCTTTGCTCTTCAAGAATAGCACTCCTCATGCAGGTGTCCTGCTTCCTAATGTAGGGGGACAGCAAGGACAACAGGTGCTGGAAGCATGAGTCAGACATCCTGAGATAGTTTCTATAATCATTGGGATTATTCTCCCTCAGCTCCCTCAGCAACGTCATGTGTGAAAATTGGTTGCGTTGCTGCAACCAATTTCTTTTTCGTACATCACGGGACACAGAGCGACTTAGTCATTACTAATGGGTTATATAGTTTACCTTCAGGTGTTGGCACTGGCCAATTCCAAACCGGAAGTACCCTCCCCTATATAAGCCCCTCCCACCCGGGAGCACCTCAGTTTTTTGCCAGTGTCTAAGGTGTTGGCCAAAGAGTAACATGTGTTTTCACTGGGCTTGCGTACAGGTTCTTTTGGGCCTTAGTAAGCTGTTCCGGATCCCACCAAAAAAGCTTCATAGCTAAACGGTCGGTACCCGGGCCTTGCAGCAGAAGAGCAAGGTTTTGCCTGTAATGCTTCTCTTAGGAGGGCTGGACCCTGGGATCCAGAGCTCTGGTCATACCCACGACCAAGACGCTGTCTGTGCAGGGTGCTATACAGGTCCAGGGGAGTGGAATCCTTGGGAACCCGGTCCCTGAAGGTTTAATTACAATGCCTGCCGTGATAGGTGAAGTTTGGACTTTTGTGGACCAAACAAAGTCCTGCGGCGGGGATCAGGTAAGTGGGGGCCCTCAGGAACTTGGTTCTATTGGGGGACCCCCAAGCCTAATTTGTCTTTCTGTCTGTTACCTAACGGTATTCCCGCTAAATATCTGTGTTTGCCTATAACTACTGAAAATGTAAAATTTTAATAGTAGTCAAGAAAAAAAAAAAAAAAACAGGGACCGCGGTACCTGTGTTAAACCACTAGAGGCCGCTGTAGTCCATTTTTCTTGTAAATGTGGATCTTTGGTTTTCTCAACTCAAAAGATCCAGGCAGCTGGTAAGTTTCTCTGAGGGAATCCACTTCCTCTGCCCTGTTGCTGCGTTCATCCACCGCACAGGCCCTCCGGCAAAAAGGGCCCTGGCTCCTAGTCCTCTGTTGGTTTTCGAAAAGGGCGCCATTGGCGCACGGGCGCGCGCGCGGGCGCGTGCACGCGCCTCCTATGAAAAAAAAGGGGCGGGGCGGGTGGATGACGCTCGATGCGCGCCGCGGCGCTTCTGCGCATGTGCGGGCGTCCCAGCATGGTTAAAAGACACAGTACAAGTGTCAGCTGCATGCAAACAGAGCTAGCAACAAACAGTGGCACACAGAGGCGGTTGATGCAGGCATCCCCATAGAAAGGCACTTTAGTGGACACCAGCTGGTATATAGCAGCACCTGTGTTAGACTATTACCAGCAAAAATTGGTGTATGACGACGGGAATACCTCAGCTTTGTGCTTAAAGGATATGTCGTCCAGACGCTCCGGAAATAGATCTTCCAGGAAGCCAAAGGGGTCTCCATCGGGCTCTGAGGATATTGGGCATGCTTGCACTGCACCAATCTCCCCTGAGAATGCAGAGGTCAGTAGCCGTAGAAACCCCGCAGGAATGCCTGGTGCTGCGGCTGTCCCCAGTCCACCTGCTCCTGTATATATAACAGAGGAGGTTTTATCCTCAACTCTGGGAGGATTGGAAGAGAGATTAACAGCATTGATCGCTGCTTCCCTGTCACAGGAAAAGCGCGTCCGATCTCCGTCTCCTCCTTCAGAGTGCCTGTTAGTGGAGGAACAGCCCCACACAGAGATCGACCTACCTGAAGGGGATCAGGATGAGGTTGATTCACTTATAGAGGAATCAACAGTGGAAGAACCTTTCTCAGCTTCTCAGGCTGAAAGATTATGGGTTCAGTCTCTGACTAACATGGTCCGATCAGCATTTAAAATGCCTCTGGCGGAACCACCATCCACTACGGTTTCCTCGCTGGGGTCGCTAAAAGCTCCCCAGGCGGTCTGTTCCTTCCCAATCCACCCTTTATTAGAAGGGCTTATTTACCAGGATTGGGAGCATCCTGATAAAATATTTGCTCCCCCCAAGAGATTTCCGGTGATCTATCCCATGGAGGATAAGTTCATAAGAAAATGGAGGGTCCCTATAGTGGACGCAGCCATCTCTTCTGTTAACAAATCACTGACATGTCCAGTAGATAATGTTCCAATGTTCAAAGACCCAATAGATAAAAAATTGGAGTCTTTACTAAAATCTGCTTTCTCTACAGCAAGTATGGTGACACAACCTGCGGTAGCAGCGATTGGAGTCTGCCAAGCAGTGAAAGATCAGTTGAAACAAGTCTTAAGGGACTTACCAGATCAGCAGGCTCATGCCCTAGCTGACCTGCCTAGAGCCTTGTGTTTTGCGGTGGACGCCATAAAGGATACAATCCAACAGGCCTCCCGCTTTACGCTGTCTATAGTACATATGCGTAGGCTTCTGTGGCTCAAAAACTGGTCTGCTGAAGCTCCCTGTAAAAAACTGCTGGTTAGCTTCCCATTTCATGGAGAACGCTTATTTGGAGAAGATCTGGACAAATATATCCAGAAAATTTCTGCCGGTAAAAGTTCACTCTTACCGGTTAAGAACAAGGGTAGAAGTCCTTCTTTTAAGAGGCCTACCTCTCCAGTCCCGGGCACATCGGCTGGGAAGCAGTTCCGACGGCCTCCGCGGTCAAATTCAGGGGGCAGAAATCAGGGACAATCACAGGGTAACAAGAAGCCCTGGATCAAGAGAGGTACAAAACCTCCCCCTAAGGCATGAAGTATTGCCCCCGCTCAATCGGGTGGGGGGAAGACTTCAGTTGTTCACAGAGACCTGGCGGGACACCATCAGAGACAGATGGGTGCTCTCCGCAGTAAGTCTGGGATACAAGCTGGAGTTAAAAGGCACTCCTCCTGCCCAATTTATGAGGTCAAACGTGCCAAGAGATCCCCAAAAGAGAGGATCCCTCCTTCTGGCACTAGAACAACTATTGCTCCAAGGGGTAATCATGAAGGTTCCCCTGGAAGAAAGCGGATTCGGGTTTTACTCGAACCTTTTCACAGTCCCCAAACCAAATGGGGACGTGAGGCCCATATTAAATCTAAAAGGGCTAAACAAGTTCCTAAATATCAGGACCTTTCGGATGGAGTCGATCCGATCAGTGGCCACCGCCCTACAAGGGCAGGAATGGCTAGCCTCGATCGACATAAGGGATGCTTATCTGCATATTCCCATCTTTCCGGCCCATCAGAAATTTCTACGCTTTGCAGTAGAAGGGCGCCATTTTCAGTTCAGAGCCTTACCTTTCGGTCTGGCCACAGCACCACGAGTGTTCACAAAAATTCTGGCCCCATTATTGGCCAATCTAAGAACACAGGGTGTAACGATAATGGCATATCTAGACGACCTGCTACTAATAGACCACTCAGTGGAAAAGCTGGAAGTAGCTATTCACAAGACAATCGAGTATCTGGAATATCACGGTTGGATTATCAACCGGGACAAGTCAGCTCTAAGACCAGTCAAAAGTCTGGAATACTTAGGGCTAAGGCTGGATTCAAATCAGAGAAAGATTTTCTTACCTCCAGAGAAGGTGTCGTCTTTAAGAAATTTGACCCACTTAGTGGGTACAAAAAGAAAACCATCCATACGTCTCTGCATGAGGCTGCTGGGAAAGATGGTGGCTTCATTCGAAGCGGTACCCTACGGTCAATTCCATTCAAGGAATTTGCAAAGGGCCATACTGTCAGCCTGGAACAAAAAAGTTCAGGCTTTAGACTTACCAATGTCCCTGTCCCCTTCCGTTCGCAAGAGCCTCCATTGGTGGTTGGTGCCCCAGAATCTGGAAAGAGGGAAACCCTTCAGTCCGGTTTCTTGGAAGGTGGTCACTACAGATGCCAGCCTCATCGGCTGGGGGGCAGTGCTGGAGCAATGGTCTCCAGGGCAGGTGGTCAGAAGCAGAAAAGGCCCTGCCCATCAATCTCTTAGAGATACGAGCAGCCCGGTATGCCCTAGTAGCATGGACATCCAAACTCCAGGGGTCCCCTGTCAGAATTCAATCAGACAATGCCACGGCAGTGGCATATATCAATCATCAGGGTGGCACCAAAAGTCGTGCAGCCCAGAAGGAAGCAAATTGCATCCTGGAGTGGGCAGAAAGATATGTCCCAGCCATATCCGCGGTTTTCATCCCAGGAGTGGAAAATTGGGGAGCGGACTTTCTAAGTCGCCAACAATTATGCCCGGGGGAATGGTCTCTTCACCCCGAGGTTTTCCAGGCAATATGCCAGCGGTGGGGAACACCGGATGTAGATCTGCTAGCATCCAGATTCAACGCAAAGGTGGACAGGTTTGTGTCTCGCACAAGGGATCCCCTAGCTTGCGGCTCGGATGCCCTAGTGTTCCCTTGGGATCGGTTCAAGCTGATATATGCATTCCCACCGCCACAATTGTTACCGCGATTACTCCGCAGAATCGGGGTAGAAAAGAAACCAGTGATTCTGGTGGCTCCAGCGTGGCCCCGAAGGGCATGGTACGCGGAGATGGTAAAAATGTCAGTGAGGAGTCCTTGGACCCTCCCACTTCGTCCGGACCTGCTGTCGCAAGGACCGATATACCACCCTTCCTTACCAGCCCTAGGTTTGACGGCCTGGCTATTGAAGCCCACATTCTGAAAAAGAGAGGGCTCTCTAATTCTGTGGTATCTACCATGATCAATGCCAGGAAACCGGTATCCAGGCAGATCTATTATAGGATCTGGAAAGCGTACATTACGTGGTGTGAGACCAAGAAATGGCATCCACGTAAGTACATGATAGGGAGGATTCTGGACTTCCTACAGTGGGCTGTAGATAGGAAGCTGGCCTTGAGTACTATCAAGGGTCAGATTTCGGCCTTGTCAATATTTTTTCAAAGGCCCTTGGCTTCGCATTCACTAGTCAAAGCCTTTATACAAGGAGTGATGCGTATTAGCCCTCCGGTTAGTATTCCCATATGTCCTTGGGACTTAAACCTGGTTCTGTCGGTTCTACAGAAACAACCGTTTGAACCATTACAACACATTTCCTTGGTTCTTCTCACCAGGAAATTGGTTTTCTTAGTAGCCATTTGTTCGGCTAAAAGAGTGTCGGAATTAGCAGCTATGTCCTGTAAGGAGCCATATCTGGTTGTCCATAAGGACAGAGTAGTATTACGTCCTCATCCAGCCTTTCTTCCTAAGGTGGTATCGAGGTTTCATTTGAACCAAGATATGGTTCTTCCTTCTTTTTTCCCAAACCTAGCTCAGTAGAGGAAAAGTTATTACATTCTTTGGATGTGGTAAGAGCAGTTAAAGCTTATCTAAAAGCCACTGCTCAGATTCGCAGAACGGATTCTTTGTTTGTTCTGCCGGAAGGCCCCAGAAGGGGTCAGGCAGCATCAAAATCTACTTTAGCCAAGTGGATTCGACAGGTCATAATACAAGCCTATGGCTTGAGAAAGAGACCGCCTCCGTTCAAAGTTAGGGCGCACTCCACAAGAGCGGTTGGAACTTCATGGGCAGTGCATCACCAGGCCTCCCTGGCTCAAGTATGTAAGGCCGCAACATGGTCTTCGGTACACACGTTTACTAGATTCTATCAGGTACACGTTAGAAGTCAGGAGGATGTCGCCTTTGGGCGCAGTGTGTTGCAGGCCGCAAAAGATCCTCATGCCTGATGGCGCCCAGCTTATGTACCCCCCCCTCATTTGGCATTGCTTTGGGACGTCCCATTAGTAATGACTAAGTCGCTCTGTGTCCCGTGATGTACGAAAAAGAAAAAGGGATTTTTATAACAGCTTACCTGTAAAATCCTTTTCTTGGAGTACATCACGGGACACAGAGCTCCCACCCCTCTTTTTGGGACACTTATTGCTTGGCTACAAAACTGAGGTGCTCCCGGGTGGGAGGGGCTTATATAGGGGAGGGTACTTCCGGTTTGGAATTGGCCAGTGCCAACACCTGAAGGTAAACTATATAACCCATTAGTAATGACTAAGTCGCTCTGTGTCCCGTGATGTACTCCAAGAAAAGGATTTTACAGGTAAGCTGTTATAAAAATCCCTTTTTTTGCACCATATAGTCCTCCTCCTACCCCTTGACCTGGACTGGCCATGAGAAATGGCCACAACTCCCAGGCTATAGATAGCACGCTCTCTCTCTGCATTCCGCAACATCTGAAAGAAAGAACGGAGGATTAAAGAAACGAACGTAAAGGAACAGAACGAATCTGCTGACGCCAAACCGTCACTACCTCGCGCTTAGCAGAACGAGACCAAAGCGTGACGCCGGAAAATTGAAGGATCCCCTTTTGAAGGCTTGTCAGAACGTTGAAATGTCACTACGTTCATGTTTGTTGGCTAAAAAGTCAGAGCGTGTGTATGCTATGGGCGTTCACGCCCAACACCGTTCGGACAAAAATCCACGGAAAAGTCTGATGGAAGTCTGACCATGTGTACGAGGCTTTAAACATATAGTTACCGCCGGCAAATTGCGCGCATTCCCTGACCTCAGAGATGCCTATCAGCTGCCAGGCTGGATGCTGTTTTGCTATTACCAACTGTGCCATGCATACAGTAAGCAATTCACACCTTCTATTACCCTCGAATCGGACTCCGTAGAGGGACTGCTCACTGCCAAGGTCATAGATAAACCCCTATCCTCCCTGTACTTCCGTTTGTCCTTAGCCCCCACAAGAAAACGTGAGAAGGCCCTAAATAAATGGAGAGGGGACATCCCTGACCCGACGGAGGAGGACTGGGAGGCTTGCCTATCCTCCTTTTTGACGAACATGATCTCAGCCAAAAACTGTTTCCTGCAGGTTAAATTCCAACACAGGGCCTACTTTACTCCAAAAAGACTGACCCTTATGAACCCAGAGACCCCAGTGAATTAACCTCGATGTGACCTGCAGGCTGCCTCCTTCCTCCACATGGTCTGGTCCTGCCCACGTCTGGTAGATTACTGGGCGGGGGTTGTAGACAGCCTCAACAGCATCACACCCCTGGATATGGGACCTGAGCCTCGGTTGTTGCTGCGTAACATCTTTGGTGCTAGCGTTCGGGGCAAGTACACTAGGCTGATCCTAAGCTATGCCACATTCTATGCACGCAGAGATATATTCCTTCATTGGAAAGATGTTGCGCCACCTACTGTATCTTCGTGGCATACGGTTATGAACTCAGTGCTACCGCTCTACAAACTTACATATCTTAATCGAAATTGCCACGGAAAGTTTGATAAAATATGGTTTGATAAAATATGGTCGGGATGGATAGATGCCTGAGGGGTGGAGCTCCTGGATAATGCGCAGGATGCTGTAGCTGGAGACGTACCACAACCATGAATCACTAGGTTTGTTCTCCTGTGAGTCGTTGACCTGTCATGGTATGTAATTTACCCACTTGCACGAGGTACCTTCCCCTCTCCCCCTCCTCCCCCCTTCCCCCCTCCCCCTTTACCCCCCCCCCCCACTCGGCCCTTCTGGGTTATTGTGCTGTAATGTCTACCTCCTGCACTAACGTTTAGTACGATATAAGGATTTTGATGCCATCCATCCTGTGGTTAACAATATTGCTGTTTTCTATGTCACTATGTGTAATGTTATTCATGTGACAGATGGTGTGTTTGCATCACTTGTAATGTAAAGATCTGAATAAAAGATTTTCTCTTGTTAAAAAAAAAGCATATACCTGTATTGATTGGTTTTGCGCAAAAGTTATAGCGTTTACATAATGTTATTATTCATTTTTCTTTTTACTAGTAATGGCGGTGATCTGCAATTTTTATCGGGACTGCGACATTGCGACGGACTGATCTGACACTTTTTTGGGACCATTGACATTTATACAGCGATCAGTGCTAAAAATAGCCACTGATTACTGTATAAATGTCACTGGCAGGGAAGGGGTTAACACTAGGGGACGATCAAGGGGTTAAATGTGTGTCCTAGGGAGTGATTCTAACTGTGGGGGATAGGACTGCCTGGAAGAGGAGACTGATGGCTGTTCATACGTAGTATGAACAACAGATCTGTATCCTCTCTCCTGACAGAATGGAGATCTTTCTATTTACACTGACAGATCTCCATTCTGTCTCTCTCAGGAGCGATCGCGGGTGCCCTCCCTAGTGGTCTTAAAGCGGCCGACGTACAGCTACGATGGCTCGCCCAGGGGAGCCAACCTGCCACAGTATAACTGCGGTGGCTGGTCCTCAAGTAGTTAAAGCGGAGTTCCACCCAAAATTTTTATTTCTGCTTTTCAGATTCCTCCCCCCTCCGGTGTCACATTTGGCACCTTTCAGGGGGAGGGAGAGCAGATACCTGTCTAATACAGGTATTTGCTCCCACTCTTGGCAAAAAATCACCACAGAATCCGCGGCAATCTACACTATGTCCGACCCCTCCTCCATCCCCCCGCTGTCTTTTGGGAGACACACAGGTCTCAGGAGACAGCAGGGACCAGTGGGATCCTGCAGCGCGACTCGCACATGCGCAGTAAGGAACCAGGCTGTGAAGCCGCAATGCTTCACTTCCTTATTCCCTTACTGAAGATGCCGGCGCCTGCACCCGGGAGCTGAGAGACGGGTCGGCTTTGGGTGAGGACATCGCAGAACTACGCTTTAAGGAAGAGGATGAAACTGGGTTTCACGATCAGGAGTCTGGCTCAGATGCCAGTGATTACAGCAGTGGAAAGGCTTACACAGAAACCAGCAGAATACATACACTGATATTGTAAAAAAGCCCAGTACTCTGTTGCACAAAATGAATCTCATTCTATGTATGTCAGTTTATCTATCAGGGTTTTTGGAATAGCAATATTGAGGTTGGATGTGAAATCCAAAAAAGTGTAACATTAGAATCCTGTATGTCTGTATGTACGCATACTGATAGGAGTCCACTCTGAAGTCAATGGGTTGGGTTAGTGCTACTGGGTGATAGGAGCAGTTGTAGTAGTCTTAAAGTAGGACTACTTTTTTACAGCATAACTTTTTTCATTTAATATAGAGCAAGGGAGGACTATAACCCCTGTCAGTTTTTTTGTCATCTGTGTTGGAGGATAAACAATGTTACACCTACAGCTACGTTGTAGACAAGAGAAAGGAGAGTCAGGCCTCGTACACACGACCGATTTTCTCGTCGTAAAAAACACGTCGTTTTTTTTGACGAGATTTTTGTTAAGCTTGTCGATTTTCTCGTCAAGCTTTCTATGCGTACACACACTGACATTTCCCAATTTCCTCATTGTTCTCCGCGCTCACGTCCAGCACGTACGACGGCACTATAAAGGGGAAGATCTTTTTTCTTGGCGCCACCCCTTGGGCTGCTTTTGCTGATCTCGTGTTACAGCGTGTGAAGTAAAAGTTTGGGAAGAGACGATTCGCGCTTTCCAGTCTTCGTACTTTTCAGATCGTTTTCTGCGGTTCAGTTTGTGCTTGTGGGTTCGTATCTTGACTTTCAGGGCGTCTAGGCAGGTCGTATCTGTTTTACAGTGCGTTCTTGCCTGTTCGTTTCTGTTTTTCAGTTCGTTATTCATAGGCCTTGCTGTTCTAAAGTGCGTTCTGTTCTGTACGTTCTGATAAGACAACCGTTTCTTATTAGCCATGTCGCCTGGACGTTCTCGTCGTCGAGTTTGTGCTGTGCGTGCGCTTGGTGTTGGTCTGCTTGTTTTGGACCAAGACCAGTCCATGAATGTTGTGAGGAGGAGTTCATGGACCAAGAATTGGTTGCTCCAGCGGGACCAATTCTGCCATATGCCTCTGCTGCGGGAGATCGCCGAGAATAATCCTGAGGACTACAGGAATTTTCTGCGGATGTCTGACCCTGTATTTCAGGAACTGTTGGCTTTGGTGTCCCCCTATATTACCAGGCAGGACACCGTTATGCGGGAAGCCATCAGTGCTGAGCAGAGGCTCATCGCCACGTTACGTTACCTGGCGACAGGGAGAAGTCTTCAGGACTTGAAGTTCACCACAGGCATCTCCCCCCAGGCTCTGGGCCTCATAATCCCAGACACCTGTTCTGCTATTATACAAGTCCTGCAGGAGGACTATATTAGGGTAAGTTTTCTCCATTAACATCACATTTTATGTATTACATGTATGCTAATGTATTGTATTTCTTTCATCCTTCCCTAATTACCATGATTGTAATATGCTGAGAATGTCCCCTTTGTCCCCATGCATGCTGGAAGCTTTAGATTGCCCCTTTTTTCTCCTCCATAAATATTTCCCTTCACTAACTTTTCCAGCAGGGGCGCCTGTTGCTCCAAATGTTTGGGGGTCCCACCCCAATTTATGAACTAAACTTCCTCCTTTTTTGCTCAGGTGCCTATTAAACGCCCCCAGTTGTCCCCTCTAATGCAGCCATTTGGTTCCCTCCAATGCAGCCATTTTCCCCCCAGCCCTGCACTTACCTTCTTGTGGTCAGCGCCATCCTTCTTCTGTCCTTGATGTCTTCTCCTTCCCTTGATGTTGCATCAGCCAATCATGTTACCATTAAACAGACTTGGTGAACATGATTGGCAGAGCAGCCTGCCAGTGTTTCCCCAAGGAATGCCCCCCCCCTGCGTCCCCTATTTTACTTTTCGGAAGCCAATTACATCCCTCAGGTTGTAATGTGCAAGACTATTTTACTACCTGTTTCTGCTATGCAATTTGAACCCCCTAAATGCCGCAATTATTCATATGTCGGTCGCTAAACAAGAGGCCATCCACCTGAATAGTGGGCGGCATAGACAATACATAGGTTAATGCAACGCATGAACCTATGTATTGTTCTGAGTGATGGGCACAGGAGAGAGGGGGCAGTGCTCCAGCGCCCACTCTGGACGCACCGCCACTGCAATGCTATCCTGTGGCCAAACACATTTCCCCCCCCCAAAATAATTTAGTAATGGCCCATCAGAGGGGGTGATGAATCTGATAAATGAGCCTTCCCTTATACTTATTTTAAACACCTTAATAAACGTAGAATTTGATTGATGTTGGCCTTGATTTTTTTTTAATCAAATTTCCTTGTAATGTCTGACTTTGGTATTCTAATATTATTTCATCTTGTTTCACTCCACAGCTTCCTTCCACACCACAGGAATGGCAGACTGTGGCATCAGAGTTTGCCACGCGGTGGGACTTCCCCAATTGCGGTGGTGCCATAGACGGGAAGCACGTCCGCATCGTGCCGCCACCCCGTTCTGGGTCCTACTACTACAATTACAAGGGGTTTCATAGTATTGTGCTGATGGCGGTGGTGTCAGCACGGTATGAATTCCTCTATGTTGATGTAGGGAAGAATGGCCGGATGTCCGGTGGGGGATCCTTCATCCAGACGGAGTTTGCCCTCCATCTCCAGAGTGACGACCTTGCATTGCCACCGGATGCAGGGAATATTGAAGGACTCCCCTTTGTTTTCTTGGCTGATGAAGCCTTCGGACTCGGACGGCATCTTATGAGGCCATTTCCACAGAGGACCCTGACCCCAGAGAAGAGGGTGTTCAATTACCGGCTGGCCAGGGGCCGAAGAGTTGTCGAAAATGCCTTTGGCATAATGGCCAGCCGGTTCCGCCTTTTTATGACTTCAATACACTTGGCGGACTACAAAATAAACTATGTCGTATTATGCTGCTGTGTGCTACACAACTTTCTGAGCCAAAAATCTAATTCCTATATGGCCTCAGTTTTGCCAGAGGCTGGACTTTCCCCTGCAAATCCCCTGCCGGGCCTGGAATCTGCCTGTCCTGGCTTGCCCTCCCAAAATGCCCGTGAGGTTCGGGACAAATACATGGAGTATTTCACGGGTAGGGGGGCAATTCCTATGCCAGCCTATGTCTAAGGATCCCAATAAAAAGCTTGTTTAAACCTTTAATTATTTGTTCTTTCCTGTCTCCTAGTTTGTCTTTGTGCATTTGTAGTGCCAAGTGTATTTTACTTTAGTAAATATCAACCATTTTACTATGTAACCTTACAAAATAACCAAATAAGCTTAGAGGGTATTATAAAAAGAAGCTACACGTTGTTTGTGGTCAAATATTTTACTCTGTGCACATTCTCACCATTTTTAGTTTTTTGGGTTGGCCTGGCCCCAACCCAGCAATTTTTTGCTTATGAAAATACAAAAATAACAGTTGCATTCCAAAAATTACAACATTGGATACCTCTGAGCAATCTGAGACATTCACTTACACAAACTATGTCTCTATGTGCCCGTCCTAATATGGGGTCCTGCCACCCCTTGCCCAGGCAAAAATTGAATATGCACACATTTGGGATTTTTTACATCTATGAAGTTTACAATCCTGATTCCTATTGTCAACATGTGCTATCTGCCATCAGGGGTGATCAATGGACGTGTTTTGGGGGTGCAACCCCTTCCTCAGTTCACCGACTTTAGATACGAGGAAGGGGTTGCACCCACAAAAGACGTACATGGATATCCCCTGATGGCAGATAGCACATGTTGACACACTGTGTGCAGATTCAATTTTTGGCTGGTTTGATTGTCAAAAAAATTCGAAAAGTTGCAGAAACAAACATGTAAAAACAAATGTGTTTGGATGGCTTATTGAATTCTCCCCAAAACATCGAGAATGTCTTTAAATGTTTGTTCCATCACATGGATTCTTTGTTTAATAAGGTCCAGTTCCGTGCTACATTCCATCACTTGCTGGATGAGGTGGAGGGCACTGTCAGCAGAGAACCGTGTACTATCCTTCACAACATTTATATCCCCTAAAAACAAAAAACAAAAGGTATTATAACTCTGCAGGCCTACATCTCTTACCTGAAGCTGTGGTGACAGATACTGACCTGTTGTGGTGACCAGATCCACAACGTCATCCACCTCTCCTTCCTGCACTTCTCCTTCCTCCACCTCAACTTCCTGCACATCTTTCGGTTGTGGGTCTTTGGGAGTTTGGGGTTGCTTGGAAGTTGTGGGGTGCATGTGCTCCCTGGAGTGTCCTCCTCCCAGTCTTCTCTCCCCTATGAGAAGCAAACAAAAGGTCAATTTATCACACTGTAAATCTCAATGTTAAAATAAAAACAGGCTAAATTGATTGGAAGTGTGGTACAAGTGTGTGTTTGGGCGGAATTTAAAGAAGAATGCATTATTTATGACCAAGAATATGCTTAGTATTCACCTTTGGATGTAATTTATTTGACATGGAGGCACCACAAAAATTCTCGTATGCACCTGTGTGGGACACCCAAAAAAGGCGGGTCTGGTGGCCCACACTATAGTGCTCCAAAGTACAGATGTGGAAGTAGCTGCTGAGTGTCCTCTCCTTTACACTGATAAAAGTTTGCATTTCATTCTCTTTACAAACACATCATCTAGACGAAAAAATACACCACAATTTTGGAGCAAAAATGGCAGATGTATAATTACTTTTGTGGCTCTAAAATAAGCCAAAACCGCGGATAGTGGCCGAACGAAGTGTCGGTAACGTAACGAACGATTACTGTGCCCAACCAAGTTCAAAATATTACATTTTGGAAGCAAGTCCAATATGAGAAACCAAAATAAAGAGCAACATGTCAGTTTAGAAAAAGATTAATATCATAAAAGTCTACATTTTACTTACTTTTAGCGAGCATTCTCTTTATGCTCCTCAACTGCTCTGGCTCCCTCAGTTTGAGATCTGACCACCTCTTTCTGAGCTGCTCATTTGAGCGTTTCACCCCGAAATTTGCCTTCAGACTCTTCACGACTTTAGTGAGGATTTTGGCCTTCCTTCTATTTGGTTTGCTATACGGCCCATGCTTGGCATCATAATCAGCCATGAGCAAGATGTCCACCATCTCCGCCATCTCCGCCAAAGACATATTCGATGCCTTGAATCTCCTCCTTGATCGTGACGTTTCCTCGGTCTCCGGGCTTGTCTCCTCCTCGTTAGTTGCAGAATTATCAGACACCTGCTGTAACTCTGCCATATCTGTCTGCGCGCCGAAAGAGAAGGGGCGGGGAAAAGATGTTAGTTAGAACGTCATGGGCGGGCGACGTGTGCGGAGCGACGTGTTCGTATTTTGACGCATGCGTGGTGTGTATATAGCAAACACACATGTGACTATAGTACGTTCGGTGTGCGGAGAGAGGAGTTCAAGTGACGGACGTGCGAACGAAGGTATGTGATTTTGTGACTTGTACAAATTGTTGGCCTATACTGTCTTGAGAATGTTGGAGGATATATATGGTGACTAGCATGTTAAGGAGGTTAGACTGTTTGCCTCACATTAGTTATATATAATTTATTTAACTTGCAGATACAATATGAATGTCTTTATAAGTGACAAGGATTTCCTGGCGGAATTTATTGACCGGGTAAGGGAGCTGCCCGCTCTGTGGGAGACGAAAAACCCCATCCACAAAAAAAGAGGGGTGAGAAAAGCAGCGCTGGAGAAGCTGCTCCCATTTGTGCATACCAAGGAGCCCACAGCCACAGCAAAACAAGTGGACACTAAAATTGGGAGCTTGAGAGGTACCTACAGGACTGAACGCTCTAAGGTGCTGGCTTCTCAGAGTTTAGGAGCAGTAGCAGATGATGTGTATGTCCCGATTTTGTGGTACTACAACAGGATGTCCTTCCTGGATGACCACATTGAGACAAGGCCATCACTCTCCACTCTTCCCCCCAGACTTCCCTGCAGCCAACCTGAGCCTTCTCTGGAGCAAGAGGAGGCAGCCATCCTGGATGATCCTGATTTGGCCATCTGGAGCCAGGTATAGTATTTTTCGAAAATGTATTGGGATAAACTTAATGTTTGACAAATATGTCAAGATGACAAACATAAACTATTTTGGATTACACAAGTGAAATCAAGATCTGTAGACATTATTCTGCACTTAATTGGGTGCTAAATAGTCAATCTGATGTAGTGGTAAATTTAAAGCAAGGATTTATGGATTTACATTCTAATTGCTTCAATCCGGATTACAAAGTTTGATGCAAAGATTAAACGAACATATTAAACTATGTCCCTTTTTCATACACAGGATGAAATCAGCCAGGAGGAGGGTCTGGAAACTGTCAGGCAGGAGGAGGAAGGGCCCAGTGGCAGCCAGGAGGTGGCAGGGCCCAGTGGCAGCCAGGAGGTGGCAGGGCCCAGTGGCAGAAAGGAGGTGGCAGGGCAAAGGAGAAGCACCAGATCCCAGGTGCCTCCCATCTGGCTTCACAAAAGAGGCAGGAGGGACAGGAGCATGAGTGAGGCAGCAATGGCCCTTATTCGTGAGGCCCATGCCACCCTCCAGGAGCCCACATCCCCTGAAGAGGCCATTGCCGGCCTAGTGGAGGCTAAGTTCAAGGTGATGAGCATGGAGCAACGCCTCCTATGCGAGCCCCTGCTCATCACCTTGCTCAACAAGGGGGTGATGGAGAAAATTACCCCAATACCGCCATATGTGAGGTGGCACAACTGACCCAACTTCAACCTCCACCTCCCCCTTCTTCTTCTGCCCCACCCCCTTCTGCTACACCTCCCCCTTCTTCTTCTGCCCCACCCCCTTCTGCTACACCTCCCCCTTCTTCTTCTGCCCCACCCCCTTCTGCTACACCTCCACATTCTTCTTCTGCCCCACCCCCTTCTGCTACACCTCCCCCTTCTTCTTCTGCCCCACCCCCTTCTGCTACACCTCCACCTTCTTCTTCTGCCCCACCCCCTTCTGCTACACCTCCCCCTTCTTCTTCTGCCCCACCCCCTTCTGCTACACCTCCACCTTCTTCTTCTGCCCCACCCCCTTCTGCTACATCTCCTCCTCCTCCTCCTGACAGGAGTACCCCTCCAGTGGGCCAGCCTCCAGCCAAACGAAGAAGGAAGGCTGCAGGGAAGGCTTCAGGGAAGATTGCAGGGAAGGTTGCCAGGAAGAAGAGGAAGTGATGGCCTTGCTTCATTGTGGTCGGACAGAAGGCAGCCTGTTGTAGTACCACAGACTTGGGACATATATCTCACCTGCTGCTGTTCCTGACCTCTGGGAGGCCAGCATCAGATTGTGTTCAGAAATGTTGGCCTTCTCAAGCTCCCAATTTTAGTGTCCACACAGGGTTGCTGTGTGCTCTGTGGTCCCTGGGATGCACAAATGGCAGCAGGTTCTCCAGCGCTGCCTTCTCTTTATTTTATTTTTAAACATGAATAAATGTGATTTTTGTTTACGTTCATACTTGACTATGTGTATTTGTAAAAATAAAAAATCTAGCTTTGGACTAAGCAGATACATTTGACTGACAAAAAAAGGGACAGATAACAACCCCCCAAAAGAATAACTAAATCTGATTATCAAAAAAACATGGTGGGAAATTTAACTAATATAGAGTCCAAAATTAAATGGGAGATCACTACCAAAACATTGCGAAATTATAATTAACATCATTTTTAAAAATATTACCATTTAAATTATTCCTAAAAACTTGCACGATATAATACACATAAATCTTCTTAAGAGCAGCATGAAAAAGGTTAAAAAATAAGTCATAACTCTGTGTGAATATCAGCAGCAAAAGAAGGTCACTCGTTTTGATTAATGTAACATTCTAACGAAGATTTCAAGGCAGAACATTTAAACGATGCAATATTTTTGAGCGTGACGAATGTGCTCTCTCCATTACGAAGGCTTGTTTTACCAGAAGATGCGCTCCCGTCTCATAGTTGCTTGTGAGCATGCGCGCTTTTGGAAGAGTCGTAAAAGCATACACACGAACCATTTTCTCGTCACAACACAGCCCGACGAGAAACACGACGAGGAAATCTGGAATCCTGACGAGAAAATAGAGAGCAGGTTCTCTATTTTCTCGTCAAGATTCTCGGCAAATTTCTCGTCGTAAAACCATACACACGAACGTTTTTCTCGAAAAAAAAGCTCTCGCGGCACATTTCTTGCTGGTTTTGGATGAGAAACTCGGTCGTGTGTACGAGGCTTACGTGTCATTTTCTTCTTATTCCTCTAGATAACCTCTATACAAACTTTCACACCTACTTCATTTGATGCCTTAAATACATGGTAAAAGTAAAGAATATAGCACCATTTCCTTCAATGCATTTCACACATCCAAATACACTAGTTGTTAGATGTTGGGTGCTTAGAAATTATCCTTTAAAGTGGTAGTAAAGTCTGATGGTTTTTCTCAACCTTTAGGTGTTTTTTTTAAATAACAAACATTTTATACTTGCCTCCTCTGTGCACGGGTTTTGCACAGAGAGGCTCCAATCCTCCTCTTCTGGGGTCCCCCAGCAGCGCTCCTGGCTCCTCCCTGCATTGAGTGCCCCATCGGAGACCTGCATTCCAAGGTGACACCCGTGCTGGCACGCTCCTGAGTTCATTGACACAGACAACAGGACTCGCCCCGTCACCCAGCTCACTGGATTTGATTGACAGCAACAATGGCTGCGCTGCTATAAATCTATCCAATGAGGAGCCGAGACAGTGGCTGGAGCTGCTGTGCTCGTCCCCGTCAATGGAACGATCAGGCTCAGGTAAGTAAAAGGGGGGCTCTGGGGAGCTGCTGCACTACAGAAGGTTTTTCCCCTTAATGCATAGAATGCATTAAGGTGAAAAACCTTGAGGGTTTACAACCCCTTTAATGCATTAAGGTGAAAAACCTTCTGTTCTGCAGCTCCCCCCTAGACCCCCCCTTTTCTTACCTGAGCCTGATCCGCTCCAGTGATGTGCATGAGCGCAGAGGCTCCAGTCACTTTTGCTCTCCTCATTGGACAGATTGATAGCAGCAAGCGCCATTGGTTCCCGCTGCTGTCAATCAAAAGCTGTGACACCTGATCGAGAGCCTGGGTCAAGTCCCGCTGGTCTGTGTCAATGGATGCAGCAGAGGGACTTGGGGGCAAGTCCGTATGGGTGCCCTCATGGAAAGGAGCTTTCCGTGGGGGCACCCAATGAAAAGGAGGAGCCTGGAGCACCGGCGGGGGACCCCAGAGGAAGAGGATCAGGGCTGCTCTGTGCAAAACTCCTGCACAGAGCAGGTAAGTATAGACTTGTTTGTTATTTAAAAAAAAAAAGAACGTTTACAATCACTTTAACCACCTCCTGCCTGGCCTATTATGATAATATAGACAGACGGGTGCTTCCTTATCCCGGCTGGGGAACATATGTCGTCCTGTCACTCTTGCTGCTTATGCTGGACCAATCACAGTGATCACATGTCAGTTGTACACAATGGCTTTCATTCATAGCCTTTCATTGTGTACAATTGTGATCTCTGTGATTAGTCACAGTGACCATATCACGCTTACCCCTAATGAATGCAGTTAGACACTATAGTTAGCTTCTGTGTTCTTCACCTATAGCAGCCCCCATTCCAATACGACAAGCAGGCCTACCGGTACTTGGTTGCCCCCAGGTCTTTTACACAATACTATAGTGCCTGGCCACCATGCCGGGGCAGGCGCGAACTGAGCAAAGCAAACAGGTACTTGCAGTTGGCAGACAGGCAGGGTGGTTCAATGACAGTCCAGGTACAAGGCAGGGAAGGTTCAGAATAGTCAGGGATCAATCCATAGTCAAAAGGCAGGCCGTTCAGAAAATAGTTGATATCCAATCCAAGGTCGTCAATGAGGGAATCCAAACAGGGCAGACAAACAGGGAGCTTGGAGCACATCTTACAAATGGAACATCACAAGCATGAGACTCCATGCTTGGCTGTCTTAAATCAGGTTTTTTAGATACTGGCCACATCAATCACCTTGCAGGTGGACAGACAGACAGGGAAGCATCATAACCAATATCAGGATGTCGGAATGAGACCAGCAGCTGTAAAAGAACAGAAGCGTTTACACGCTCCTGACAGACCACATGGTACAGGACCGATCCTAGTAGACCTGTACCATGTGATAGCCATTCTAATCTATTAATTGCCCACAGCTATCAGTGAATGGATGCCATTCATAGAAATGATAGCTTATAACAGTGATATAACAGTGATCATCACTGTAATAGACAATCATAGTGTAAAGAAAAAAATCCAGATCAGCTCCCCAGAACAGAACAGTGTCACTATGGTGACACTGTACTACTCTGGTCACAGTATGTAAAAATACATTTTGTAAAAAAAAATTAAAATTTGCAAATAAAAAAATGACAAATTCAAAAAAAATCACTGTGCCTGTTACTAAATACCTTGGACTGTTTTTCACTGTCCTGGCATTTTAGGGCCTCAAGAAATGAGACAGTCAGTACATCTGTATTGATCAATTTTTAAATATATGCACCATAATTAGACTCTTTAACTTTCGCACAGACAAAATAATATATACTGATTTGGGTTATTTTCACCAAGAAAATTGGATTGAATACATTTTTGGACTAAATTCATGAAGAAAGTTTATTTATGTGCAAAATTTTTGAAACTAAAGAGAACTAAAGAAACTAAAGAAAAATGCATTTTGTATAGCAAATGTATATTTATAATCAACTGACCACAATCATCATTTCGAAAAGAAAAGATGCACTATTTATTTATCATTTTTATTATTAACTGTAATGAGAGATCAGTGGTTCTAAGTGGATAGTGAAGTGTCAAAATACTGCTCAAGGGAGGATTGCTTTTCATGATTCTGCATTACTGTAATACTCCATAAAACATAACAACAATTATATGTCTAGATAGTGTACATTAGATTCCATTAAGATATTTATTTAATTATTATTCTCTTGTGTCCACACTTAAATGTATAAAAGTATGTGTGTGTATATACACTGTATGTGTATGTGAGTTTACTGATCCCTTTAATAAACCTATCTTCCTGACCAGAGACACCACTGCTTTTAGACATTCAGCCTGCCTTAATCTCCATGGTAAATATAGGCTGTAGTGTTCATCAATCACAAATCAAAACAACCAGTAAAGCTCAGCATGCACAATTTATACACATGCTGTAAGTACTAAGTGGGGATGCGTCATCTTGTGTCTCCAGTTTCCTGGAGTCACTATAATATATGTTTACTGTGTTGTGTACTTGAAAAAACATGAACAATATTTTGGCATTTTTGAAAAGCAAATTGAATTTAGCAGACAGAAATATTATGGCGGGTATATGTGATATTACAGAACTGTTATTAAGTCTACATAGAATAACAGCTTATCTGTAGAACGTCACTCAGATATCACAGCATTGAACCTGAAATGTAAGTGAGTTTAAGAGTAAAGAGAAAAAAAGCAAGATTTGTTCATAAAACTTTCTTAGGGAGCCAGCTAAGGCCATTAATAACATTTAGTATTTTCATGTGCTGACAAAATTATGAAAGCATACTATCAATAAATTCAGAAGAAATGCAAATAAATATTGAATGATAGTGTAATAAATTACAGCAAGCCGTGGCAAAGACAGAAAGTGGTTTGCAGAATCATATATAAACGAAAAATAAAGTTAAGGATAATGGTAGTATACAGTATAGACAATAAAAGCCACATAAGGGCGATGCATAATTTAGTCTTAGTCTGGGGCAAACAATAGCAGATATTGTCCTGTTAAGACTAATGACTAGCAATGTTCAGTGTAGATCAGAAGTGATTTTTCTTTAGACTATATTTACTTCAAACACTCTGTCAAGTTCAAGGTACCTAATCCATTTCAAGAGAAATATTTCTAAGTTTTCTGAATCCAGTTGGATGTTTGAAGTGAACATAAGTTAGAGTGATTGTAAAGACTATTTTGTGCTGGTATGCAATTTTTTCCCTAACAAGTATTATATTCACCTGTTGTATCCATTGGGCAGATGTAGGTGCTCGAGGAGAGAGCCAAAACCTCGCAATCAACTTTGTAGCAAGGTAAAACAATCTAATCAAGGCAACATAAGTAGAAGGAGGATATAGCTCCTCCTCAAGACCACCCAATAGACAAGTAAGCGGATACACTGGTAACTATAAGTGGTAAACTTTGTTAATAGTCCCAGTAACCTCACTCCAGTAGTGTACTAATTTAGGGCATTTCCAGAGTAAATGGATTATGCCCTGTACACACGATCGGAATTTCCGATGGCCTAAAAGCCGATGGAATTTTTCGTCGGAATTCCGTTCAAGCTGTCTTGCATACACACTGTCAGACCAAATTCCGAAAAAACATGGTGACGTACAACACGTACGACGGCACTATAAAGGGGAAGTTCAAATCCAACGGCACCACCTTTTGGCCTGCTTTTGCTGATTTTGTGTTACCGCGTGTTAGTAAAAGTTTGGTGTTAGCCGATTCACGCTTTTCAGTCTCCGTGCTTTTCAGATAGTTTTCTGCTGTTCAGTTGGTGCTTTTGGGTTTGTATCTGTCTTTCAGGGCATGTACTGTAGTCAGGTCGTATCTGTTTTTCAGTACGTTCTTGTCCGCACGTTTCTGTTTTTCAGGTTGTTCTTCATAGGACTTTCTGTTCCTCAGTGCATTCTGTTTAGTTCTGACCAGCCGACCGGTTTCTAGCCATGTTGGAAGTACATCCTCATCGTAGAGTTCGTGCTGCGTATGGGATTGGTGTTGGGGTTAATGCTTTGACCCGAGCTCAGTTCCATGAACAGGGTGAGGAGGAGTTCATGGACCAAGAATTGTTTGCTCCAGCGGGACCAATTCTCTCATATGCCTCTGCTGCGGGAAATCCAGGAGAATAATCCTGATGACTTCAGGAATTATCTCCGGATGACGGACCCAGTTTTTCACCGTCTGTTGGATTTGCTGTCCCTCTATATCACGAGGCAGGACACTGTGATGCATCAAGCCATCACTGCCGAGCCGAGGCTAGTTGCCACGTTGCGATACCTGGCGACAGGGAGAAGCCTGCAGGACCTCAAGTTCATGACAGGCATCTCCCCCCAGGCTCTGGGGATCAGACCTGTTCTGCCATAATTCAAGTTCTGCAAAAGGACTATATTAAGGTAAGTTTTCTCCTTTAACATCACATTCTATGTATTTAATGTTTGCTAATGTATTGTATTTTTTCATCCCCTAATTACCATGATTGTAATATGCTGTGAATGTCCCCTTTGTCCCCATGCATGCTGTAAGCTTTTAATGCTCCTTTTTTGGCCTACATGCATATTTCCCTTCACTAACCTCTCCAGAATGCTATCCTGGGCCCATACACACCTAGCCTAGTCACTTCCCAATGTATTTTGTCAGCTCCATTGTAGTGCTTTACCCTCCCCCCCTAAAACGTGTACAAATGTTTTTGTTCTCATTAAATTCAGGCAGAGTGGCAGAGGCTTTTTTTGGAGGGCCCCAAACTCGGCTAGAGCCCTCCCCCCCCTAAAATTTTTACAATGGGCCATCAGAGGGGGTGAGGAATCTGATAACTGGGCCTTCTATTTTTGTTTTTAAATACTCCTTTAAATAAATGTTATACTGATGTTGGCCAAGAATGTTTTTGTGTAATCTGCTTGCAATGTTATGTGCAAAGGTACTAATTTATTTTTCTGGTTTGACTCCACAGTTTCCTTCAACGCCACAGGAATGGCAGAATGTGGCATCCCAGTTTGCCCAGCGGTGGGACTTCCCCAACTGCGGATGGGCAATAGACGGGAAGCACATCCGCATAGTGCCACCACCCCATTCGGGGTCATATTATTATGACTTAAAAGGTTTTAATAGTATTGTGTTAATGGCAGTGGTGTCGGCACAGTATGAATTTATGTATGTGGACGTCGGGAAGAATGGCCGGATGTTGGATGGTGGTGTGTTCGCACAGATGGAATTTGCCCAACGTCTCCAGACTGGTGGCCTGGCACTGCCACCTGATGAAGACAACGTTGAGGGCCTTCCATTTGTTTTTATCGCTGATGAGGCTTCGGACTGGGACCACACCTGATGAGGCCATTCCCCCTGAGGACCCTCACCCCGGAGAGGAGGGTTTTTAATTACCAGCTGGCCAGAGCCGAAGGGTTGTTGAGAATGCCTTCGGGATAATGACCAGCCGGTTCCGCCTGTTCCTTACCTCTATACACATGGCGGACTACAAACTCAATCATATAGTTTTCAGCTGCTGCATCCTGCACAACTATTTAAGGAGAAATTCAGCAAATTATCTAACAACAGTTGGGCCTGAGACCGGACTTTCAGACAATCCCATGATGGGCCTGGATACTGGCCATACTGGCTTGGCCCCCCCCAAAGCGCCCGTGAAGTGCGGGATAAATATGTAGAGTATTTCACGGGTAGGGGGGCCATTGCTATGCCATAAAATCTCTGATTTGTTTTGAAAAAAAATATATATATATTTTCCGTGAAAAGCTAGATTTTTCATTATTGCTTGTGTTTCTTTTATCTGTCTCCCAGGTTCTCCTAGTGCACTTTAACTGCCAAGTGGACTTGTCTTTAGTAAATAACCACCATTGTCACCGTAAACAACAACTTAATTTTTAAACTGGTTTTGAGCATAGAAAGAAGAAGCCAAACATTGTTGCTTAGAAAACTATTTTTACTCTGTGCACATTCACATGTGCGTTATAAAAAATCTGTGAAAATTCAAATCATTTTTTTTAATCAAATTCTCCAATTTTTTTGGGGGGGTTTTGCATAAACAGGCATGTTTCAAACAATAAAACATATAAAACTATGAAACTTACAAAGTTCAAACTGAAGGCAATATCAGACATTATATAGTGTTTAAAAAATGTGTTGCTGTTGCCTTCATGAGATGTGGTGATGTCACCCCTGAACAAGCCAAATTTTAAAGATACACACAAATTGTGCGTCAAAATGGGTATTTTCCTCCTGATCCCATGCCAAATGTCAACATGTGCTATCTTCCATCATGGGGGATCAATGGACGTGTTTTGGGGGTGCAAACCCTTCCTCTCACCTACTTGAGTTGCGAGGAAGGGGTTGCACCCTCAAAACACGTACATTGATATCCCCTGATGGGAGATAGCACATGTTGACACACTGTGTGCATCTCCAAAATTTGGCTTGTTAAATTACACTAAAATTTGGGAAATTAGTCCACAAAAACGTTAAATGGTGGCATTACGAAGCTCTTTAGACTCTCCCAAACACATCAATCATGTTCTTAATTTGTTGGTCAAAACAATTGAGTTTGTGCCTTATAATGTCGATTTAACGACTCATAACCATGAGGTCCTGGATTATGATTTGTGCACTACCACTTGAGAAAGGAGGAGATTGTTCTTCAACAAGCAGCACATCACCTAAAAAGAAAAAGAAAAAAAACATGTCTTATAAATATGCATGCATGCATCTATTACCTGAATCTGTGGTGACAGACATTGACCTGTTGTGGTGACAATCTCGAACACTTCCTCCACCTCTCCTTCCTCCACCTCTTCTTTCTCTACCTCTTCTTCCTCCACATCTTGAGGTTGAGATTCTCTCTTAGGTTGGGGTTCCCTCTGTTCTTTCCGAGGTGTGGGGTTCCTGGGCTCCTCAGAGTGGTGTCCTCCAAGTCTTGGCTCTCCTATGAGAATGAAACAAAAGGTATACTTAGCACACAGATATTTGAGGGCAGAAATAGGAATATGAAACATTGCTTAGAAGTGTGGTACAATTGTCTGTTTTGGCAGAGTTCCAAGATGAAGACATGATTTATTAGTTTTCTAAAAATGGATTACTTACCTTTTTTGGCCAAGTTTCACACATGGAGACTCCTCAAGTATCCACTGCAGCACCTGTGTGGGACACCCTAAAAAGGTTGTTCTGGTGTCCATCAGAGAAGGCTAATTTATTAAATACTTTCTTCAGCTCTGTGTATACAATGGAGCATGGGGGAGATCATGTTCATAATGGGGGTGGTAGTGACACAGCCCCAATCCACAATGGGTCAAAAGTGATATGGTCCAGAAATATTTAGACAGAATAAAGGTGGATAAATCACCTGGACCAGATGGCATCCACCCACGGATCCTAAAAGAATTGAGGTCTGTAATTTCAAAGCCATTGTATCTAATTTTCAGGGACTCATTAATGACAGGAATAGTACCACTGGATTGGCGCAGGGCCAATGTGGTGCCTATATTTAAAAAGGGAACAATGTCTTTAACAAGTAACGATAGACCTGTTAGTTTAACTTCTATAGTTGGGAAGATACTGGAGAGATTAATAAAAGACCACATAGATGAGTTCTTGCTGGAAAAAAACTATTTAAGCAACAGACAGCATGAATTCATGAAAGACAGAAGTTGTCAGACAAACCTGATTTCTTCTTATGAAGAGGTAAGTAAAACCTTGGACAGAGGGGTGGCGGTGGACGTGGTATACTTGGATTTTGCAAAAGCGTTCGATACAGTTCCGCACACACGGCTCATGTGTAAGGTAAAGTCTACAGGATTGGAAATATTCGTTTGTAAATGGATAGAAAACTGGCTAAAAGACAGAATTCAGAGAGTAGTGGCTAATGATTCTTACTCTGAATGGTCTAAGGTTCTCAGGGGTGTACCCCAAGGTTCAGTGCTGTCTTTGCAGATGACACCAAGCTATGCAGTGGAATAACGTCCTTACATGATGTCGCCAATTTACAAACCGACCTCAATGCTCTGTCTAATTGGGCGACTTTTGTGGCAGATGAGGTTTAATGTTGATAAATGTAAAGTTATGCACTTGGGGGCTAAGAATATGAATGCATCATACATACTAGGGGGAGTACAAATGGGGGGATCCGTAGTGGAGAAGGATCTGGGGGTTTTGGTAGATCATAAGCTCAATAATGGCATGCAATGCCAAGCTGCGTTTTCCAAAGCGAGCAAAGTCCTTTCTCGTATTAAGAGAGGTATGGATTCCAGAGAGAGAGATATCATTTTGCCCCTGTTCAAATAATTAGTAAGACCTCATCTGGAATATGCAGTTCAGTTTTGGGCACCAGTTCTCAAAAAGGATATCGGGGAACTGGAGAATAAGGGCAACCAAACTGATAAGAGGCATGGAGGAGCTCAGCTATGAGGAAAAATTAGAGGAACTGAATTTATTCACTCTTGAGAAGAGGAGAATAAGGGGGGATATGATTAACATGTAAAAATATATAAGGGGTCCATATAGTGAACTTGGTGTTGAGTTATTCACTTTACGGTCAACACAAAAGACAAGGGGACACTCTTTATGTCTAGAGGAAAAAATATTTAATCTCCAAATACGGAAAGGTTTCTTCACAGTAAGAGCTGTGAAAATGTGGAACAGACTCCCTCCAGAGGTGGTTCTGGCCAGCTCAGTAGATTGCTTTAAGAAAGGCCTGTATACTTTCCTAAATGTACATAATATAACTGAGTACTAACATTTATAGGTAAAGTTGATCCAGGGTAAATCCGATTGCCTCTCGGGGGATCAGGAAGGAATTTTTTCCCCTGCTGTAGCAAATTGGATCATGCTCTGCTGGGGTTTTTTGCCTTCCTCTGGATCAACTGTGGGTATAGAATTGGGTATATGGGATTGTACGATATTTTTTAATTCATTTTTTTATTTTTTTATGGTTGAACTGGATGGACTTTGTCTTTTTTCAACCTGACTAACTATGTAACTATGTAACTAGTGCTTCAGAGTCCAGATGTGTAAACAGCTGCTGAGCGTCCTCTCCTTTACACTGAATCAAGTTTGCATTTCACATTCTAGTTACAAACACATCTAGACAACAATGTTTATAAACGTTGTTTTAATACAAATAGTCATGACCAAATGTGGTTTACCTGTATCTGCGCAAAAGATCATATTTTGTGGACGAACAATGTTTACTACGAACGATTATACTTTGGCCACTAACCTGAAATTTGCCATTTTAAAATGTCCAACCAGTCAATAAAAGCACATGGAGTAACATGCAAGTATAATAATCAAATTATTAATAACACAGGAGAAATACTTACTTTTTGCAAGCATTTTTCTGATCTTCCGATACTGCTCCGGCTCCTTCAGCTTCAGGTCAGACCACCTTTTTCTCAGCTGCTCTTTGGATCTCTGGACCCCAAATTTCTGGTGCAGACTCCTCACCACTTTCCTCATTATTTTGGCCTTCCTGAGATAAGGATTGGTGTACAGCCCATGCTTCCCATCATAATCTCTACTCTGCAAGATGTCCACCATCTCCACCATTTCTGCAAAGGACATATTACTGGCCTTGTATCTTCTCCTGGATCGTGACGTTCCGGCTCCGGGCTTTCCTCATCGCTACTATAATTATCAGACACCTGCTGTGTCTCCGACCATGTCGTCTCCCACTGCACGACGAAAGAGGAGGGGCGGGGAATATACTAGAAAAAACGTCAGGGGCTGGCGACGCGGGCGGAGTTTCACGCATGCAAAGTGTATATAATGCTAACACGCATGTGTCGTAACTATGTTCTGTGTGCGGAGGAAGGAGGAACGGAAGTACCGAACGTCATAAACGAAGGTAAAATTTAGACTTGGGGCATCACTGGCCTTCATTATTGAGGCCTATATTGGGATAAGATTAGGACAGTTTAGGCTGACCTAGTGTTTTTGTCTTGTGTTTTATCTTGCAGAAAATATGCAGAAGTTTAAAGACCCTGTCTACATGTCTGCTTTCATAGACAAATACAGGGAGATGTGAAGTTTGTGGGAGCTAAAACACAAGTTATACCATAACCGCGACGCAAGGAGGGCATCAATTGACAAATTGGTCGAATTTAAGCGGACATGGATCCCCAAGGCAGACAATTACATGGTGAATAGTAAAGTAAATAACTTGAGAAACATGTACAGGAAGGAGTACAAGAAAATCCTGCTATCACAGAGGTCAGGAGCAGCAGCAGACAAATTGCATGTCCCCAAGCTGTGGTATTTCAAGAAACTGCGATTTCTGGATGACCAGCTAGAAGTCAGGGAATCACTTTCCAGCCTTCCCTCCACCCTTCCCTCCACCCCAGCAGAGGATGACGAGGAGCTACCTGACCTGGAAGACCCGGGTCTGAATATCTATAGCCAGGTATAGTATTTTTATACATATTTACTGTCCTATAATTATTGTTGGGAACTAGATGTTATTATTGACAAATTAAGGATTAATCAAAAAGTGATTTACATATCAATAGACAGTAGTGGCCAGAAATGATTGGGACAAGAATGAAAATTGATGGGGTCAGAATGAGAGTCTTTTCTATTTATTAACATTCAATTTGCAACAGTCATGAGCTGAAAATTGTGTCTCTTTTTTATACACAGGATGACCTAAGCCAGGACGAGGCTCAGGAGTGTGGCAGCCAGGAGGAGGCAGGGGTGAGTGGCAGCCAGGAAGAGGCAGGGGTGAGTGGCAGGCAGGAGGAGGCAGGGGTGAGTGGCAGGCATGAGGTGGCCGGGCTAAGTGGCAGCCAGCAGGTGCCCAGGCCCAGTGGCAGCACCCAGTCACAGGTGCATGCCCTCCGCATTAGATCTAAAAGGCCCAGGAAGATGAGTCAGACGGAGGAGGAATCCCTGAGGCTCATAAGGGAGGCAACCGAGATCATGAGAGCCCCCACCAACCCTGAAGAGGCCTATGGCTGTTATCTGGCCAGTAGGCTACAGACAGTGGAGGAGTGCCAATGCCTCCTCTGTGAGGGGATTTTTTCTATGGTCCATCAGAAGGCGGTGAGAGGCCAGCTGACAGAGACCACCCATCTGTGTGATCTCGGCCATCCTTCTCCTCCTCCTCCTGCCACATTTCCACCACCAGAGCCACAGCCTGCAAGGAGGCGTGGAGGGAGCCGTGGAAGGAACACTGCAGGGAGGCATGGAAGGAACGCTGCAGGGAGGACTAGAAAGTGATTCCCTGGCTTCAGTCTGGTCTGACAGAAGACGCAGTTTGTTGTAGTACCACAGCTTGGGTACATATGTGTCTTCTGCTGCTGCTCCTGATTTCTGTGATTTGGGGACCAGATTGTGCTCCCAACTGTATGTGCTACTCAAGTTATATAACACACTTGATGTCTGCCTTGGGGTCCAAAGGCTGCGTAAATTTGACCAATTTCTCCATTGTTGCCTTCCTCTTTATTTTGTTACCAGAATAAATAGATATTTGATTTACTTTAAATACTTGTCTATGTGTTTTTCATAAAAAGGACAGTTTGTTTGTGAGTAGGCAAGTACATTTCATAAATACAATGTGTAATTAACAAGGGACACCAACACCAACCAACCTCCTTGAGGTAACAAAATACCAGATAATAATGTTATTGTGGTAACTTGACCATAAAATAAAAATGGAGATCACAAGAAACTATTCAAACCCTACAAAAAAAAAAAAAAAGGAGATCTTGATTCAAATCACCAAAAAATATATATATATATATATTTTTTGAGATCTGGCTTTAAAATCAAATACGAATATTCATGAGATCACAAGAAACAATAAAGAAACAAGTTGGTCAGAATTCTGTGTGAATATCAGCAGCAAAAAACAACAACATTATTCTAGCATTAGAAAGAAGAAAAGAGAATGCGCTACATTAAACGATGCAATAATTTGCAGCATGACGAATGTGCTATCTCCATTACGAACGCTAGTTTTACCAGAACGAGCGCTCCCGTCTCCTAATTCCTTCTGAGCATGCGTGTTTTTTTTCTCCGTCGGAGTTCCACACAGACGATCGGAATTTCTGATAGGAATTTTTTTCAACGGAAAAAAATAAAACATGTTCTATTTCTAAACTCCGACGGAAAAAAGCCAGATGGGGCCCACACACGGTCGGAATATCCGATGAAAAAATTCTGCCTGACTTTTTTCATTGGAAATTCTGATCATGTGTACAAGGCATAAGAGTACCTTGATGTAGCTGACATTTTGAACACAAGGGGGAGTCTCTCCTTGCTCATTTATGCAATTGTATTGGAGTCCTATACACCCTATGGAGAATAAATAAGTGGGATAGCTTGTGAGCCGCAGAGACAGAAACTAGGGGACCGGTTGCCAGAATCTGTTCCCATCTATCCCCATCTATAGGGCCAACATCAATTTCCCACTTCTCCCTACAGGGCAGCCGGTCTGGAGCTTAGATATGGGCTAGTAGACAAGTATAAATGCGGGAGATAATCTCCTTCTTACTCACAGTATCGAAGATAGAGGGTAGGAAGTCAGAGTCGTCAAGGCGCATGACTGAGCATCTACCTTGAGTTCTCATGGCATGCCGCAGTTGTAAATACATAAAGTAGTGATTTGGTAATAAGGGAAACTCCCCTCTTAACTGAGGAAGGGTCTTTCCCACCGTACCATCAAAAAACTGCGACAGTTTTCCAGATGGAATGGTTCACCAGTTTCTCCAATTCAGGGTAGAACCTGTAACACCAAATGGGTGTGCAGTCCAGAAAGCCCTCAATGCCCAGATGCCTTAGAGGTGCACATATCTTCAAAATAGTCCCCAAAAATGGATGCCACCCAATCCGAGCAATGAAAAATTGCACCTGCAGGGGTTTGAATGGCATCAATCTGCAACTTTGCCCGTTGTGCCCGAGCTATCACCACCAGCAGATGTCCAGTATTTTCACCCTTCTCAAAATACCGCTGGTGCATAAAAAATAGTTTCTTGTCTGCAGCAGTCGTAACAGCTTGTTGATATAGGGCCTAGGCAGCCAACCAGCTTCATTCAGATTCTGGTGAGGGCTGAGCAATGTAGCTTTTTGAGCTTCAGCAGACACCAAAGTCTCCCATTCCCTAGTATTAGACTTGATAACGGATATTTGTTTTAGGCTTCGGAAATGCGCCTTTAAGGCGTCCCAGACAACACCCGGAGCTGCAGTATCCCTATTGCATCTAGTAAAGGTGGTAAGTGCTCTAGGCAGGGGATCATCGGCAGGGAACAGTTGGAGCCAGAAGGGATTGACTTTCCATAGTCTCTCCCCAGGGGCACCTGGAACGGAGATCAATGCCCATAGGAGAAAATGGTCAGAATTGCTTTGAGGGGCATATTTAATCAGAGTAACTTTGGGCTTGGCCAAAGGGTTGCATAAACAAAAGTCAATGCGGGACAATGCTCTATGTGAGGCAGAATAGCATGAATAACACTTACTGTCTGGGTATCTGTCCCTCCACACATCTCCCAAGCCAAGCTCACAGATCAGCCTTGCAAATGAGGTGGCACCCCCAGGACTTCCAGAGGGTCTGCCAGGTTGTGAGAACCTGTCTAGCTTTTTATCTAGGAGTCTATTAAAGTCCCTCAAAACCATGTGTATATCAGGATACGGAGCCATTAATTGTGCTAGGCAGCTGAGGTTTATCTGTGGAGAAGGACGGAGGGACATAAATATTGCCTATAATACACAACATGCCAGCTAACTTACATAGTGGAAAAATGTATCTGCCTTGATAATCCACCCAAGAATGTACGAGTTCAAAAAGACAGTGTTAAGCCCTGTACACACAATAGGTTTAACCAATGAAAACAGTCCGATGGACTTTTTTCATCGGACAAACCGATCGTGTATAGGCCCCATCGGTCTTTTTTCCATCGGTGTTTAAAAATAGAACATGTTTTAAATTTATCCGATGGTTAAAAAAACGATAGCAAATTACTATCGTCTGTGGGTAACTTCATCGGATAAAAAACCCACGCATGCTCAGAATCAAGTCAAAGCATGCTCAGAAGCATTGAACTTAATTTTTCTCGGCTCATCGGAGTGTTTTACGTCACCACGCTTGGAACGGTCGTTTTTTTGACTGATGGTGTGTAGGCAAGAACGATGAAAGTCAGCTTCATCGGTTTTCCGATGGAAAAATCCATCGGTTAAACCATAGGAAATCCGATCGTGTGTACAGAGCTTTATGCCGCGTACACACGATCGTTTTTACTGACGAGAAAAATTACATTTTTTTAAATGGTCATTAAAAATGATCGTGTGTGGGCTTTCCAGCATTTTTCCCGACGAGAAAAACGCAGAGAATCACGATGAGAAAAATTGGAACATGCTCTAATTTTTCACGTAGTTTTTTACATCGTCGTTTTTCTCGTCATGAAAAACGGCCGTGTGTGGGCTTTAACGACGTGAAAAAAAATGTGCATGCTCAGAATCAAGTATGAGACGGGAGCGCTCGTTCTGGTAAAACTAGCGTTCGTAATGGAGATAGCACATTCGTCACGCTGTAACGGACTGAAAAGCACGAGGCTGAAAAGCGCGAACCGTCTCTCAACAAACTTTACTAACATGAAGGGTGGCGCCATCTTAATGGAACTTTCCCTTTATAGTGCCGTCGTATGTGTTGTATGTCACTGCGCATTACTCGAACATTTTTTTCCACGATAGTGTGTAGGCAAGGCAGGCTTGAGAGGAAACACGAAAAATCACGTCGAGAAAAATGCCGTTTTTTTCAATGACATTAAAAACGATCGTGTGTACGCGGCATTAGAGATTAAAGTACTAACCCCTCTGGAAAATGCGGTGTGAGTGGAGTGAAACTGCACTTGATAGGCAGAGCTTTTCAGTGTAGATAAAGTAGTGGGTTGTACTTGCATTTCTTGCAGACACACCATTGCATAACGGTACGATTTAAGTATAGAAAAAAGTGCTTGACGTTTCACCACATCACCCAGACCAGACATTCCATGAGATAATATTACAGTCAACCGCCATAATGACATTTTAACAATAACAGTAGACATAGCAGCCCCATAGTGAGTGGCAGAAAATAAGAGAAAAACACTGCACTGAGCCAGTCATAGGCCCCATTATGGCACAGGGAGGGGGGGCAGGCAATTGGTAAGCATTCCAAAAAAAGGGGGAGGAACATTGGGATTTTACAAGTCGCAGACATAGGGGAGCACATAGTCAGAGTAGCTGATTGGGAGGCAGTTATTTCAACGATGCAGTAGGCACACATTTCAGCAAACTTTGCAAGGGTCCAATGTAGACCAACATAACTCACAGCAGGGGGCAGGGAGCCAAAGAACTCAAAATATAAAAAAACTGAAATATTACCCAAGAGCAGATGGTGTCAAACATGAGCGGTAGGTCCACACGGGACAGGTAGTTAGGGGGGGCCTACGTCAATTTATCCTGTAGATCATATGGGACTTGCTAGTTCCACATGGTGAAGAGTGGTATCAAATACATCAACTGTAGGTAAACTTACCACCTTAAAGGGGTATAGGTAATAGAATGAATATACCCAACTTGCATTCCACCTGGAAATAGAACAGTAGGCATGAAAAGAGGCCAGATGTTATTGGCTCAGCTATGTGGAGGTTTCCGCAGGGTATGTTCCTCTCTATCCAGTCAGTTGGATGCAGCAGCAGGATGTTCAAAAAAGTAGGTGCGATCACTCTCCATTACCCTCAATTTTGCAGGATAGAGCATTGTATAAGAAACATTATAACAGCGTAATCTTTTCTTGACATCCATGAACTTAGCCCTCCTACGTTGCAGTTCAGAAGAGAAATCTGGATAGAAAGAGATCCGGACATTGTCCACCTTCATCGCCTCACCTTTGATTCTAGCCTGGTATAGGATAGCCTCACGATCCTTGAAATTCCGGAGCTTAAACAATAAAGGACTTGGAGGTTCCCGAGGATGTGGAGGCCTTCCAGGTACATGATGCACCCTCTCAACTGCAAACATAGGAGAGAACACTTCACGGCCAAAAGCTTCCACAAGCCAGCATTCTATGAAAGCTACTGGATTCATCCCCTCTATTTTTTCTGGGATGCCCACAGCCCTCACATTACTCCTTCTAAGCCTATTCTCCATGTCTTCTAGGCATGCAGCGTGGCCAGAGGTTAGGGGGAGCTCTGGGAGCCAGAAGGGCCTGAAGGGCTGAACTCTTCTGACATTACTCTCTGCAGTGACCCTCATCTCTTTTTACTGAGATAAGTGACACATTTCATATTCTACTTGAATTGAATTGACAGACTTTGACCCTACTGAATTCATATAGACTGCTCTGCCTTTATAAACCTACACTGTGCCTAGTTTTCTATTGGTCACCACCAATTTTGACCTACCTATGTTGGACTTTGACTCCTCCTATATACTCTCTTCTCCTTTTAACCACTTCAGCCCCGGACCATTTGGGTGGTCAAAGACCAGGCCACTTTTGCGATTCGGCACTGCGTCGCTTTAACTGACAATTGCGCGGTTGTGCTCCCAAACAAAATTGACATCCTTTTTTCCCACAAATAGAGCTTTCTTTTGGTGGTATTTGATCACCTCTGCGGTTTTAATTTTTTGCCCTTTAAGCAAAAATAGAGGGACAATTTTGAAAAAAATACAATATTTTTTACTTTTGCTATAATAAATATCCCCAAAAAAGCTATATTTTTTTTTCCTCAGATTAGGCCGATACGTATTCTTCTACATATTTTTTGGTAAAAAAATCGCAATAAGCGTTTATTGATTGGTTTGCGAAAAAGTTATAGCGTTTACAAAATAGGGGATAGTTTTATGGCATTTTTATATATATATATATATATTATTTTTTTTTACTAGTAATGGCGGCGATCAGTGATTTTTCTCGTGACTGCGACATTATGGCGGACACATCGGACACTTTTGACACATTTTTGGGACCATTGTCATTTTCACAGTGATCAGTGCTATAAAAATGCACTGGTTACTGTGAAAATGACACTGGCAGTGAAGGGGTTAACAACTAGGTGGCGCTGTAGGTGTTAAGTGTTCCCTGCATAGTGTTTCTTACTGTAGGGGGGGTGGGCTCTGTGTCACGTGAGTACACGGAGCCGAGATCAGTGTCATTGTCACTAGTCAGAGCTAGTCACTAGTCACAGAAGCATCTCCCCACTCTATACCTCCGTGAGACAATCGCGGGAATCCCCGCAGCGATCTAGTCCGCGGGACTCGTGGTCCGACTCACGGGGAAGGCGGCAGGGTCGCGAGCGCACCGCTGGAATTTAAAGAGTCACGTACAGGTACGTGATTATGCCTGTCCGTGCCATTCTGCCGACGTATATATAAAGTGGGCGGTCCACAAGTGGTTAACCTCCCCCACCCTCATTCCTTCCCTCCTATAGTGTCCCACTATTCATGTAACTCCACTCCAGCTCCCCTTTTTTAAGCATTTACTTCAGATAGTGTAAAAATATAAACAGGAAGTTTTTTTTTTTCTCTGTGGAGATTCTAACTGAACAGGATGGACCCCCATCCCTTGACCTCTAAACAGGTGGTGCGCCTCCATAACCTATTAGCTTAACACTATTTAGTTGATTGCCGAAGACAGCTCCATCCAACCACCCAGGATTTCACCCCCATAAGTCCTTCTCTTGCATTGACCACATCTTCATGTTCCATAGCATGCTTCCCTCCATAACAGCGGCCAATATACTTCCGGTCTCGTGGACTGATCACTCTGTAGTGCCGATTACACCTTACTTTATTATTGGTCAGAGGTGCAGACCCGTCATAGAGTTTTAATGACTCCCTTCTCTCTGATGCACCCCAGCATACCTTTATTGGCTCACACATTTTAGAATACCTGTCGTTGAACAGTACCCTGGATGATTTTGCCTTTACTCTTTGGGAGGTGCTCAAGATAGTTATTAAGGGCCATTGTATCCAATTAGCTTATTTTCTCAAGAAAGAATGTTCCTATATTGTGAGGCACCAGACAAGGATGTCCACTATCACCTCTTTTATTTGCACTGCCATCAAACCTTTAGTGCAACTCATTAGAACCACATCTGATATCACGGGTTTGGCGGTTGGACTTCACCATTATAAGCTGAGTCTCTTTGTTGATGATGTTATCCTGACAATCATTAATCCTCTAGTTTCGGTATAAACCCTTCAAAAATTTAGAGCAGGTCGGCTCCTTATCTGGCCTACAAGTGAACTCTATACTATAAATTCAGACACATTTTTGGTTATTAGGACATTCAGATACAGAGTAACAAATTTTGTTGAAATTAATTTAATTTAATTTATTTTATTTGTTTTCTAATGAATTCCACTTTTCAGAACAATTGGAATTGTTACTATGTATCCGAATCTTCGAATAACCAAACATTTGTCCGAATTTATATTCAGACCAAAACGAATTGCACTTGCCTAGAGTTCACTTGTAGGCCAGATAAGGAGCCAAACCGTGCTAAGTTTTTGAAGGGTTGATAATGAAATGTTTCTTAACAACCAGCTATTATTCACACAGAATTAGAATCGGACGATAATTTTTTGACCGATCCGAATTCAAAATATTCAGAAAATTTGGAATTCATTAGAAAATTAATAAACAAAATGAAATGAAATGAAATGAAACTAAACTAAACTAAACTAAACTAAAGGGATTCAGCAAATCTAAAGCCCTTAATATACCCCCCCTGGCTTCCCTATGCAGCTCTCTTCAGCAATCATTTCCTTACCATTGGGTGGACGCTAAGCTTCTTTAGGTATAAATATAACAAACTCCTATTCCACATTATACAAGGCCAACTACCCCCACTTCTTTCCAAACTTAGACAATATCTGCATACCTAGGCCGACCATACCCTTTCCTGGTAAGGACATATTGCAGCAATCAAAATGACTTATCTGTTTAAACTATTATTGTACTTATTTAGGGTCTTGCCAGTCCAGGTATTTGGCCCAAAATGGCCGATATCCAAAGACAAGTGATGCACCTCATATTGAGTCATTGCAAGCCTCGAATTTCGAGGCAGATCTTATTCAGACCTGACCTCATGGAGGCTTTGGAGTCTCATATTTTAGAAGTACAGCAGTGCAGATTTCTCAGGTGACGAAATATCATGCTAGGTAGGAAACTTATTTGTGGGTGCACCTGGAGGAAGAGGACTGTGCTCCATTATAAATGTACACATTTTTTTATGGATAGATCTGCAAACTCGAAACTTTTGAGCGGCTTTAGATGGAGTCTTTACGATGGATTGTGAGTGCCCCCCAGTCGTCTCCCCCTCATCCCCCCTTGCGCTTCTCTTGCATGTATTTGCTAATGTACCATTCAGTGCTCACAATTGCAAATTTTTTAATTTTGTACAGAATTCTCTGAAGTAACATGTTGTATCTATAGGTTTAATCTAATAACAATATTAAGCACGAAAAATAACAGACTTACCGGCAGGATCAACAGGTGAATAAAAAAAGAACTAAAAAAAGATAATGCAGACACTACATCTAAGATATGATTAACAACAATATTATAATTTTTTGTTTCTGGACTTAAAAACTCAGTCAAGCTTTGTAAATAGCAACTAGGATCCCTAGTAGGTAGTTGTCCAAGTTGTAGTTGTATTAAATCATCGTAAAGGCTTTATTGAAGAGCTACTTTGAAAGAAATATTAGAAGGAAATGTACATTTCCTGACTGTCCAATAGATAAAATCCTGTGCTTGAAAATGCTCCTCAAAAGCAACAGCACTGGGGGCGCATGCGCGGCTCGTGAAGATGGTGGACGTGTAGGACCAGAGCTCCGGCCTCATCCCGTCCCTAAGCGACTCCCGCTCCGCTACATCCGCGCCATTCGTCCCGGGAGCAGTCTCGATAGCTCCGGGAACTACTCAGCCATCGAGTGATCCTGTTTATGGGTAAGATCGGAGATCAGCGACGCTTCTACAAGACGACCGCGCCGCAGGCCGCACCCCATCTTTCCCTCATGGATCGCTTCGCGTATAGGCCTCAATCCCCGGCCTCAGGTAATATGACGACCGCGGAGGAAATTCCGGACACAATTCCGTTGGGTGAGCTTTCTCCTACCCTGCCCGTGCAGCAACATCCGCAGATCTCATTACAGCCTCCGATGACAGCCCTGGTGACTGTGGAAGTACTAGATCTCCGGCTCCAGGCCCTGCTCCAAGGCCTCACAGACAACATTACTAAGGCGGTAAGCAAACTAGCCCACGAGCTCAGAGGGGAGATAGATCACCTAGGGGAACGTACAAACACCCTAGAGACTAAGTTTGATGATATGATCAATTATGTTCATGTCATAGAAGACGAGAATGCTTCCCTGAAAAATACAGTGGCGCAGTTACAATTGCAACAAGAAGATCTCGAGAACAGGGAAAGGAGACAGAACCTGAGAATACGTGGGGTCCCAGAAGCAGTTACTGACAAAGACATCCGTTCATATCTGCTGGCCCTGTTCATCCATCTAGCCCCTGACATACCAGATATAGACTGGAGGCTTGACAGGGCACACAGGTCTCTGGCTCCAAAACCCCCCCAAGGAGCAAACCCTAGAGATATAATAGTGCGCTTCCATTTTTATGAAAGTAAAGAAGCTCTGACCGTAGCCACCCGCAACAGATCAAGAATTGATTTTAAGGGAGCGAAGATTCAGCTGTTTAGTGATTTGTCCCCCATCACTCTGGCTAAACGCCGTGCTTTGAAACCTGTCACAGCTCATCTACAAAATCACCAGGTTCCCTATCGCTGGGGGTTCCCATTCCGTCTCACTGTTACTATGGATGGCTCACAACACTCTCTGAGAGATTTACAGGAATGTGACCCTTTCATCAGAAGCCTGGGTCTTCCCCCTATTCCTGAAGAGAATTTGCTACCGCAATCAACGCTATCCAGACCCCTGTCCACCCCCAGAAAGATATGGACCCCTGCACGCCGGAGACCCCGCAATACTACTTTCACCCCCCAGAGAGCTCCTTCACTGAAAGGTCCATTCTGATCTTACCCACGCTGAAATGTAATTGTATATTCTCTTGAAAAGAGCTTTCGATCCATGTCCGGATTGTCCTTTCCTGTCATCACTTCCATATTTTCATTTTTTTTTTTTTCCTGCGGCCTAATGCCCCATACACACGATCGTTCGTAATGGAGATAGCACATTCATTACACAGTAACGGACTGAAAAGCGCGAATCGTCGCTCAACAAACTTTACTAACATGAAGGGTGGCGCCATTCGAACGGAACTTCCCCTTTATAGTGCCGTCGTACGTGTTGAACGTCACTGCGCTTTGCTTGATCGTTTTTTTTAATGATAGTGTGTACGCAAGGCAGGCTTGAGAGGAAACATGAAAAAAAACGAGGAGAAAAACGTCGGTTTAAAAAATGACATTAAAAACGATCGTGTGTACGGGGCATTAGGCTTGAACGTTTGATTGCGTCTTCTTCCATTGAGTTGACAGTCCCTGTACTGTCCTACGATGACGAACTCCCGTTTAGTTCCCTTTAATGCTGACAATGATGTCTGAGGGGGATTGGGGCTGGTGGGATGGTCCCTGCGGGCTGCCGTGCCCTCACCTACCTTTCATGCTCCTTGACTGTGATCATAACCCCCAGGGGGACTTTCCCCCTTCGGGCACTATGCCTTTATGGTTCTTTTTTTTTTGTTGTTGCTGGTTTTATGTTTTCTTTTTCCTGTGCTTCCATTTTCTCCTGGTCCAATTTTTACATGGACACCACGTGAGCTCTATATTTTTTGTCCATTTTTTTTTGGACTCTAAATACCTCCTTCATTGTTGTTGGATCCTATCTGTACTGTTTAAATTTAACTGTTTATGTTCCTGGTATTATCTAACTGTCTATAGGTCCATTTTTGACCTATCCAAGAAACACAGATGTGTTTCCACCTCATTTAATTTTTTTCTAAGATACGAAAGTACTGACCCAGATTCTAGTACCATTGCATCATGGTTAGTGCTCTCGACATGGTATTTAAAGATGACATATGCTTTCCTGTTCATACCTCTGAATGGCCTTAAATGTATTATCTTACAATGTTAAGGGCCTGGGCTCCATTTCCAAACGCTGGATGGCATTGAAGGAGTTTAGATCTTCAGATGCGGATGTGGTCATGGTCCAGGAGACCCATTTTAGGGCTGATGGCTCATTTAAATTCGCATCTAAGCACTTCCCCACTACTTTTGTGGCCTCTGACCCCTCTGGTAAAGCAGGGGTGGCCATCCTGTTTAGGAAGGCTTCGGCCATTCGGGTCAAGTCTTCATTTTTGGATCCACATGGTCGTTTTATTCTCCTGGACTGTGACCACATAAACACATCCTTCACACTTGCAAACATATATGCTCCCAACTCGAAACAGATTGGGTTCCTTGAAGTTTTTTTTGAGAAGCTCAAGACTTTCTCCCAACCCTTCATGATAATAGGTGGAGACTTTAATTTGTGTATGTCCCCAACCAAAGATAGGCTCTCCCTGCTTAAAAATCCACCCTCGACACGGGTACAAAAATCCTCTACGGCATTTCGTAGATTACTTAGAACCCACAAGTTGCTAGACTCTTGGAGAGTGAAACATCCGATAGCTAAGCAATTCACTTTTTTCTCATCTCCACACAGGTTATACACGAGATTGGATCATTTCTTTATTTCACCACCTTTGGTGACACATCTGGTTGACTCTAATATTCACCCGATCACATGGTCTGATCATGCACCTATTACCCTAAATCTCATACTGTCCACACCCACACCTAGGACCTGCCACTGGCGTCTTAACGAATCTCTCCTGAGTATCCCCGAAACCCACTCACACCTGGAACGCAGCCTGATCGAATTTTTCCAACTCAATGCAGGTTCAGTTTCAAAGACCTCCACCCTTTGGGAGGCTCACAAGGCGGTCTTCAGGGGCGAATGTATAGCCTCTGGATCCCGCCTTAAGAGGGATCGTGCTCTACAGCGCTCGACCCTCTTAGCCGACCTGGTGAGGGCTGAAAAAGACCTTCTTGTACATCCCACAGTGGGGAACCTTCGTAAAGTGGTATCTTTGAGAAACCGTATCAAATCTTTGGATAAGAGTGCAACCACTAAATCAATGCTTTGGTCAAAGCAAAAATATTATGAGTTTGCTAATAAACCCCACAGTATCCTGGTCAATCGCCTAAAACCTCGTCCCAACAATTCCATACCGGATTTTATAATTCAGCCAGACGGGAAACCTACTTACTGCCCTAGAACCATGACCAGGGTCTTTGAGTCATATTATAGGAAACTTTATAATTGTATCTCCTCAGAATCTGGATCCCAGTTCGCCCATGAGAAATATGATTCCTTTGTTGAATCCCTAAATTTACCTAAATTATCCCAGGCAGACCGTGAAGGACTTAATTCACCTATCACAGCTGAAGAGATCTCCCAGATAATTAAGCACCTCCCAACGCACAAAGCCCCAGGCCCAGATGGTCTCCCATACTCCTACTACATGAAGTTTCTCCCAATTTTACTCCCCCATATGCTGACCCTTTTTGAATCTCTGATGGCCGGAACAGTCCCCCACCCCCAATTTCTACATGCCTACATTACGGTTATCCCGAAGCCGGGTAAGGACCCCTCTCTACCAGATAACTATCGCCCAATAGCCCTTTTAAATTCCGATTATAAAATATTCACTAAGGTATTGGCAAATAGGTTATCCCTTCTCCTCCCTACTTTAATACACAAGGATCAGGTGGGATTTGTTCCTTCTAGACATGCTGGGGATAATACCAGACGAACTATAGATCTCATTGACCTGTTAACCAAGACTGGTAAGCCAGCTCTGATATTGAGCTTAGATGCTCAAAAAGCATTTGATCGTTTAAATTGGTCCTTCATGTTTGCTACTCTGTCAACATATGGTTTTTCGGGTCCATTTATCCAAGCTCTTACTGCACTATACTCTACCCCCACTTCCCAGGTCCAGATGTCTTCTTCTGTCTCTTCGCCATTCCCCCTTAGTAATGGGACTAGACAGGGTTGCCCCTTATCCCCTTTATTGTTTATCCTTAGCCTGGAACCTTTAGCTACTGCCATCAGACTCCATCCCGATATAGGGGGGGTGGCGTTGAGACACAGGGAGTACAAGCTGTCCCTCTTTGCAGATGATATTCTGTTAACCATCACACGCCTACACATATCTTTACCCTCTCTCCACAAACTCCTTGACCTATTTGGCAACCTCTCGGGTTTTAAAGTAAATCCATCCAAAACAGAAGCCTTGCCAATAAATATCCCACCTGATACACTTACTCACCTACAAAACATCTTTAGATACCGTTGGTGCACTCAATCCCTTAAATACTTAGGTATACACATATCTCCCTCCTACTCTACCTTATACCAGGTGAATTTCCCCTCATTGTTCTCAGAAATACATAGATTATTAAAGTCCTGGACAAAACTACCCCTGTCTCTGCTTGGGAGGATAAACGTTCTCAAAATGTCCATACTCCCTAAATTACTATATTTCTTTGAGACTCTCCCCATCCCAATCCCGATGACACAGCTGAAAACCATCCATAGATATTTTCTCAATTTTATTTGGAATGATGCCTCCCACAGGATAGCTAGCACAGTCCTTTTGGCTCCACGCTCTCGTGGCGGTCTGGGGGCTCCAGATGTCATAAAGTACTATTATGCCACTCATCTGAGAGCTGTAACCTCATGGACATCTAGAAAAGCTCCGAATAGGTGGTCGGAGATTGAGATGGGAATTACTGTCCCTGCCCACCCATGCTCCATGTTATGGCCTTCCTCTGATAAATATACTCCTCAACTGCGCAAAATATGTTTGAACCCTATGCTTTTTACCCTCTCCATTTGGAAGAGGTGTTCCAGTAGGTATTCCCTGTCTTCTCCATGCCCCCCCCCTTACAAATGTGCTTTTTAATCCAGACATTCCTGATAGCCTCTCATATGAATCTATGCTGCCATGGACCCAGGCGGGTATTTTTCAAATCCGCCATCTTGTACACCCGGTAACACGTAAGCTTCTCTCGTTTTCTGATATACAGTCCAAACACCAAGTCCCGAAATCCCTTTTTTTCTCATTTCTCCAAATCAGGCATTTTTTTGCTTCCAAGGCCCCCAACCTGACATTGGAGCCCCCCACTGCATTTGAAAGGCTGTGTTCCCAGGGACCGTATGAGCCACATCAAATATCTACTATTTACCGAATCATACACTCAGCCCCCCCGCTCACCGGACAGCTACATTCATATATGAAAAAATGGTCCGACATTTTGGCCAGGCCTATATCACTATTAGATTGGGGGAAAATATGGGTCGCGGCATCTAAGGTTTCCAGATGTGTGGCCCACAAAGAAACCACTTATAAGATACTTATGTTTTGGTATAGGACCCCAGAGTTCCTTGCAGCCCGGAAGTTGACCCCCCACAGCCAGTGTTGGAGGCGTGGTTCCGAAACAGGCACGCATATCCACATTTTTTGGGAATGTTCGATATTAATCCCCTTTTGGACGCAAGTCCATGTTTGTCTGGAAAAGGTTCTTGGGGTCTCTGTCCCTTTCCAACCCCTGCATATGTTATTAGGTCTTCCCCTCCCGAGATTGCCCAAATGTCATCATAAGTTGATGGCCTTTCTCCTGTTAGCTGCCAAGCGAGTTATCCCCCAACGTTGGCGAGATACTGCCCCTCCCACGTTTGCACACTTTCTAGTAGCTGTGGCTGACATTAGGAGGATGGAACGCCTCACCGCTGTGGTCGCTGACAGCCTCCCCAAGTTCGAATGCATTTGGGTCAGCTGGGACTCCTCGACATACAGTGCTGATCCGGATCCAAACCCTTACTGATTCCAGGATATTATTCCTGGGTTCCCTATGATTATACGACAGGGAAGGTTTTATACCTTCCCTCTGACCCGTCCTATGTTTGTTCACTCTAAACAAATATACCTATTATCCACTAGTCACATTAGACCTCCGATTCGCTACTTGTGCCTTTGGAGTATGTTCTGATTATACCACTTCCTGTCCTATACCTGGAGATGTATATCCAAGATCTTTGTTGCATTGTGTTTTTTGCCTTTTTATGTTTACCATGTCTGACTGTATGCTGGAGTCTGGATTACAGGCTTATTATGTATACTTTGAAAAACTATAAATAAACAATTAAAAAAAAAAAAAAAAAAAGCAACAGCACTAACAGTACTTGGCAGGGCGGCAATCAAAAAGTGTAGATTGTAGTGTCTACCCTACACTGGGTTCAGGGTATAGTTTGACCTCAGGGCTTCTGGAGGTTCCTGTGTCTGCTCCAGCTGCTTTTAGTTTTTGTGCTACCCTTACTCCCAGTATGTGCAACTAGGGAGGACAACAGTTAAGTGAATCTGTTGTGTTATTCTACATAGAAAAGCACTATAAATAGCACACACGGAAAAGAGGGAATATGTCAGAGTTGGCTTCTAGCCATGACATTACCTACAATAAATAGAACATTTGTAATAAAACTACAAATTAACTGTCTGAAATTAAAGCTTAATTACTAGAAAAAAGGGTAAGTGTATATTTGTATATATATATATATATATATATATATATATATATATATATATATATATATATATATATTCATATTGGAGTCCAGGATCACTGCCAGCTACTTGTAAAATTGACAGTTTTATTAGTATTAGCAAATAGCCCAGAAACAAAAGTAGTTTACAGCAAAACAAACACAAAATTGTCCATATCTCTGGTTAACATGGCAAGAACAAGGAAATGGCGCACTGCCACTATACCAGTCCCACTATAGAGTTCTTGGGTTTTCTGTCAGCTTCTGGGGTCCCAAAGAGGAGGTTTTTACATCTCAGCATCAGTGGCTCAATCCCAAGCTAGGTTAGCCTAGCTTGGTTGAGGTGCCCAGCTCTCTCTCTCTCTCTCTCATAGGGGCTGACTCTTCCTTTTCTAGACTCTAAAGATTCTCTTTCTGGACTCTGAGGGTTAACTCCTTCAGGATAAAAGCCTGTAATTAGGGTCTGTAAGTTCTCTCCACCCAAAGCTCTTACCTTTGAAATTTTGGTTCCCTAATAAAAAAACGTTGCATTTCAAATACCGTGTACACACGATCGGACATTCCGACAACAAAACCATGGATTTTTTTCCCAACGGATTTTCGCTTAAACTTGTTTTGCATACACACGGTCACACAAATGTTGTCGGAAATTCAGATCGCCAAGAACGCAGTGACGTACAACACTACAATGAGCTGAGAAAAATGAAGTTCAATGATTCTGAGCATGCATCGAATTGGTTCCGAGCATGCTTAGGATTTTTGTGTGTCGGAATTGGAAACACACGATCGGAATTTCCGACAAGAACTTTTGTTGTCGGAAAAATTGAGAACCAGCTCTCAATCATTTGTTGTCGGAAATTCCGACAGCAAATGTCCGATGGAGCCTACACACGGTCGGAATATCCGACCAATAGCTCACATCGAACATTTGTTGTCGGAAATTCCGATCGTGTGTACACGGCAAAAGAGTGCTGAAAATCAGTCCTTTCAAACCATATTTCCACTTATGAACTTTCGTGGCTAGGAAGAATAGCGACCTTAAAAATGTTTCTCTTACCTAAAATTTATTTTAGAAGCATTTCCATCGCTCTACCGGAGTCCTTTTTTTTTTTTTTTTTATTCCACAAATTTTTTATTGAAAGTTTTCATGAATAATACAAATAGTACCATAAAGCACGAAACCTGGATACAGATACATGTTCCAACTAGAAGGAGGCATAGACTTCAAAGTTCGTGAGAGTAGAAACCAACAGATGACGCCTCTACGGGTTGCTAATATAATGGCCACATAACAAAAACTTAAAGTAGTAAGGCGCAATCTTTTAAAGAAGGTATACTGCAGTGCATTACAGGCCTGCCTGATTCACGTTGGAATGCAATACTTCAAAGAAAAGTATTCAATATGGCTTCTGTAGATACTATAAAACAAGCAAAGTTTCTTCAAAACCTTTCCATAAAGTAAAAATAAAAAAATAAAAATAATAAAAAGAGAGAAAAAAGAGGAGGGAAGAGAAAGAAGAGAAGGGAGAAAGGGGAAAGGCCAGAGTGGAATGGAGAGGGAAAAAAGGTGGGGTGAGGGGGGCACTGTCAGCGGAATACATGAGGAGGGGGTGGGATCACCACCAGCAACCCACCCCAGTAGACCCCAGGTGTTGTGAAAGTTATCGCTACCCTTAGTGCACCATTCAAGGGTTATCCCGGGATAAGTCCTGAGAGCTCTGCAAATTTAGTTATTCAAGCCAGGGTGCCCATGTCACCGAAAAGTATGCTATTCTGTCCGGTGCTGTGTAGATCAACTCCTCCATCGCTGCTATCCGATCAACCCGCGCCACCCATTCCTTTATGGAAGGGGGTGACTTGGATCTCCAGTGGACCGGCAAACCTGGAGTCCTTTTTTAATGCAACAAATAAACTTTTCAGGCTGGTTCTTTGGAAAGGCAAAATGGCTAAAATATCATACTCTATTATCCAGAGACATAGACAAAAAGGGGGAGCTAGCTTCCCTGTTATCCATAATTATTATATTGCAGCACTAGTAGACCAAATGAAAGCTTGGTTTGAACCAGAGTCAGACAAACTTTGGGTGTAAATTGAGAAAGTCACATTGAATAATAGGGACTTACCCTCCCTACTATTAGCCAAATCGACAACAGACAACTAATATGTCCAAACTTTCCTTCTATAGCAGCAACCTTATCAGCTTGGGAAAAACAGATTGATTCTCCTACTAAGATACGTCAAGAGGAAATTCCTCTCCGGGTGTATGAATACTTGATCCCCAACTTTAGAGTCCTCCCCTCGTTGCTAGAAAACATAATGACGTATAAAGAACTACTCTCGAAACAACCAGAATATCACTCATATACTATGATCCAATTACATCATTTTCATGCCACCCACTCAGACTTACACTATAAAATGCACAATGGCATGTGACAATACCTGACGACCCAGTATGATAATCCCAAATCTTTATCCTGGTTCTACTCCTTAGCTCAAAACAAAAATAATTTTGTAAAGACATCTAATATGTCTAACTGGGAAAAAAACTTGGGTCAGTACACTCCCCAAAAGAGTGGCAAATTGCCATTAAATCCAGCTATCCTTATTCCCATTGCATCAATCACTGGGAGTTAACATTACTCCAGTAAGGTTATCTTTAATCTTCCCCTCTGAAACAAACACCTGTTGGAGGCAAAGTGGGTCGAAAGGCAACATTATTCATATACTTTGGGAATGTAAAAATATACATAGCTTTTGGTATGCAGTCTTCAAGCTCATAGCCGCAGTAACTCTATTCATTATTAAACCTAATCCTCAATTAGCTCTACTGAACCTATCCATTAACAATGTCCCAGTCCAGTTTAGAAGCATAATAATTCAATATTTATAGCGGCTCGTTTGACAATCACAGCAAAATGGAAAACGACCTTATCCCCAAATCTGGACGAAGTAATACAAAGGGTTAAAACTCAACACTCCTATGAAAAATATTTTTCAACTCAATCCAATAAGTTAAAAACACGCTGCGATCTCCGTGACCGTGGGACCCGCGGACTCGATGTCCGCCGGGGTCCCGCGATCGTGTCACGGAGCGGCAGAACGGGAGATGCCTATGTAAACAAGGCATTTCCCTGTTCTGTCTAGTGACAGGACAGTGATCTAATGCTCCCTATCACTTGTAGCCCATCCCCCCACAGTTAGAATCACTCTCTAGGACACACTTAACCCCTTCATCGCCCCTAGTGTTTAACCCCTTCCCTGCCAGTCATTTACATAGTAATCAGTGCATTTTTTTAACACTGATCGCTGTATAAATGACAATGGTCTCAAAATAGTGTCAAAAGTGTCGATTAAATGTCGCAGTCATGATAACAAAATCGCTGATCGCCGCCATTACTATTAAAAAAAAAAAAAATGCCATAAAACTATCCCCTATTTTGTAGACGCTATAACTTTTACGCAAACCAATCAATATACGCTTATTGCGATTTTTTACCAAAAATATGTAGAAGAATACATATCAGCCTAAACTGAGAAATAAATTTGTTTTTTTATATATATATATTTTTGGGGATATTTATTATAGCAAAAAGTTAAAAATATTGCTTTTTTTCAAAATTGTTACTCTTTTTTTGTTTATAGCGCAAAAAAATAAAAACCGCAGATGTGATCAAATACCACCAAAAGAAAGCTCTATTTATGGGAAAAAAAGGACGTCAATTTTGTTTGGGTACCCCGTCGCACGACCGCACAATTGTCAGTTAAAGCGACACAGTGGCGAATCGCAAAAAGTGCTTTGGTCAGGAAGGGGGTAAATTCTTCCGGGGCTGAAGTGGTTAAGCGTCCACGGCATTACATAGGGAACAGACCATTATAGACCACCCGTGGTGACTTCTTGGTGAAAATAAGATCCACCAACAATTGGTCAGTAGGACATTGGATCGTGTTCAGGGATCATCAGCTCAAGAAGATCTATAGGTTAGTAGATTATTTAATTCAATAGGTCAAATTGACTATTCAGGTAGAAATTTAATTTAACTAGTGTAGAAAACTATAAACTCAACTATGCCACCCCCCAGAATAATTGGGAAAAGGGCAAGCAGTCCCGCATAGTTATACACTGCTCAAAAAAATCTCATGCTGGATATCTATACTGACATGGACCCGGGTAATGTGTTTGGAATGAAAGGATGGCACATCATTTGATGGAAATTAGAATTATCCACCTACAGAAGGCTGAATTCAAAGACACCCCGAAAATCAAAGTGAAAAAATTATGCAGCAAGCTACTGTAGTCCATTTTGCTGAACTTTCATTGCAACAACTCAAAATGGTCCACAGTAGTTTGTATGGCCCCCAAGTGCTTGTATGCATGCCTGACAACATCAGGGCATGCTCCTAATGAGACGACGGATGGTGTCCTGGGGTTTTTCCTCCCAGATCTGGACCAGAGCATCACTGAGCTCCTGAACAGACTGAGGTGCAACCTGGCGGCACCGGATGGACCGAAACATAATGTCCCAGAGGTGTTCTTTTGGATTTAGGTCAGGTGAGTGTGGGGGCCATTCACTTATATCAATTTCTTCATCTTCCAGGAACTGGCTGCATGCTCTTGCCACATGGGGCCGGGCATTGTCGTGCACCAGGAAGAACCCAGGACCCACTGCACCAGCGTAGGGTCTGACAATGGGTCCAAGGATTTCATCCCGATACCTAATGGCAGTCAGGGTGCCATTGTGGAGCCTGTAGAGGTCTGTGCGTCCCTCCATGGATATGTCTCCCCCAGACCATCACTGACCCACCACCAAACCGGTCATGCTGAACGATGTTACAGGCAGCATAAAGTTCTCCTCGGCTTCTCCAGACCCTTTCACGTCTGTCACATATGCTCAGGGTGAACCTGCTCTCATCTGTGAAAAGCATGGGGCACCAGTGGCGGACCTGCCAATTCTGGTGTTCAATGGAAAATGCCAATTGAGCTCCACTGTGTCCGGCAGTGATCACAGAGCACACTAGAGGACGTCTGGCCCTCAGGCCACCCCTATGAAGTCTGTTTCTGATTGTTTGGTCAGAGACATTCACACCAGTGGCCTGCTGGAGGTCATTTTGTAGGGCTCTGGCAGTGCTCATCCTGTTCCTCCTTGCACAAAGGAGCAGATACCGGTCCTGCTGATGGGTTAAGGACCTTCTACGGCTTTGTCCAGCTCTCCTAGAGTAACTGCCTGTCTCCTGGAATCTCCTCCATGCTCTTGAGACTGTGCTGGGAGACACGGCAAACCTTCTGGCAATGACACGTATTGATGTGCCAGCCTGGAGGAGTTGGACTGCCTGTGCAACCTCTATAGGTGTCACGTACCTGACGGTGACGAGCCCGGTTAGCAGAGGGAGGCCTCCCTTACGGCTCCCACCAGCGGCCCCTGGTGGTAGAACAGGAGGCACAGAGGTGGAAGGGGTACGAGTGCCTGGCAGGATCAAGAACAACCGCAGGTGATCAGGAACCAGCAGGTGAGAAGATAGGAACCAGGAACCACAGCAGATGACCCGGACCGGAAGGCACAGCAGGTAGACTGGAACCACTGAGCAGCAGCAGGTGAGCAGGAACCAGCAGATGAGCAGACAGGAACCAGGAACTACAGCAGATGAGTAGACCGGAACCAGGAACCACAGCAGGTGAGAAGATAGGAACCAGGAACCACATCAGATGACCCGGACCGGAAGGCACAGCAGGTAGACTGGAACCACTGAGCAGCAGCAGGTGAGCAAGAACCAGCAGATGAGCAGACAGGAACCAGGAACTACAGCAGATGAGTAGACCGGAACCAGGAACCACAGCAGGTGAGTAAACAGGAACCAGGAACTACAGCAGATGACCCGGACCGGGAGGCACAGCAGGTAGACTGGAACCACTGAGCAGCAGCAGGTGAACAGGAACCAGCAGATGAGCAGACAGGAACCAGGAACCACAGCAGGTGAGTAAACAGGAACCAGGAACTACAGCAGATGACCCGGACCGGGAGGCACAGCAGGTAGACTGGAACCACTGAACAGCAGCAGGTGAACAGAGCCTGGATCAGGTAGGATCATCAGACAAGCCGAGGTCGGGTAAACTGGTGGGCAGCGAGGCACAGAAGGATCAGGCAATATCGAAGTCAGAAACAGGCCGATGGTCAGGTACAGGTAGATGGCAGGAAGGTCACAGGAAGCCGGGTCAGATACAGGTGATTGAGCAGATCAGGTCACTTGGGGTGAACGCTGTAGAGCAGACAGCAGGGACTGTCTGCAAGTGAGGAGTTTAAATAGCCCTTCCGGCGTCACCTGCGGGGGGCGCGCGCGCACGTGCGCGCGCGCACGCAAGCGGGAACCAGGAAGTCCAGGGCGTCTGTTCCTGGCAGGATTTCCATGACAATAGGGTCCAAGTATCGTCTCATGCTACCAGTAGTGACACTGACCCTAGCCAAATGCAAAACTAGTGAAAAACAGTCAGAAAAGATAGAGTAGGAAAAAAAAATGTCAGACACCTCCACCTGAAAAACCATTCCTGTTTTGGAGGTCTTCTCATTGTTGCCCATCTAGTGCACCTGTTGTTCATCAATTTCAGCTGCTTTGCTGTTAATTGAAATTAACAACCCCCTCTGTATACACCCCTCCCCCTCTGCTACTTAACTGACCAGATCAATATCCCAGGAGTTCCCAGGAGTTCTGATTCAAAAGTGTTCCTTTAATTTTTTTGAGCAGTGTATATAGATGATGGCCATTAATAATCTACTGAGTACAATCAAAAGTATCCCCATAGTGACTCCTGATCCCAAATGCATGCTGCCTAGTTTAATGTACATATTAGGCTGGTAATAGCCGACACTATATAGGGCTACAGAACATACCTATTTCTACTCACTATTGCTCTATAATTAATGTGTATTTGGTTAACTCAGTGGCCCTCGAAATGTAAACAGAGGGCAAAACAATATACTAATATCGCCAATACGTTAATATAATTAATTAATTAATTACCCACTGAGTTCATTTCCAGGCACAACTAACTACCTTATATGCTGTTAACGAAGGGGGAAAGAAACAGGGTATGTACATACCCAGCATGTTCAACGCCGGTGATGCAGAAAATCTACTCAATTAGCCCATCCAACCACACAGAGCCCAATTACTTATATGTGGCACCTAATCCGATTGAAGAGCACAAGTCCGTAGCTGTTCAGCAGCGGATGCGCCGCTGGCATCTAATGACGCAGAGAGGCGTGTGTCGGAACTAAGACCGGCACCGCCATCTTTTACGTCCACAACCCCACCAGAAGTGATGGGTCAGTCTTGACCCCTGACATCACTTCCGGTGCGGGTGTCCCTGAAATCGCGCATGCGCAAGAGCATGACAGCCGGTACTCAGTACATAGCGCAGGCGTCAACCATCCCACAAGATGAAGGACGTAGGAGGGGATGTGAGTAAGGAAATCCAACCCTTACTCATCCACCAGGGGCACCCGAACTTCCATACTCAAGACCGAATGTCACAGATAGTTAAAGGCCGTCCCATTGCTGATAAGAGCCGCAATCGCTCAGCTACCGCATCCACATTTCTTGTAATTAATGCATATCAATCTGACATTCAATACATTATTCTAATACAGGAAAAAACATAATACATATATAAAATAAATTGTATATATATATATATATATATACATATATATATACACACACATAGACATTTCTGCCAGATATACATAAAATGAATTAGCTAAACCTAAAATAAAATGAAATGGTGTAAAATAAAGATATAAGAAACATGAAAAATAATAAGAAGTAATAATGAAGAGGAAAAGAATATAGTTATTAAATATTGATTTGTTGCGTCTTCGTTGATAGTAGCCCAATTATAGAAATTTACTTCTGGGAAATTAAAGAGTTTATAGAGAGATGTTACAAGAATGGTTTAACCACTTAAGCCCCGGACCAATATGCAGCATAAAGACCAGGCCCATAATTTGTGATTCGGCACTGCGTCGCTGTAACTGACAATTGCGCGGTCGTGCGACGTGGCTCCCAAACAAAATTGATGTCCTTTTTTTTCCCACAAATAGAGCTTTCTTTTGGTGGTATTTGATCACCTCTGCGGTTTTTATTTTTTGCGCTATAAAAAAAAATAGAGCGACAATTTTGAAAAAAATGCAATATTTTTTACTTTTTGCTATAACAAATTTTCCCCAAAAATATATAAAAAATATATATTTTTCCTCAGTTTAGGCCGATACGTATTCTTCTACATATTTTTGGTAAAAAAAAAACGCAATCAGCGTTTATTGATTGGTTTGCGCAAAAGTTATAGCATTTACAAAATAGGGGGTAGTTTTATGGCATTTTTATAAATTTTTTTTTTTTTTACTAGTAATGGCTGCGATCAGCGATTTTTTTCATGACTGTGACATTATGGCGGACATATCGGACACTTTTGACACATTTTTGGGACCATTGTCATTTTTACAGCGATCAGTGCAATAAAAATGCACTGGTTACGGTAAAAATGACACTGGCAGTGAAGGGGTTAACCACTAGGGGCAGTGAAGGAGTTAAGTGTGCCTAAGGGAGTTATTCTCACTGTTAGGGGGCATGGCTACGAGTGACACATCACTGTTCTCCGCTCTGATTACACAGAGCGGAGATCGGTGACAGTGTCAGTAGGCGAGCGGGGAGATGTTGTGTTTGCACTAACATCTCCCCGCTCCATCCCTCCGTGACACGATCGAGTCTGCGGGACCCGCGGTCCAACTCACGGGGATGACTGCAGGGTCGCGAGCGCGCTGCTGGCGGTGCACGCGCCACCACATGGCAGGCAGTTAAAGAGGACGTTCAGGTACGTGATTGTGCCTGTACGAGCCATTCTGCCGACGTATATATGTGCCGTGAGCGGTCGTTAAGCGGTTAAAGGACAACGCTGTATTTAACCCCGGTGGATAAGTGGCTCTTTGATTAAAGAGCCACTTAGCCTCCTGTTGGAGGATCTTTTTATTGAAGTCTCCACCTCTTTCAGATTAGGAGATTACTTCCAATGCGAAAAATAAAATGTAACTGATTTAGTCCGACATGTTTGCACATTGGTGTGTATAATAGCCCAGAATCAAGGTAATAAGATCCTGTATAAGCTTAGCAAATGGGAGCTTGGCTTTACCAATATAGAACGCGGCACATAGACAAGTGGCTAAGTAAACTATACCTATGGTGCGGCACTCAGCGTAAGTTTTTAATTTATGACATCCTCCCATGGGTAGGGGGCATCTTTCGCCCACTGTAATCCATGGGCATTGATCACAGTTTCCGCATTTGTACGTCCCCTTTCCGCCTGTCGCTCCTAAAAGGGGAGTGGCCAATGAAAAGTGACTGTGTACCAGGTTGTCCCTTATTGATCGAGATCTCCTATACACAATTTCCGGTCTATTAGATACATATTTCGAGATCACTGGATCTTCTGCTAAGAAGTCCCAGTTATTAGCAACTAATTTCCGAAAAAGATCCTGGTGAGCACTAAATGTAGTGACGGTTTAGTTGTAGGATTGTTCTCACGAATCTTGCATTTAAAAATTAATGACTCACGTGAGTTTGACTTTGCCCTTTGATACGCCTTTTTTAAGACTTATTTACTATAACCTCTTGTGCTTAATCGTCCAAACAGGGCCTTGGCCTCGATTCCATTTTTGTTTTATCAAGCTGTATAACTTTTAACATCCAAGTGAAAGATATAACACCGACATTTCAGAAAAAAATAAAATATCAAAAGCACTCAGTTGGAAATAGCATCACTCCCCCCCCCCCCCCCTTCTCAATGGCACACAAAGTCATTTGACTTTTAACTGTGATCAGTTGTGCTCAGTTTGATTAGCTTTCCTTGAGAATTTCAGTTCCTGGTAGTACAACTGAAGCAAACGATCAACTATGGGTGGTAATGCACTGTCAAAAGATCTCTGGGATCAAATTGTGGACAGGCACAAGTCAAGAGATAGATACAAATACATTTCAAAGGCTTTACTAATGCCTAGAAGTAAAGGGAAATCTATTATTAAGAAGTGGAAGGTATTTGGTACATCACAGTCCCTCCCTGGATCAGGACGTCGCTCCAAACTGAATGAAAGAGCCAGGAATAAACTGGTCAGAACGCCTACCAAGAGGCCTACAGCAACTCTAAAGCCCTGTACACACGATCGGATTTCCTATGGATTCTTATCCGATGGATTTTTCCATCGGAAATCCGATGAAGCTGACACCATCAGTCAAAAATCCGACCGTCCCAAACGCAGTGATGTAAAGCACTCCGACAAGCCGAGAAAATGAAGTTCAATGCTTCTGAGCATGCGTCACTATACAAACAATATTCGCGCTACTAACACATATAAGCAGCTACAATGCCTGTGAAGAAAAGAAAAAACAAAAAATATACAAAAAATGTAGCGCTGTGCATAAAAAATGACATGAACATATGACACCCAAGTGTGGTGCTCAAAGTGAATGAGTCTTCAAAAGTCTATATAAATAAATCCAAAATGCAGTGAAAATATGAAAACCGTGTTGAAAGAGTCTCTGATGACAATTCAAAAGTGAATGATAATAGAGATTCCAAAATAAATGGTGACTGTCCAAAAACCAAGTGACTGTGACGTGACCACCACCACAAGGAAGGGAGGCTTACCAAATTAAGTGGACCCAATAAACGTATGTCTATAGGGTCAACTGAGGCTTGATATGTATATATATCCGTGGGTGTGGGGTCCCAGCTGGCGTTGCACACATATATATCCAAGGTCCAGGATCAAATTGAAACACCAAATCTCCAAGCCCAATTGGATGGTTGGATGACTCACAATGGGACCATAGTGAAGGAAAGAAGGAGAGGGCACATAGCGTAATACAGTAAACAAAATTTATTAAATGTAGGTAGATACACTTACATTCAATCTGTAGAAAAAGCGCTTTGCAAATACACTCAATGGCAGCAGTGGAGTCTCCCGACACGTTTCGCAATACCTTGCATCGTGGCTCCGGGATCAAGGGGCCAAAGAACTCCAACAAAGGTCCCCTCTAATGATGGGCGGAAAGGATCAAAAAAGCACCTTCACCTTTTGGTCTGTATATACGATAAGACACAAAAACACAAAAAAACTCTCAATTAACCACTTGACAACTGGGCACATAACCCCCTTCCTGCCCAGGCGAAATTTCAGGTTTCAGCGCCGTCACGCTTTGAATGACAATTGCGCAGTCGTGCGACGTGGCTCCCAAACAAAATTGACTTCCTTTTTTTCCCACAAATAGAGCTTTCTTTTGGTGGTCTTTGATCATTTCTGCGGTTTTTATTTTTTGCGCTATAAACAAAAATAGAGCGACAATTTTGAAAAAAACACAATATTTTTTAATTTTTGCTATAATTAATATCCCATTTTTTTTTTAAAAAAACAATTTTTTTCCTCAGTTTAGGCCGATACGTATTCTACATATTTTAGGTAAAAAAAAAAAATGCAAAAAGCGTATAGTGATTGGTTTGCGCAAAAGTTATAGCGCCTACAAAATAGGGAATAGAATTATGATTTTTTTTTAATTATTATTTATTTTTTTTTACTAGTAATGGCGTCGATCTGCGATTTTTTTTGTGACTGTGACATTACGGCGGACACATCGGACACTTTTGACACATTTTTGGGACCATTCACATTTATACAGCGAACAGTGCTAAAAATATGCACTGATTACTGTATAAATGTGACTGGCAGGGAAGGGGTTAACCACTAGGGGGCGATCAAGGGGTTAATATGTTCCCTGCTAGATGTTCTTACTGTGGGGGGGAGGGGACTGACTGGGGGAGGTGACTGATGGTTGTCCCTATGTACAAGGGACACACCATCCGTCTCCTCTTCCTCACAGGACGTGGATCTCTGTGTTTACACACAGAGATCCACGTCCCTGGCTCTGTGACAGCCAATCGCTCGTACCTGGCGGACATCGCGGCCGCCAGGCACGCGCATTGGCACTCGCCTGACACGGCGGGCACAGTTTTTCCCCGACGCGCGCCCGCGGTGGCGCGCATCGCGGAAGTAAATAAGAGGACGTCCATAGACGTCCTATCAGCAATTGACGACCGCTTTGCGGACGTCTTTTGCTTATAGCCCGGGCGCGAAGTGGTTAACCTGTAAAATATCTCTTACAGATGGTGCAGGCATAAGAATATTACTTAGAAAAGCCTGAAACAAACACCTACCAGTATAGTAGATAGACCCAGGGAAAATAGGAGAGGAAAGTATACAGCAAGAGCTCTTCATATAAGGCAGTGGTTCTCAACCTGGCGGTCGGGACCCCCTCAGGGGTCAAATGATGATTTGCCAGGGGTCACCAAATCCTGGGCTGTTCCTGAAGCCTGCACCACTCTCCCAGCCATCTTGCCACTGCCCAGCAGGGCTGTCTCTGGAGCCTGTGGCCACCCAGCTGGGCTGTTCCTGGAGCCCGCGGCTGCCCACTCAGCCTCTTCACAGCCGCCCATTCAGTTCACGGCATGGCTGGGTGGCAGAGACTAGAGGTCAGCTGACTTGGGAGGAATGTGAAGTGGGAGGGGCTGGAGGAGACCCTATCTCGTGATTTCAGCATAGGTGTCACTTCTACGAGACACCACGAAGTCGGAGACACAGTGAGGTTCACTACCTGTGATTATAGTTGCCATTAAAAGTCCCCACTATAGTTCTCAGATCAGCAGATGACCTTGATCAAGAGCACCTAAGTTGGTTGATCGGAACTCCCCCCAGCACTGCCACTCATCACATTCCCCCCACCACCAAGGAGTAAGAGAATGAAGAAAAAAAAAGACAATACATGGAAGGGAGAGGAAAAGAGGGGGAGGAAGAAAGAAAAAAGGAGAGGAAGAATAAGAGAAAAAAACAAGAAAGAGGGCTAGAGAGAGGGATGGGGGAAAAAAAACAAGAAATTAGGATAGCGAGAGATAAAAGGGAAAGAAAGGAGAACAAAGAGAAAGAGTGATACATCCTAAAATGTACCATATGAGGTTTTAATACTGTACGAGTGGAAGGGGCTCAGGGAGCGCTAAATTTCCATGGGTTAGGAGCGCAATTTACTTGTCTTGCCTTGGGTGCCGATAACCCACGCTACGAAAATAATTTTAGGGGTCCCCACAACTTGGGATATTTTATCAAGGGGTCACGGCACTAAAAGGTTGAGAACCACTGATATAAAGCGATCCCAGATCTACTATGGATATAACGGATATATCGCCCTTCATGTGAAGTGGATACACAGTCCCTCCCATGTCAATAAAGTATATCTGTGGGAGTAAGACAATACCAAAATATCAAAACTGCAGAGTTTGGGATAAGTGTCCCGCTAACAGCACATAATCAAAGATGCAACAATATGGCTAAGTCTGAACCTGTGGGGTGAAAGGGGTTGTGAAAATCTGCCGCATCCGTAGCCACGTACGACTAGTAATGGCCACTGGGAGTCTAAATAGCGCTGGTGGAACGCCCACGCATGCGCAGAGTACTGGCCGAAAACGTAATAACGTCACTGCGACAACGTCGCATAGTGATGACGCACTAACGTCCATGGTAAACAGCAACAACCAACAGCAGCAGGGGGGGTTTGTTGTTTTTTTTATGTTTCCTTTGGGATGTGGTGACTATCAAACCGTTACAATTTCGTGAATATTGGGCTCTTTTCTTCTATACAATAGGGTAGCAAATATCCAACCCCCCATTTTTTTCTGATATTCGTGTAATTGTTTCTCCTACTTGTATACTTATATAAATTATGTGTCTTTTGTAGGACCAGGTTCTGCTTATTTTTAATTTATTAATTTTTTGTGATTGTGTTTACACTGTTTGTTTCTTTTCTGTTGTGTACACATTAATTGATTCACCATGTTTAAATCCAAGGATTTTGAAGGACATATGGCTAGATATAGGTGTAGCGCCCTTTTACTTTTAGGGGTGTTATGTGCCTAAATTTAGGGGCTGGTCTGAGCTGTTAGCCAGGCTCAGACCATTCTCATTGCTAGGTATTGCTTTTGCCTATGTGATGCTGCCTGGTGTATGGTTCCATGCGGCCTGTAGGTGGCGCTGTCATATCAGGTCAGGGTTGAGCCATGGGTGGCATTACTATGCCTTGGGGTGTCCTCTCTCGGCAGCGGTACAGTGGGCGTGGTCAACTTGCTGTGCATGCCGGGAGAGGGTACTTAACCACTTAACGACCGCCCACTGTAAATATACGTCGGCAGAATGGCACCGACAGGCAGAATCACGTATATGTACGTGATTGCCTTTGTATAGTTGGGGGGTCCGATCGGACCCCCCTTCTTTACAGTGAGCGGTCGTTTTACCTTCGGGAGCGTTTCGGCATGAGGGGACGGCCATTCGATTCCGGCCACCCCCTCTCGATCGCTCCCGGCGAATGAGAGCTTCCCCTGCCTGTGTACTGTTTACACAGGCTGGAGGAAGTGATGTCATCTCTCCTGCGGCGCTCACATATACCGAGCGCCGTACAGGAGAAGATGCAGGTTAGTGCACACAACACTACACTGACACCAGGACACATAGGCACATAAATCACCCCTCCAGGCCCCCCCAGACACCCCCAGATCACCCCCCAGATCACCCCCCAGCCCCCAGTCACAGTGTCACTGATTGCAGTGACCATTTATTTAGTGATCACTGCAATCAGTGACATTTGTGACTGTAAAAGTGTCAGTACATTCAGTTTTAGGTCCAGTGTAGCCCCCTAACCCCCCCTAATAAAGGTTTAACCCCCTGATCACCCCCCAGATAACCCTTTCACCCCCTAGCACCGCCGTCGCTAAGCAATCATTTTTCTGATCGATGTTTTAGCGTCGGCGATGCTGATCGGTAGCCAGTAATTTTTTTTAGGTTCGCCGCAGGTTTTTATAGCGTCGGGTACCCCCATATATTACCTAATAAAGGTTTAACCCCCTTGATCACCCCCAGGTAACCCTTTCACCCCCTAGCACCGCCGTCACTAAGCGATCATTTTTCTGATCGATGTCTTAGCGTCGGTGATGCTGATCGGTAGCCAGTAAAAAAATTTAGGTTCGCCGCAGGTTTTTATAGCGTCGGGTACCCCCATATATTACCTAATAAAGGTTTAACCCCCTTGATCGCCCCCCAGGTAACCCTTTCACCCCCTATCACCACTGTCACTAAGCGATAATTTTTCTGATCGCTGTCTTAGCGTCGGTGATGCAGATCGGTAGCCAGTAATTTTTTTTAGGTTCGCCGCAGGTTTTTATAGCGTCGGGACCCCAATATATTACCTAATAAAGGTTTAACCCCCTTGATCACCCCCCAGGTAACCCTTTCACCCCCTATCACCACTGTCGCTAAGCGATCATTTTTCTGATCGCTGTCTTAGCGTCGGTGATGCAGATCGGTAGGCAGTAATTTTTTTTAGGTTCGCCGCAGGTTTTTATAGCGTCAGGTACCCCCATATATTATCTAATAAAGGTTTAACCCCCTGATCACCCCCCAGGTAACCCTTTCACCCCCTATCACCACTGTCGCTAAGCGATCGTTTTTATGATCGTTGTCTTAGTGTCGGTGATGCAGATCGGTAGCCAGTAATTTTTTTTTAGGTTCGCCGTCAGGTTTTTATATAGCGTCAGGTACCCCCATATATTACCTAATAAAGGTTTTAACCCCCTAATTGTCCCTAGTTAACCCTTTCACCAGTGATCATCATATAAGTGTTACGGGTGACGCTGGTTAGTTAGTTTGCTTTTTATAGTGTCAGGGCACCCGCCGTATATAACCCAATAAAGGTTTAACCCCCTGATCGCCCGGCGGGTGATATCAATTAGGTTTTAGCGTCAGAGAGGGTCTGCGTCACACCCCAGGCAGCGTCAGGTTAGTGCCAGTAACGCTAACACCCACGCGTGAAGCATACACCCCCCTTAGTGGTATTGTATCTGAACAGATCAATATCTGATCTGATCAGATCTATACTAGCGTCCCCAGCAGTTTAGGGTTCCCAAAAACGCAGTGTTAGCGGGATCAGCCCAGATACCTGCTAGCACCTGCGTTTTGCCCCTCCGTCCAGCCCAGGCCACCCAAGTGCAGTATCGATCGATCACTGTCACTTGCAAAACACAACACACATAACTGCAGCGTTCACAGAGACAGGCCTGATCCCTGCGACTCCAGTGCTGTAGGAGGTGATTTCGCCACCACAGTTAAAAAAAAAAAAAGCATATATGCCGAAGCATTGGGGCAGCAGGGGCGGAGGAGCGATTTTGCTCCTAATGCCGCGTACATACGGTCGAAATTTCGACGGAGGCTTGCCCGTGGAAAAGTCTGACCATGTGTACGCGGCATAACTTTTGCGGGAAGATGCCCCCATGCTTCGGCATATATAAATGGTGCATGTATGCCCATCATTAGAAGTGGGTGGATGAAGGGCGGTATTCTAATGGTGGGCATACCCACCGATCAATCTTTTTTTTCGTTCAGCCAACAGGCTGCATGAAAAAAAAGATTACAATACATGTCCAACAAGGACCAGCAACGTACTGGTATGTTGCTGGACTTTGAATGTTTATACCAGAATGATGCCTGTGGGTTTAGGTATCATCTTGGTATCATTCTTTTCAGCCAGCGGCCGGCTTTCATGTAAAAGCAATCCTAGTGGCTAATTAGCCTCTGGACTGCTTTTACAAGCAGTGGGAGGGAATGTCCCCCCCCGGATATAAAAAGCGCCATTGGAAAATTGGTAAAGCATTTTATCACACCGATCTTGGTGTGGTCAGATGCTTTGAGGGCAGAGGAAAGATCTAGGGTCCAATAGACCCCAGTTTTTTCAAAAAAGAGTACATGTCATTACCTATAGCTATCATAGGGGATATTTACATTCCCTGAGATAACAATAAAAATGATAAAAAAAATAAAATATGGAAGCAACAGTTTAAAAATAAAATAAAAAAGCAAAATTAATAATAAAAAAAAATAAAAATAAAAAAGCACCCCTGTCCTGCCCTGCTCTTGCCCAATGGCGAACACAAGCGTCGGTCTGGTGTCATATGTAAACAGCAATTTCACCATGCATGTGAGGTATCACCGCGAAGGTCAGATCGAGGGCAGTAATTTTAGCAGTAGACCTCTGTAAAACTAACGGGGTAACCTGTAAAGGCTTTTAAAGGCTTTTAAAAATGTATGTAGTTTGTCGCCAATGCGCGTTTGTGCGAAATTTTAAAGCATGTCGTGTTTGGTATCTATGTACTCGGCCTAAGATCATCTTTTTTATTTCATCAAACATTTGGGCAATATAGTGTGTTTTAGTGCATTAAAATTAAAAAAAGTGTATTTTTTCCCCAAAAAATGCGTTTGAAAAATCGCTGCGCAAATACTGTGCAGAAAAAAAAAAATGCAACACCCACCATTTTATTCTGTAGGGCCTTTGCTTTAAAAATATATATAATGTTTGGGGGTTCAACATAATTTTCTTGCAAAAAAAATATGTTTTCATGTAAACAAAAAGTGTCAAAAAGGGCTTTGTCTTCAAGTGGTTAGAAGAGTGGATGTAAGCTTCCTAATGTTGTGTATAAAATGCCAGAACAGTTCAAAACCCCCCCAAATGACCCCATTTTGGAAAGTAGACACCCCAAGCTACATACTGAGAGGCATGTCGAGTCCATGGAATATTTTATATGTTGACACAAGTTGCGGAAAAAATACAATTTTTTAAAAAAAAAAAATTTTTGCACAAAGTTGTCACTAAATGATATATTGCTCAAACATGCCATGGGCATATGTGGAATTACACCCCAAAATACATTCTGTTGCTTCTCCTGAGTACGGGGATACCACATGTGTGAGACTTTTTGGGAGCCTAGCCGCGTACGGGACCCCAAAAACCAATCACCGCCTTCAGGCTTTCTAAGGGTGCAAATTTTTGATTTCACTTCTCACTGCCTATCACATTTTCGGAGGCCATGGAATGCCCAGATGGCACAACCCCCCCCCCCCCAAATGACCCTGTTTTGGAAAGTAGACACCCCAAGCTATTTGCTGAGAGGTATTGTGAGTATTTTGCAGATCTCGCTTTTTGTCACAAAGTTTTGAAAATTGAAAAAAAAAATGAAAAAAAAAAAAGAGTCCTTTCTTCATTTTCAAAAACAATTGAGAGCTGTAAAATACTCACCATGCCTCTCAGCAAACATCTTGGGGTGTCTACTTTCCAAAATGGGGTCATTTGGGGGGGTTTTGTGCTATTTTGGCATTTTATGGCCTTCGAAACTGTGATAGGTAGTGAGGAGTCAAATCAAAAATTTGTGCCTAGAAATCCTGAAGGCGGTGATTGGTTTTCAGGGTCCCGTACGTGGCTAGGCTCCTAAAAAGTCCCACACATGTGGTATCCCCGTACTCAGGAGAAGCAGAAAAATTAATTTTGGGGTGCAATTCCACATATAACCATGGCATGTGTGAGCAATATATCATTTAGTGACAACTTTTTGTAATTTTTTTTTTTTTTGTCATTATTCAATCACTTGGGATAAAAAAAAATATTCAATGGGCTCAACAGGCCTCTCAGCAATTTCCTTGGGGTGTCTACTTTCTAAAATGGGGTCATTTGGGGGGGTTTTGTGCTATTTTGGCATTTTATGGCCTTCAAAACTGTGATAGGTAGTGAGGAGTGAAATCAAAAATTTACACCCTTAGAAATCCTGAAGGCGGTGCTTGGGTTCCGGGGTCCCGTACGTGGCTAGGCTCCTAAAAAGTCCCACACATGTGGTATCCCCGTACTCAGGAGAAGCAGCAGAATGTATTTTGGGGTGCAATTCCACATATAACCATGGCATGTGTGAGCAATATATCATTTAGTGGCTACTTTTTGTAATTATTTTTTTTTGTCATTATTTAATCACTTGGGACAAAAAAAAAAAATATTCAATGGGCTCAACATGCCTCTCAGCAATTTCCTTGGGGTGTCTACTTTCTAAAATGCGGTCATTTGGGGGGGTTTTGTACTGCCCTGCCATTTTAGCACCTCAAGAATTGAGATAGGCAGTCATAAATTTAAAGCTGTGTAAATTCCAGAAAATGTACCCTAGTTTGTAAACGCTATAACTTTTGCGCAAACCAATAAATATACGCTTATTGACATTTTTTTTACTAAAGACATGTGGCTGAATACATTTTGGCCTAAATGTATGACTAAAATTGAGTTTATTCGATTTTTCTTATAACAAAAAGTAGAAAATATCATTTTTTTTCAAAATTTTCGGTCTTTTTCCGTTTATATCGCAAAAAATTAAAATTGCAGAGGCAATCAAATACCATTAAAAGAAAGCTCTATTTGTGGGAAGAAAAGGACGCAAATTTCGTTTGGGTACAACATTGCATGTCCGCACAATTTACAGTTAAAGCAGCGCAGTGCAAAATTCTGAATTCACCTCTGGTCCTTTAGCTACCAAATGGTCCGGGGCTTAAGTGGTTAAGGGGCGGACGCCATTGGTCCGGGTTGTGTGTGGGGTCGTCCCCGTCAGAGTCAGAGGAGTAGAAGTGAGACATGTACCCCACCTCCGATGGCCCTCATGGCCGGGGGTACGTGTGGGTGCGATCAGGCCCAGGCACCTTTAGCCTGGGGTCTGCAACTCTACTAGTGGGCCTAACACCTTTAGCTAGGGCCTACCCCCGAAAGAAGAGTCCCAGGGTGCCCAGGGAAGGGTACCCGCTCTGACTAAGAGGAAGCCAGGGGAGGATCGGTCCCATTGAGGAGATGAGTAATGGAAGATTGCTGTCTCGGGAGAGGCCTGGTGACCTGTCAGAGAGAAGGATTTGTTATTTGGGGAAGCTAACCTGTAGAGTGCCCATTGGCATTATCCTGTTCTTAAAGTCTACAGAGGTTAGAGTATTTCTATCACCCGTCCCAGGAGGGGATACGGTGGCAGAACTGTTCGAGCTCCACACCGGCTGCTAGGACTGTGAGAGAGGACTATCCGGGTGAGCTAAACCCACTCGGGATCGAGTGGCGACGAGATTGCTGGTTGTGCCTGGATCTATTCTTCACACTATTTCTTCTTTCATCCACCTGTCTCTATCTACTGTGCAGCAAATAGAAAATAAACTCTCTGTTGGAGTTAAAGTACTTCTGTACATTGTTTTCTTTGGGGGAAGAAATAGAGACTTGACCCCATACTCTGGGGGAGAGAACCAGTGGAAAGGGTAACTCGCTGAAAGACCCAAAATTTGTGAACACCGCTTAACCTCTTCAAACAGAAGGGTACGGGCATATAGCACGGTGTGCCTTGACTCGCAAGTGAGCCAGGCGAGAAAAAGGTTTGTGTGCTACATAGGGAACAGGCTAGAAAAGAAGCACAAACTTCAGAGATGACAGCACTTTCTTCACAGTTACCCAAATTAGTGGAGAAAAAGGCACACTTATTGTGGCACATAGAGGGCTTTGAGCAGTACATCAGGGAAGATCTGAATCCGCTAGGTTTGCGAATTCAGATCTTCCCCACTTTTGATAACATTGATGACTCCTTTAAGAAAAAGTGAGAGACTAATCTCCAACAATGTAGTCTCATTATGAGAAGTTATTAATGGAGGAGTATTCGAGGAAAATTTCAGCTTTAAATATGGATATTGAGAAAATTTATACACAATTAAAACCATGTGAGAACCTCGACAACTATAAGATCCTTGAGGAGAGTATAAAAACTCATCTTGACCTCATAGCTAGTAATACTTTGCCTGCTAAAGAACAGAAATTTTGGAGAGATAAAATTGCCTTTAACCACTTAAGCGCCGAACCATTTTGTAGCTAAAGGACCAGGCCCCTTTTTGCGATTTGGCACTGTGTCGCTTTAACTGACAATTGCACGGTCGTGCGACGTGGCTCCCAAACAAAATTGGCTTCCTTTTTTTCCCACAAATAGAGCTTTCTTTTGGTGGTATTTGATCACCTGTGCAGTTTTTATTTTTTGCGCTATAAACAAAAATAGAGCGACAATTTTGAAAAAAAATGCAATATTTTTTACTTTTTGCTATAATAAATATCCACAAAAAATATATTAAAAAAAACATTTTTTTTCCACAGTTTAGGCCGATACGTATTCTTCTACATATTTTTGGTAAACAAAATCGCAATAAGCGTTTATTGATTGGTTTGCGCAAAAGTTATAGCTTCTACAAAATAGGGGACTGTTTTATGTCATTTTTATTAATATATATTTTTTAATAGTTATGGCAGTGATCAGCAATTTTTATTGTGACTGCAACATTATGGCGGACACATCGGAAACTTTTGACACCATTTTGGGACCATTGTCATTTTCACAGCGATCAGTGCTATAAAAATGCACTGGTTACTGTGAAAATTACACTGGCAGTGAAGGGGTTAACCACTAGGTGGCGCTGCAGGGGTTAAGTGTTTCCTAGGAAGTGATTGTTACTGTGAGGGGGCGTGGCTACACGTGACACTTCACTGATGACCATTCCCGATCACTGGGAACGGTCATCAGTGACAGTGTCACTAGGCAGAATAGGGGAATGCCTTGTTACAAAGGCATTCCCCTGTTCTGCTCTTGCCGGCCGAAATCGCGGGATTCCCGGGAACATTGAGTTCCCGGGGCCCGCGGCCACACTCGCGAGGCACGCGGCAGGGGGGCGCGCGCCCACAGGGCGGCAAATTTAAAGGAACGTACCTGTACGCCCATATGCCTGCCTGTGCCATTCTGCCGACGTACATTGACGTGTGGCGGTCGGCAAGTGGTTAAAGAAGCTAAAGCCTATGATTGGCGAAGAAATACTAACCCATGTGCACGTCCTAAATCCAATAAGATGCGGGGTGCAGGTGGGGATAGGGGTTCAAACACTTCTATAAATTCTTCTCCTTCCTCTTCCTCACAGCTTTCGTTCCCTGAAAAGAAGAAATCGTTAAAGAATAAGTGGAAATCACCAAACAAGGGATTGACTAAAAAACAACGCATGGTGGATGCTACTTCTATTCCTTTTCACAATGGCACTATGGGTAATAAGGTAACAGGCTCACAAGGTGGCTCATCTGAGCAATTCACTTCTGGGATTTTGTTTCCACAAGGCAACTCGACTGATATGGTTGAGCCTATGGCGGAAATTAATACTAATCTATCAAATGTGACATCATAGCTAGATTCACATGGATCTATTGGTGACGTCTAAATATTATTAATCTTTCTGATTATATACTCTCAGAAGGTGAGGTATCAGTTTTGTCAAGAGGTCTCAGTTTCTGCCCAGATTTAGATGTAGATAAATTCTAAATAATAAAAGATTTACAATTATTCTCTAGGAGATTGCTATTAAAAAGTATGTATAGCAAAATTGAAGTCACTCCAAAAGAAAAAAGGAAAAGAACAAACTCAACATGAACGAGATGTAGAAACTTTAGTAGAACTGTCTGAAGATCATGAGGACATAGATCTCATTGACAAAATTGACCTAGAGAGTTTACTCACCATAGAGACACCTACCAAAATAGAAACTATACCTAAAATTCAATAGTTTCTCAAAACAAAGTCAGATAAATTTCCTGCAATTGGTTCAAATATCAATCTAGGGGCCTTTCTCACCATGACGACTAGAGATATAAAGAAACGTAATTTTCGCCCTAATACTCTGTCTAATATGACTGAAGGGGAAAAGAAGGCCTTGGACAATTTGATTAAACAGACCCAGTTAACTATCAAGCAAGCAGACAAAGGGGGAACATTGTAATCATAAAGAATTCTCAGTATAAGGAAATGTACCTAAAGATACTCAATAACAATGTTTGGTATAAACGGATTCCAAAGTCACAGATCGATAAATTTGATCGTGAGTTCTATCACATTGATCGATAATGCATATGCTAATAAAACTATCAATATGCAAATTTGGAATTTCATTAGGACACTTCATTCTAGAATTCCTACATTTTACAGTCTCCCTAAAGTTCACAAAAAACAAACAATACCTCCAGGACGCCCCATTGTCTCAGGATGTGGGAGCATTACTGAAAACCTCAGCAATTTTATTGACAAACAAATTTGTCCATATGTCAACAATTTGCCTTCTTTTGTTAAGGACACTATGCATCTCCTCCACCAGTTGGAGGAGATGTCTGTGCCCCCCAATGCCCTGCTGGTGGCTGTTGATGTTGAAGCGCTATATAGCTCCATCCCTCACCAGCGGGGCATTGGAGTTATCAGACATGTCCAATCACAATCTCATCGAGATAATCGTTCTTTTGATTGTTTCCTACTTTCTGCCATTTTAACGCGCAACGTGTTCTCCTTTGATGGTTCCCACTACCTCCAGGTACAGGGCGTAGCGATGGGGACTTGTTGCGCCCCATCCTACGCCAATCTGTACCTGGGGGAGTGGGAACAAGGCTTTCTGTCAGAAGAGACCCTTTTGCCTCTGACGGAATTTATTGTTAATTGGAGTTGATACATTGACAATATTTTTATTGTGTGGGTAGGCACCCCAGAGTTGTTGCTATCCTGCTTAGATGCGATGAACAATAACTCGTACAATTTAAAGTTCACAATGACAATGACGTCTCTATCAACTTTTTAGATGTCACTATATTAAAGGATAAAAATTGTAAACTCACGAGTGCTCTATATCGCAAGGACACTGCCTGTAATTCTATACTACATGCAGAAAGTGCACATGCCACACCACTCGTCAGATCGATTCCTCTTGGCCAGTATTTGCGGCTACGCCGCAACTGTACGCATGATGACATTTTTCAAAAAGAGGCAAACGCATTAAGGGATCGATTACTGATACGGGGGTACTCCCCCACCTGCCTCAAAAAGGCATTTAGGAGGGCCACTTTGAAATCAAGGGACCAGATTTTGATTAAGAAACAATCATCCAATGAATCAGGAGATGGTAACTTGAACACTTTACGCATTATTACCAGATATAATAAACAGAGCAAGCAAATTAACAGGATCATTTCGAAACATTGGCATTTTTTGAGCATAGATCCCTCACTAGCCCCGTTTGTACCATCCAAACCTTCTATTACATACCGCAAAACAAAGTCTCTGAAAGACAGCCTGACACAGAGCGAATATACGGGGGAATTTCGTGTAGACCCTTATAGACGCCCAGGAACCTTTCACTGCAGTGGATGCAATCTTTGCCAATATATGAATATTGACAAAAATGCAACTTTGCCAAATGGGAAGGTTTTTAAACCAACCCATTTTGCCAATTGTAATACTGAGGGAGTTGTATACTTACTTTCCTGCCAATGTGGCGCCTTTTATATTGGGAAGACCAAACAGCAATTCCATAAAAGTGCCGCTAGACATATCACATGTATGAAGAAATCTGATCCTGACCTCAATTTGGGACGTCACATCAGAGACGCCCATAACAGTAAAGTCCCTAGAATAAAATTTTTGATTCTGGACAGAATACATCCCAGCAATAGAGGGGGAGATTGGAATAGGACTCTGTTACAAAGAGAAACCTGGTGGATATCAACTCTCAATGCCACCTCGGCACCCGGTTTAAATGAGTTGATTAGTTATCGCCCATTTGATGCTTTGTGCTTGTTTCACCCCATTTGGTGACCATTACAACAGTACCTTTATGGCCACCCAAGAGAATAAGCCTAGTTTTATAAGCATTGTTCTCTGTGCTTATTATATTTAATTTTTTATATATATATATATATATATATATATATATTTATACATTTCCTGTTGTATTTATTTGGATTTTTTCATATTGACTACTCATCTCCTATTTATTTTCTCAGGTTTGCTATGTGGGGGAAGTCATTGTCCTCCTTTCCTTTTTGTTTTTGACATGTGCATTTAACATCTCCCTGGCTTTGGGGCTGTCCATTGCCCTCCACACGGCATACGGAGGGGGTTTGCACATGCCATTCAACCTCATTGGGTTTTTGGCAATGTGTCTCTTTTTTTCCCCTTTAAATTTGCAGGCCACTCTGCATTAGAGCGCCGGCGCGTGCTCGGCGCCGTTTGCCATCACCTTGGGGTGGCGGCCAGCGCTTGGGACGCGGGGGGCCCCCACTTCTCTTATTTTGCCATCTCTGTGGCTGTGTAAATTATAACTCAGGGTATATATCGTGGACAATACTTTTTTGTTATCTTTAATTTTGCATTTATATGTGGTTCATTTTTCCTTCCTTTTTATTTGAAGGATACAACTATTTGTTTCCTTTGATGCAAAATTTGTCCTCCATTAATTACCCTTACTGATTGTTAGTTTTCACCTCATTAATTATATTGATTTGCTTACCAAACATGCTAAGATATTTTTCCTCTTTTTTGGTATGGGACTGCTATTTATGATGTTTTTTAGTTCAGCCGGGCTTTGTCTATGTTAGCGCTTGATGTAATGTCTTTTTCCAATGTGCATTAGACATTTCCGCCTTAGGCTCTGCTGCTGTTGGTTGTTGCCGGTTACCATGGACGTTACTGCGTCATCACTATGCGACGTTGTCGCAGTGACGTTATTACCTTTTCGGCCAGTACTCTGCGCATGCGTGGGCGTTCCACCGGTGCTATTTAGACTCCCGGCGGCCATTACTAGTCGTATGTGGCTACGGATGCAGCGGATTTTCACAACCCCTTTCACCCCACAGGTACAGACTTAGCCATATTGTTGCTTCCTTGATTATGTGCTGTTAGCGGGACACTTATCCCTAACTCTGCAGCTTTGATATTTTGGTATTGTCTTACTCCCACAGATATAATTTATATATAATTTATTGACGTGGGAGGGACTGTGTATTCACTTCACATGAAGGGCGATATATCCGTTATATCCATAGTAGATCTGGGATCGCTTTATATGAAGAGCTCTTGCTGTACACTTTCCTCTCCTATTTTCCCTGGGTCCATCTACTATACTGGTAGGTGTTTGTTTCAGGCTTTTCTAAGTAATATTCTTATGCCTGCACCATCTGTAAGAGATATTTTACAGGTTAATTGAGAGTTCTTTGTGTTTTTTCTCTAGTGTATATACAGACCAAAAGGTGAAGGGTGCTTTTTTGATCCTTTCCGCCCATCATTAGAGGGGACCCTTGTTGGAGTTCTTTGGCCCCTTGACCCCAGAGCCGGGAGAGAGTTCCTCTCTATATACCATCTTGAGTTATGCACGTGGCTTTTAACACATGGAATGTCAAACAAATCCTACAATAATGTAAGCACTTTGCTGTGATTTTATATGTGTAATATCATGCAGAAAATGAAATATATGATGTATACAAGAATTGTTAAACTAACGGAATGTGTTTCTCCATTAGTCACTTTCTGACCTTAAACGTCTGTAATTCCCTGAAGAAGGGCTTTGTACCGAAACAGCTGTTGGGTCTGACTTAGAGTGTTTTCTCTTTTTTCATTAAACATACAAGAGTTGTCTGGATGTATTCATTCCCCATGTGTCTTTTTAATCTATGACTTCTATGTTTTTTGTACAACAATAATAAACTTATACTTTTATATATACGCCTTTCTGTTTGTAGTCACTGTAGCGGGGTCCCCTTTAAGACTCCCATGACTACCTTACCCAGAACCCCCTTTCGGAAATGTTTCCACCCCAGAGACTCATAGGAGGGGTTATATAAGGAAGAGGTGAGGCGGAGCTCGGCCTCTATGGGACACGAGACTTCAGTGGAGAGATCTTCCTGTGCGGATCCGCTGTGGTGCAAGGCCTGAAGCCTGGGGCCTTGCGCTGCTACCCAAAAGAGCCTTCCACCCCATTGCGAGCCTGGGTGGCATCTGACTCGGTTTTCTTCAACCGCTGCTGAGCCGGAGACCAGACCGCTGCAGACGCTGTGTGTGGAGACACAGCAGGTGGAAGTTCCCGGACTGGGATCGCGTCCGGAGGGGTGAGCGAGCACATGCTCAATCCACAAATACTGTATACCATTGTTAGGCCTACAGACTGCCGTGGCCCACCAGTTCCTATTTCAGTTCTTTCTCCCCACTGGAGATCCATAGCAGAACTGAGTCAAACGGATCTCTAGTAGAGTGTACTGTGTTGGTATTTTTACCCCCCCTTGGATTACAAATGTGCTCCTGAAATGTGCACCACCGTTTAAAGACTTGCATGCAAATAATTTTACCCCCTAGAGACTGAGTTATATGGTCAGGCCTGGCCATCCAGATAGTTTATTTAGTTGCTGCGCCATAGGGAGCGCATAGTGAAGTATTATTACACGTGGCGCGTGTGCGCCATATCTTAATAGTTATAGTGTGACTACTGCTGCAGGGCTCTGCAGATAGATTTATGTGATCTGTTACAACTGTTGATTTTATTGCCAGTAGAAAGTAAATTCGTTATTCTTCTATCACTGCATTGGTGTCTGAATTTAACCATAGAGCATAAGATATACACATATTACCCTAGACTAACTGTGCCAGAAGGGGGTCAAGTAAATTGCCAGGGGTTGGCGGAGCTGTCTTCAGGGCCCAAACTAAATCTGCGGCCCTCTTAATTGAAGGTAACGCTACACGTGGGGGATCCTGATACAGCAGGAGAACGCCAGAAGTGCCGGCATGGACCCACAAGCAATAGAAGAGTGGTGCAAAGCCTCTAGGGCAGAGCCAAACAACTCAATAGTCATCAGCCTCCCTGGTGAGGAATGGTCGACTGAGATGGTAGAGGAGTTAATGAAGTTAGTGTCCCCAGATCACACACCGTGGGTGATGGATATAAAGTCAGACCCAGACACTTCATATCAGTATGCACTAGTGGAGTACGGGGACGGGATGCCAGAGGCTTGCAAGCGCAAGTGTGTGCGGACGCCAGATAACAGAACCTATAGCTTGGCGCACGCAGTAACTGTAAAGAAGGAACCATCACCAACGGGATCACCGCAGGCTGCGGCCCGTACCTCACCAGAAAGAGGAGACGGGGTGACGCCCCCGGTGGCACCCGCACCTGCCACTGCTATACCACCAGAATTGATAAAGGCAATAGTGGATCTGCTAACCAAATGTCAGAAGACAAGCACGGTGCATGTAGAGACTAGCTACCGGAGACTGAAGACATTCTCAGGGAAGCTCCCTGTCCCTGCAGGGGAAGAAGATTTTGATACCTGGGTGGAGCAGGCATTACAAGCAGTAGAGGCATGGGAGGTGCCTGAAGCGCAGAAGAGGCAATGAGTGATAGAAAGCCTCAAAGGCGCAGCAGCAGAAGCAGTGAAAAGTTTTCGGTTTGGGAATGCAGACTGCACGGCTCAAGACTGTCTAGCCATGCTACAGGAAGAGTTTAGTCAATTGGAAAAGGTGACAGAGATGGTCTACCAATTTGAACATACTTTCCAACAGCCGAAGGAGAAACTTTCAGAGTATGTTAGGAGACTGAACAGGTTGCTGTGCAAGATTGTGTTGAAGAAGGGAATGAAGCCCCAAGATACAGATGCGGCAAGAATGAATCAAGTCTTAAAGGGAGCGTTACGCTCGGATCCAGTCTGGCTGCACCTGAAAACCTTGGGAGGAGGAACATCACTGACTTACTCTGATTTGATAAAAATCATCAGAGATGAGGAGGCACTACAACAGGACCAGCAAATGATTAAGACAAATGTTGTCCCCGCACAGGTGTTAGTCAACCCAGTAATGACCCCTGAAAGAGACTCAGAGGTAGACACTTTAAAATCACAAATGTCCAAGGTGTTAGAGATGTTGACCTCTCTGATAGCAAAAGACCCAGAGGGCCCCAGGAGAGAAGTACCAAGGAAGCAACTATTCCCAATTGCCTCAGCACCCGCATCTTTACAAGAATGGGGAGATATAGTCTGCTTTAACTGTGGAGGAATTGGCCATATTGCAGCTACATGTTCCAGTCCCAAGAAGAAGAAAACAGATAACCGCAAGCCGGCGGGAAACTTCAGAGGGCCCCGGTGAAGGAGTCAACCGTGTGCCCATTATCTTCAGTGAGCTCCAAGCTGAATGCGAAGCAGAAGAAAAGAGGAGATAAAACACCTCAGAGGAAACACAACATTCCTCAACAGAGATACACCCCAGAGAAAGGGGGCAAGACCCCTCAGAAGAGGCACAGCACTCCCCAGAGGGGATGCACACCTAAGAAAAACAATAATATCCCTCAGCAGGTCTGTACACCTATTGAAAGGAGGGAAATCAATGCATACCAGGCTCAAGAAAGACTAAAGTCCAAAGGGAGTTGGACGAGGGAGAGTCCGAAGGGAAAGGACCAGAAGAAGGCGACCCCTGCCAGGCCATATCCAGAGAAGCTGGTAGGCCCATCTCCTATAGTGCCCATTCAAGTGGAGGGAGTCTACACCAGAGCCATCTTGGATACTGGAGCACAAGTGACCCTATTATACCGGGATTTCTACGATAAGCACTTGAGTCATCTGCCCATCCAGAAGATAGAGGAACTGGAAATATGGGGGATTGGAACTCAGAGCTTCCCCTACGATGGCTATCTGTCCATCAAGATGACCTTTGACCCGTCTGTGGCTGGGAAGGCCGAAGTGTTTGACACCCTGGCAATTGTGTGCCCTCGGCCGCCAGGAGCCAACAAGAGTTCCCTTATAATAGGGAGAACAAGGAACTGGTCCGAAGACTCCTGACCCCTCTAGTGAAAGAGAAGGGGCCAGCGGCCACCAAGATCCACCCCATGCGGAAGACGGCCTACCAACGGCTGGTCCTAGAGCAGAAGACCCCTGGAGAGGGGATAGGGAAGGTGTGGAGACTTGGACAAGAAGGGGTAGTGTTGCAGCCCGGCGAAGTAACCTGTCTCAGAGCCACTGTGAAGCTTACTTGGGAGCAGCCTGGACCCTTTTTCATGCTGGAGTCCGACCCAAGGGAAGAGTCCTCCGGTCTGGAAGTGATACCAGAAGTGATTCCGCTGAAGGCCCTGAAGAAGGCCCATTGTAGAGTTCCGGTGAGTGTTAGGAACACTACAGGTGGCCCCATGGAAATCCCAGCCAGGATGCTGCTGGGCCAGGTGAGCCCTGCTGTCCCGGTTACCCTGTCAGAAGTCAAGGGGACGGGTGAAGGAGGAGATGTTTGGGAGAAGCTGTCCATGGAAAACCCGAATCTGCCCAGGGCTTGGAAAGAGAGAGCCAAGGCCCAGTTGACCAGATGGGATAAGATCTTCTCCAAAGATGAGTTCGATGTGGGGTGTGCAAGGCGTGCCACCCATCGGATCCGCCTTCAAGAAGACAAGCCCTTTAGAGAAAGGGTCAGGCGGGTCCCACTAGCAGATCTGGAGGATCTAAGGGAACAACTCGCAGAACTCAAGAGGACTGGTGTGATCCGGGAGTCTAGAAGCCCCTATGCCTCCCCGATAGTGGTGGTCAGGAAGAAGAATGGGTCATTGAGGCTCTGTATAGACTACAGGACTCTCAACCGGAGAACCATACCCGACCAGTACACCACTCTGAGGATAGAGGACGCTTTACAGAGTTTGTCTGGAGCCAAGTGGTTCAGCGTTATGGATCTCAAGAGTGGATACTATCAGATCCCTATGCATCCAGAAGACAAGGAGAAGACAGCCTTCATAACCCCAGTGGGGTTCTTCGAGTTTGATCGAATGCCTCAGGGACTGTCTGGAGCTCCTGCTACCTTCCAACGTCTCAAGGAGAAGACTGTAGGAGACATAAACCTTATTGAAGTCCTTGTATACCTGGACGATGTCATTGTCTTTGTCTTTGGGAGAACCCTGGAAGAACACGAAGAGAGCCTGAGAAGTGTCGGTTCTACCAGTCTTCTGTGAACTATCTGGGGCACATAGTGTCTGAAGAAGGGGTGGCCACAGACCCTGAAAAATTGGAGGCAGTTACCTCCTGGCCACGACGCACAACAGTAACAGAACTCAGATCCTTCTTGGGGTTCTGCTCCTATTACAGGAGGTTTGTGGAAGGATTCTCCCGAATTGCCAGACCATTGAATGAACTACTCAAGACCGAGGGGGAAGAGGACGACTCAGGGCCCAGGAAGCCGGGAGAGTCAGTCAGAGGTCAGTGGAACCAAAAGTGTGAAGAAGCCTTCCAGGCGTTGAAGAAGAGCCTAACCACTGCCCCAGTCTTGGCCTACGCAGACCCAACCAAACCCTATGAACTACATGTAGATGCTAGTCATGACGGTCTGGGAGGAGTACTTTACCAAGAACACAAAGGACAACTGCGGCCTGTTGCCTACGTGAGCAGGAGCCTGACCCCCTCTGAGAAGAACTACCCCACTCACAAACTGGAGTTCCTGGCCCTTAAGTGGGCGGTAGTAGACAAGCTCAAAGACTACCTGTATGGGGCGGAGTTCACTGTGAAGACCGACAACAACCCCCTTACCTACCTTTTCACTACAGCAAAGCTGGACGCCACTGGACACAGGTGGCTGGCCGCACTGTCTGGATTCAACTTCAGCCTAAAGTATAGGCCAGGGGCTGGGAATAGAGACGCAGACGCTCTGTCCAGGAGATCTCATGGCCCCACCAGTGACACGGAAGACTGGCCTCAAGTGGCACCTGACGGGGTGCGGGCCCTTTGTCAAGGGGCTGAATTACAAGCCAGAGGAGGCTCAAGGGCAGAAGAGATAGGAGTTACCATGGTAGGAGTCCCCAAACAATACTGTGGAGTAACCCAACTGGAGGAAGACCATCTGCCGAAACTGTCCAAGAAGGAACTGAGATGCGACCAATTAGAAGACCCCATGGGGAAATTGGTTCTGGAAGCCCTGGAGAATCAGGATCCAAACAGACTCCTGCGCCACTCCTCAAAGGAAGCTCGCCTGTTGAGGAAAGAGTGGGACAGGTTACAGGTGCATCAGGGAGTGGTCTACCGAAGGGGCCCCTCTGATGACCTGGAAGATAAATGGCAATTGTTTCTTCCGGAAAAACATCGAGAGACTGTTCTGATTGCCCTACATGACAATCACGGCCACCTAAGGGCGGAAAGGACCTTTCAACTCATCAGAAGTCGGTTCTATTGGCCCTGCATGAGGGCAGAAGTGGAAGAGTACTGCCATTCATATTCACGCTGCATCCAGAGGAAGACTTTACCCCATCAAGCTGCCCCAATGGGCCATCTACAAAGTCAAGGCCCAATGGATCTGGTATGCATTGATTTTCTCTGCCTCGAACCCGACCTGAGTGGACTAGGAAATGTTCTGGTGATAACCGATCATTTCACCCGGTGTGCCCAAGCTTTCCCAACCAAAGACCAGAAGGCTTCCACAGTAGCCAAGGTACTTATGGAGAAGTATTTTGTCCATTATGGGCTGCCACAGCGACTCCATTCAGATCAAGGAAGGGACTTTGAGAGTCGGCTGATCCGGAAACTCCTGGATTCGTTAGGAATCAAGAAAACCCGAACCACACCTTATCACCCACAGGGAGATGCTCAGCCGGAGAGGTTTAACCGAACCCTGCTCAACATGTTGGGAACTCTGGATAGTGAGAAGAAACAACATTGGAGCAAACACATAGCAGCTATAGTACACGCTTACAACTGCACCACCAGTGATGCTACAGGCTACTCCCCATATCGACTCATGTTTGGGAGAGAAGCAAGGTTACCTGTGGACCTGGCCTTTGGCACCTCTTTAGACCATTCCTCAGCCACATCCCACAAAGGATATGTGGACAGGCTCAGACACAGCCTGAAAGTAGCCTATGAACAAGCTCAAGTGGCCTCAGATCAAAGGGGAGCTCGAAACAAAAGAAACTTCGACTTGAAGGTCCGGGTGCAAGACCTGCAGCCCGGGGACCGAGTACTGCTACGCAATCTGGGGGTCCCTGGAAAACACAAACTTGCAGACAGATGGAGATCTGAACCCTATGTCATCTGTAGGAAGCTGCTGGGCCTACCTGTCTACAAGTTGAAGCCAGAAGGAAAGGTAGGACCACTGAAAACCACCTGCTTCCACTTGCTGAAGCGGTCAGGATACCTCCAGTAAGGGACTCCCCTGAACCAGTCTCTATTCTGGATACCCCCAGGCCAAACACTCGGTCCCAGACCTCTCGGGCTGAAGATGGAGAGGCCTCTGAACTTAGTGGAGATGAAGGAAGAGAACTTGACTGGCTGTGGCCTTCCCCAACTCTAGGAACTTCTGCTATAGATCTTCCAACCACTGAAGACACTATAGATAGACAACTGAATGCAGAAGCCACTGAGTTCATCCCATCTAGTCCTTCATCAGATTACTGGGAAGATGCCTGTGATACTTACTCTGAAAAGGACCCTAGAGACTCTATGTATCCCTCGGCTCCTGAAGCAGATGTTCCAGAGCCCGCTGTGTTGCCCGCACCTGCTACGGAAGAAAGGCCTGTGGCACCAGAGCCAGAAACCCCAAGAGAGCAAAGGGCTCGAAGAGTCATAAGGCCTCCCAAAAAGTTGACTTACCCACAAATGGAGAAGAGCTCAGAAGATTCTGTGGTCACTGCCAGGAGGAGTGCAGAGAATCCGGATCCCTCCACTGTTCATTTGGTGGAGGGCAACCCCCACTCACTCTCTGGCACAGTTAGGCAGGCCACCCATGATAGTGTGACCTGTGAGCAAGGGAATTCAACCCCTTTGTTTTGGTGGGAATTCCCTATGCCAACATCATACGCAATGTTGTCTAGGGTTGTACGCAATGTATGCTAGAATTATCTTTGGGGACCAAAGAGTTTAAGTGGGGGGAGTGTGTAGCGGGGTCCCCTTTAAGACTCCCAGGACTACCTTACCCAGAACCCCCTTTTGGAAATATTTCCACCCCAGAGACTCATGGGAGGGGTTATATAAGGAAGAGGCGAGGCGGAGCTCGGCCTCTTTGGGACACGAGACTTCAGTGGAGAGATCTTCCTGTGCGGATCCGCTGTGGTGCAAGGCCTGAAGCCTGGGGCCTTGCGCTGCTACCCAAAAGAGCCTTTCACCTCATCGCGAGCCTGGGTGGCATCTGACTCGGTTTTCTTCAACCGCTGCTGAGCCGGAGACCAGACCGCTGCAGACGCTGTGTGTGGAGACACAGCAGGTGGAAGTTCCCGGACTGGGATCGCGTCCGGAGGGGTGAGCGAGCACATGCTCAATCCACAAATACTGTATACCATTGTTAGGCCTACAGACTGCCGTGGCACACCAGTTCCTATTTCAGTTCTTTCTCCCCACTGGAGATCCATAGCAGAACTGAGTCAAACGGATCTCTAGTAGAGTGTACTGTGTTGGTATTTTTACCCCCCCCCCTTGGATTACAAATGTGTTCCTGAAATGTGCACCACCGTTTAAAGACTTGCATGCGAAGAATTTTACCCCCTAGAGACTGAGTTATATGGTCAGGCCTGGCCATCTAGATAGTTTATTTAGTTGCTGCGCCATAGGGCGCATAGTGAAGTATTATTACACGTGGCGCGTGTGCGCCATATCTTAATAGTTATAGTGTGACTACTGCTGCAGGGCTCTGCAGATAGATTTATGTGATCTGTTACAACTGTTGATTTTATTGCCAGTAGAAAGTAAATTCGTTATTCTTCTATCACTGCATTGGTGTCTGAATTTAACCATAGAGCATAAGATATACACATATTACCCTAGACTAACTGTGCCAGAAGGGGGTCGAGTAAATTGCCGGGGGTTGGCGGAGCTGTCTTCAGGGCCCAAACTAAATCTGCGGCCCTCTTAATTGAAGGTAACGCTACATCACTTTTAAAGTCCCACCACCAAGGTTTTTTTTTTCTTGTGTGCATGAGACAACAATATCACAAATTCTCCACAAATGTGGCTTGTATGGGAGGGTTGCAAGAAAAAAAGCCACTCCTCAAGAAAAGCCACATGCAGTCATGTCTGAGCTTTGCCAAAAACGCAACTTGAAGATTCTTAGGCCACATGGATATTGGGCTATGGTCAGAGGAGACTAACATTTTATTAATTGACCTCAACACCAAATGATATGTCTGGCGAAAATCGAATACAGACCACCATCCAAATAACACCATTCCTACAGTAAAGGGTTGAGGTAGTAATATCCTGCTACAGGGGTGTTTCTCTGCAGCAGGGAGTGGAGCACTTGTTAGGATACAAGGAAAATTGGATTGGGCAAAGTGCCATCAAATTCTTGAGAAAAATCTGCTTTCCTATGCAAAAAAAGTTGACAATGGGAAGAAAGTTTACCTTCCAACATAACAATAACCCAAAGCACACAGCTAAAATGACCACACAGTGGTGGAAGGAGAAAAAGGTGAATTTCCTCGCATGGCCTAGTCAGAGTCCAGACTTAAATCCCATTGAAAATCTGTGGCATGACTTGAAGACTGCAGTCCACAAATGGTCACCATCAAATTTACCTGAACTTAAAGTGATTGTAAACTGGGGGGTCTGTCAATAATCTCTCCATCTGGCATTGTAGGTTAAAATTGTTTATTGTATTAGTATTGCTGGGTTATGAAAGAGAGTTCCATAACTCAACTAGGTTAAAGTGATACTAAAGTCTCATTTTTTTGCTATAAAAATAACAAACATGTTATACTTACCTGCTCTGTTGCAGTGGATTTGCACAGAGCAGCCCAGGTCCTCCTCTTCTTGGGTCCCTATTCTGTGATCCTGGACCCTCCCTCCTGTTCAGTGCCCCCACAGCCAGAAGCTTGCTATGGGGGCACCTGAGCTGAGTCACAGTTCCCTGTGTCCATTCAGACATGGAGCCCTGACCCGGCCCCGCCCCCTCTCTCCCCTGATTGGCTAGCAGCAGCAGGAGCCAATGGTGCCGCTGCTGTGTCTCAGCCAATCAGGAAGGAGAATCAGATGGCTGAGACACTCGACAGAGAGGGACCTCCGGTAAGTGTTAGGGGGGCTGCTGCACACAGAAGGCGTTTTAGCTTAATCCATAGAATGCATTAAGATAAAAAAAACTTCTGCCTTTACAACCCCTTTAAGCAGTTCTGCAATGAAGAGTGGGCAAATATTGCAACGTCTAAATGTGCAAAGTTAGTTGAGACATATCCCAACAGACTAAAGGCTGTAATTAAAGCAAAAGGTGGTTCAATAAGATACTGAGGGGGTGATCCTTTCTCCAAGTGACTCTGTTATTTTGATTTATTTTTTTCTGACATGTAATGCCGCGTACACACGGCCGTTTTTCTCGTCGAGAAAAACAATTTTTTTTCCTTTCGACGAGAAAAACGATCGTCTGTGGGCTTTCTGCCGTTTTTTTCGACGAGAAAAACGGCATTAAAAACGACGAGAAAAATTAGAACATGTTCAAATTTTTCTCGTCGTTTTTTTCGACATGTTTTCCGCGGCAGTGTTTCCCATAGGGAAACACTGCCGCGGAGCCCACACACGGTCGTTTTTTTCAACCAAAAAAAAAATTACATTTAAAACGGCCGTGTGTGGGGGGGAACAAGCTGTTCCTCGTTTTTAACGTCGATTTTCTCGACGGTGTTTTCACCATCAAAAAAATTGATCGTGTGTACGCGGCATTAGAGTTATATCTTTCACTTGGATCTTATAAGTTGCACTGAGTAAATACAGCTGGATAAAACAAAATCTGTGTCTGTCTTCATTTCAGTCTGCAAAGCAACAAAAATGTGATTATTTTAAAGGGGGGGGGGGGTGATTATTTTCTATACCCACTGTACATGCCACTAAGGCCCCTTTCACACTGAGGCGCTTTGCAGGCGCTATTGCGCTAAAAATAGCGCCTGCAATGCGCCCCAAAAAAGCCGCTCAATAGTATCCAATGTGAAAGCCCGAGGGCTTTTACACTGGAGCGTTGCGCTTGCAGGAGGGTCAAAAAACTCCTGCAAGCCGCATCTTTGAGGCGCAATAGGAGCGCTAAAAATAGCGCTCCTATAGCGCCCCTGCCCATTGAAATCAATGGGGTAGCGCCTCCAAAACGCCGCAAAGAGGCGTTATTGCGGGTGTTTTTAACCCATTTTCGTCCGCTAGCGGGGGTTAAAATCCCCCCGCTAGCGCCTGCAAATCGCGGCAAAAATAGCGCCAGCGCATCCAGCGCCTCAGTGTGAAAGTAGCCTTAGTAATAGTCATATTTTTAAAAAACTAATCTGGCAGGACTGGATATTAACTGGATTTACACACTGGAACAACCTGTTACCACTCAGTGATTAATTTAATTAGATCTTGAGTTTAGATTCTGTATCAATAAGTTATGAGCTATAATTGACTAGTATAGAATACAAGTCTTTGCAATTATTAAAGAAACTGACAGAGGGAATCCTCACAAGAAAGGACAAATTTGTAAACTTGTGCTTCTAAAATTCACTTCAGTAATTGCCATTGCCGTCAACTGAAACAAACATGACAATCTTCCCAAAGGTAATATTGAAAATGGTAAAATATTTGGCCTAAATTTATATGAGACAGTTATACTGTCATTGTTTTACTATGTAAGGAGGATTGCACTTTTAATATTTGTATATCCGCTTTCTGGGCAATAGCTGCCTTACTTTTTTCTGCTTCATGACTTATAGCTGTCATCTAATTCCTGTCTTTTCAATCTAGTGTGCTACGCATACTTTGATTCTCTTTTCTTGCAAATTTAAAACTACTTCAAATGCCAATTTTCCTTGCAAATGAAATGGTGACTATGAAGTGATACTGTACTACTTCAATATTTTATCATGAAGGGTACATGCTTTCAGAACATTATTTTTCCATAAAAGAAAATGCATCTATCTATCTATCTATCTATCTATCTATCTATCTATCTATCTATCTATCTATCATCAAAATATTGATCGTGGGCATTCAATATATATTTGTTATTTTGAATAATATTAGGTTACCTTTTTTGTTGTTTGATGTTCTTCACTTTAAAGCTTGTGTATTCTAACTTGAATCTTGGTGTTCTTTGTGTATTTCTTTCAAATCTGTGCAGTAACCCTGTACTTTGCCTCTGTGCAGGAGTTTCTTGTAATTGAAATTTGTCACTGCCGCTCTCTGTCCTTGTGCAGGGTGACTGGTCTTGTCTCCACTCCCTGTAGTTATCTGCAGGTGCCCATAAAGGAAGGATCTGCTTAACCACTAGCCGCTCGCCCACTGTCATATGATGGCGGGACGAGGCAGCTCTTGTTCTGGGAAGATGTCATATGACGTCTTCGCCTATCCAGGCCACTAGGGGGCGGGCGGCCGCGATTTCCGCCGGGCACCCACGATTGGCCAGTATTTTGTAGACGCTATAACTTTTGCGCAAACCAATCAATATAGGCTTATTGCGATTTTTTTTACCAAAAATATGTAGAAGAATACATATTGGCCTAAACTGAGGAAAAAAATTGTTTTAAAAAAAAAATTGGATATTTATTTTAGCAAAAAGTAAAAAATATTGTTTTTTTTCAAACTTGTCACTCTTCTTTTGTTTATAGCACAAGAAATAAAAACCGCAAGGGTGATCAAATACCGCCAAAAGAAAGCTCTATTTGTGGGGGAAAAATTATAAAAATTTCATTTGGATACAGTGTTGCATGACCGCGCAATTGTCATTCAAAGTGTGACAGCGCTGAAAGCTAAAAAATGGCTTGGGCAGAAAGGGGGTGAAAGTGCACGCACCCTTACTCCTCCTCTTCTTCTTCCTCTTCCTCGAGTAGGCAGATGCCCTTGTTCATTAACTTGGCCAGGTGCCTCCGTGTTCAGAAATTGTACTGGTCCTGCATGGTCAAGCTCTATATATACATGTTTCACAATCATGGACAGCATCTGTCAGGTAACTAAATATACTGTTTGATTGGTCATCTGAGACCAACTCCAACTCCTCCTTCTATCAAATGTTCCAAGAGATTCATATATGGTGTTCATGGTATTATGTTCCTGAATAATTTTGACAATTGAACAGACTATTGTGCATGTGATGACTTAAACAATGAAATGACATTTTGGAGAGAACAACCATTAGACTGAGAATTGACAATCAGTTTAGATCAACAAGATCTATTCACTTAGAAATTGTGCTAAATGTAGGCTACTTGTACTTAATCATTTGAAAGATGTACTGAGACATTGAGACATGTACTGAGACATTTGCAATGTGATGAAATAAATGAGAAATTCAATTCAGTTGTGAACAATTGCCAAGTGGTTTGGAGATTTGTCCATGTTGTTTTGAGAATGTCATTTCTGTTTCAAGAAATGAGCCAAAACAATGGAGAAAAACTGTAAATGGTGTCTTAGCCCACAGGGCATTGGACATGACTTCATCACGCACGCCGGGTCAGTACTTGCGGCCTGAGGGTGCGGCCGGAGTCAGCTTGGCTATACAATAAGGTGTGCTTTACCAATGTCAGTTGAGACACTACTTAATGAACTGTTTCACATTTCTAGAGACCCACTACCTCCATGTACAGGGCATGGCCATGGGCACCTGTTGTGCCCTGGCATACGCAAATCTGTACCTGGGGGGATGACACTGTGAATCTATATATCAATCATGCACTGTGCTGGTTCCACTATATAATATTTGGACTATTTGGACAAGGACTAGTAAAGACCTTAAAAGTGTTTTTTATGAGGCTTAATAATAATACATATAACCTCAAATTTACCATTAATTATCATCCTCAGACTATTGCTTTCCTCGATCTACAAATTTTCAAAGATACCAATAACTGTCTAGCTACAACCCTCTTCCGCAAACCATCGGCAGGAAACACAATCCTGCATGTACATAGTGCCCATCATTTTGCCTTAATTCAGAGCATTCTGTATGTCCAATATGTTAGATTACAATGCAATTGTACACATCTACATGACTTTAACATACAGGCAGCACAGTTATGTCAATGCTTGTTACAACGTGGCTGTAGCAAATCCACTTTATGCAATTTTCTTTATCAGACACACAAACTTCTTTGAGTCAGCCCACTGTCAAACTGATTACTATAAATTTGGCCAACATCATTATTTACAAGCATTGCTTCAAAAACATTGGCATTTACTTTCATAAGATACATAATATAAGATTCTTGCAGGAGACAGTCCTGAAATTTTGTGACGCAGGCCTTATCTCTTTACAAGATAAGGTTACCACAAACCACTATATACCTAAACCGGTGGATAGATATGATCTAAGCGGCCTTTATCAATGTAGACATTGTCCCCATTGCCCCTGGGTATATGCCGGCATTGATTACCAAATGGTGAACAGTTTATTCCACGTATTCATGCAGATTGTGGCACACAAGAGGTAGTGTATTTCATGATTTGTAAATGTGGGGACTTTACGTGGGCAAGACCATTCGTCAATATAGGCAAAGTTTAAATGATCACATGTATTACTCCTTTAATGGGAAAATGGTCACCCCTGTCAACCGTCATCTCAGCTTGTATCACAGGTTTGATACCTTGTTTGTCTATATTTCATTTAGGAAGTAGTGAAGAAAGACCCTGTCAGGATGTGTATGCCAGAAGACAAGATAACTCCTCTGGATGGACTCCTGTGCACAGGTTAAAACATATTCCCTTTCTTGCTTGCAGGATTTGGGCACTGGCTAATGCATGTGGCGCTTGCGTGTCCCTGTGACAGATGCTATTTAAACTCAGTCAGTGCTCATGATCAGTGCTGCTTTGTCTTCAGCCTCCTGTGTAACCTGTGATGCTGTGAATATGTATCCTGCTTCCAGTTGCTGACCTGGCTTGTCTTGACCATACTCGTAACTCCACCTGCATCGACCTCAGCTTGTTCCTCTGCTTCTGTCTAGTCTTTTGGCTCCTGTTTCACTGTTTGGTTCCAGACCCGGATTGTTTCCTGACCACGCTCCTGTCAGTGTTACCAGCCGCCCGTTAATTTACAGGCAGCCCGTAAATTTAAGTCTATTTTGGGCTGCCCGTAAATGTCCAATACGGGCACCGCTGCCCATAAAAAAGATGGCCGCAAGCCGACTATACAACTGCGCATGCGCCATTCTGAGCCGACTGGGCTCGGGAAAGCTCGTACACACTCGGCCGGGCAGCGCATGCACAGTAACATAATGGTGCTGCCTGGCGCCATTTCTGAATAGAAGCCAGTCTACTCCTTCTTGGCGGTGCTGCGGCGGCGCCTAGTGCACTAGCTACAGGACAGCTGTCAGCAGAGGAGAACCTGAGGAGGGGTGAGGACTGGGAGAGTGACACTGACTGTATGTGGGGGGGATAGTAAAAAGGGGACAGAGGAGGATATTACTCTGCAACAAAACGGTAAAGCCGTGCAGGGGACAGAGAAGGACGCTGATGTGCTGCCCTGTGGAGAGGTGAAAGGGGCACACTGATGTAGAGAGGTAATGAAGGTGGACAGAGGAGAAAGCTACTGTGAGGGGGTGAGGACACTACCATGTCTGCAGCCTCTGTCCACCTCCTGTATCATGTCTGCAGCCTCTGTTCACCTCCTGTATCATGTCTGCAGCCTCTGGCCACCTCCTGTATCATGTATGCAGCCTCTGTCCACCTCCTGTATGATGTACGCAGCCTCTGATCTCTTGTCTTTTATCATGTCTGCAGTCTCTGAGGGGGAGTCTGGAGAGGAGAGCGCCGCCGGGATGGGGGTCATAGGAGGAGTCAGACGTGTGTGGACTGTGTAGAGGACACTATGTGATAAAACCAGAGCCACCAAGCTGGAGCCGTCTGACTGAGCCCTGCATGGTGCACTTGAGAGGAGGTCAGTGACAGCGCCGCCAGGCCAGTCTGAGGGGGGGTTGCTGATGTATGGGGGGAGTGAATACAATAATGTAAGGGGGCACTGATATAAAAGTTCTCCCTATATTAGTACCCCCTCCCCCCTTACCTTAGTGTATTCACTCTGAAGAAGGTGGTCTCTAGTCACCAGAATTTGCTCTGTCCTGGCAGCCCAGGTGCAATATACAGCCTGTCATTGTCATTAATGGGTGTATGCTGCTGTACACATGTTAATAATTTCACCAGTGTACACACTAGTACAGCAGTGTACAGACATCTATGTCAATGACAGGCTTTATATTGCACCTGGGATGCCTGGAGGGAGGACATTTTTCTGCAATTACCTTGAATGGGCTCATGCAGGCTGTGTGCAAACCCCCAGCCTCCTTTGTACAGTGTGGACAACAGATAAAGAACAGAAAGGCATCAGAGGGCAAGATCCTTTCAATCCATTCATCTTGTATTGTGACACCAGTAATGTTAATGTAAAGATGAAGCAAGCAGAGGGAAGGATGGATGGATGGACAGAACACACCAAGATCCTACGTTCTTTTATCCCTGTCAGAAAGTCTCTGTAAGAAACATGTAGTACTGGAATAGATTGCAATGCCCTTAGTTGGCAATCAAACACCTAATGTAATACTGTGTCACATCCTGAGTAATCTGAATATTGTGGAAATATGAATGTAGCACTACCCCCGTAGGAGCTGCTGGTTTAAAGTTTTGGGCCTACCAATATCTTTTCTGTTCACAGCACTCGTGTCAGGGATCCCTCTTGAAGAGCCCCCATAAATGTTCACACTGTGACAGCAGGAAGGTAAAGTCACCTGGTTGCATCCAGGGGGGTAGGTATATTTCTCCCAGATTCAGGCTTTATGCCGACTTATACAACTAGGGAGAGAGTTGATGAAGCCCAGCTGAGGCTAGTGGGCTCATGGATGATTCATACCTCTAGGGAGAGTGCTGGGCGTCGTGCAGGCAGGGAGTTGATGAGACCAGCTGAAGCTTGTCAGCTCGTTTAAGGCCTCTATAAAAACTCCCAGCTTCATTAGGTGTTTGCTCATGCCTGGAACCAGACCTGTGTGGACTGTCTAGGGAGAGTGAACCCCTGTGCGGTGAGACAAAGCCTGTGTGGCTATTTGTTTGGACATTTACTAAACCAGGGACTTAGGGACTAGGACAGCACCAGGCTGATCCCAGTTGTTAGTTAGGGAAACCTGCATGTTTAGTCAGAGGTCAAGCTGACCAGGATTTATTTTGTTTATGTTTCTTTTTGCTTTGCTGTGTTTTGTCACTGTAAATAGAGAAATAAACCGCACCTTTTGATCTTGAAAACCACAACCTCCGCCTGCTGGGCCTGTTTTTGTGTGGGGAGCCCATCCAGGGGGTCACACACACCCGCTACCGAGCTAACCCCCTCACAACACCAACACTTGGATACGTTTTCTTCAAGGCTTTATTTTACCAGTTCCAACAGAGGGATAGAGGGAGAGGGGAGTTTCAGGTATCTTACTTTACGGATCACGAGCACGATCTCAGATCCAGAGGACAAATCAGTTCCACGCTGGATTCAGCAACCACCGGATAGGCCTACTCTCACTGGCCTAGCTCGCTCAAAGTCTCTGCCACAGACTCGATGAGTGCCGTCAAGTCATTCCACAATCTTCTGCCACAAGATCGTGTAACCACACTGGCAGTTTGCAAAAAGTTCCTTCAAAAGTACATAGCTCACGGTGCCGGAATCTTTCAGCCGTCCGTCAGCACCGTGAGGCAAACTGACCAGGATGCGTCCTTCAATTGAGTCACCAATTGTTCCTCTTCTTCCCGCAGGCAAGACCACGTAGGACCATCCCTGGACTAGTAGGCCCCAGCAACTCCTGGGCCTACTTCTCAGTTGCAGAGCCTCGGGCCAGCAGGCCCCGAGGCCGAGAATGGCTCGCACATCCCTGAGGCCAGGAGGGCCCTCAGGTCAGGATCGGGCAACGACCCCCAGCAACGAACCCCGGTCTCTGTCTCTTAAGTACCCCCTCCCAGAATGAACTGTGGGTTGACCACGCCCCCTGAGCCACTTCTGGTAAAGGAATACCCAATACACCTAGCCTGCTGCATTTCCAACCCTGACCTGTGGTGACAGTGACACCTACTGTCAGGTGGAAAACGTGCAACCCAGCTAGACTGAAACAGAGCCAACAATTTGGCATAATCCTTCTGAGGAGAACTACAGCTCAGATAACTAAATTTAACATATAGCGTCTACCCAACAGGAGTAGGGCGCTACAGACTTCCCCTACCGCAAAAAGACAATGTCCTCATCGTCGAGAAATAACATGACTCTCACTTCTGAGAGTCGGTACCTGATACCCAAAAACCAAAAAAACTTGGACGGGGAGGGAGGGGGAAAAACAGTATAAGAAGTATAAGTTTAACATACACACTCAGTGAAATTACATCAATATAAATATACAATATTATACAGTATTCCTATCTCTCTCTCTATTTAACCCACCCATTCTCCGGTGGTTCTTGATAGAAGATATCAATGCCTGAAAAAGAACAAAGCAAGCAGACATATACAATAATATAGAATATCTCTTGAGAAGCAAAGCCTCACTTCCTGGAGAAATTAGCCTCTCTTTCCCCACATGTATGTACATTACTAAGTGTAGGTAGTCAAGGGTAAAAGTGCAGAGTCCAGTTTTACTGAGCAAACTCCTACCACCTAGTGGCAGAAACACAGCATGACAAAGTCCTCAGTTGCAAATACTGAACCCATAGAAGAAATCTTGACTCCAACATCTTCCTGTACCCTAGCACTAACTAGCTACATACCCACAGTCCTTTCAGAAAAGAAAATGTTCCTTTTCTTCGGCAAAAATGTAAAACAAAACCAGGACAGTCCCTGTAACTTTTCACCAATAAAATTGTGGATCAGGTAAGGTTAGGAATTTTCCCTGCTTGTCAATGGTGGTGATAAAGTAGACCACATCATCCTTACCTGGTCGGCAAATGACCACTTTGTCTCCGTGAATATGCCTGCCATAACTCCAGTGCAACAGACACCCCTTGAAACGACCTTCCATGGCAAGGGAAAAGCCCTTCTTCCAGAACGGCTTTGGCACTGAAAGATAGTCCCAAACAGCCTTGTGGTACCACTGTTCTCTGTGAGACTCAACTTCTTGCATAATCTCCCTGGGAACATAGGGGAATTCCAGTCCATATTCTCTTTCCACCCGTTTATTTAGTAACCTTTGTGACCGGGCAAGTCTTGGCAAGGATCTGGTACTTTCATATCCAGGAGGCACACACGCGTTTGTGGATTTGTGCACCATAGCACTTGCAAACATTTTTCCTGGACCCAGCGAACTGGTTCCCGCGGGCCAGGATTTCATCAGAAACAATTTTGGGTTCCACCCTAGGTGTTGTCTCCCCCGAGTCCATAGCTGCGTACTCAGAGAAATTAAAAGCCGAGGCAACATCATCGCTATTTTCCCATAATAGCTCTTGAGACATAGTCTTCAATACATTGCCACAGACTTCTGACAAAGAGTCTATCTCCGAATCTCCCAGCTCTTTCGCCGGCAGATAATTACATACAGTCCCCAACATGCTCCCCTTAGATCTCTCACCCATTCCTGGCGTGGACTTCTCGGAAGTCAAACTTTTTTCCGGGTCCGGTTCAGGCAGTCTCTGGGGTAGGCCTTGTCCGCGGCCGCGGAACGCCTTCACGTATCCCGCCTTCCTCTGGGTAGGTGCAGCGAAGACAGGTGCAGCGGAGGTAGATACAGTTGAGGTAACGATGGTGACACTGTCCGCTGATGACTTTTCCATAGCCGTAACAGCGCCATCTCCCTCGGGATTTCTCACGACAGCAGATGCGGCAGATGTAGGCCTAACCACTGGATCGAAGGCAGCAACTTCTTCTGTTACATTACCCGAGGTCCTGTCCACTCTATAGGCATGAGGCGGCACGGTGGGTTGCTCCACAGCAAACAGGTACTCCCCGCAATGTAGAGACCGGACAAATGGACGGGGGTGAATAGCCAGTCCTTCGCACCTGTTGCACAGCATCTCCAAAGCCTCTACATCACCAATTGAATAGAGCATGAACCGCCCATGCGGCTCCAGACGAATACCAGTGTCCGTCAGTACAGTCCCTGGCAGTATGACACTTGTGGAGGTACCCACAGGAAACATCCTGGGCCCCATAGTAGACTGTGTTGATAGGGTTGAAGACATGGTGGTGCTCCATCTCTTTCTGGACACACACGCAACGTCTCATATGGCAAGCAGGTGGAAACTCCTCCCACTTGTTCTTTTTGGCACGTAGCTCACGGGCTTTCTTACTTTCTTGGCTCAGCCCACAGCCCACGTGACCTAGAAGTGAACGCAAAGTTCTCACCTTTCTCTTTGACGAGAAAAAAAAATGGCAAAGTCCAGAGCCCTCTGTAGCATACGTCCCAGATGAACAGTTCACTTTAGTTGCTATAGGTAACGGCAGATATCCCGGACGAGCGCCCACGTGTAGTACTACCCCCGTAGGAGCTGCTGGTTTAAAGTCTTGGGCCTATCGTTACCTTTTCTGTTCACCGCACTCGTGTCAGGGATCCCTCTTGAAGAGCCCCCATAAATGTTCACACCAACACTTGGATACATTTTCTTCAAGGCTTTATTTTACCAGTTCCAACAGAGGGATAGAGGGAGAAGGGAGTTTCAGGTACCTTACTTTGCGGATCACGGGCACAATCTCAGATCCAGAGGACAAATCAGTTCCACGCTGGATTCAGCAACCACCGGATAGGCCTACTCTCACTGGCCTAGCAACTGGTGCGAAGCTCGCTCAAAGTCTCTGCCACAGACTCGATGAGTGCCGTCAATTTGTTCCACAATCTTCCACCACAAGATCGTGTAACCACACTGACACTTTGCAAAAAGTTCCTTCAAAAGTACATAGCTCACGGTGCCAGAATCTTTCAGCTGTCCGGCAGCACCGTGAGGCAATCTGACCAGGATGCGTCCTTCAATTGAGTCCCCAATTGTTCCGCTTCTTCCCGCAGGCAAGACCGCTTAGGACCATCCCTGAACTAGTAGGCCCCAGCAACTCCTGGGCCTACTTTTCAGTTGCAGAGCCTCGGGCCAGCAGGCCCCAAGGCCGAGAATGGATCACACATCCCTGAGGCCAGGAGGGCCCTCAGGTCAGGATCCGGCAACGAACCCCCGGCAACGAACCCCCGATAGAGCAGTCTGTCTTTTTAACTACCCCCTCCCAGAATGCACCGCGGGTTGACTACGCCCCCTGAGCCACTTCTGGGAAAGGAATACCCAATACACCTAGCCTGCTGCATTTCCAACCCTGACCTGTGGTGACAGTGACACCTACTGTCAGGTGGAAAACGTGCAACCCAGCTAGACTGAAAGAGAGCCAACAATTTAGCATAATCCTTCTGAGCAGAACTACAGCTCAGATAACTTAATTTAACATATAGCGTCTACCCAACAGGAGTAGGGCGCTACATGAATAATGGACTTTATAGGCACATATAAAAGTAATGATACATTTTAATAGTTCACATAAAAATTACAACATATACAGACAATAATATGATAAAAAATACATAGGACTCAGGCCTCGTACACACGACCGATTTTCTCGGCAAGAACCAGCAAGAAACTTGCTGGCAGAGAGGTCTTGCCGAGTAAATTGGTCGTGTGTACGCGGCTATCGGGTTTCTCGTCGAGAAAACCGACAAGTAACCTCAACGAGAAAATAGAGAACCTGCTCTCTATTTTCTCGTCGAGATTCTCCTCGGCATGTTTCTCGATGAGAAAAGTGAGTGTGTGTACACTTACCTGTCCTCCCTGAAGCCCGCGCATGTTCGAAATGAATTAGACGCATGCGCGGTAGCTTCCTAGGCATACGTAGGGTATACCAAGATGGCGGCGATGGCATCGAATGTGACGAGCGCATGCTCGTCGTAGTCGATGACGTCACCGCGTACGCTCCATTCAAAGAACCGCGGGTTCTTTAAAACGAGCGTGTGTACACTCGGCCGGGACAAGTTTCTTGTCCAAGAATCTCGTCGAAAAAAACGACATGTTTTTTCCAACGAGAATCTCGGCCGTGTGTACGAGGCCTCAAAGTGGTTCCCCTGGAGGAGATTATAGAATATACTTCCTGTGTGGTGATACTGAAAGTACGGAAAACATGCCCACACTGATATATATATATATTCCCCTCAGATTGGTTTCTACATGTCTTCTTGAATTAAAATGTTGCTCTACATGTTTTGCGACCTTTACCGTTGCTTCTTCAGGAGCTTGAATATTTCTAGTGAAAGAAAGATAGTTTAATTAGGATACAAAATATACCAACAAATGTGTATATACAAGTGTATGTACAGTATGTACATCTATGCAAACTGTCACTTATAACAAAGTGCTCAGCAATAGATTTACACTCACATGCGCCAAAGGCACCAGGTCACAGAGGGAACCCCCAATGAGCCAAAGACCCTGATTTTCAGAGAACAGCCGTGGTTTAGCACATATGTCAGGATGTGGGGACATACAAGGTAACTAGGGTTATAGAGAGTATGCATAGTAAGTAATCAGAAGTACATTAATTTATAAATAGATTCTAAACTAGATTCCTCTGTCCTATACTCACATAGCAATAAACGTATATATCCACTGATGCTGTAGCCGGACAATACAAAGTTCTTGGACATCTATATGGAGAAACCAAAGAGTCTCTTTCCCATAGTGTTAAGAAACATAGTAAATAACATTGAATTGTATTCCTTGGTAGGGGGACATATATAACAGGATAGGGGGGTATAAGAAGTACCTTTGTTCCTCACTGATCCGGAAAAAAGAGTTCAGTCACAGCGGTGCCTTAGTAGGCATTGGGGTCTATATGTAGTGCTATTACATCCACTTCCCTGAAAGAGAGAAGGGAGATACAACATGAGGAAGGGGAGAGGAAGGGCTAGGAGTGCCTGGTCTCTCAAGGTAAGGCTGGGTGCATCAAAAAAGTACCTGACAGGAGGGGGCAGTTTTCTTCAATGTGTCCTGGGAATGGGACTGCCTGGATGCCACAGAAGAGGTGCGGGTGACGCTCTCCTCCCTCGAGGCACCTGGAAGGAGGCCATCCTTTTGTATGTCCCGGCTGAGATCACTCGTCAGAGCGACGTCTGACGTCACTCAGTCCGGCCGCTGACACACTGCCACCTGGGCGCATGCGCACTGGGAAGAATCCGGGCAAGCCGGTCCCAGTGCCCGCCATGTATGGTGGCTGCGGTGAGCTTAGGAGACACTGGATGAAAAGTGTCTCCATATGTGCCACGGGAAGATGCATACCGGCTAAAGTACAGAGCCCAGGGGTCCATGGGAAGCCAGCTGCATCCTCAATGGCCTCGGGCGGCCACACATCCTGGTTGTGCTGGTCCCCGGGGCTGCGGCCAAGTTCTCTGGTCATACAAGTGAAAAAAACGAATGAATTGATAAAGCGGTGCGTAAAATGCAAGTAAACTAACATAATTGCATCAATCCAATTGCCAGGGAAGTGGATTGTTGCAAATACTGAACATGGCCTAGCAAAACATTAAAAAACATAGATTTAAACACATACATTATTTCAATGTGTAAACAGTAAATAGAGAGAATCTGAAAACCCAGCCCAAACAGTACACTAGCAGGGCTCAAAATTTCAAGTCCTGAGCTACTAGCCAGGCCTCAAGGGTTGCTCGCCACCAGTTGGCCCACCCAGCCCACCCCACCCCTAATTCCGCCCCTAAACACACCCTCATAAATCTCATGAAGTTACACTTAAATGTTTTATGCAGAATTAAGTTATAAACTTAAATATTAACAACAACAACAACTTTATCCATGCCCATCAATGCAGGCTGCCTGTGTCCACCAATGCAGCCTTGTGTCCACCATGCAGCCTTGTGTCCACCAATGCAGCCTTGTGTCCACCAATGCAGACTTGTGTCCACCATGCAGCCTTTTGCCCACCATTACATAGTTACATAGTTAGTCAGGTTGAAAAAAGACAAAGTCCATCCAGTTCAACCATAAAAAAGAAATATAACCATTCAGCTTGTGTCCACCCACTATGTAGCCTACCTGTGCAGGGGAGGAGAGGAACAGGAGAGCCGCCCCGATGATCAGAGCGCAGGGAACACAGCGATAACAGCTTTCATTTTAATTGCCATGTTCCCGTTGCTCAACGTCATATACAGCCCCGCCTCCTGGCCGGGGAACTTTGATTGACAGATCACCCGTCACCTGGATTGGACGAGTGATCTGTCTATCAAAGTCCCGGGACCAGGAGACGGGACTATATCTGACAGCGAGCAGCGGGGAACACAGCAATGTGAAATGAAAGCTGTTATCGCTGTGTTCACTTCTCTGTGCTATGATCATCCGGGCGTCTCTCTCTCTCTTGCGATCGCTGGGAGAAGGACTCCCATTCCACCCAGGCTCGCCCCCCGCTCCCAGGCAGCCCTTCCTCGCCAGCCCTCAAAATCCACTCGCAAAATGCGAGCAGGTGAATGGAATTTTTGAGGGCTGATAAGAGTATCATTGCCACACACGTCCCTTAAAGGAAGGGCCTGTATAATAATACTTTATTAATTCTTGGTGATTTGGTTGCTTCTAGACATTTGATCTATAGTGTCTCCTTCTGGAGAATACATTTATCCCAGTTGCCGCCACGTGGGTCCTCTGGTACCACTTCCATAATGATAAATTGGACATAGGTGGTAACAAATTTGTGGTACAGACCCGGGTGGCAGCTAACTTGGGTAAGCATTTTGGCATACTGAGAGTAATAGATATGATCATAAATAAGATGTCTGAACTGGCAGATTGTCTTGCCCACATAAAATGCTCTGTATTTGCAAAACATCAAATATATAACTCCCTGCGTAGCACAGCTTGCATGGAAACGTGGATAGAAGGTTTTCCCATTGGGTAGGTGGAATCGTGTGCCCGTTCGTTCATTAAGTACACTGTCCACAGATGGAGGTTCCTCTGGTTGTCAATGTGATGTTGCTATTGGGCATGTATTGGCTAGTTGTGATTTTATTTCCTTTTGAGGTAGTTTTACGGAATACTATTTCCAGAGTGTCTCTAACTTATTTGTGAAGGATAACATCCTCACTCAGGAGATGCCAGTGTATTTGCATACACATCCATAGTTGTTAATGCTATGCAGAGTATTTGGTGATAAACTTGGTAGTATGATGTTTCAGGTTGGAGTTCAAGGTAGGATAAAGCAGGGAATTCCTGCTTCTGTTTGTGGCTTTATTGTATGCCTTCCTAAGCAGGCTTTTGCTATAGCCCCGCAGATGGAGGCGTGTACGTAGCTCTACACCTTGGATTTTAAAGTCTGATTCATGTGTACAGTTACGCCGAAGGTGAATGTATTGGGTGTATGGTATGCTGTGGGCTAGAGAAGTGGGGTGTCCACTCTGTGCGTGCAATAAAGTATTTCCGGCAGTACTTTTCCGGTATAGTTATGTTGCAAGGTTGTTGGATACATCCTTATAAATCAATAGATCCAAAAAGGATATGGTTTCTTTATGCCAATTTACAGTGAATTTTAATTTGAACTGATTGGTGTTAAGTTGATGCATGAATTCCTGCAGTGATTTGACTGTGCCTGTCCAAATCACCAAGATATCATCAATGTACCTGCACCAGCACAGTGCTTCGTCCAGGTACCGACTGAGTGCATCGTTAGAGAAAATCTCGTGCTCCCAACCCCCCAGGTACAGATTGGCGTATGCCGGGGCACAACAGGTGCCCATGGCAACGCCCTGCACCTGGAGGTAGTGGGAGCCAAGGAATGAAAAACAATTATGTTTGAGAATGTAAGACAGCAGTTTCAATACAGAGATGTTAAAATACCACTGTCTTTTTATCCCTGTCAGAAAGTCTCTGTAAGGAACATGACTTCTGCAGGCAGAAAGGAATGCATTAAGCCTGTGTTCTGTCCTATGCTGTGGATGTTTACTAAAAGCTTTACTGGTGTTACAATGCAGCATGAAAGGAATGAAAAAAAGTTCTTGCCATCTGGTTTTCTTCTGCTAACCCTCTGTTTCCCACACTGTAGAAGCCTGTTCTCTCCAAGCTGGCAGATGCTGCATCTCTTCTCTTAAGAACAAGTGCAGGAGAAAAAAACAACTCACACAGATCATTTCAGGGGCTGAGCCTGGGATCTGTCTGGATCTTTAAGGCTGTCCCTCATTGCAGGCTGGGTCCACTCTCCTCTCTCCCACTTGCTTCAGCTGCCAGCACCTCCTCCTGTTAGTTTACAAGTCAAATAAGGCGGGCTGGGGAAGGGGGCGGGTTATAGAGCAGTTCCCATTGGAAATCTTTCTTCCTTCTCTCGCCAACTTTCTGTCCCCTTCTTTTTCATGCCCAAACACAGTCACTCCACTAAGCATCAATCAGGGGGCCCCTGCTCTGGGAAATATAAACATAACAATGGCTTCTGCGGCTCTAAGCCACTATATCCCTCTTTAGATGAGAAAGAAGTCCCCTATGGAAGTGCTTAAAGATTTTTTGGGGGCACCCCAAGCACCCACCTGGCACAACCCCTGCATTAAACCATTATTGTTATTTTGGCAATGTGCATATTAACAAATTATTGCAGAATCCTGAATATTGCACATGAATAGCAGCTACTCAACAGAGTTATAGGAAAAAAAGGAGACAAAGTGCTATTATTTAGATACAACCACAGATAGGTCTAGCACACTGCAAATTAATTATATTTATATACCGTAAGTGTTTTTTGTTCAATTTTCATCAGAGAGTAGTGCTACAAAAGATTATATAGAACACAGATTATATAGGATAAAGGTCACAAAAAGTAAATTACTTCCTGAAAGGAGGCACATTGGCAATTCAGAGATATTACAGTGAGTGATTATTGGATTATGATCCATAACAGTATATTGCAATGTCCCCTAGAGACCCAAATGTGTGCCCTTTATAATGTGTCCAGTTGATATTAGTTTAGATGTATGAAAATATTATCAAGATAGAAAATGCATGCACTGGTTTGAAAGGTAAATAAAATAAACAGCTCTTCAGTTATAAGGCTAGGAAGACATATGTGCTGAAGCCATAGTAAGTGTAAAAATAGAATACACAGCTCACAGTTCCAGTAACAGCATAAAAAATCCTGTGTGCATAACTGTTGTGGGGTTAATCGGCTGTGCACATGATTGTAGTTTGGCACCATCAAATTCATAGAAAGCCACTCAAGGAAAACCATCTGAGAATCCCAAGCTTTCAGGGTAGAGATGGATAGGTGCTGAAGTAATAAAATCAAGACAAGCAGAAAATGGGAACTTTTTAGTGTCAACATGATTAATCCTAAAAGAATGATTGATTTGGGTTTAATCAAACTAGCACATGGATGTAGCCCAGTACCATCAATTTCATAACGTGTTGTTCAGGCAGGATGATTTGGTCATTCATGATCAATGCAGGTTTGTGCAGTGTACCTGAATGTAAGAAGAAGCACTAGATTACCAAACAGCAATACATCAGCTTTACTCACACAACCATGCAGGAAATCACCATACTACCATAAAGCATAATAATACTCAAATGTCTCTGGATCGCAAAGTCAAAGCCACATGTATGTGTTTTGTTTAAAAAGGATTTCATTAGATCGCTGAGATTTAGCAGGTTTGGTTTTTATCATCATTTATATTCCACAGACATTTCTACCTTAATTGTGATCCTATTGTTACAACCATCAAGTCTTTCATTTTATATACTGCACAGCAGCACTGAATGAGAAAAGCATTTAAAAAGTATGAATATTATATGGTTGGGCATCAGTTATGCCATATGGTAATTTAAAAAATTAAATTTAACGGATAAATTCACCTTTTATTAAAAAAAATTATAACAATAAATTCACATCTTTTTTGCAGGTTAAATTTTTTTTACATTTATTATTTTTGTTACACTGGATCCTTTAAAGCATTGCATCACCAATTGGCAGGTCATGGTGCAATACCAGGATCCTTCAGACTCTCTCATTACTTTGTCTGGTCATACTGTACTTCCCATACTGGCAGGAAGTTACTGAATAGGAGGGCGCACCGACCTTGTGCATTACCAATGACAAAGTTTAAATATAAAAATATTACTCACAAACAAGCTTTAAAATATAGCCAAATCAATCCACCGGTGTCATGGATATGCATTAATGTCTGTCTGCCATCTTACCTTCCTCCTCATGTGTTCATCTAGAGACCAGACCTCCTTCACCTGGCTTCCTTTATAATCTCCTCCCAGCCTGACTCCACCCCAGGCCCTATCACTGAACACTATATTAACCTGTGCACTGCAAGCCTGCTTTGCTGATCAACGTGTTTGTTAGGCATTGTGTGTTTGGGTTCCTGCCTGCCGTGTGCTACGTCTGTCTCTCTGTTACGTTATTGGCTTGTCCCCGACCATCCCTGTCTGCTCGTGACCCTTGACCTTCGGCTCGTTCTTCGTTATCCTTGTCTGCTTGTGGCCCCTGACCTTCGGCTTGTTATTCGGTTCTCTCTATCGTGTGCTGCTGCTTCCCCTTATCCTACGGGGCGTGAGCTAGGAAACTCCAGGGGCCGCGACCTGGTCCCAGCCTGCAGCGTAACATCCTCACCACTAGAGGCCCTGGAGAAGACCAGCTGGGTCTTAGACTCCGCGCCCTGGGGAATCTTGGCTCTCGCTTCCGTTGGGATCCCGGTTGTGCTCCTCTGGTCCCGCTTTCCACAACCACCCAGTTTCCTATCCACAGAAGCCAGCCATAGGGTTCACTACCTCGCGGTGCACTCCTGTCCCCCTACGGTGTGCATCTGTCACCTGGCCACAGGTGACCCTGACAGTTTGATCAGCCATGAACCCGGCTGACATCCCGCTTCCCGCGGATGATCCATTGCAGGGCATAGTTCGCAGACTTGAGACCCAGGAATCAAATCAGACCCAGGTGATGCGATTCCTCCAGGATCTGGCTTCTCGATTCGAGCAGCTTCAGGTCTCCTTGGGAACCCCGAATCCGCAACCCCAAGTACAACCAGCGGCTGTACCTATCGCACCAGTCGCAGCCTCACACTCACTAAGATTGCCAGCTCCGTTCCGTTTCTCTGGGGACTCCAAGGCCTGCAGGGGGTTTCTCAGCCAATGCACTATTCATTTTGAGCTTCAGCCTCAAAGCTTCCTATCTGACCGGGCTAAGGTAGCCTATATCATTTCCCTCCTCTCCGGTGAAGCTTTGGCCTGGGCTGCCCCCCTGTGGGAGAGGAACGATCCGGTGGTTTCCAGTCTGTCCGAATTCTTGAAGCTCTTTCGTAATATCTTCGAAGAGCCGGCTCGGGCTTCTTCAGCGGCTAGTGCTGTCTTACGTCTTCGCCAAGAATCTAGTTCAGTGGGGCAATATGCTCTTCAGTTCCGTATCCACACAGCTGAATTGAGCTGGAATAATGAGGCCCTGGTCGCTACCTTTTTACATGGCCTCTCTGACCGAGTGAAAGACGAATTAGCGGGAAGAGCCATTCCCGTCGGTCTGGACGATGTAATTTCATTATGCAACCAGATCGACATTCGTTTTCAAGAGAGGTCCTTAGAAAAAAGACGCCAGCACTCTCTGGGTCCTAGCCAGTCTGAGCTCCCCTCCCTTCATTCCGTGGAGCATCCTCTTCCTGCTGAAGAACCTATGCAGCTGGGCCGGACCAGACTAACCCCCGAAGAACGTGCTAGGCGCAGAACTCTGGGCTTGTGCCTCTATTGTGGGGGCAAGGGTCATTTTCGTGACTCCTGCTCGCTTCGTCCGGGAAACGCTCGGGTCTAATACATTTGGAAGGTGGAGTATTGGACCCAGAAACATCACCTTCTCGCCTGCTCTTGCCGGTGTCCCTTCATGTAGGCACTTCTCCTCAGTCAACCCTTGCATACCTGGATTCCGGGGCTGCCGGCAATTTCATGGATTGGAGAACTGCTTCTTCTATGAAGCTTACCCTTTCACCTCTCACTACCCCATTGGTAGTCTCGGCAATTGATGGCACTGTTCTCCCAGGGGGCCCTATTCGCTTCCAGACGCTACCCATTAGGATGTCGGTAGGGATTCTCCACCAGGAGTGGATATCCTTTCTTATTCTACCCAAGGCCTCTACCCCAGTTGTATTGGGCCTCCCTTGGCTACAGCTCCACTCTCCACATGTGGACTGGGTCTCTGGGCAGATCCTGGCCTGGGGTTCCTCATGTTTCTCGTCGTGTCTTCTCAAGGTGACCCCCAAGGAGAGTCTTCCGGTTGCTGCCACTTCTGTTTCTTCTGATCTTCCCGCCGCATACAGCGATTACCGGGATGTGTTCTGTAAAAAATCAGCTGAGGTGCTTCCTCCCCACAGGTCTTTTGACTGTGCTATTGATCTTGTCCCCGGAGCAACTCTACCCAGGGGTCGTACCTACCCTCTGTCCATCCCAGAGACCCAGGCCATGTCGGAGTATGTAGCAGAGAATCTGGAGAGAGGGTTCATCCGGAAATCCTCATCGCCTGCAGGGGCAGGGTTCTTTTTTGTTGCCAAAAAGGATGGTACCTTAAGACCCTGCATCGATTATCGGGGTTTAAATGCGGTTACTATTAAAAATCGATACCCCTTACCCTTAATATCTGAGCTATTCGATAGGTTGAAGGGTGCCTCCATTTTCACCAAGTTGGATCTCAGAGGCGCGTACAATCTCATTCGAATACGGGAGGGTGACGAATGGAAGACTGCATTTAACACTAGAGACGGGCATTACGAATATCTGGTGATGCCTTTTGGTCTGTGTAATGCTCCAGCCGTGTTTCAAAACTTTGTCAATGAAATCTTCAGAGATCTGCTGTACCAGTTTGTTGTCATCTATCTGGATGACATTCTGATCTTTTCTGAAAATCTGCTCGTCCACAGAAACCATGTCCGCACTGTACTTCAACGTCTTAGAGAGAACAATCTCTATGCCAAGCTGGAGAAATGTTCCTTTGAATGTTCTGAGGTCCTGTTTTTGGGGTGCTTTGTCTCATGTTCGGGGCTTCGTATGGACCCTGGGAAGGTCTTGGCTATCACCAACTGGCCTCTTCCTGCTAGCCTCAAGGCCACACAGCGCTTTCTTGGCTTCACTAATTATTATAGGCAGTTCATAAGGAATTACTCTTCCATTGCCGCGCCTATTATCGCTTTGACCAAGAAGGGTGTGAATGCCAGAGACTGGCCTCCCGAAGCTGTCTCTGCATTTCACAACCTGAAACAGGCCTTTGTTTCTGGCCCCCTCTTGAGGAGACCAAATCCTGGGAATGCATTTTTTATTGAAGTGGACGCTTCCTCAATGGGGGTGGGAGCTGTGCTTCTTCAAATCTTTGAGAAGAGACGCCAACCATGTGCGTTCTTCTCCAAAAAATTTTCTCAGGCAGAGAGGAATTATGCCATCGGTGATCGGGAACTTCTCGCAATTAAATTGGCGTTAGAGGAGTGGCGTCATCTCTTGGAGGGTTCCCCTCACTCCATAACGATCTTTACCGATCACAAGAATTTACAGTATCTACAGAATGCTAAACGTCTGAATCCTAGACAGGCCAGGTGGAGTCTCTTCTTTGCCCGTTTTAATTTCACGATTACCTACAAACCTGGTTCCTGCAACGGTCGGGCTGATGCGCTCTCTAGGTCATTTGACACTTTGGACGAGGAGTCCGCCCCTGAACCTGAGCCGATCATTCCCACCTCATGCATTGTTGCCCACTCTACCACCCTGAAGTCTAAAATTCCGCCTGGTAAGACCTTTGTCCCCACTGGGCTAAGAGCTAAGATCCTTCGTTGGGGACATGATTCCAAGGTGGCAGGGCATTCTGGATTCCTCCGATCCTTCCTACTCATCAGTCGTCACTACTGGTGGCCTAATCTCCGCTCAGACGTCAAAGACTACGTTAAAGCTTGTCATGTCTGTGCTCAGTCCAAATCCTCCACACAAGCTCCTGCTGGTCTCCTCATGCCCTTGCCTATTCCTAAGGAACCCTGGGCCCATATTGCCATGGATTTTATCACCGATCTCCCACTGTCTGAGAATAATACAGTCATTTGGGTGGTAATCGATCGATTCTCCAAGATGGCTCATTTTGTTCCTCTTCCTGGTCTTCCTTCTGCCCCTGCCTTGGTTCCCATTTTCATTCGAGAAATTCTCCGCCTACATGGGGTCCCTTCTCATATTGTTTCCGACAGGGGAGTCCAATTCACGTCTCGTTTTTGGAGAGCCTTTTGCAAATCCCTCAATATTGTCTTGGATTTTTCTTCTTCTTACCATCCCCAATCCAATGGACAGACTGAGAGGGTTAATCAGGAGTTAGAGGTCTTTCTTCGCACCTTTGTGTCTTCTCACCATGACGATTGGTCCTCTCTACTCCCGTGGGCAGAATTCTCCCATAACAATCATGTGAATACCAGTTCGCAGAAGACACCCTTTTTCACAGTTTATGGAAAACACCCTCAACTTCCTCTTCCTATGATCTGTTCTCCAGACATTCCAGCTTTGGCTTCGGTTCAGGAGTCTCTCAATTCCGTTTGGGGTCACGTTCATGATTCCCTCCGGGCAGCTGCTGAAAAATTCAAAGGCTTTGCCGACCGCCGCAGGCGTAAACCGCCTTCTCTTCAGCCAGGGGACAAAGTCTGGCTCTCTACCAGGAACATCAAGCTCCGAGTTCCTTCTCTGAAGTTTGCTCCACGATTCATCGGTCCATACACGGTAACTGCTAAACTGAATCCGGTTTGTTTCAAACTCCAGATTCCTAAGAGCCTTAAAATCACTAACTCCTTTCATGTTGCTCTTCTAAAGCCTTTAGTCCTCAATAAATTCTCTCGTCCTCTTCCTACCGTGGCGCCTGTCTCTGAGGATAATCAGGAGTACGAGATCAGTCAAATTCTGGACTCCCGACTCTGTAAAGGCGTTCTTCAGTACCTCGTTCATTGGAAAGGGTTTGGTCCTGAGGAGAGGTCTTGGATCACTGCATCTGAGGTCTTTGCACCTCGTCTGTTAAAGGAGTTTCATCTGAAGTTTCCCTCTAAACCTGGGCCCAGGCGGGGAAGGGGGAGGCCTCGTAAGAGGGAGGGTACTGTCATGGATATGCATTAATGTCTGTCTGCCATCTTACCTTCCTCCTCATGTGTTCATCTAGAGACCAGACCTCCTTCACCTGGCTTCCTTTATAATCTCCTCCCAGCCTGACTCCACCCCAGGCCCTATCACTGAACACTATATTAACCTGTGCACTGCAAGCCTGCTTTGCTGATCAACGTGTTTGTTAGGCATTGTGTGTTTGGGTTCCTGCCTGCCGTGTGCTACGTCTGTCTCTCTGTTACGTTATTGGCTTGTCCCCGACCATCCCTGTCTGCTCGTGACCCTTGACCTTCGGCTCGTTCTTCGTTATCCTTGTCTGCTTGTGGCCCCTGACCTTCGGCTTGTTATTCGGTTCTCTCTATCGTGTGCTGCTGCTTCCCCTTATCCTACGGGGCGTGAGCTAGGAAACTCCAGGGGCCGCGACCTGGTCCCAGCCTGCAGCGTAACATCCTCACCACTAGAGGCCCTGGAGAAGACCAGCTGGGTCTTAGACTCCGCGCCCTGGGGAATCTTGGCTCTCGCTTCCGTTGGGATCCCGGTTGTGCTCCTCTGGTCCCGCTTTCCACAACCACCCAGTTTCCTATCCACAGAAGCCAGCCATAGGGTTCACTACCTCGCGGTGCACTCCTGTCCCCCTACGGTGTGCATCTGTCACCTGGCCACAGGTGACCCTGACAACCGGCAATAGTAGTACGTATCCCTATATGCCTGCAACCTGGACCAAATACTCGGAGGAACCAGACGGCATCAAACATGGCTGCATCATTATTAAGCCACTCACCTTAGGGCAATTGTTTTCTGGTCCATTCTACAGGCTTCTAGCCACTGGTCTGATATCGAGAAAGGGGTGTTATATCCGGTTCATCCTTGCTCTCTGATCTGGTCTCTCCCTTTACACATTGACCCTATCTTTGGACGCCAGTGTACGCCCCCTATGAATTTCACTCCATCTGTATGGCGTACATGTCTCAAAACCTATCCCCTCTCGTCATCTTGCCCCACTCTCATTCCAGACAGTCTATCCTTCAGCCGTATTCTTCCATGGGTAAATGCCTCCTTGCTCCAACTCTGCAATCTAGTTCATCCTATATCCCATAGGCTACACTCATTTGATACTCTCCTTGAGAAGTTCAATATCCCTCCTCAATTATTTAATTTCTATGTACAAATCAGGCACTTTTTCCACTCTCGATCTCTGCTTCTAACTCTGGATACACCCATCCCCTTTGAATACTTATGTGCCCAAGGTCCCCATCAATTACATTTGGTCTCCTCTATCCACCGTATCCTCCACGAGTCAACCCCCCCTTACCGAAGTCACTCATCTGTACATGAGAAGATGGACTCAACTGTTATGCAGACCCATAAGTCCTCAATTATGGGACAGGATTTGGTCTTCCACTTTTAAATCTTCCAAGTGCATTGTACAGAGAGAGACATCAGTTAAGGTCCTCAAGTTTTGGTATAGGACCCCTGAACTTATCCACAAGTATGGTCCCTCAATCTCTGCTAATTGTTGGTGTTGTAACAGGGAAGTGGGATCACTGTTTCATATTTTTTGGCAATGTTCTCTGATCCAGCCCTTTTGGCTTGAAGTAATGAAGAAAGTGGTGGATGTCTCTCTTCCACTTGATCCCCTACACTACCTGCTGGGCCTTCCCTTTAAAGGTATCACTAAAAATGGTAATCGATTGATATCATATATTCTTCTCACTGCTAAGAGGCTGATTCCCCTTTGCTGGCTTTCTAACACCACTCCCCCTTGGTCCAGATTTCTCCAACTTATAGCTGAAATCCGTAGGATGGAATATTTGACGGCCTCTGTACACGACAGTGTCCCCCAATTTGATAAAATTTGGGACTTATGGGACCGTTCTAAATATGGAACACCCCTGCCGGCTGCTGAGTCATGAACTACGTCTCCCTTTCCTTTTCCTGATATACCCAGTATAGTACCTTCTAGATTTAAGTCCTCATACTGGTACTACCTTAGTTATCATTGATATTTGTATGTGACCTCTGTTATGTTTTTTTTTTTTTTTTCACCTAAGAGTTTATTTTTCATCTTCTTGTGCTACGCAGTCCACTCCTGTGTTCTGTATGTCTAGACACTTCAATTGTAATGTTTCTTCTTATATCACAATTATGTCATGTTTGAATTACTTTGTGAATATTGTAATTTCTTGAAAAATTTCAATAAAAAAAAATACAATTATAAAAATAAAACATGACTGCATCAAACATGGCTTACGCATTGCGAGGACGAACCCTCTTCCTCAGAGCCACAGCAATGATATCAGGACTTCCCCAGGACCTTCAATAAGTGCTTGAAATCACATCTAGGTGGACGCCCCCCAGAGCTGCCACATCCAACAGAGTATGCTCCGCCCAACGTATCTGTCTGTCATTGGATGTATAGTACATCATACCATAAACCTTCTACACATCATGGGTCATAGCCCCTCCCCACACACACATCCACAGTAATGCCCCCCAAAAAAGAAAGGTCATAGGCAGGGAGCGGTGGACCATTGTCTGCACATTGAGGGCAGCAAGATTCTAGACATTCCATACTCCTTTAGAAAGCTCTGGTTATACCACTTAGTGACTAAACTCCAGAGCGCAGGAGATTGTTTGTGTTAGGCAGTTACTGAATTGCAGGAGGAATCAATGAACTACAAGATTACTCACCAGCGCCCTCTCAGTTCATTGAGAACTACAAGCCATCGGCTGCATGTGGCGACGGTACTTGTAGTTCATTCATTCACATAACTCTGTGAATAAATGATGCGGTTCTGTGGGCAGAGCCCCACACAGCCGCATTGTTTTTAAATTGTGACAGCAACACAACGGTCACATGATCATTGAGCTCCGGCTCCCCTGTATGAGTATGACTGCAGGGGATAGAAGGTAGCACCATAATGGCTGAGACAAGGGGACCTATGAGTGACATCATGACTCCCAGAATTCCCAGCCATTGTTGAGCACACCCTCCTTTTCCCTATAGCCACCACTCACTGACACAGGGGATCACATGATCATACCAGAGCGGATTCAAGATAGATAAGCATACACATATTTTTGATGCCTGGAGGGCTCTCCACGCGGGTGATCGGCAGTACACCTTCTACTCTGCCCCTCATCGGACCCATTCTCATATTGACTACTTCTTCACTAACAGTGCTACGCTCAGAGTGACCTGTGAGGCGTGGATTCTCCCAATTTCCTGGTCAGACCACGCACCTATCTTGCTTACTTTGGACATAGGCTCCCCAGTCCCCAGACCCTACAATTGGAAGTTAAACACCTTTCTCCTCCAACACCTCCCATCCAAAACGGACCTAAATTCCACCCTGCAGTTCTACTTCACGGAAAACTCCACACCTGATGTGTCCCTCTCCACATTGTGGGAGGCGCATAAGGCGGTCATCTGGGGTAAATGTATGGCGATAGCCACGGCTCTGAAAAAAGATGCCTGGGCTGCGAAAATTGCAAGCCGAGAAGGAACTTAGGGGCCTGGAGTGACGATTGTTGATGTCCCCCACTCTCTCCCTTTCTTAAAAAGATTACGAACTTGCGTATGACACTGAGGGATCTAGCGTTAGGTCGAGTAGAAAAGGCTCTGCTCAGACTGCGGCAAGTTTACTATGACAAAGGTAATAAGGCCCACTCCCTTCTGGCTAGGAAGCTGCGGGAGACCCACCTCGTAACCATGCCCCACCAGATCAAAGACAAGTCAGGCTGCCTACAATCCCACCCTAAGGTCATAGCCCAGACCTTTGCTGATTTCTACACACACCTCCATAATAATCCGGGAATCCCCAACGGCCCCCTCCCCCCTGACCTCTCCCTATGCATGACACAGTATCTTGACCAGAGTGGAGTATCTAAAATCCAAGACCCTGACCTAACGTCCTTAAATATGCCGATTACCTAAGAGGAGATAGAACAGACCATTAAATCGTTGCCTTCCCATAAATCCCCGGGCCCGGACGGCCTACCTTATGAACACTACAAATCTTTCCTCCCAGTGTTACTCCCCCACATGTGCAGACTTTTCAATGCCTTCCTAAGAGACACTAATATCCCGGCAGATATGCAGCGCTCCTTTCTCACTTTGATCCCCAAGCCAGATAAGGACCCCGTTCTTTGTGCCAACTACAGGCCTATCGCCCTCCTGAACTCGGACCTAAAAATCTTCACAAAACTACTTTATATTCGCTTAAATATGGTCCTCCCCTCTCTCGTCCACAAGGACCAGGTGAGCTTAGTCCCGCTCCGGCAGGCGGGAGAAAACACTAGAAAGGTGATTGATCTGGTGGATGTGGCGAACAGGGAGAATTCAGTGTCCCTGCTCCTTAGCCTGGACACTGAGAAGGCCTTTGACCGTCTTGGGTGGCCCTTCCTGTTCGCGACGCTTCGCCATGTTGGGTTTTGCGGTCCTTTCTTGCACGCGATCCAACACCTCTACTCCAACCCGTCCTCTCAGGTGAAAACTCCCTTTGCCCTTTCACCTTCGTTCTCTGTAACCAATGGCATGCGGCAGGGGTGTCCGCTCTCACCCTTGCTATTCGCGCTTTGCGTTGAACTCTTAGCAGCTTCTATCCGTGGTAACTCGGCTATCCGAGGTATCTCGGTACGGGGCCGGGAATTTAAAATTTCCATGTTTGTGGACGATGTTATTCTATCTTTGACGCAGCCTAGGATCTCCCTTCCGAATCTTCACGCGGAACTGGCCTGCTATGGAGCCCTGTCGGGATTTAAAATGAACGCGTCCAAGTCAGAGGCCCTACCCGTGAATATCCCCGAAACGGAGATCGCTCATCTGAGGGCTAATTTCCCTTATCACTGGAAAACTACCACCCTGAAATACCTGGGAATTCACATCACCTAGAAATTCTCTACTTTATACCAGGAGAACTTCCCCCCTCTCTTCTGCTCGATTAGAACCTTGTTCACGCAGTGGAAGCAACATCGCATTTCTCTACTCGGCAGGATCGCCTCAGTTAAGATGGTGATTCTCCCGAAGCTCCTTTACCTCTTCCAAACACAGCCTATTCCAGTCCCATACAAACACTTGAGAAGTCTCCAATCAGACCTCATTAAATTTATTTGGAACTATAATAGACATAGGATCCCTCAATCAGTTCTATTGGCGGCTCGCTCGGATGGGGGCCTGGCGGTCCCTGACCTTGTCAGGTACTACCAGGCAACCCAGCTGCGCGCTATAGCCTCATGGTTCACTCAATGGTCCTATAACAAGTGGACGGAGATTGAGAAAATATGGTTGGCCCCGACCCATCCAAACAGCCTGCTTTGGAGTGCGGGCGCGGAGGTCCCCCCTGAGCGACTGTTGGGGTCTATGTTCCAGCTTAGACGACTCTGGCGCATGATGGCGAGTCAGTATGGGTTGTACTCTGAACGCTCGCTCTTGACTTCGTTCGTGTGTAATCCCAAAGTGCCAGACAGCCTCTCCCTCCAAATGTCGTACCCCTGGACGTCCCGAAATCTGTTTCATTTCGGGAATCTGGTGGATCTAGTGACGCGTAAATTATTACCCTTCCCCAGACTTCAGACCAAGTATGACCTACCGGGCCAGGCATTCTACAGCTACCTGCAAATTCGCCACTATGACCTGACCATAGCCCCCGACCTACACTTCTCCCCCCCGACCGCTTTGAGTCCCTGGTTATGTCGGGCACTGCCCAGAAGGGCCTAATCTCTGCTATTTACAGGATACTTAACGCCTATTCTATGGACTCGAGGGGTAAACATTCCTACATGACTAGGTGGGAGAAGGCCCTCAATAAGGACATCCCTTTAGAACAGTGGTGGGTCATATGGTATCAGGCAGCGAAGAGCTCTCTTTGTACTCTGTACAAGGAAAACACTTAAAAGATCCTTCTTTTCTGGTACATGACCCCTGACGTGCTCCACGCCATATACCCCACCAGCTCGGACCTCTGTTGGCGATGCCAGAGAGATAGGGGTCCCTTCTTCACATATATTGGAGTTGCACTCTAATCACTCCCTACTGGACTGAAGTACAGCAGCTGCTGTCAAGGTTGTTGGAAATGCCTATCCCTATGACTCCCAAACTTTTCCTGCTAGGCCTTTCACCGCTGCGGCTTCTCCCACCCTACAAAAAACTGACACGCCATATCCTCACAGCCACACGTTGTCTCATAGCCTTAAACTGGAAAAAACAATCCCCCCTACTCCCGAGGCCTTGCACGCTAGAATCAAAGACGTGGAGCTGATGGAGAAAATGATGGCCAGGATGCAGGATAAGCTGGACATTCACGACAAAGTCTGGGAGCTGTGGCACCTCCGGGAGGATACACCGGGACAAGGTGACTGAGCTATCACGATGATCTCTTATTTTCTTCTCTTTTCTTTTCTCTTTCCCTTTCTCTTCCTCTCCACTGAGAGTATTCCTGGGACTCTCTCTGTCCCGCGTAGTTTGCTGGATGTTTTTCTACAACATTCTACCGCATCACTTCCATCATTGATTGGGTGCCTGCTATGGTTTATGGGTGTGTTGTTAAAGCCTTACTGACTATGTTTGATAACCTGGAAACGTGCTGTTTTCTGTATTTGAAAGTCTCCCAAGCCCTTGTATTTTCTTTGTGGAAAACCTCAATAAAATTGTTATTTGTAAAAAAAAAAAGAAATATGTAAGTGGATGGAGTTCTTTTATTAAATAAATAAAAAGTTTAATGGATTTACACTATGAGTTCCCTTCTTCCTTTTTAATATCCCATTTTGGAATACGATGGTGGTTTCCGTGTTGAAAGATCGCCTGTGATAGCTAGATACCTATACCTAAATGTGCATTTGCTGATTGAATATCAGCCATTAGTTCTGGTGAGTGATTTAGTGAGTTTGTTATGATTTTTTCCCTTTGGAGATGAGATTACCTCATACTTATTTAATTTGGATGTGGATCTGTGAAGATTATTCATTACACACTATATTATGAAATTCATTAGGAACTCCTTTTTACTTTATTTAATAAACCAATTAATATACACTTATTGGGATTTTTGCCAAAGACATGTAGCAGAATATATTTTGGGCTAAATTTTCTTAATACAATTGATTTTTTTTTTTTTGAGTGGATATATTTCATAACAGAAAATTTTGTTTATATGATAAAAAAAAAAAAAACTGTGGTGATCAAACCTCTGTTTCTGTGATACATTTCATTTGGGTGCAGTGTTGCATGACCAGGAAATTGCCAGTTAAAATAGAACAGTGCTAAATAGCAAAAAATGCCCTGGTCATGAAGACAGTAAAAACTGTGTTAATTTACACTTTAGTTTTTTTGGGGCATGAGTAATAAAGGGTATCCTAAACTCATTCCTCTGGGAGGATGCAGATGTCTTGGCACCCCCGTATTATAAAGGAGGGGCTACCAAAGGTCCCCACCACAACTCCCTATATTCCTTTTTCTGGGAAAGGTTGTGAGGATTGAGCCTTGTTCCTCAACATTTGAATAAGATGCCCTGCAATGGGGTGAAGTTTGCATGTTCACTGCCCTCCCTTTCCTGGCCACCTAGGCTGCATGCCTGTATAATAGTGTGCATGGAATTTTAGGGGAGACCACATACAGTACCTGTTTTTCTTTTTTTTTGGTACTGTTAAAGGGCTACATCAAACTGTTCTGTAACTTAATGTGCAGCTTTAAGGTATCCCCAAGCACATTTTCTAAAGGATGAATATGTTCAATGATGCCCTTTACACTGCATTAAAAGACATTCTCCTGAATGGTATTTTTTTTTCTTTAATGTTTGCATTGGCACAATGGATATTATTGTAAAAAATCCAAAATAAATAGCAAGACTAAAATAGACTTCAATGGGGTTTGGAAATAATTTCAGTGTTCAAGGACTTCCAGTTAGTTGGCCAAACCTCCTGCTTGCCCAGTTTGCTCTTCCCTAGTTACTGTACATTTTAAATTTTGGTCTGGAAAATATTTCAAGCATTTTACTGCCAACTATACAACTATACAGTAGATAACTGTAGGCAGATAAATCTATATATCACAAGACAAATATAAACACGAGACAAAGAGGATACTTCAGAATCTAGTGAAGGTACAATGGAACTGAATAGGTGATGATGAATACTATAAGCAGTTGATTATCCCACTGCTCTGCCTTACTGTATCATATGTGTCAAAACGTGAGGTTTCATTTCTTGATTAAAACATTGTAGAGTATTTATGATTATTATTTAAAAAGTCAGTTTTCTTCACTTTTAAGTCAAGGAAGCAACATTCTGATTGGTAATATATCTTCTTAGTGATAAGTTGCATCTGTTTTGCTAATGTATTTATGATATGAAAAATGATTTATAATAAAGCACCAGCTATCTTTTTACAAAACATTTATACAGTTTTACTGTGAGCCCAGATCCCATAGGCATAAAACAATTATATGCAACCTTGAAAAGATTACATTAGCTTTAGAATGCATCAGTTTTATGCATTAGTTTTAAAATAGATGCTACAGTATGTGAATTGCTCATTACTTATGGTGGGGTGACTTTGCAAATAGAATATGTTTTGAACTAGAGCAACAGCGATTATTGTTTTAGCTATAAATTTATCATCACAACCAAAACTATTAGTTATATGTAAAAGTAATAACATCAGTATCGTAGTGCAATTTTTTGTCCATCAATTTATTTATTTTAGAATGTGGAATCTGAACACAGCAGTAAAGAGATGAGTTAAGCAGGGTGTACACAGGGCTCGAGTCCTGCGGGAACGCGTGGGAATGACGTTCCTGTACTTTTTTCACTGCAGCAACTCCATTCCCGTTAGTAGCCGCATCCTGCATGACTGCGAGCTGTGGCAGACAGTGTGGGTGTGTGGGAAGGGAGGACGTCCATGTCAATGGGGGTCAGTCCACCCTAGGTGCCACACATTGGGGGTGTCATCCCAGCGTGCCCATTCCTCTCCTGCCTCGGTCCTCCTCCAGAGGGCCCTGTAACAAGGTCCCGCCTAAAGTTCAGTGATAGGTGGAACAATGCTGGTGTCAACGCCGTGTATTATAGGAGGTGGGACCTTGTTACAGAGGCTGATGGAGGACCAGGAGGATTGAGAGAGAAACGAAGGAGGGGAGGACAGGCGCGCTGGGATGACACCCCCCTCCCCAATGCATGACACCCAGGGCGGACAGACCCCATTGGCACTGGTAATGCTGCACTGATGGGGACACTGTTCAGGCTGCACTATTGGGGACACTGTTCAGGCTGCATTGCTGGGGGCACTGATCAGGTTGCATTTATGGGGGCACTGATCAGACTGCATTGCTGGGGACACTGATCAGGCTGCATTGATGGGGACACTGATCAGGCTGCATTACTGGGGGAACAGATCAGGCTGCATTGCTGGGCACTGGTGAGACTGCATTGCTGGGCACTGGTGAGGCTGCATTGCTAGGCACTTAGGCACTGGTGAGGCTGCATTGCTAGGCACTGGTGAGGCTGCATTGATAGGCACTGGTGAGGCTGCATTGATAGGCACTGGTGAGGCTGCATTACAGGGCACTGGTGAGGCTGAATTGCTGGGCACTGGTAAGACCGCATTGCTGGGCACTGGTAAAGATGCATTTAATGGGCACTGGTAAGGCTGCATTTGATGGGCACTGATGAGGTACTGATGAGGCTGAATTTAATGGGCACTGTGGAGTGAGCAGCCCTGGGCCTAGGCTCCACTTTGCACAATCAACATAGGCGGCCTGAGGACATTGTATGTATATATATATATATATATATATATATATATATATATATATATATATATTGTACAGGACGCCGTGGCTGGGTCCTGGAAGGACGCTATATTTGGACTGTGGTCCCTTTAAGGGAACAGAAAGGGTTAACGCACCTGTCCAAGGAAGTGGTTTAAAACAAGACAGGAAGTTGTAGGTGGGTGTGGAGGAGTATAGTGGAGACTGTGGATCGTGAATGGTGGACAGTGAAAAGCTGTGCTAGCTGTGAAAGCTGTGAAAAGCTGTGAAAAGCTGTGAAAAGCACATGGCAGTGTCCTGCCTGGAAGCCTGCTAGCTGGGGAAGTTACCTGCAACATAAAGTAAGGATTGTTTAACTGCGATAGCAGTTCTGAGTTCTACAAGTCGGTGAGACTGTTATTTCTTTTGTTTTTGCTCCTGCAAAGCCGTTTAAGTTTAATAAACCTCCTTTTTGATTGAAAAGCCTGTGTCCTGCGATCTAGCTGGTTCCCCGAACTTTACACTGGTGCTCGAATGCGGGCAGGACAGAATAACAGGTGTAGCACACTAACCCCCCCTTCACCTGCCTTTGGCTCCTCGTAGGGAGAGAGGGCACACCACGCCACAAGCCGTACCCTCCTATGTGAAGAGGTTGAGCGGTGTTGTTGGTGGGTAGGGATGAGCCGAACACCCCCGGGTTCGGTTCGCACCAGAACCCGCGAACGGACCGAAAGTTCGCACCAACGTTAGAACCCTATTAAATACAATGGATGCGAACGTTCGAAATCTAAAGTGCTAATTATAACGACTAATATGCATGTTATTGTCCTAAAAAGGGTTTGGGAACCCGGGTTCTGCACCAGGGGACATGTATCAATGCAAAAATAAGTTCTAAAAACTGCAGTTTTTCGGGAGCAGTAATTTTAATGATGCATAAAGTGAAAAAAAAAGTCAAATATTCCTTTAAATATCGTACCTGGGGGGTGTCTAAAGTATGCCTGTGAAGTGCCACGTGTTTCCCGTGTTTAGAACTGTCCCTGCACAAAATGACATTTCTAAAGGAAAAAAAAGCCATTTAAAACTGCTTGCGGCTTTAATGTAATGTCTGGTCCCGGTAATATGGATGAAAATCTTTGAGAAAAATGGCATAGCTACCCCATCACCCCCCCCCCCCCCTACCCCAGCCCATTAACAGCCCCTTTGGGTCTTGTATGGATATTAAGGGGAACCCCGCACACAAAATAAAAAAGGTCCTATATACTCTGAACAGCCATATACAGGCGGTGCATACAAGACAGGGACTGTAGGTTTGTTCTTATGTAGAATCTGTTTGTAATTTTGAACAGGTACATTGTTTAAGTGTAGCTCCAGCCAAAAAATCTATTTTTAAGCTTTTTGGAAAACATAAGGAAGGGTTATCACCCCTGTAACATTTGTTTTGCTGTCTGTGCCCCTGTTCAGAACATTTCACCTCACTTTCCGTCCCAATGACAAATGTTTTTGAAAAGTGGGGTTTTTATTGAAACAAGGATTGGTGATAAAGCATCAGTAGAGAGGAGACACCTTTTTCCCATATTAACTCTTACAGGAGAGAATTTCCCTTCCTAGGGGTAGATTTCCTCTCACTTCCTGTTGTCTCCTTTCGTTTGCAAGTAGGAGTCGTTTGTAAGTTGGATGTTTAAAAGTAGGGGCCCTCACTTTTGGTAATATAGTGTAATTTAACATTTTGTTAAAATGGGCTGGGGGGGCGTGACCGGATGTAGAGGGGAGAGGTGAGGTGAGAGGCCGTAGCAGCACGGACCGAACACCCGCTCCCATGTCACTCGCTGTCTGAGCCGACTTTACTATTCTATGTGGAGGAGGAGGGAGAGCTGAGGGAGAGAGGAGATGCCGGACATATAGCCACTGTGATCCCGAAACCAACCCGAGCCGCATGAGCCTGAGCCGCTGAGCTGCTGACGCCGCTGACGCCGCCTGAGCTGCCTGAACTGCCCTACATGGAGGAGGTAGGAAGATTGTAATGTCCGGATGTCTAGCTGCCGCAACACCGCAGTCCCGTAACCCCATAAACGCCGCAAACAGTGCACACCGCCGGTAACAGTTGAGCTGCCTTGCATGGAGGAGGAGGAGGGTAAGCCTTAGGGTGGACACTCCGGAGACTCCGGGCGGGACAGCCTTACAGTATATGCGGTAAGGCAGCTTATGCGGTGGTGTTTTCAAAAAACAGACTGTATTTTGAGACTATTATTTGCACAGAGGAATGGGCAGTTGGGGATTGAGGTGGTGGTGAATATAAGGTGGTCTCTCCAGCTGGTGAGCCATCCTGTGTTTTTTTTTATTTTATTTTTTTAAAGTGGGAAAAGGAAAAAAAAGAGGAAAAAAATCTCTCCCCCTGCCTGTGATTTAATCGTCGGCCGCGCTATTGGGTGTATGGCTTTTTGTGTCAGCCGGAGTACAGGCCAGGTCAGGTATCCGGGACATTAAAAGGAAGAACTGTGGGGCATTGCGAGACATTGTGGAGCACCATGAACAGGGGTCAGATTCAGTGTAAAGCGTAAACCCTGTGTAATTCCTGTGCTTATAGACACTCCGTATGCCAATTGTACTGGGGTCGTTGCAGGGCTTGGTGGAATAATGACATAGAGACAGGAAGAGATAATATAAAGACCTCTTAGATGCACTATACCTGGTACAGACTCCCTACAGGGACCCGCTATATTGGCACCTTGCACTTTTCATCCTAAAATATACACCCTGCCTCCCGAGATTTGTGATAAAGGAGATTAGGGGACAGAGCTATATAGCTGTACGGCTTGGATGCCGGGAGAATTGTAGGAACAAAATTGCTTGACTTGGAACTACGGAAGAAATAAAAAGCTATAGAACTATACAGCCCCATAGGCTCCACAGTTCTAGTAAAAACTGGAGGATAAGCCGGATATTTTGTTAGTAATGACAAAGAAAAAAGGTGTGGAAGTTATTTCTCAGGAAAGAACCTGCTCAGGCGGCAGGGAACAGATGAATGTACAGCCACAGCTACAGTTACAGACACATACAACGCAAGGAACCAAGGCAAGCCAGGCCGCAGCAGCGGCTGCAGCGGCCAAGTTGGAGAGATTTGCGCATACGGCAAGCCATACACCGAGTCAGACACCCAAAAAAGCACAGGGGGAGCAACAACCCACTTCTCAGAGGAGAAGTCAGGGAAAGACATTAACAATGGACATATCAGCAGCTGCGGCCGGCAATGCGGGGGCAAAGAAAAAGACACAGAAGGAAAATGTAGAATCGATTGTAGAACAGGCGAAAGAGGGTGAACCATCTATGAGAGAGATTCTCCAAGCAGTGAATAACTGCAAGTCTTCATTAACCGATATATTTGGTCAACTAAAAGCTATAAGAGAAGACACGTCAGTGCTTAAGCAAGATGTGCAGGGGATTGGGGAACGGACATCTGTACTAGAGGGGAGACTTAGTCAGGTAGAAGATGATGTGGACCCATTAAAAAAATGAGATAAAAATAATGCGGGAACAGATAAATATATGCATGAATAAGATGGATGATATGGAGAATAGAATACGCAGGAAAAATATTAGGGTACTAGGTCTCCCCGAGAAAAGTGAAGGTAACAATCCCACAGAGTTTATGGAAGACTGGCTTGGAGAAATGCTCGGTAAAGATTGCCTGTCAAAATTCTTCACAATTGAACGAGCCCACAGAGTGCCATCCAGGAACCTCGCTACTGGAGGCCAGCCTAGGCCCCTTCTCATTAAACTGCTTCATTTTAGGGACAAGGTTACAATTCTGCGGAAGGCAAGAGAAATGGGGGAGATACAATATAAAGGTGTGAGAATTTCAATCTATCCAGATTTCTCCCCGGAACTACAGAGACAAAGGGCAAAATTTTTGGACTGTAAGCGCAGGCTGCAACATAATAAACTGAAATATGCAATGTTTTATCCAGCCCGCCAGCGGATAACGGATAACGGGGAACATACCTTCTTTTCTACACCTGCAGAAGTGACACTGTGGTTGAATGGGAGGGAACGGGGTGGAGGGGGGGTAGGGGACAGAAGGAACAGGATGGTAAAGGATAAAGTTTTTGTCCCTTCTTCCACCCACTGCCTTGGGTTTTTTTTTTTTTTCTTCTCTCCCTTCCCTCCCTCCTTCTTTCTTTCTTTCTTTCTTTCTTCTTCCTCTTCTTCTCCTTTTTCTCCTTATTCTTTTTTTTTCTTCTTCTCTTTTCTTTTCTCATTTATTGGTTAGGACACGGGGAAGCGGGGAAAGGGGCGGAGTGGGGAAGTGTTGTAATATGGCCAATCTGAAATGTGTATGTGTTTTATTTATTTTTTGTTTGGTACCATGTGTGAAGGGGAAAATAGGATTTTTATAACAGCTTACCTGTAAAATCCTTTTCTTGGAGTACATCACGGGACACAGAGCGGCATAGTCATTACTATGTGGGTTATATAGATACCTTCAGGTGCTGGCACTGGCAACTTCCAAAACCGGAAGTACCCTCCCCTATATAAGCCCCTCCCATCCGGGAGTACCTCAGTTTTGTAGCAAAGCAATAAGTGTCCCCAAAAGAGGGGTGGGAGCTCTGTGTCCCGTGATGTACTCCAAGAAAAGGATTTTACAGGTAAGCTGTTATAAAAATCCTATTTTCTTTCTCGTACATCACGGGACACAGAGCAGCATAGTCATTACTATGTGGGATGTCCTAAAGCAATGCCCAATGAGGGGGGGGGGATACACCATACATAAGCTGAGCGCTATCAGACATGAGGATCTTTTGCGGCCTGCAACACACTGCGCCCAAAGGCGACATCCTCCTGACTTCTAACGTCCACCTGGTAGAACCTAGTAAACGTGTGTACTGAAGACCATGTTGCGGCCTTACAGATTTGAGCCAGGGAGGCCTGGTGATGCACTGCCCATGAAGTTCCAACGGCTCTCGTGGAGTGCGCCCTAACTTTGAACGGAGGCGGTCTCCTTCTCAAGCCATAGGCTTGCATTATGACCTGTCGAATCCACTTGGCTAAAGTAGATTTTGACGCTGCCTGACCCCTTCTGGGGCCTTCCGGCAGAATAAACAAAGTATCCGTTCTGCGAATCTGAGCAGTGGCTTTTAGATAAGCTTTAACTGCTCTTACTACATCCAAAGAATGTAATAATTTTTCCTCTACTGAATTAGGTTTGGGGAAAAAAGAAGGAAGAACCACATCTTGGTTCAAATGAAATCTCGATACCACCTTAGGAAGAAAGGCTGGATGAGGATGTAACACTACTCTGTCCTTATGGATAACCAGATATGGCTCCCTACAGGACATAGCGGCTAATTCCGACACTCTTTTAGCCGAACAAATGGCTACTAGAAAAATCAATTTCCTGGTGAGAAGAACCAAGGAAATATGCTGTAATGGTTCAAATGGTTGCTTCTGTAGAACCGACAGAACCAGGTTTAAGTCCCATGGACATATGGGAATATTAACCGGAGGGCTAATACGCATCACTCCTTGTATAAAGGCTTTGACTAGTGAATGCGAAGCCAAGGGCCTCTGAAAAAATATTGACAAGGCCGAAATCTGACCCTTGATAGTACTCAAAGCAAGCTTCCTATCTACAGCCCACTGTAGAAAGTCCAGAATCCTACCTATTACGTACTTTCGTGGATGCCATTTCTTGGCCTCACACCAGGCGATGTACGCCTTCCAGATTCTATAGTAGATCTGCCTGGATACCGGCTTCCTGGCATTGATCATGGTAGATACCACAGGATTAGAGAGACCTCTCTTTTTTAGAATGTGGGCTTCAATAGCCAGGCCGTCAAACCTAGGGCTGGTAAGGAAGGGTGGTATATCGGTCCTTGCGAAAGCAGGTCCGGACGATGTGGGAGGGTCCACGGACTCCCCACAGACATTTTTACAATCTCCGCGTACCACGCTCTTCGGGGCCACGCTGGAGCCACCAGAATCACTGGTTTCTTTTCTACCCTGATTCTGCGGAGTAATCGAGGTAACAATTGTGGCGGTGGGAATGCATATATCAGCTTGAACTGATCCCAAGGGAACACTAGGGCATCCGAGCCGCAAGCTAGGGGATCCCTTGTCCAAGAGACAAACCTGTCCACCTTTGCGTTGAATCTGGATGCTAGCAGATCTACATCCGGTGTTCCCCACCGCTGACATATTGTCCGAAAAACCTCGGGGTGAAGGGACCATTCCCCTGGGCATAATTATTGGCGACTTAGAAAGTCCGCCTTCCAATTCTCCACTCCTGGAATGAATACCGCGGATATGGCTGGGACATATCTTTCTGCCCATTTCAGGATGCAATTTACTTCCCTCTGGGCTGCACGACTCCTGGTGCCACCCTGATGATTGATATATGCCACTGCCGTGGCATTGTCTGATTGAATTCTGACAGGGGACCCTTGGAGTTTGGATGTCCATGCTACTAGGGCATACCGGGCTGCTCGTATCTCTAAGAGATTGATGGGCAGGGCCTTTTCCGCATCCGACCATCTGCCCTGGAGAGACCATTGCTCCAGTACTGCTCCCCAGCCTATAAGGCTGGCATCTGTAGTGACCACCTTCCAAGAAATCGGACTGAAGGATTTCCCTTTTTCCAGATTCTGGGGAACCAACCACCAACGGAGGCTCTTGCGAACGGAAGGGGACAAGGACATTGGTAAGTCTAGGGCCTGAACTTTCTTGTTCCAGGCTGACAGTATGGCCCTTTGCAAATTCCTTGAATGGAATTGACCGTAGGGTACTGCTTCGAATGATGCCACCATTTTTCCCAGCAGCCTCATGAACAGGCGTATGGACGGCTGTCTTTTTGTACCCACTAAGTGGATCAAATCTCTCAAAGACAACACCTTTTTTCGAGGCAAGAATATTTTCCTCTGGCCTGAATCTAGGCTTAGCCCCAAGTATTCCAGACTTTTGACTGGTTTTAGGGCTGACTTGTCTCGGTTGATAATCCAACCGTGAGATTCCAGATACTTGATTGTCTTGTGAACGACCACTTCTAGTTTTTTCACTGAGTGGTCTATCAGCAACAAGTCGTCTAGATATGCCATTATCGTTACACCTTGCGTTCTTAGATTGGCCAATAATGGGGCCAGAATTTTTGTGAACACTCGTGGTGCTGTGGCCAGACCGAAGGGTAAGGCTCTGAACTGAAAATGGCGCCCTTCTACTGCAAAGCGTAGAAATTTTTGGTGGACTGGAAAGATGGGAACGTGCAAATAAGCATCTTTGATGTCGATCGAGGCTAACCATTCCTCCCCTTGTAGGGCAGTGGCCACCGATCGGATCGACTCCATCCGGAAAGTCCTGACATGCAGGAATTTGTTTAGCCCTTTTAGATTTAATATGGGCCTCACGTCCCCGTTTGGCTTCGGGACTGTAAAGAGGTTTGAGTAAAACCCGAACCCCCATTCTTCCAAGGGAACCTCCATAATTACTCCTTGGAGCAATAGTTGTTCTAGTGCGAACAGGAGGGACTCTCTCTTCCGGGGATCCCTTGGCACGTTTGACCTCATAAAATGGGAAGGAGGAGAGTCTTTTAACTCCAATCTGTATCCCAGACTTACTGCGGAGAGCACCCATCTGTCTCTGATCGTGTCCCGCCAGGTCTCTGCGAACAACTGGAGTCTTCCCCCCACCCGATTGAGTGGGGGCAACCCTTCATGCATTTGACTTTGGCGGAGGTTTTGTACCTCTCCTGACCCAGGGTTTTTTATTACCCTGCGATTGTCTCTGATTTTTACCCCCGGGATTTGACCGAGGAGGCCGTCGGAACTGTTTCACAGCCGATGCCCCAGGGACTGGAGAAGCAGGCCTCTTAAAAGAAGGACCTCTAACTCTGTTTTTAACCGGCAAGAGTGTACTTTTACCGTTGGAAATTTTCTGGATATATTTGTCCAGGTCTTCCCCGAATAAGCGTTCACCATGAAATGGGAAGCTAACCAGCAATTTTTTACAGGGAGCTTCAGCAGACCAGTTTTTGAGCCATAGAAGCCTGCGCATATGTACTACAGACAGCGTAAGGCGGGAGGCCTGATGGATTGAATCCTTTATGGCGTCAACCGCAAAGCATAAGGCTCTAGGTAGATCAGCTAGGGCAAGGGCCTGCTGATCTGGCAAGTCCCTTAAGACCTGTTTCAACTGATCCTTCACTGCTTGGCAGGCCCCAATAGCTGCCACTGCTGGTTGTGTCACCAAGCCTGCTGTAGAAAAAGCACATTTTAATAAGGACTCCAATTTTTTATCTATTGGGTCCTTGAACATTTGGACATTATCCACTGGACATGTCAGTGATTTATTCACACAAGAGATGGCTGCGTCCACTGTAGGGACCCTCCATTTTTTGATGAACTTATCCTCCATGGGATAGACCACCGGAAATCTCTTGGGGGGAGTAAATATTTTATCAGGATGTTCCCAATCCTGGTACATGAGCCCTTCCAATAAAGGGTGAAGTGGAAAGGAACAGACAGTCTGGGGAGCTTATAGCGACCCCAGCGAGGAGACAGTAGTGGTTGATGGTTCCGCAAGGTGCATTTTAAATGCTGATCGGACCATGTTAGTCAAAGACTGAACCCATAATCTTTCAGCTTGAGATGCTGAGAAAGGTTCCTCCACAGTTGATTCCTCTATAACAGAATCAACCTCCTCCTGATCCCCTTCAGGCAGGTCGATCCCTGTATGGGACTGTTGCTCCGCTAACAGGTACTCTGAAGGAGGAGACGGAGATCGAGCGTGCTTTCCCTGTGACAGGGAGGCAGCGATTAATGTTGACAATCTCTCTTCTAATCCTCCCAGAGCTGAGGAAAAAACCTCCTCTGTTACATACACAGGAGCAGGTGAACTGAGGACAGCCACAGTACCAGGTACTCCTGCGGGGTCTCTACGGTCACTAACCTCTGAATTTTCAGGGGAGACTGGTGCAGCAGAAGCATGCCCAAGATCCTCAGAGCCCGATGGAGACCCCTTTCGCTTCCTGGAAGATTTAGTTCCGGAGCTTCTGGACGGCATATTCCTAAGCCCAAAGCTGAGGTATTCCAGCCGTAATACACCACTTTTACTGAGAATAGTCTAGCACAATTGCTGCTATATAACAGTTGGTGTCTACTAAAGTGCCTTTCTAGGGGATGCCTGCATCAACCGCCTCTGTGTGCCTTTTTACTGTTGCTAGCTCTGTCTGTGCACTTCAATAGCCAGCTGTGATTGCCTTTAAACATGCTGGACGCCCGCACATGCGCAGTAGCGCCACGGCGCACACCGAGCGTCATCCACCCGCTCCGCCCCTTTTTCCAGAGCGCCTCTATATAGAGAGGCGCGTGCACGTCGGGAAAAACGGCAAAAAGCCCACAGATGATCGTTTTTCTCGTCCAAAGGAAAAAATGACATTTTTCCCGACGGGAAAAATGATCGTGTGTACGCGGCATAAGGGTATGTTCCTGGAATGTCCGTGGAGTAAGAGAACCAGCTAAAAGAAGTATAATTTACTCGATGGCAGCGCTGGATAATATTGGGATACTATGTCTGCAGGAGACGCATCTGGAAAAGGAAACCATCAGTACATTAAAACATAGAAAATATCAAGTACAATACCATGCCACGCATACCTCATATTCAAGAGGTGTCAGTGTGCTGGTTGATTCTGGAATAGTGTTCTCCTGCAGGCAGAGCAAAGTGGACGATAAGGGGCGATTTATATTCCTTTTCTGTCAGATAGAGGCAAGGGAATATGTGCTGGCTAACATCTATATCCCACCACCCTTTAGTACCGAAATCTTAGAGGAGCTAATAAAGTTTTCTATGGACAAGGAAGGGGTGCCAGTTATAGTGACAGGAGATTTTAACATGACTATGAATAAAAAGGTGGATAGGTTCCCCCCCGGGGTCTCCCCCAGTGGCACGCCTGGCAGCCCCCTCCTCCAATTTTGTGGAGAGACGGGACTGGTGGATGTGTGGAGGGTAAGACACCCGGGGGAAAAACAGTTTTCCTGTCACTCAAAAACGCACGCGACCTTGTCCAGAATAGATCTGGTGCTTTGTAGTGAAGATGCCCTGAGGGAGGTGGGGGAAGTGAAATATGAGCCGAGAAGTATTTCAGACCATGCTGCAGTAATTTTTGAAATAAATACAAGTAGGAAACTTAGTAAAGGGGATTGGAAGTTGAATCCATTCTGGCTAGGAATAATTAACGATGTGGGGGGAGTCAGTGCCAGCCTGGAAGAATTTATAAAACTAAATGAAAGATCAGCATCTAAAGGAACTATCTGGGATGCCCTGAAGGCCTTCCTTCGGGGAGTCTTAATACAAAAAATTTCATACATAAAAAAACAAACACAAGCTAAGGAAGTAACAGCAAGGGAAAAGGTGAGAAGGTCTGAAGTAAAATACGTGGAAAGTCCAACAATAGAGAAATATAAAGAGTGGGTAAAAAGTCAGGAAGAATATAAAGACTTGTTACTAAAAAAGGCAGAAAATAAAATGCTGTTTCAAAAACAGACCTTCTTTGGGGAGGGAGAGAGAGTGGGAAGGATGCTGTCCCTGATTGCTAGGGCTAATGCCCCCTCTTCGGTTATATCGGCTATATGTGATAAAGAAGGGGAGATTAGGAGAGGTACTAGTAAAATAACAGAGGTCTTTAAAAACTACTACCAAAATTTGTATAGTAGTACTCCATCAGAAAATGTAGAAAGGGAGATGGGAACCTTCTTCGAAGGGCTACAGGTCCCCCAATTATCAAGGGAAGATAGAGAAGAATTGGAGGCACCACTGACGCTGGAAGAATTACAAAAAGCAACAGCAGATATGGCAAACCAGAAGGCCCCCGGACCTGATGGTTTGCCAACAGAAATATATAAGACTTACAGTAAGGTGCTGCTTCCAAAACTTCTGGAAGTACTTAACTGGGCAGCTGTAGAGGGGAAGCTGCCACTGTCAATGACAGAGGCAACAATTATAGTGCTTCCTAAGGAGGGGAAAAGTCAACTTGACGTAGCATCATATAGGCCGATATCTCTCCTATGCTCGGATGTGAAGATATTAGCTAAAGTACTGGCAACAAGACTTAATAGGATAGTTGCAAAACTGGTGCACTCGGACCAGACTGGATTTATTCCAGATAGATCTACAAGTATCAATATAAGAAGGACATATCTAAACATCCAACTGCCAATAGAGAACGAAGGGACAAGAGCTATTCTGTCCTTAGATGCAGCCAAGGCGTTTGACAGCCTTGAGTGGCACTTTTTGTGGAAGGTACTGGCTGAGTTCCAGTTTGGTCCGAGATTCATCCAATGGGTTAAGATACTGTATGAGGGTCCAAGAGCAAAATTAAGAATAAATGGAGAGTACTCAGAGTGGTTCCAGTTGGCGAGGGGGACAAGGCAGGGGTGTCCGCTGTCGCCTCTGCTGTTAGCCCTCGCAGTGGAGCCTCTGGCTATATCAATAAGGGCATCTTCAGAGGTACATGGGTTTAAGAGAAAACTTGGGGAAGAAAAGATTGCCATGTATGCAGATGACATCTTGCTCTTTCTAGGGGATACACAGTCCTCACTAGATACAGCAATGGGGATAATTGGAGAATATGGGAAAATTTCAGGGTTGAGGATTAATTGGGAAAAATCAGCACTTTTGCCGATGGATCCAATAACACAGCAGATAACCCAAGTTAAGGTTGTGAGTCAGATGAGGTACCTAGGAATAAATGTAACAAAAGATCCAGGACATTACATAGAAAATAATCTGGTACCATTGATGACAAGGTTGAGACAGAAGTGTCGCGTGTGGAATAGACTCACGCTTTCGGTGGTCGGACGTTGCAACCTTGTCAAAATGGTTTGGATGCCTCAGATCCTATATATAATGCATAACTCCCCAGTATGGATCCCAAAATACTGGTTCAAAAGAATAGACAGTGTATTCAGGGAACTGATATGGAGAAATGGAGCAGCAAGAGTTCGTCTTCGTACTTTACAGCAACCTAGAGAAAGGGGGGGACTGGCATTGCCCAATCCGAGACACTATTTTCTAGCTGCACAAATGCAGCACATGAGGGGAAGTAACCTACCGGGGAGTAGAGAGGGGGGGAAGAATCTATTACTGAATGATACAAGTCATGATACAGAAGTAGAGGCAGTGGAAGCTGACTCTTTCTGCTCCAGATGTCCAACAGAAAAACTAATGGTAAAATGTTGGAAGACGGTTAAGGAGATATTGGGGTACAGTGGATTCTCAGAATTCTCTCCCATTTGGGACAATAGTAACCTAGAAGAGCTCAAAAAGATGGGAAAAGTTGAGGAATGGGATATATGTGGAGTACATCTCCTGATACAGTTTTTTAAAGAGGGAAGAATAAAAACATTCCAAGAGCTAAGAGAGGAGTATTCAATCCCCAATAAATCATTCTATAGATACCTACAGGTAAGGCATGCTCTGAATGCACAATTCGGGCAAGTAATACCAGTATGGAACGAAATGACCCAACTCAGTAGGTTAGTAAATGCGGATTTATCTAGAGGGACAATATCGGAGATGTATAAATGTATAAGTGAGGTAGATCAGGAAGAGAGACTTGAAAGCAAGGGAAAATGGGAAAGAGATCTGGGCCCAATAACACAAGATCAGTGGAAAAGGATACTAGAGGCAGGTCCGAGAGTTACACTTTCCCCCTCTCAAATGGTTTCACAATTATACTTAGTACACAGAGCATATTATACACCCCGAAGAATGTACCAGTTTGGTGGTAGGAAAGATGCGAAATGCCAGAGATGTAGAACAGAGGAGGGAGATCTAGTGCACATGATGTGGAGATGTCCCAAACTGTACTGGTATTGGAAAGAGATAATAGATAGAATAAACTTTGTATTTGGGACATCTTTTCAACCAGAAGCGAAACTATGTGTGCTAGGATTGATAGAAGACAGGGGAATATCAGTAGACACACAAACGGCAATATTAAGATGCCTGTTCCAAGGTAGGAAGCTTATAGCGCAAAGGTGGCAAGCAAAAGACCCCCCAACAGGGACAGAATGGAGGAAAGTAATAGACAATACCATTAGAAAATAAGAATTTATGTATAATAAGAGGGGAAATAGGAATAAATTTATGAACATATGGAAACACTGGTTAGAGGTGGAGGCACAGTAGAGAGTGAGGGGTGGAATTTGGGGATGGGAGGGGGAGGAGGGAGGGAGGGGGAGAGGAGAGGATGTGGGAGGGGGTGACGAGGTGGGAGGAGGGGTGGAGGGTATGCCATTAATGTGTGTGTTTATATGAGATATATAGTGTATCAGATGTGTATATATATATATTGTGAGGGGGTTAGCTCGGCAGCGGGTGTGTGTGACCCCCGAGATGGGCTCCCCACAGAAAAACAGGCCCAGCAAACGGAGGTTGTGGTTTTCAAAATCAAAAAGGTGCGGTTTATTTTCTATTTACAGTGACAAAACACAGCAAAGCAAAAGAAACATAAACAAAATAAATCCTGGTCAACTTGACCTCTGACTAAACATACAGGTTTCCTAACTAACAACTGGGATCAGCCTAGTGCTGTCCTAGTCCCTAAGTCCCTGGTTTTAAATGTCCAAGCAAATAGCCACACAGGCTTTGTCTCACCGCACAGGGGTTCACTCTCCCTAGACAGTCCACACAGGTCTGGTTCCAGGCATGAGCTAACATCTAATGAAGCTGGGAGTTCTTATAGAGGCCTAAATGAGCTGACAAGCTTCAGCTGGTCTCATCAACTCCCTGTCTGCACGACGCCCCACACTCTCCCTAGAGGTATGAGTCATCCATGAGCCCACTAGCCTTATACAACTCTCCACCTAGTTGTATAAGTCGGCGTAAAGCCTGAATCTGGGCGAAATATATCTACCCCCCTGGATGCAACCAGGTGACTTTACCTACCTGCTGTCACAATATATATATATATATAAGAATGTTCATATAAAAAAAAAGAAATAAAGAATATTTGATTAAAAAAAAAAAAGTAGGGGCCTGCCGTATATACTCTGCTGAAATTTGCCCCTTACATGTTGGTGTTGCCACAACACTGTAAGCCCTCACAGTTACTCTTGGTGGGCGCATGAATGGGCCCTGCTGTGAATTATTAGATCAAGAATTGTAATTGCATGCCCCTGTTGAACAGGGGCTGAAAAATTGGGCCTTTGGTGGTGGTGGTGGTGGTGTTGACACAACACTGTAAGGCCTCACAGTTACTCTTGGTGGGCGCAGGAATGGGCCCTGCGGTGAATTATTAGATCAAGAATTGTAATTACATGCCCCTGTTAAACAGGGGCAGAAAAATTGGGCCTTAGGCACTGGTGCCACAACACTGCAACCCCTCACAGATACTGTACTTGGAGCACAGCAATGAGCCCTGTTGCAAAGTATTGCATCAAAAATTGTAATTACACGCCCCTGTTAAACAGGGGCTGAAAAATTGGGCCTTAGGCACTGATGCTGGTGCCACGACACTGCAACCTCTCCCAGATACTCTAGTTGGAGTGCAGGATTGAGCCCTGCTGCAAAGCATTGCATACAAAATTGTAATTACATGCCCCTGTTAAACAGGGGCTGAAAAATTGGGCCTTAGGCACTGGTGCTGGTCCCACGACACTGCAACCTCTCCCAGATACTCTAGTTGGAGTGCAGGAATGAGCCCTGCTGCAAAGCATTGCATAAAAAATTGTAATTACATGCCGGGCTGAAAAATTGGGCCTTAGGCACTGGTGCTGGTGCCACGACACTGCAACCTCTCCCAGATACTCTAGTTGGAGTGCAGGAATGAGCCCTGCTGCAAAGCATTGCATAAAAAATTGGAATTACATGCCCCTGTTAAACAGGGGCTGAAAAATTGGGCCTTAGCCACTGGTGGCGACACCCAGAAACAAAAATGTTCTTCCAAGCTATCATCATCAATCGGATCATTTAGGAGGAGGAGGATAGTCAGTCAACATAACAGGACAGTCACTCAGCATCAGCATCAGTCTTGAAGGGATGTGACATTTGAAAATAAATTAGTCTATTATATCAGCTTCAGGTGTTTGGTAGCTGGTGGTGATCCAAGACTGGTTCATCTTTATAAAGGTCAGACGATCAACCGAGTCGGTGGACAGGCGCACCCTGTGATCCGTGACAAATCCTCCAGCAGCACTGAATGTGCGTTCTGAAAGAACGCTGGATGCAGGACAGGCCAGTAGCTCAATTGCATACTGTGCAAGCTCTGGCCAGTGATCCATCCTCAAGACCCAGTAAGCCAGAGGATTTTCGGTGGGGAAGGTGTCCAAGTCTGACCTTGCTCCTAGGTATTCCTGCACCATGTATATCAGATGCTGGCGATGGTTGCTGGAACCGATCATACCTTGGGGCTGCGGACTAAAGAATTGTCTGAACGCATCGGTCAGACGGCCACCTTCCCCACTGCTCCTTCTTTAATTGACCGAAGCCTCAGCAACTCGTTGTCCAGGAACAGGAGTTTGTAACCTCCCAGTCTCTGGGAACGCGTTGCACAGACCTTTCTGCAAGGCCTCCCGGAGTTGCCTCATCCTCTGCTCCCTCTACGACGGTAAGATAAGGTACGCAACCTTACCCTTGTACCGTGGATCAAGGAGAGTGGCCAGCCATTAATGGTCCCTCTCCTTGATCCGAAGAATACGAGGATCCTTCCGCAGACTTTGCAGGATCAGGGAGGCCATGCAGCGTAGGTTAGCTGAGGCATTCGGTCCGGAGTCCTCTGGGTCACTAAGGACGACATGATCCGCAGCCACCTCCACCCAGCCACGTACAAGTCCACGGGTTTCTTGGGACTGTAAATCATCCCTAAAATACTGCTGCTGATGATGCTGAGTGCCAGGCTCCACCTCTATGCTGACACAATCCTCCTCCTCCTCCTCCTCTTCCTGTGCGATGGGTGAGACAGAAGGAACACTGTCTGGGTAAAGGGGGCCTTGAAAGGCAAGGAAGTTCTCCTCTTCCTGCCTCTGTTCTGCCTCAAGTGCCCTGTCCATTATTCCACGCAGCGTATGTTCCAACAGGTGGACAAGAGGTACAGTGTCACTGATGCATGCACTGTCACTGCTCACCATCCTCCTGGCCTCCTCAAATGGTGCCAGGACAGTTCATGCATCCCTGATCATGCCCCACTGGCGTGGTGAAAAAAAACCGAGCTCCCCTGACCCTGTCCTGGTGCCGTAGTCGCACAGGTACTCATTGATGGCCCTCTGCTGCGTGTGCAGCCGCTGCAGCATGGCCAACGTTGAGTTCCACCTGGTGGGCATGTCACATATAAGGCGGTTCTTGGGCAGGTTCAACTCCTTTTGCAGCTCAGCCAGGCGAGCACTGGCATTATAAGATCTGCGGAAATGCACACAGACTTTCCTGGCCTGCCTCAGGACATCCTGTAAGCCCGGGTACCTGCCCAAGAACCGCTGCACCACCAGGTTAAGGACGTGAGCCACACAGGGCACATGGGTCAGTTGTCCCTGTCAGAGGGCGGAGAGGAGGTTGGTGCCATTGTCGCAAACCACCATTCCTGGCTTAAGCTGGCGTGGCATCAACCACCTCTCGGCCTGCCCCTGCAGAGCAGACAGAACCTCTGCCCCAGTGTGGCTCCTGTCCCCTAAACACACCAGTGCAAGCACGGCATGGCATCTTTTTGCCTGCATACTTGCGTAGCCCCTTGAACGCCTACGGAGCACCGCTGGTTCCGAGGACAAAGCACAGGAAGAGGCCATGGAGGAAGAAGAAGAGGAGGGGGTGGAGTAGAGAGGTGTGTCACAACCAGTAGTAGCATTTTGGAGGCGTGGCGGCGGAACAACCTCCAACACTACTGCACCTTGTCCTGCATCCTTCCCAGCTGCCAAAAGAGTGACCCAATGGGCCGTGAAAGAAAGGTAACGTACCTGTCCATGCCTGCTGGACCATGAGTCAGCGGTAATATGCACCTTACCACTGACCGCCCTGTCCAGCGAGGCCAAGACATTGCCTTCCACATGTCGGTAGAGAGCCGGAATCGCCTTCCGTGAGAAAAAGTGGCATTTGGGAACCTGCCACTGAGGAACTGCACATTGCACAAACTCAAGGAAGGGGGCCGAGTCTACCAACTGAAAAGGCAGCAGTTGAAGCGCTAGCAATTTAGCCAAGCTAGCATTCAACCGCTGGGCATGTGGATGGCTGGGAGTGAACTTCTTTCGACGGTCCAGCAGCTGGGGCAGGGAAATTTGCCTGCTAGAATCGGACGTCGGTGTACTGCTAGCAGAGTGCCCGCAAGTACTTGGCTGTGACACACCTAATTCTACACCTTCATTCCTCTCAGTGCAGGTTTCAGAGAGGACTGAAGGTATAGTGGGGTTGGAGATCCCAGCTGATGCGGTGCAAGGAGAGGTCCGCTTTGTTCTTTGGTGTGGGTCTTTAAGGTAGGCTTGCCAACGAGCTGCATGGCAGGTCAATATATGTCTGGTCAAGCATGTGGTGCCCAAGCGGCTGATGTTTTGGCTACGCGATATACGCTTGAGACATATGTTGCAAACAGCAGCTGCGCGATCTGATGCACTCGACTCAAAAAAGGCCCACACCAAATAACTTTTTGAATAACGGGCAGAGGCAGCGCCCTGCACAGGTGGAGCTCTGCGGTGTGATTCAGTCGGTGTGCTGCCCTTACGATGGCCCCCTGAGGGAATCCTGCCTCGTTGGAGATGTGCCTCCTCCTCATCCTCCTCCTCCTCCTCTCTCCTATTAGGCACCCACGTGGAGTCAGTGACCTTATCATCCCCTCCCTCCTCATCACTGGAGCCAATCTGGCAGTATGCTGCAGCTGCTGGAACATGACTGCCAGATTGGTGTCCTTATTGAGCATCCCCTCTCTCTGCTCTCACGCTACTGCCTTCCTCTAGCTGGGTATCATCATCAGACCCTTCGAAACGCTGGGCATCCTCCTGGAGCATGTACCCAACACTGTGCTCAAACAGTTCGAGGGACTCCTCAGGAGGACATGGTGGGTCTAGGGAAGGAGTGACTGATGATGACATTGATACCAGGGAAGAGGACGCTTTGGCAGCTGCTTTGCCAGTACCCTGAGCCTGGGTGAGAGAGGATGAGGAGGATGAGGAGGGCTTGGTCATCCACTCTACCAAGTCTTCGGCATGATGCGGCTCAACACGTCCAGCTGCCGAAAAGAAGGACAAGCGTGTCCCATGGCCATGTGCTGATGACAATGCACGCGTCCACGACCAGCACTGTTGCCCCCAGACACAAAACCTGCTTGCCCTCTTTTATTGGCTCGTGACTGTCTGCCTCTCTTTGTTGGCCTTCCAGACATAGCAATGGCCTGCAGGGAGATGGGAAAACCAGCAATAAGGGGTAGCTTCAGGTGTATGTTTTGCAGGAAGCACACAACGCCCTCTGTAAGTGCTGAAGATGACTGCCTGTGTTACACAACAGAAAAAAACAGCAATACGGGCTAGCTTCAGGTGTTTATTTTGCAGGAAGCACACTCCGCCCGCTGTAAGTGCTGCAAATGCCTGTTAGTGTAACACACCAGGAAAACGCAGCAATACGGGCTAGCTTCAGGTGTATATTTAGCAGGAAGCACACTCCGCCCGCTGTAAGTGCTGCAAATGCCTGTTAGTGTAACACACCAGGAAAACACAGCAATACGGGCTAGCTTCAGGTGTATATTTAGCAGGAAGCACACTCCGCCCGCTGTAAGTGCTGCAAATGCCTGTTAGTGTAACACACCAGGAAAACACAGCAATACGGGCTAGCTTCAGGTGTATATTTAGCAGGAAGCACACTCCGCCCGCTGTAAGTGCTGCAAATGCCTGTTAGTGTAACACACCAGGAAAACACAACAATACGGGCTAGCTTCAGGTGTATATTTAGCAGGAAGCACACTCCGCCCGCTGTAAGTGCTGCAAATGCCTGTTAGTGTAACACACCAGGAAAACACAGCAATATGGGCTAGCTTCAGGTGTATATTTAGCAGGAAGCACACTCCGCCCGCTTTAAGTGCTGCAAATGCCTGTTAGTGTAACACACCAGGAAAACACAGCAATACGGGCTAGCTTCAGGTGTATATTTAGCAGGAAGCACACTCCGCCCGCTGTAAGTGCTGCAAATGCTTGTTAGTGTAACACACCAGGAAAACACAGCAATACGGGCTAGCTTCAGGTGTATAATGTGCAGGAGGCACACTCCGTCCGCTGTAAGTGCTGCAAATGCCTGTTAGTGTAACACACCAGGAAAACACAGCAATACGGGCTAGCTTCAGGTGTATATTTAGCAGGAAGCACACTCCGCTCGCTGTAAGTGCTGCAAATGCCTGTCAGTGTAACACACCAGGAAAACACAGCAATACGGGCTAGCTTCAGGTGTATATTTAGCAGGAAGCACACTCCGCCCGCTGTAAGTGCTGCAAATGCCTGTTAGTGTAACACACCAGGAAAACACAGCAATACGGGCTAGCTTGAGGTGTATAATGTGCAGGAGGCACACTCCGCCCACTGTAAGTGCTGCAAATGCCTGTTAGTGTAACACACCAGGAAAACACAGCAATACGGGCTAGCTTCAGGTGTATATTTAGCAGGTAGCACACTCCGCCCGCTGTAAGTGCTGCAAATGCCTGTTAGTGTAACATGCCAGGAAAACACAGCAATACGGGCTTGCTTCAGGTGTATAATGTGCAGGAGGCACACTCCGCCCGCTGTAAGTGCTGCAAATGCCTGTTAGTGTAACACACCAGGAAAACACAGCAATACAGGCTAGCTTCAGGTGTATATTTAGCAGGAAGCACACACCGCCCGCTGTAAGTGCTGCAAATGCCTGTTGGTGTAACAAACCAGGAAAACACAGCAATACGGGCTAGCTTCAGGTGTATACTGTGCAGGAGGCTTAGCAACAATGACACTGACACTGTCCCCTGCCTATCCTTCTCTCTCCCTGCACACAAGGTTTAGCAAAGAATATGACACTGACACTCTCCCTGCCTATCCTTCTCTCTCCCTGCACACAAGGTTTAGCAAAGAATATGACACTGACACTGTCCCCTGCCTATCCTTCTCTCTCCCTGCACACAAGGTTTAGCAAAGAATATGACACTGACACTGTCCCCTGCATATCCTTCTCTCTCCCTGCACACAAGGTTTAGCAAAGAATATGACACTGACACTCTCCCTGCCTATCCTTCTCTCTCCCTACACACAAGAATAGCACAAAGAATAGAACAATGACACTGTCCCTGCCTATCCTTCTCTTTCCCTGCGCCGGAACACACTACACAAGGCCGCCGCACTGGCGGCCTTTTATAGTGTGGGGCGTGTGCTAAACCCCCTGAGCTATAATTGACCACAGGCAACCTGCCTGTGGCCAATTATGGCTCTCCTAGCTTCCGGCGCTGTGATTGGCCAAGCATGCGGGGTCACAGTGCATGCTTGACCAATCACAGCGCCGGGATTGCACTGCGATGGCGCAGTGTATTGTGGGCCATTCGCGTCACTCGAATTTGGCGCGAACGGCCCAAATAGTTCGATCTTCGTCGAACGATCTCATCCCTATTGGTGGGTCTCCACAGCCAGAAAGCCAGAATCCTCCAGAGAATGATTCTCACCTCTTTAGTTAATAAAGATAAGTCTCTATATTCCCCCAATAACTTCAAGGTCCACACCAGCTGCCGCTCCAACACAGAGTTTATTTTTCTTCTTAAAGTACAGTCTCTGATAGGAAAGGTTGGAGTAAGAACAGGACAGCATAAAGTGTGGGAGAGGTCCAGGCACAAATGTAATTCTCGAGCAGACTCAGCCCATTTGGATAGTCTCCCTAGATAGGGACTAGCAGCCAGAATGGTGCTCTAACCCAACCGCAGTCTCTGCCACAGACTTGGTAAACTTGGTCTCTGCCACAGACCTGGTGAACTTGGTTCCTTCTTAAAACTTGACCTCTGTTAAGGAGAAGACGTCCCTCCAGAGAGTTAATGGGCCCCTTCCTTCACCGTGACTTCTCACCGGGCCCTCGGAACGGTACCTCCCCCGGCCTCCTCGTCTAAGATGCGGGTACCCTCGCAAGGCGGCACCCTGGGATTCCTCGATCCTTGATGGGCCCCAGCCAAAGGTGCTGGGCCCAAGGCCTTTACTGCAGGCTAAAGGGCCTGGGACTGATTCATTGTCCTCCGCCCCTGGGCCAAAGGTGCCCAGGGTGGACAGGAACACACTCCCTGGGGTAGGCCCCCGACCACAACAGAACCCCGAACAGGCAGCGTCTGCCCCTTTTATATCCTCTCCCAGCATGCACAGCAGGCCTGCCACACCCACCGTATGGCTGCCGAGAGGGGACACACAAGGCACAGCACTGTATCAGCAGCTCAACCCCAGCCTGCCATGGCAGCACCACCTGCAGGCCACTGGGAACTATACACCGATACTCTCCCTGCGGACAAAAATGGTTGACAGAATCCTGACAATTGGGGTGTTTGAGCATAACTACCACTCAAACACTTCCCCTAAATTTAGAACCCCGCTACACATGCATAAGAAGAAAAAAAAATGTCTTTGCATTTGACTTGGCATTGTACTGACATTTAAAGGGACAGTACCGTATATACTCGAGTATATGCCAAGTTTTTCAGCACATTTTTTTTTGTGCTGAAAATGCCCTCCTCGGCTTATACTCAAGTCAACTTTTTGCGCCTGATCTCCCGGACTTTGGGGACCTGGTACCGGCAAACTTGGCACACATGTAGCCCCACTCTTTCTCTACAAGTGTGCAAAATTTGTTGTCCGGGGACACCTACGGCCGGGGAGCACCGATTTTTTAAAGCCGGGCACCCCTTCCGTAGACTCTCATGTTAAACGGTAATTCCTCCGGTGATTTTGGGGACCCGATACAGGCCAGTCGTAGGACCCGAAACGTGGCACCCATGTAGCCCCATTTCTCCTCTATAAGTGTGCAAAGTTTTTTGTCTGGGGGACCTACGGCCGGGGAGCACCGATTTTTCAAAGCTGGGCACCCCTTCCTTAGACTCCCATGTTAAACGTCAGTCTAGTCATGGACACAGTGAGGCATGGGCACAGTGAGGCATGGGCACAGTGAGGCATGGACACAGTGAGGCATGGACACATTGAGGCATGCACGTGGACACAGTGAGGCAAAGTGAGGCACAGTGAGGCATGCCCTAGGCTTATACTCAAGTCAATAGGTTTTCCCAGTATTTTGTGGTAAAATTAGGTGCCTCAGCTTATATTCAGGTCGGCTTATACTCGAGTATATACGGTACATTGGATTTATGTCCTGGGTTAAAGCTGCACAAACATTGAAAGCTGAAGCAATGGAGGAGCTAATTAAACAGCTGTCCCTGGCTAATATGCAAGCGCAGACTCGCCATGAGGAAGCTAATCAGCTACAGCAAGAAAATACTCGCCTGTTGGTGGCCCAGTTGGCAGCCCAGCAAGGGGTTATGCAGGCTCAGGTGGCTGCCTTAAAGGAAGCAGTGCTGCAGCTGTCTCAGGGTCGGGAGCAAGCGGCTGTTGCCCCTGGCAACCAGGTGACTGTGAGGGCAAGCCATTTTCTGCAGAAATTGTCCCTGAGCGATGATGTAGAGGCATTTCTTGCTACATTTGAGAGGACGGCAGAGAGAGAAGGGTGGCCTCAGGACCAGTGGGCCGGCCTCATTGCTCCTTTTCTCACCGGAGATCCTCAAAAAGCCTACTTCGACCTGCCACCAGATGATGCTAAAGATTGTCAAAAGCTAAAGGCAGAAATTCTGGCTCGTCTGGGGGTGACTACGGCCGTTCGAGTACAACGAGTACACCAATGGAAGTATCGTCCAGGTCGGCCACCCCGGTCTCAAATGCATGACCTGGTGCAACTGGTAAAAAAATGGCTGCAGCCTGAGGTGTTGTCTAGCCCCCAAATCGTGGAACGGGTCGTGCTGGACCGATACCTGAGATCCCCGCCAGACGACCTTCAACGGTGGGTCAGCCATGGAGACCCCAAAACAGTAAACCTCCTTGTCGAGATGGTGGAACGATATACAGTGGTGGAGGTACCTGCTCGGACCTACCAAGCGCATAGGGCCGAGTCTGCCACGGCCTGTTCGACCGAATGCTGCCCTTCGAAAGGATGTTCCAAGGAGCCCTGGAGCAAACACCCCGGAAGGCCAAGAGTCACTCCCGTTACCTCCTCAGCGTTCTGTTCCTGTTCGTTGAGAGTTGAGAGTACAATGTTGGCGATGTCATTCCTGGGGTCATACACGGGCACACTGCCCATTGCAAGAGGAGCCCATGGAATGTGGAGTTCTTCGGAGGGGGTCTTTTTATGCCCATAAAGTATGCACCACACATCTCGACATGGATGAGGAAAAATTTGAGTGTGAAGTCCAAGTGAACCACCTCCCTGCCTGGGCTTTGTTGGACACCGGAAGCATGGTAACCCTGGTTCATCCTAGAGTAATTGGGAAGATCGGGCCGGTAAGCAAAACTTTACGGGTGGTGTGAATTCACGGGGACACTAGAGAGTACCCTCTCATCTCGGTGTCCATCTCCTCAGCATGTGGCACTGGTACTCAAGAGGTGGGGGTGGTAAAGGACTTGGTACATGATGTTATAATAGGACGAGACTGTCCGTTGTTTACAAAACTGTGAGAACAAGGAGAACAGTTCAGAGACTGGGGAGAAACTAGCCCCCCTGTTCCTGCTGCTGAGAGGAATAACCCTGAACTGCCAAATGTTCTTAATGTGGATCTAGATGATGAAAATGCTAATGATTTGGTTAATAGTGATAAAAGTAGTGCTGATACTGTTGAGAATGTCAAGATATGTGGTCCACAGACCTACCAAAACACTGAGGGGGGGGAACCTTCCCCACTTCAGGTAATGCTGGGGGAAGAGGATGAGGAAGTGGCCTCTACCAGGGGCGGACTGGGCCGGAATGCAGGGTGGAGATTTCCCCCCAGGCCGTCCTGACTTATATCCAAAACGGCCACGGCCCTCGCTGCCATTTTTTTTTCTTTTTATGAAGTCGGCCAGATGCACGGCCGCATGCTGTGGCATTCTGGGACTTGTAGGCGGCAGGCTACACAAACGCCATGTGATTGGTCTCGCCTCGCATCATCACTACAAGTCCCAGAATTCCACAGCGTGCGGCCGCACATGACCCTGTTCGACCAATCACAGGGCATTTGTGTTGCGCGCGCCCTGCAAATGGATCGGCGGAGCTGATCACGTGTGGATACGGCCAAGCGGGGCTGGTCGTGACCACTTGCTGGAGTCCTGCCTCTCTGCGTGTTTCTGAGGTCTCTAAGTCTCATCTACCCCCCTCTCTGTCAGCGCTCCTCCCCTAGCCTACTCTCTGTCAACCCACCTCCTCTCTGTCAGCCCACCCCCCTTTGTCAGCCCACCCTCCCTCTGTCAACCCACCTCCTCTCTGTCAGCCCACCCCCCATCTCAGCCCACCCCGTCAGCCCTGCTCTGTCAGCCCACCCCCACTCTCAGCCCACCCCCCTCTGTCAGCCCACCCCCCTCTCAGCCCAGCCCTCCTCTATCAGCTCCCCTCTGTCAGCTCACCCCCTCTCTGTCAGTCCACCCCCCCTCTGTCAGCTCACTCCCCCTCTGTCAGCCCACCCCCCATCTCAGCCCACCCTCGTCAGCCCACCCCCCTCTGTCAGCCCACCCCTCTTCTATCAGCTCCCCTCTGTCAGGGTGCACAGTGAAAGCCACCCACTGACCCACAGCAGGGATCCAGGCCAGCCACCCACAGCAGGGTGCACCGTGCAAGCCAGCCACTGACCCACAGCAGGGAGCCAGGCCAGTCACCCACAGCATGCTGCACCATGCCAGCCAGCCACCGACCCACCCACTGATCCACGGCAGAGAGCCATGCCAGCCACCAACAGCAGGGTGCCAGGCAGCCACCCACAGAAGCCAGCCACCCACAGTGACCCACCCAGAGCAGGGCCAGGGTGTCAGCCACCCATGGTGACTCATCCACAGCAGGGCCAGGGTGCCAGTTAGCCACCAACGGAGACCCACCCACACCAGGAAACCAGCCAACCACCCACAGGAGCCGGCCAGCCAGCCACGGTGACCCACCCACAGCAGGGAGCCAGCCAGCCACCCACAGAAGCAAACCAGCCATGGTGACTATCCACAGCAGGATGCCAGCCAGCCACCCACGGTTACCCACCCACACCAGGGATCCAGCCAGCCACAGCAGGGTGCCGGCCAGCCACCAACAGGTGCCAGCTAGCCACCCACAGGAACCAGCCTCAGAGGATGCGGGAGCCAGCCACAGCTACCGCACCCATAGTTAAGGTAAGAGTAGTGCTACAATTTTATTTCTACTTTGTGAGTGGTTGGGGCAGGGGTTAGAGTCATGGCACAAAGAGGGGGTCCCATTAGACTCTGTTGTAGTCCCTAATGGGGCCTGGAGGGGACACTTTCTAACAGACTGTCCATGGGTCACTGTTAGAAAAAGACCCCCCTCCAGGTCCCATTAGACTCTGTTGTTAAACAGTGTTTTTTGTTTTTTTTTAAAGGTAGTACTTTGTATAAATTGAAGGGGCGGGGCCAGGGGTGGGTCTTGATAGGGCCAGAAATGGGTCATGGGCAGGGCCTGGCAGGGGGCCCTTCCTTTATTTGGTCTGGGGGTCCTGGGTGTTGTGTGAGGGGGTTAACTCGGTAGCGGGTGTGTGTGACCCCCTGGTTGGGCTCCCCACACAAAAACAGGGCCAGCAGACGGAGGTTGTGGTTTTCAAAATCAAAAGGTGCGGTTTATTTCTCTATGTACAGTGACAAAAACACAGCAAAGCCAAAAAGAAACATAAACAAAATAAATCCTGGTCAGTTTGACCTCTGACTAAACATGCAGGTTTCCTAAACTAACAACTGGGATCAGCCTGGTGCTGTCCTAGTCCCTAAGTCCCTGGTTTAGTAAAAGTCCAAACAAATAGCCACACAGGCTTTGCCTCACCACACAGGGGTTCACTCTCCCTAGACAGTCCACACAGGTCTGGGTCCAGGCATGAGCTAACATCTAATGAAGCTGGGAGTTTTTATAGAGGCCTTAAACGAACTGACAGGCTTCAGCTGGTCTCATCAACTCCCTGCCTGCACGACGCCCAGCCCTCTCCCTAGAGGTATGAGTCATCCATGAGCCCACTAGCCTCAGCTGGGCTTCATCAACTCCCTCCCTAGTTGTATAAGTAAGCATAAAGCCTGAATCTGGGAGAAATATATCTACCCCCCTGGATGCAACCAGGTGACTTTACCTTCCTGCTGTCACATACCCCCCCTCTTGTTTTAACCTTGGGGTTGGAACACCAGCAATCAGGCATTCATGTACTCGAGACAAAGCATCCACATTCCCCATTTGAACGCCAGGGCGATGCTTTACTGTGAAGTTGAATTCCTGTAGGGCCAGGAACCACCTATTCACTCTTCTATTTGTCTCCTTGTTTTGAGCCATCCACTTTAACGGAGCGTGATCCGTAACCATGTCAAAGTGCCTACCTAGCAGATAGTACCGAAGGGAATCTAGAGCCCACTTAACCGCTAAACACTCCTTTTCAACCGTGGCGTAATTTACCTCATGGGACTTCAACTTCCTGCTGAGGTAAATGACTGGGTGCTCTTCCCCGTTCCAGACCTGGGACAATACTGCTCCTAACCCCACATCTGACGCATCACTTTGTACGACAAAGTCTTTAGAGAAGTCGGGTGAGTACAACACTGGCTGGCTACATAAGGCTTGTTTCAAGAATTGGAATGCTGCCTCAGCCTCGGGGGTCCATTTAATCATGACCGACCCTTTCCCTTTCGTCAGGTTGGTTAGGGGCACAGCCTTAGAAGCAAAGTGGGGAATGAAGCGCCGATAATAACCCGCGATTCCCAGAAAGGCCCGTACCTGCTTCTTGCTGTTGGGACGTGGCCAACTCTGGATGGCCTCGACTTTGTTGAGTTGGGGTTTTATCACTCCCCTGCCAATGGTGTACCCAAGATATTTGGCCTCCTCCTGCCCAATGGTACACTTCTTGGGGTTAGCCGTAAACCCCGCTTCCCGGATAGAGTCTAGGACTGCTTGCACTTTTGGCAGATGTGAGGCCCAATCTGTGCTATGGACAATTACGTCATCCAGGTAAGCCGCAGCATACTTCCGATGGGGCCTCAGTATCTGGTCCATTTTCCGCTGGAATGTGGCCGGCGCATTCTGTAACCCGAACGGCATTCTCTTATATTGGAACGCCCCGTCTGGGGTTACAAATGCGGTTTTCTCTTTGGCCGACTTGGCCAGGGGAATTTGCCAATACCCTTTTGTGAGGTCAAGAGTCGTCATGTATCGGGCTGTTCCCAGCCGGTCGATCAACTCATCTATACGTGGCATGGGGTAGGTGTCAAATTTTGTAACTTTGTTCAACTGACGAAAATCGTTACAAAATCGCCAGCTCCCATCCGGTTTAGGCACCAACACAATGGGACTAGACCAATCACTTTGGGACTCCTCTATCACCCCTAAGTTCAGCATTTTCTGTACTTCCTCCCGTATTGCCTCCCGTCGGGCCTCTGGGATCCGATAGGGTTTTAACTTCACCCTTTCACCGGGCGGGGTAATAATATCATGCTCTACCCCAGATGTTTGTCCCGGCAGCTCAGAGAACACCTCCTTGTTGCGAAGCACAAACTCCTTAACCTCCTGTTGTTGGGGTTGTGACAAGGTGGCTGCTATTCCAACCTCCGGAATCACGCAACCAGTTTGAGCTGGTGACCAAGTTTCTGCGACTAGGGACTCTCTATCCCTCCAGGCTTTCAACAGATTAACGTGATATATCTGTTCGGGCTTTCGCCTTCCTGGTTGTCTGACCTTGTAATTCACTTCGCTCACTTTTTCCATTATCTCGTAGGGGCCTTGCCATTTGGCAAGGAATTTACTTTCAACCGTAGGGACAAGTACCAATATCCTATCCCCCGGGGAAAAGGTACGGGTCTTTGCTCCACGGTTGTACACTCTCTGCTGTGCCAACTGCGCTTGGGCCAAATGTTCCTTCACGATGGGCATTACCTGTGCAATTCGATCTTGCATCAGGGCGACATGCTCAATCACACTCCTGTGGGGAGAACTCTCACTTTCCCAAGTTTCCTTGGCAATATCCAACAGCCCTCTTGGGTGTCTCCCATACAGTAACTCAAAGGGGGAGAATCCCGTAGAGGATTGGGGCACCTCCCTAATAGCAAACATCAAATAAGGAAGTAGACAGTCCCAATCCTTTCCATCTCTATCCACCACTTTCTTCAACATCTGTTTTAGGGTTTTGTTGAATCTTTCAACCAGCCCATCGGTTTGGGGGTGATACACAGATGTACGCAATTGCGTCACTTTGAACAATTTACACAGCTCTTTCATAACCCGGGACATAAAGGGTGTACCTTGGTCCGTAAGCAGTTCTTTACAAATACCCACCCGGCTAAAAACAAGAGATAGCTCTTTGGCTATGGTTTTGGCCGAGGTATTTCTGAGAGGGATCGCTTCTGGATAACGGGTGGCATAGTCCATTATAACCAATATGTACTGGTGCCCCCTAGCGGACTTGATTATAGGACCTACCAAATCCATTGCGATTCTCTCAAACGGGACCTCAATGATGGGTAGAGGGACCAGCGGGCTACGGAAATGTGGCATCGGGGCCGACCTCTGACACACAGGGCAGGAGGAACAATAATTTTCTATGTCCTTCATCACCCCAGGCCAATAGAATCTCTGTAATACCCTCTCTCGGGTTTTCTCTGTCCCCAGATGACCTCCAAGAATGTGCCCATGGGCCAACTCCAACACCAACTTCCTGTAAGGTTTGGGCACCACAAGCTGCTCAACGGTTTCTTCTGCCCTTTTTGCCACCCGATACAGTAGGTCCTTCTCTACGCTGAAGTATGGGTAAGTGCAGGTATTATCTGGGTTCACTAACTCGCCATCTATTTCCACTACGTTTTCCCGTGCCTTTATTAGGGCGGGGTCTTTTAACTGTTCTGTGGCAAAATTTTCCCTGTGAACCTCCAGATCAGAAAACTCCACAGACGGTAGGTTTTCGTCTGAGGAGGTGGGCTCCTCTCCAGTTTCTTGAGTCTCCCCTGCCAATACTGACAAGGGAAATTCTGGAGAGTCCTCACCACTCTCAGAGGAGTTCTGGCTATCACATTCCTGGTACATAGGGGCACCAGTGGGGGGCTCAGGATCATCCCACAGTTCCCAGAACTTCGGAAAATCCCTTCCCACAATGGCATCATGCGGTAATTGAGATACTAACCCCACTGGATGAGAGAGGGTACCTTTGGGGGTCTCGAAACACACTGTAGTCACTGGATACTCTCGGGTGTCCCCATGCACACAAATAACAGCTACCTTGCTATTCCCAGAGACCTCTGTTTTAACTAATTCAGCCTTTATCAGGGTCACAAGGCTACCTGAATCCAGTAATACCACAACATTTCTACCATTAATACACATTTTGCATAAATGTTTCTCAGTTCCCCGAATGGCAGTGCATGCGACTGTCGCACACAGCGACTGACGTCTGTCCATCAGAAAGTCACATTGCATGGGTTCCTCCACAACCGGGTAATTTGCTGCAATATGTCCCGCTTGCCGGCAGCGGTAGCAAACAATCCATTTGGCTGCCTCTTGAGCCCCTGACTTCCCAGGCTGTTCTCGCCAAACTTTGGGTAGAGCTCCCACCCTCTCACTCTCTCCACCCTCACCCCTTGGAATCCTCTTATCCGCCCCTGGGGATGGTCTGGTCTTAGGGTGGAAAGTCCGAGAGTCTCTGGAAGAGGCCGTCAGGTTCTCTGTAGCCAAGTATTTCTCTACACGATCCACAAGACCACCGGCCGTCTCTGGGTCTCCATGGCTTACCCACTTTTGGATGGCAGTAGGAAGAGCTCTCAAAAACCGATCCATTACAACACGTTCCACAATCTCTGGTGCGGACAAAGTCTCTGGCTGTAGCCACTTCCTGCTCAGGTGAATGAGATCATACATTTGAGACCTGGGGGGTTTTCCAAGCTGGAAAGTCCAGTTATGCACACGCTGAGCCCGGACAGCCAGGGTGACACCCAGCCTTGCCAATATTTCAGCTTTTAGCATCACATAGTCTTTTGCTTGGTCAGGCTCTAGGTCATAGTAAGCCTTCTGCGATTCACCAGTTAACAGAGGAGCCACCAGTCCAGCCCACTGCTCCTCAGGCCACTTTTCTCTTTCAGCAGTCCTTTCAAATGTGGTCAAAAATACCTCTGGATCATCCTCTCCAGTCATTTTTGTCAATAAACGACTCACCCCAAAGGACGCGGTATTAGTGGGACGGCTTTCCTCACTGGTCTGCGGACGTTGCTGCATTACTGCTTCCATTTGTTGTAGTCTCTGCTCTTGCTTCTGTAACAGGTCTATGAAGCGGGCCTCAGATTGCTGCTGGGCTTGTTGATGAGCTTGCTGCTGGGCTGCAAGGCTCCTTTGCAAACCTGCATTTGTCTGCTGTTGATTGGCATTTGCTAGAGCCAGCTGTTTCAGTATCTCCTCCATGCTGGCTTAAAAAAAACTGCCACTGGTTCTCCACCAACTGTGAGGGGGTTAACTCGGTAGCGGGTGTGTGTGACCCCCTGGTTGGGCTCCCCACACAAAAACAGGGCCAGCAGACGGAGGTTGTGGTTTTCAAAATCAAAAGGTGCGGTTTATTTCTCTATGTACAGTGACAAAAACACAGCAAAGCCAAAAAGAAACATAAACAAAATAAATCCTGGTCAGTTTGACCTCTGACTAAACATGCAGGTTTCCTAAACTAACAACTGGGATCAGCCTGGTGCTGTCCTAGTCCCTAAGTCCCTGGTTTAGTAAAAGTCCAAACAAATAGCCACACAGGCTTTGCCTCACCGCACAGGGGTTCACTCTCCCTAGACAGTCCACACAGGTCTGGGTCCAGGCATGAGCTAACATCTAATGAAGCTGGGAGTTTTTATAGAGGCCTTAAACGAACTGACAGGCTTCAGCTGGTCTCATCAACTCCCTGCCTGCACGACGCCCAGCCCTCTCCCTAGAGGTATGAGTCATCCATGAGCCCACTAGCCTCAGCTGGGCTTCATCAACTCCCTCCCTAGTTGTATAAGTCAGCATAAAGCCTGAATCTGGGAGAAATATATCTACCCCCCTGGATGCAACCAGGTGACTTTACCTTCCTGCTGTCACAGTTGTCAGTCCACCCCTGGGCAGCAAGGCGCGCCAGGGAGTTTGGACCCACATGACTGGCTTGGGCTGCAAGTTTACTTGACCCCAGGACAGGAGCATCACTTCACACCCCCAGGATCAGAGGAGGTCATGCAAGGACCTGCTGAGCTGGTACTGGCAAGGGCAGCTGCCATCACTGAGGTGAGAGACCCTGACACGCACAGCTGAACCCCACATACATCCCATCTACCCCCCCCCATACACCCTATTTACCCTGCCCCAGGCAAGTGCCCACCCAGTAACCTAAAAATCGCCCTCAACACTGTGGGTCCTGCTGGGAGCTGGCCATGGCCAGCCGGACCCACAGGCCATGGCCAGCAGGACCCACAGGTGCACAGGCAGCTCCCAGCAGGACCCACATGTGTGGGTCCTGCTGGGAGCTGGCCACGGTCCTGTGGGTCCTGCTGGCCACGGACCTGTGGGTCCTGCTGGCCACTAGTCTAGGGTGACCAGACATCCCCGGACTGAGGACACTGTCCCTGGACCAAGTCTGGCCAATTGGGAGCGGGTGCACCGCGAGATGGGGCAGTGGGAGGGCGCCCAGGGTCTGTGCCCATTGGGCTGCCTCGGAAGGGGAGCGCCACCAGATTTCACAGAGCAGGGATCTCCCACTTACCTGGCGGCCACTGTCATACAAAGTCCCGCCTCCTGGACTGGCTCATATGATAGACAGCACACTGATGACTTTCATCATGGGAGCGGCCATGCTGGGCAAGTGGGAGATCTCCGCTCTGTGTAATCCGGCTGCTCTCCTCTCTAATCCCCATGCACTGAACAGACTGTGCTGATAGGCACTGGTGAGGCTGCGCTGATGGGCACTGGTGAGGCTGCGCTGATGGGCACTGGTGAGGTTGCGCTGATGGGCACTGGGGATGGTGAGCTTATTCGGTGGTTCAAAGGGCCACTTGACTGGACTTGCCCTCCAGGCCTAAGGCTGCCAGCCCTCCCCTGGCCTCTACCCCTGCCCTGCCAGATTTGAGTGTTCCCCAGGGGGCGTTTGGTACTGCTCAGATGCAGGACCCCACTTTGGCCCGTGCACGGGAAGTTGTAGTAGTAAATGGGGTTCCCCAAGAGCCAGGTGCGAATGAGCGGTGGCCACACTTTGCAATATATAATTAATTGTTGTATCTGGTTACCAAGGTGAGAGAAAATGTGGTAGAACAATTGTGGGTACCCCAACAATATAGACGAAAGGTTCTGGACCTGGCCCATGACGATGTGTTGGGGGACACCTGGGAGTTGAGAAAACGGAGGCACGGATCACCGACTGGTTTTACTGGCCAGGTCTGAAAGCAGAGGTAAAGAAATACTGTACCTCTTGTCCCACCTGTCAGTTGACCGCTCCGGTGACTCACTTCCGGAGCCCTTTGGTCCCTCTGCCCATAATTGAGGTCCTGTGTCGAGAGGATAGCCATGGATATAGTGGGTCCCTTGGTAAAGTCGGCTCGAGGTCACTCCTACATATTGGTGATTCTTGACTATTGCCACCCGATATCCTGAGGCGCTACCCCTGCGGAATACCTCCTCTAAGGCCATTGCCCGGGAGTTATTCCAGTTGTTTACACCGACTGGTTTTCCCAAGGAAATACTCACAGACCAGGGCACCCCGTTTATGTCGAGGGTTATGGCCGATGTGTGCAAGCTGTTCCGGATTAAACAGCTGCGCACATCGGTCTACCATCCCCAAACGGACTGGCTGATGGAACGCTTTAATAAGACCCTTAAGTCTATGCTCAAGAGAGTGGTACAGAGGGATGGGAAAGACTGGGACTGCCTGTTACCAGCTCTCCTGTTTGCTATCCGGGAAGTGCCCCAGGCCTCCACTGGGTTTTCGCCCTTTGAGTTGGTATATGGGCAGAAACCTCGCAGACTACTTGACTTTATTAAAGAGGAATGAGAAAGTGAACCTGTTCAGCATAACAGAGTTCTTGAATATGTCTCCCAAATGCAGGAAAGGATCCAAACTGTGATGCCACAAGTCAAAGAGCATTTGTAAAAAGTCCAGGACGCTCAACGACGGGTCTATAACAGGGAAGCTAAAATAAGGCATTTCCAAGTGGGGGATCGAGTAGCGGTGCTAATTCCCACTGTGGAAAGTAAATTCTTGGCCAGATGGCAAGGTCCCTTTGAAGTTGTGGAAAAAGTGGGAGAGGTAAATTATAGAGTCCACCAGCCAGGCAAGAGGAAACCGTATCAGATATATCATGTCAACTTGTTAAAGCCTTGGACAGACAGGGAACTGGTGACTTCCCTGGCTAGTGCAAGACTTGAGCCTCAGGTTGGGGTGGAGAGTGTCCAAGTAGCAAGTACCCTGTCTAAAATCCAAAGTCAGCAGGCAAAGGAGTTCTTACAGAGAAATAAAGAAAAGTTTTCAGACTTGCCAGGGTTAACTAGTGTCATAGAGCATGATATTATCACGGAACCTGGAGTCAAAGTTTTTGTCCTGCCCTACCAGAGGCTCAAAGGAAGGCCGTTTCAGAGGAAGTGAAGAAGATGCTAGACCTGGAGATCATTGAAGAATCGCAGAGTGAGTGGTCGAGCCCGATTGTGTTGGTACCAAAGCCCAACGGGACTCTGCGATTCTGCAATGATTTCCGGAAACTTAATGAGGTTTCACGGTTTGATGCCTACCCCATGCCCCGGGTAGATGAACTTATTGAGAGACTAGGTCCAGCCAGGTATATCACAACATTAGACCTTACCAAGGGGTATTGGCAAATCCCGTTGACTAAGGCTGCTAGAGAGAACTGCTTTTTCTACCCCAGAGGGGAGTTTTCAGTACAAACGAATGCCTTTTGGACTGCAAACTGCTCCAGCCACATTCCAGCGAGCAATGGATAGGATTTTACGACCTCACCGGGAGTATGCCTCAGTGTACTTGGACGACATAGTCATTTTTAGCAGAGACTGGGAATCACACTTGCCCAAAGTCCAGGCAGTACTGGACTCTCTTTGGAAGGAGGGGTTTACAATAAACCCTGAAAAATGTGCTTTGGGAATGGAGGAGGTGAAATACCTGGGCTATATTGTGGGTAGAGGGGTGGTGAAACCTCAGGTCAGCAAGGTAGAGGCTATACAGAATTGGCCCCACCCCCTCACAAAAAAGCAGGTACGTGCATTTCTGGGCATGGTGGGATACTACAGGAGATTCGTACCCAACTTTGCCACATTGGAGGCTCCATTGACTGATCTGACTAAGGGTCGGAAATCGGTCATGGTGGAGTGGAATGCAGACGCTGAAAAGGCTTATTTGGAGCTCAAGTCAGCACTGTGCCAACACCCTGTCCTGATAGCAAACAATTTTACAAAATAGTTCGTTGTCCAGAATGATGCTTCCGATGTAGGATTGGGAGCTGTGTTGTCACAGGTTATTCATGGCGAGGAGCACACAGTAGTATTCCTCAGTAGGAAGTTGACACCAGCAGAGAAAAACGACGCTATAATTGAACGAGAGTGTCTGGCCATTAAGTGGGCTCTAGAATCCCTCAGATATTCCCTCTTGGGGAGGAAGTTTAGGCTGATTTCTGACCATGCCCCTTTAACATGGATGAGGCAAGGTAAAGGGAATAATGCCAGGATTACTCGTTGGTTCCTGGTGCTCCAGGAATTAAAATTTGTAGTGGAGCATAGGCCCGGGAGACTGCATCAAAATGCAGATGCCCTCTCCCGAGTCCATTGTTTTAGCTCCACTGTTGCCTCCACCTCCTTGGCATTGGGGCACAGGGGGGGGATATGTACAGGACGCGGTGGCTGGGTCCTGGAAGGATGGTATATTTCCCCTCTATTTAGACTGTGGTCCCTTTAAGGGAACAGAAAGGGTTAACGCACCTGTCCAAGGAAGTGGTTTAAAACAAGACAGGAAGTTGTAGGTGGGTGTGGAGGAGTATAGTGGAGACTGTGGATGGTGAATGGTGGACAGTGTAAAGCCTGATAGCTGGGGAAGTTATCTGCAACATAAAGTAAGGACTGTTTAACTGCGATAGCAGTTCTGAGCTCTACAAGTCGGTGAGACTGTTATTTCTTTTGTTTTTGCTTCTGTGAAGCCGTTTAAGTTTAATAAACCTCCTTTTTGATTGAAAAGCCTGTGTCCTGCGATCTAGCTTGTTCCCCAAACTTTACAATATATACACACATTTACACTTTTTGTTTTTTTAAAGGTGGGGGGGCGGAAATCTTGGGTGAGTTCCCACACTTTTTTTCCCAGGACTTGATCCCTGTGTATACATGTATTGAAATTCAGACAGTTCAACAGGAATCAGACTTATTTCAGTTATTGACCGGCTTCTGTTGAATGGTCCTGCTGGAAAACCAGCATTCGATCAGCCTCTGCAGTCATTGGCTGAGCTGCGTAATCTGGTGGCGCGGAAAGAGGGGGAATCCCTGTTGTCAGCATATAATGTTCCTGTAAGAGATATTGCTGCAACTACATCACTTGCATGAATTTGGGGATCTGTCAGTTTTTATTTCCATTCTACCTTTTGGCTGAATGAAAAAATCTGTCTGTGTATACCCTGCTTTATTCCACCTGAACAGTAGTACGCCACAAACTTTGATGGGGCTGTCTCCTGATGTAGTAAGCCATGGAATACAGATAAGTATGCATCTTTGGTGGTGGGGGGATTACTTTAGGTTGGGGGAGCAGAAAGAATAAGTGGCCCTGGTTTGAAAGTGCATTAGTCTTTTTAAAGCAAACATGTTTAAAAAAAAAAATCACGATGTTGCACACCAAATTAACACATTTGAGCAATCACTTTTCCATTTTAAAATTTATACTGTCATTATGAGTAAGCAGCATTGAAAATCAGTGGTTATGGCACCTTTTATTTATAATGTTTGACACCTTCACAAACAACTTCAACATTGCTTACAGGCTGCTAATTAGTAAACTTAGTAAACTGCCCAAGTATTTTATTCTAGCTGAAGGATTCTTTTTAAACATTATATTTGTTCTCTGTAAAGTTGAACACTGACAGCAGTAGAAGGGAGCATTTTACCATGCTTCTATCTTGACAAACTGTCGCTGTGTGCCTCTTCATAGAATTTCCAATAGTTTATATCTGTAAAAAGGAGCTGCAAGCAGTTAAGTTGGCATAAATTTGCAAACTTCGATAGATTTGAACATTTCAAAGTAGTGATTTATATAATTTCATCCCAAATAGAGGAAATCCTAGACTTATAATGGAGCACATATTTAAGGAATTTATTTTGTTTTCCATATGATATTCTAGCAGTCAGCTGTAGCGTAGTGACGTCCCGATCAACAGCTGACTGCTACTCAGCAGCTGAGTACGATCCGTTTTTGAAATTGCCGCTTTTCCTCTGTCAACTCCATGTGAAGCGATTTTATTTGCCCGAACCTAATAAAGGGTATCTTCTTTTACAACTAAGAAGTATTGCGCCATGAAGTTTTTTCCTTTTGTCATTTCAACATCTTTTCCTGCTCTGTGAGCGAGGAGGTCCTTGTTACGAATACCCTGCTCTGAGGGCTTCTGGAGGATCGGGATATCGGGTGGTCGGTGGCATCAGTTTACGGCATGTCGGTGGATATCTCCATCTATGTATGAGCCCCATAAGATCTCTGTAATAGGGATACACCTGAGCTGGTAAGCCTCCATTGCCTTTATCATTTCATTCAAGCAAGTTGGAAAAGCCCCCTGTTTTTTGCCTAAATTTCAAGATCAGGAGTTTTGCTTGATGAAAACCATCAGATGTTGTCATCTTTGTCTTTATGAACTATGAGACACTCGAACTGTGCATGCACGAGTTTATTGTCCTTAGGGGATATTATATATTGTTGTTTTTTTGTTTTTTGCTCATTTTCACTTATTATTTTCACTAATTAATAAGGTGTAATCATAGGACATTCATTCAAGTGTCCCTTTTTTCACTAGTCCATTTTCACATATATTTTCACTTGTATGGTTACACCACTGTGTTGGCTCATTTAATATATATATATATATATATATATATATATATAATATTATTCCTTCTTATAATATAATATAAAATAATATAATATTCCTTCTTAGTTGTATTGCTCTCTACAGCACTAGGGAGCAACACAATACATGACCATGTTACCACAAATATCAATTCTACATGTGCATCAGACTTCATGACTTTGATTGGGTACTTTGCTTGTACTGATTCCTGTCTGGGTGTCTGTAGCTCTGCCATTTGGGTGCCATTGGAAGTTATTGCTTTTCTTTAACCGCTTCAATACTGGGCACTTTTATCCCCTTCCTGCCCAAGCCAATTTTCAGCTTCCAGCACTGTCACACTTTGAATGACACCTGCCCGGTCATGCAACACTGTACCCAAATGATTTTTTTTTTATAATTTTTTATTTTTGCTTTAAAAAAAAAAATACAGATTTTTTTCCCTCCTTTAACTGATGTGCGCCGATGAGGCTGCACTTATATGCACTGATAGGCTGCACTGATGGACACTGATGAGGCGGCACTGATGGGCACTGATGAGGTGGGACTGATGAGGAGACACTGATAAGCGGCACTGAGGAGCACTGATAGGCGACACTGATGGGAATTGATAGGTGGCACTGATAGGCGGCACTTATGGGCAATGATTAAACAAGGAAAGGTAGGGATTGGAATGTGTGTTGACAAAACTTTGGTTTGTCCGACCCAAAATTTGAAACAAAGAAAGAAAACCTGGTGCCAAAGGGCACGGTTGGAACCCCTAAGACAGACCAAAAAATTGAGTAATTCATGTAACAATAGTATGCATGTATATCAATATATAAAAACAATGTCTGATACCCAATTCATACAATTGTATGAGAAAACCACTGTCCTGGTGCGGGACAGACTAGTGATGATCCATACAGATGTAAAACACCTTACATGTTATGGACTAAAGTGTCCTTCTTCAGAGGTTATTTGGTTCAGATGGGTACAGATTTTCTACAACAGAGAAAATGTGCAAATAGTACATTTTAGTACACAATAATTAGTATCAATATTATCACAATTGCAAGAAATACAAAAAATCGATACTCTTGTTTATTCAACCATGTATGTGGGCTACTTACAAAGTAAAATAATCCATGTAGGGTAAGTCTGAGGAATAAGAGATGGTAATTCCAGTCATGGACAGCAAATACAATCCACTCCAGGGCACAACAAGTTCAGAAAGACAAAAGGCAACCAATGCTTCACTGCAAGGACTCAGGATTATGGAGCAAAAAGCTCCTGCTTGAACTGGGCCAGTGTCACTGTATTCAAAATATAAGGCATGGCGAAGGTAACTAACAGGTGTATTAAGTGCATTCAATAAATCCCTTTCATGACTAAGCCTACTTCTGACATTTGGTATTTACAAGTTAAAATACGTATTTTTTGCTAGAAAATTACTTGGAACCCCTAAACATTATATATATATTTTTTAGCAGAGAATCTAGAGAATAAAATGGCAATTGTTGCATTATTTTATGTCACACGGTATTTTTTGGGAAAAATTTACTTGAATAAAAAAAAATGAAAAAGCAAAGTTAGCCTAATTTTTTTGTATAATGTGAAAGATGGTGTAAATAGATACTAAACTTGTTATGCTTTAAAATAATAATAAATAATTGCACGCACTTGTGGAATGGCGACAAACTACGGTACCTAAAAATCTCCATAGGCGATGCTTTAAACTTTTTTTATGATTACCAGGTTAGAGTTACAGAGTAGGTCTATGCTATAATTATTGCTCTTGCTTTAACGATCGCGGCGATACCTCACATGTGTGATTTGAACACCGTTTACATATGTGGGTGTGACTTCCGTATGCGTTTTCTTTGCTGCGCGAGTTCGCGGGGAGGGGGGCGTTTACATTTTTTTTTCTTATTTATTTTATTTATTTTTATAATATTAAATTGTGTTTTAAAAAACAAACAAACCTTTTGATTACTTTTATTGCTGTCACAAGGAATGTAAACATCCCTTGTGACAGTAACAGGTGGTGACAGGTACTCTTTATGGATTCTGAATACCGTGTATTTTTTTAAATCCTGCACCATTGGCAGCCGAGTAACCCGGAAGTGACGTCATGAGACTAAATCTAAGCCATTTACGGCTTCGTTCCAGTCTGGGGCTAGGCACTGGAAGCAGCGGATAGTAGATCGGGTCTCATGGTTGTTATGCCTGGATAGCCAATCGCCGGCTCTAAACAACGGTATCGGGATGATGCCTGCAGCTGCGGGCATCATTCCAGTATAACCCCCGAAAGTCGAGGCCGCATATATGCGTACACTCAGTGGGAAAGGGTTAAAGCACTAAAATAGAGACCTAGCAGCATCAACAAGGATGCATAGGGTAAAGGTCTATATTTTATAGTAATAAATGTAGTAAGCATACCTTGAAATACTGGATGTATCGAGATGTGCTGCTTTTCAACCATTAACTCCTTCAGCATATGCAGTCAATGCTGGGAGTGCTGGTATATAAAGGAACTATGTCAGGGCATCAGGCCAATCACAATCCTAATTGTGATGGCCGTCAGCTGGCCTCAGAGGAGGGGTGGAGAATCAAGGCCGAGATTGCCGTCAAACTCCGCTCATGAGTCCCCCGGCGTGATGACGCATAAGCCCGCCCCACACGTCCCACATCACCACGCCGCCGACGCATGAGTGGCTGCCGTCTTTGCTCCAGATTGGAGAGCAGAGAAGAGGAAAACTGGGGAATCTATAGCCAGAATGGTGTCCCAAGCTGCCCCTCCACAATGTAGGGGAAAAGACAAGGGACTCACGCGCGCCAGGAGTGGAGCAAGGGGCGCCCCGGGCCCGAACGTGAGCAAGGGAGCAGAATACCAGATGCATAGCCATGAATGGAATTTGCAAACAATGTGAACATGTTAGTAAAACATGCTTGATGGAAATGGCATGCAAAAATAGCAAATCACCCCAACAGGAGATCTAGACAGTTTAATCCCCAATTAGTTTGACATTATGTAACAATATACGTTTGATTCAATATATACAGTGGGAGAATAAAGACAAACAAAAAAGAGGACAACCAAAGAAAATATACATCTCTATTATTAGACTGTTACAAATAGGAGGTATAGTGCACCCTAGTGTCCAAAATTGAAAGTCAACCAGAAATTGCATGGAACAGGTTACTGTATTCCACTTCAAAGATCTACCTTGCAGACTCCTGATTCGAAGCTAGCGAGATAGGGCCTGAAGTTAAAGGCCTCGTTGAGGCCAGGAGCTGTGGTAGCTTTGAGATGGAGTATTCATTTGAGTTTGTTCTGTAGGAGAGATTTATTGTAGTCACCTCCCCGTGGGGTAGCACCGATATGATCCAATGCTAGAAATTTAACTTTAGGAGTGATATCCCCATGTACCAATGCACTATGCCTACCTAAGGGATATTGTTTCTCAATACTAACCGCATGACGGTATATGCAACGCCAGAGTTCTAATTTAGTCTTCCCCACATAAAAAAATGCTGCAGTCACAGGTCTTTGCTGGTGGGTGCCCCGGGTCCTGGCACTGCAACTGCCCATTATTTTCCCACCTGTCAGAACTGTGTAGCATGGATGCCGAGTGAAGTTTTATGAAACACTTCCTCAGCTCTCAGTGCTGAAAAAAAGCCTGGGAATACCAAATAGAATGTTGCCAACAGCATTATGTTTTGCAAGAGGTGTGTCAGGGAACCAACAGCAGGCGAAGGACTTTAGGACCCAGCATCTCTGGCAGGAGAAGGGCTTTAGGACCCAGTATCTCTACAAGCAGGTCACATGGGCCTATATAAGGAAGTCTGCTAGTGTCTGCATTTGCTGGATTATCGTCAGCTTCTCCTGTGTTCCTGTGTCTTGCATCTCCTGCCTGTCTGATCTCTCTAGTCTTAACTGATTGTCTACAAATTTACTCAAGTTGTCAGTTATCAGAGATGATCGGTCTACCTGGGAGTTTCCTCGGATTCTTGTGCACTTTTGGTAAGGCGTAGAAAGTAGCCTCTTGGGGGTGACTGATCCTTACATATTTCCATGTGTTTTTATCTAGTATTCCACAATAATGTGCCTCATCAATCAATCCATATAAATGATCAATAAAACTGTTAATCAAAGATCTTGGTATTAAACTGTACCATTTATGTCCCGTACACACGATCGTTTTTCCCGTCCTGAAAAAAGTTGGATGTTTTTTCCGACGGAATTCCTCTCAAGCCTGCCTTGCATACACACGGTCACACAAACTTTTCTGTGAACTTTTGACTGCCAAGAACGCAGTGACGTAAAAGACTACGACGAGCCGAGAAAATTAAGTTCTATGCTTCCGAGCATGCGTTGATTTGTTTCCGAGCATACGTCGGAACTTAGCACGTCAGGATTTGTACACATGATCAGAAATTCTGATTTGTTTTTTTCCTGACGGGAAAATAGACAACCTGTTCTCTATCTTTTTCCAGCATACACACGGTCGGGATTCCTGATCAGACTTTTTCCAACAGGAAAACCGATCATGTGTACGGGGCATTAGGGTTATTCATTAGGGTTATTCAGAATGTTTTTACACATTCGTATGTATTCTATGTTGTCTTGGATAAGGATGTTTCCACCCTTCACCCGCGGGTTTAATTGTTATGTCTGAATTTTGCATTAAGGATTTTAGTGCTTTTGATTCATCTTTTGTCAAATTTCCTTCCACTTGGGATAGAATTTTAATTTCTTGAATATCTTTGGAAACTGCTTTAAGAAAAGTGGCAGCATTCGGATTTGAAATAGGAGCTGGGTAGAAGCTTGACTTTTTTTTCAAGCTCTTAAACGAGGTAGTAGGGGAAAGAGGGGTTGCAATGGTGCCATCAACTTCAGCTAATATTGCCTCAAGATCAATAGAATCTAATAGGTCCTCAGGATGGTTTTCTTCAAGCAAAGCTGTAAGCTGGTCAATCGCTTCAAGCTCTTGTTGTGAGTAAGTTGGGTCTTTTTCTGTCCATTTTTTTAATAAACAGGCTTTTGACCAACAAGTTGCGCACAAACAAGTGTATATCTTTAATGGTTTCAAATTTATTAATTTGAACGGTGGGACAAAAGGTGAGCCCTTTTTCCAAAACGCATTTCCCTGCTATAGTTAGTGCATAGGATGATAAATTGATTATGTTGAATGAGTCTGAGGTTTGAGAGATCGGCTTGTTTTTTGACTGTGTTTCTTGGTGTGTTCCTGGTGTTTTTGAGTTTGTGCTCGTAGTAGGTCTAAAAAATAACCAAAAGTGAGCCCCCCCGAAACTGGGATTGACAGAGGGGTGCTAGATCTTGGAGACCCTCAAGAAGTATTGTGTGAAATTTGAGTTTTAGATTGTGTATTACTATGAGAACTATTATGGTGACCAGTAGTGTGTGAGGAGGAAGAATCTTTAATCTCAGAGCTATTGTCATTAGAAGTGTTGCTTTGTCTTGAGCGTTTAGGGTGACATGGTCCCTGTGTTGGTGCAGATGATAGGGAATTTTCTGATTAGGGGAATTTTTTAGGACAGGGGTTGGGAACCTATGGCTCGCGAGCCAGATGTGGCTCTTTTGATGGCTGCATCTGGCTCTCGCCTGTCAATCCGCGGATCGCGTGGTGTGCCAATCCGCGGATTGAGCCCATAGGAAAGGCCGCGGCTTCGGCCTAGCTCTGGAGCGGCGGCCATCTTGGTACACCCGGCGGTGGCCTAGGTGAGCGGCGCACTGATGTCATCATCACCCGCCTCAACTGCTCGTGGATCTGCCTGCTTGTGTAGTGGTAAGAAAGCAGACAAATGTAGAGGAGATGTGGATATTACAGTGGGGGAGATGTGGATATTACAGTGGGGGGGATGTGGATATTACAGTGGGGGGAGATGTGGACATTACAGTGGGGGAGATGTGGACATTACAGTGGGGGAGATGTGGACATTGCAGTGGGGAAGATGTGGACATTACAGTGGGGAAGATGTGGACATTACAGTGGGGAAGATGTGGATATTACAATGGGGGAGATGTGGATATTACAGTGGGGGAGATGTTATTGTACTTTAAAAGTGTTGGTCTTACACAAAATGCACACATTTACTTGTATTTCGTTTTAAACATATTGTATGGCTCTCATGGAATTACATTTTAAAATATGTGGCGTTCATGGCTCTCTTAGCCAAAAAGGTTCCTGACCCCTGGTTTAGGGGAATTACATACTGTGTTAAAGGGTTTATTTCTATTTCAGGGCATCATTTCATTTATCCACTCATTCCTCCCTAAAGGCCTTCTTGTCATGATAGAGTTTTTTATCCTTCTTGACAATAATGTCTTTATTATGGGCAATGATAGGCGGCACGGGTAGGCGGCTCTGATGGGCATCCATCTTCACCCCTCTTCTTCTGGGGACGCAAACTCCGGCTCTGTGACTGGCCGGAGTCGCGTGACATCACTCCCGTGCATGCGCGCAGGTGCCGCCACTCGCGGCTTCATTCACGGCTTTCTGACTCGCGGTCAGTGCGCATGCGCGCCGTTGTCTACGGTACATGCGCCGTAGACATCGATGCCTTTCTTTTGCAAATATCTCCTAAACCGTGTAGGTTTAGGAGATATTTGTTGCACCTACAGGTAAGCCTTAATCTAGGCTTACCTGTAGGTTAAAGTGGTATGTAAGGGTTTACAAACACTTTAATGAGCAATGATGAAACTGAAAGGATAACTAAACCCCCCCAAAAAAAAAAAAAATTAAATAGGGGGCACATGCTCACTGCGATGCTGAACAGATAGCGGTTGCTCCAAGGGCAGCAGACACTTTAGCCGACACCCCAGGGTCATCACGCTTCGAATCACATCCTTTTTATCTCTCACCCCTGGAAGAACTCACAGTGAATGCCTGCACATAGGAAAGACCATCCTAAACCTGCTCAGAGATCCTAACAACATATTTACTCTGGGCCCAGGAGCACAGCAGGATGCCTCAAGATGGCCCCAAGCCGAGACATGCATCAACAAATGCTCAGGATGGGGCTGATCCACCAGCCACAGGAGACCGTGAGTGCCCTATCAATCTCATGAAAGCTGATTTATTTGATTGGCTCACTGCTATGTATGAGAAGCTGGCAGACAAGTTTCAGACAGAGCTTTACAAATACTTTACCTTAGGGGCTGGCGACATTAGGCAGTAGAATTAATATGCTTGAAACTAAACATGACAAACTTAATTTTGCATAAAATGATTTCTGGAAAGACCACACAACATTGTCAAATAACTTTTTGCAGTTACAAGCTCATCTAGAAGATTTGGATAATAGGAACTGGTGTTACAATCTGCAGGTTTGCAGTGTCCCTGAGACAGTCACAAATCTTCTACTAATAGTAAATAAAATGTTCTATTCCTGCTTCCTGACACTACTTATTCCTCTTTTTCTTGCAACATGATTCATAGAGCTCTGCACCCTAAACCACCCCAGATAAGCCTCCCATGGATATCATCAGGGCTTTTTTTTTTTAGCCAGGAACGTTGCCGAATGGGATTTTGCTACCTCCAACTTGTCACACAAAAGCTGGTAGAGGATGTTTTCCCATTTGCTTCCTCCACCAGCTTCTGTATGCAAGTGTCAGGCACCCAGGGCACATGCTCCACATTTGCTGGTGGGTGCCCCGGGTCCTGGCACTGCAACTGCCCATTATTTTCCCACCTGTCAGAACTGTGTAGCATGGATGCCGAGTGAAGTTTTATGAAACACTTCCTCAGCTCTCAGTGCTGAAAAAAAGCCTGGGAATACCAAATAGAATGTTGCCAACAGCATTATGTTTTGCAAGAGGTGTGTCAGGGAACCAACAGCAGGCGAAGGACTTTAGGACCCAGCATCTCTGGCAGGAGAAGGGCTTTAGGACCCAGTATCTCTACAAGCAGGTCACATGGGCCTATATAAGGAAGTCTGCTAGTGTCTGCATTTGCTGGATTATCGTCAGCTTCTCCTGTGTTCCTGTGTCTTGCATCTCCTGCCTGTCTGATCTCCTGTGTACCAAACCCGGCTTGCCTGACCTGCTCCTGTTGACTTCCTAGCGTATACCTGACCCCGGCCTGGCTAACAGACTCCGCTTACCTTGTCTTCTGTGCTAAGACTCAGCTCTGCTGTGCTCTCGGACTGCCTTGCTGTGTTTGACCCCCTGGCCTGGCTTTGACCCTGCTATCGGAACATTCCACTGGTCCTTACCCTTGGACCTCCTAAGCATGCCTGCTGTCCTGCAGTCTGCCTGTCCTACCAAGTTGCTGGCAACCAGCACTACCTACCAGGCAACCCGTGCTTCTGTGGGCACCACACCCCCTGTGTCATCTTCAGGGCTGTGCTGCACTCGGCCGCAAGGGGCGCCCTCTCTGCTACTCGGCCTCACATCAGAGACTTGACAGTATAATCCAGCCATGTCTGAGGCCGGCAGAGGTGCGTCCCCGTTAGAGGCATTATGTCAACAGGCCGCTACTCTGACCCAAGCAATCCAGACACTGCAAGAAGGATACCTCCAGCTAGAGGAGAGATTGCAACACTTGTCAGAGTCATCTGCTTCTGCGGACCCGGTCCCAGCTTCTCCCAGTTCCACCCACGTACGTTCCTCTGTGGCTCCTACAATGGTGTTCCCTCCTCCAGAACCCCGTGTTCCTGTCCCTGAATGGTTTTCCGGGGATCGAAGAAAGTTTAGATCCTTCAGGAATGCCTGCCTATTGTACCTATCCTTGCAGCCCCGGACTTTTGCTTTAGAAACTGTTAAGGTCAGGTTCCTCATCTCCCTGCTATCTAATGAACCCCAGACCTGGGCCCACAGTTTATGGGAACAAAGAAGCCCAGTCATTAACACAGTGGACACATTCCTGGCAGCCATGTCACAACTCTACGAGGACCCCCAGCGTACAGCCACCGCCGAAGCCGCTCTGCATTCACTACAGCAGGGTAGTCGACCAGTGGAGGACTATACTGTGGACTTCCGTCGGTGGTCTGCAGACACAGGCTGGAACGAGGCTGCCCTCAAGCACCAGTTCCGCTTAGGACTTTCTGAGTCTCTCAAAGATGAGCTGGCCAGGATTGGGGTCCCCACTACACTTGAGGATCTCATCCAGTCATTCATCCAGCTGGATCGACGTTTACGTGAGAGACAGTCCGAACGAGCTCAGTCCTCCAGGCCTGCCATGATGCCGCCTAAGGTTTCCACTTCATCAGTGCCTGCTCCCACTGGTACTTCTATACCAGTTCCTAGACAAATCGGCCTGCTACGTTCCGCATTAACCCCTGATGAAAGGCGTCATCGTATGCAATCAAGGCTCTGCCTCTATTGTGGAGGAAGCGGACATTTCTTGTATAACTGCCCCAGAAGGCCCAAGAAGCCACCTTCCTACCCTCCAGTGTATTTCCAGGTTTCCGGAGCTTCTCCTTCACACCTAGTGCTACCCAATACGCTGCAATTTGGAAAAGAAGAGATCCGGCTGCAGGCCATTATTGATTCTGGAGCATGCAGCTGCTTTGTGGACTTGAACCTGGTGAGAAACCTGAAGTTGCCCCTCCTCCAAAAGAAACAGGGACTTGAAGTCCGCCTGGCCGATGGCACATTGCCTAGTTCTGGCCCTGTTACCCAGGAGACTGTCCCTCTGCTTATCACCACTCCTGATGGCCATCAGGAATTCATACGCTTTGACGCTCTAAGCTCGCCTATGTCTCCAGTTATCCTAGGAATTCCATGGCTCCAAGCCCACAACCCTCAGATTAATTGGATCAAGAAGGAGGTCCTGTTCACCTCTCCCTATTGCCAGCAGCATTGCTTTATTCCTGAACCCAGAGACATTACCAGTTGCTTGACAGTCCACCCTGTATCTACCACTAACCAGAATATACCCCAGGCATACCAAGAATTCCTGGATGTCTTTGATAAGAAAAAAGCTGACGTTCTACCACCACATCGGCCATATGACTGTCCAATAGAATTACTTCCAGGGGCCGAGATTCCATTTGGACGAATATTCCCTCTCTCTGAAATGGAATTGGGAACTCTGCGACAATATATCGATGAAAATTTGGCTAAGGGCTTCATCCGAGCTTCCTCCTCTCCTGCCGGTGCCGGAATCTTTTTTGTCGAGAAGAAAGACAAGTCTTTAAGACCATGCGTGGATTATAGGGAGCTCAATAAAATCACAATAAAGAAGCGCTACCCACTGCCATTAGTTCCTGAACTTTTCCAGAGATTCCGTACGGCCCAAGTATTTACCAAGCTCGACCTCTGGGGTGCCTATAACCTTGTTCGGATCCGTGAGGGCGATGAAGGGAAGACAGCATTCAGAACGAGGTTCGGACACTTCGAGTATCTTGTAATGCCCTTTGGGCTCTGTAATGCCCCGGCGACGTTTCAGCACTTCGTCAACGATATTTTCCGGGAATATCTTGACTACTTCGTCATCATCTATCTGGATGACATTCTCATATTTTCGGCTACTCTGGAGCTCCACCGGACCCATGTAAAGACAGTGCTGCTCACACTAAGAAAACATGGACTTTATGTGAAAGCGGAAAAGTGTGACTTCGAGAAGAAATCAATACAATTCCTAGGACTGATCATCTCCACGGGCGGTGTAGCTATGGACCCACAGAAAGTGCAGGCAATCCTGGATTGGCCAACTCCATCAGATAAGAAAGGGGTGCAAAGGTTTGTGGGCTTTGCGAACTTCTATAGGAGGTTTATAAGAAACTTCTCCTCCATCATCTCACCCATTACCCAGTTGACCCGCTTACATACCCGTTTCCAGTGGTCCTCCGAAGCCCAAACTGCTTTCGAGAGACTAAAGTTATTGTTTACCTCTGCACCAATCCTTCAACACCCTGAGCCTGCCCTGCCATACATCTTGGAGGTCGATGCCTCAGAAGTAGCTACAGGGGCAGTCCTTTCACAACGCCAGGGACCCAAGTCCTTGCTTCACCCCGTGGCCTTCTCCTCGCGGAAAATGAGCCAGCCCAAGAGGAACTATGATGTAGGAGACCGCGAGCTCTTGGCCATTAAAACAGCCTTAGAGGAGTGGAGATACCTTCTTGAGGGGTCTGCTCACCCCATAATGATATTTACAGATCATCGGAACCTCGAATACCTCCGTACTGCCAAACGTCTGAGACCCCGTCAAGCCCGCTGGGCTCTGTTCTTTTCAAGGTTCAACTTCCACATCACCTACCGTCCCGGCTCCAAGAACGGAAAGGCCGATGCCTTATCCCGAATGTTTCCGGATACTCCGGAGGAGACAATATCTAGTACAATCCTGTCACCTCAGAACTTTCTTCTGATCCAACCCGATCTAAGATCTTCTCTTGAACAGGCTTCCCTCCAATGCCAGGAACCAGAAGCATCCTCTCTAAGAAACCAGGAAGGGTACCTCTGGCATCAGGACAAGATCTTCGTTCCGCAACAAACCTGAATACAGGTACTGAAGACCTTGCATGACCACCAACTCGCTGGCCACTTCGGAGTGTGGAAAACTACGGATCTTATCCAACGATCCTTCTGGTGGCCTACCTTGAAATCTGATTGCAGGGAGTTTGTTAGCTCCTGCACTACCTGCCAGCGAAATAAAGGGTCCAACGTCAAGTCGTGGGGTCTGTTACGTCCTCTGCCAGTGCCAGAACAACCATGGAGAAATATATCTATGGACTTTATAGTAGAGCTGCCCCCATCCGAAGAATCTACAACAATCCTGGTAGTTGTGGACCGTCTATCCAAAATGGCGCACTTCTTGCCCATGGCAGGAACTCCTTCTGCTGCAGAAACAGCAAAAATTTTCATAAGGGAGATAGTCAGGCTCCATGGCCTTCCTGACAGCATTGTGTCTGATAGAGGGGTACAATTCACCTCCCGGTTCTGGAGAGAGCTCTGCAAAGCACTATCAATCAAGGTGTGCCTGTCCTCAGCCTATCACCCCCAAAGCAACGGTCAAACTGAAAGGACCAACCAGACCTTAGAACAATATTTGCGTTGCTTCTGCTCCTTCTCCCAGGACGACTGGATCTCTCTACTCCCTTGTGCGGAGTTTGCTTACAACAATGCAGTACACTCAACCACCAATCAATCTCTGTTTTGGGCCAACTACGGTTTCCATCCTTTATTTCTACCTAATGTCATTCCGGAAGCCTCAGTTCCAGCAGTTCAAGACAGGATAAGCTCCATTCAGGCTAATTATCAAACCCTCCGGCTAACCATGCAGAAAGCGCAAGAGGACTACAAGAAACAATATGACAAGAGGAGAGGAGAGAGTCCTAACTTTGAGGTTGGAGATAAGGTCTGGCTCTCTTCAGCAAATCTCAGGCTCCCTTGCCCCTCCCGGAAATTGGGTCCAAGATGTATCGGTCCATTCGAAATTAAACGAAAAATCAACCCAGTAGCTTTTGAACTGTTACTACCAAGTTCGTATAAAGTGCATCCTGTGTTTCACGTTTCTCTTCTTAAATCTGTTGTTTCTAGTCCTTTTCCAGGAAGAGAAGAAGACCCTCCGCCTCCAGTCTCAGTGGGAAATGAAGCCGAATTCGAGGTAGAATCCATCCTGAACTGTCGCAAAAGAGGTAGGACTATTCAATTTCTTATTAAATGGAAGGGTTATCCAGCAGAAGAGAATTCTTGGGAACCTGCAGGCAACATACATGCTCCTAGACTTCTCCAGAGATTCCGTGCCAGATACCCTGAAAGATGGGCCCGGGTGGGCATCCGGAGGCTGCCCCTTGGGGGGGGGCACTGTCAGGGAGCCAACAGCAGGCGAAGGACTTTAGGACCCAGCATCTCTGGCAGGAGAAGGGCTTTAGGACCCAGTATCTCTACAAGCAGGTCACATGGGCCTATATAAGGAAGTCTGCTAGTGTCTGCATTTGCTGGATTATCGTCAGCTTCTCCTGTGTTCCTGTGTCTTGCATCTCCTGCCTGTCTGATCTCCTGTGTACCAAACCCGGCTTGCCTGACCTGCTCCTGTTGACTTCCTAGCGTATACCTGACCCCGGCCTGGCTAACGGACTCCGCTTACCTTGTCTTCTGTGCTAAGACTCAGCTCTGCTGTGCTCTCGGACTGTCTTGCTGTGTTTGACCCCCTGGCCTGGCTTTGACCCTGCTATCGGAACATTCCACTGGTCCTTACCCTTGGACCTCCTAAGCACACCTGCTGTCCTGCAGTCTGCCTGTCCTACCAAGTTCCTGGCAACCAGCACTACCTACCAGGCAACTCGTGCTTCTGTGGGCACCACACCCCCTGTGTCATCTTCAGGGCTGTGCTGCACTCGGCCGCAAGGGGCGACCTCTCTGCTACTCGGCCTCACATCAGAGACTTGACAAGGTGATAAAGCTAGAGGGGCATTTGTAAAGACTCTGGGGGCAGTTTTAAGAGCTGGGGGCATTTGTAAGGGCTGGAGGACATTTGTGGGAACTGGGGGCATTTGTGAGAGCTAGGGGGCATTTGTGAGAGCCGGGAGCTGTGTGAGAGCTGTAAAGACATTTGTGAGAGCTGGGGGTATTTGTGAGAGAGAAAGCTGAGGGGTATTTGTAAGAGCTGGTGGCATTTGTTCTGAGCTGGGAAAATTTATGAGAGAGTACCTGAAATATTTAAAAAAATCCCCATGTTGAGGGCATGTGGCCTGGTATGGTTCAGGAGGTTCCTGACCAGCCGGGCTGCAAGCTCGGATAAAAGTCTGTTATTAATTTTGGGGGGGACCCCATGCTTTTTATTTTTTATTTTAGCGTGGGGGGCACACCATTATTTTCTTTATATTTTTTTCAATAGCTGGGTGCCGGCAATTGTAGCCGAGAGTCGTTTTAAATGTGATTTGACTAGTTTTTTTCTTTAGAAATGTCATTTTTGCTACAGCATGTTCTATGCATGCTACAGATGTGCCACTTTACAGGCACTAAGGGAACCCATGGCCAATTACTTAGCTCTCAAAATGGGCACTTTTGATTTTTCCTGTTCGGCTCACATAGACTTCATTAGGGCTCACTGTTCGGGTTAGAACTTTTCACCTGTTTGAGAGTTCTGCTGCAAACCGAACAGGGGGATGTTCAGCCCATCTCTACCCAAAAGTATCAAATACTTTATCTTATGAAATATAGGAATACACCTAATTCATTTTCCCTGGATTCCTCTCTGGATTACCTTACTTTGAAGCACAGTTTCTGAATGTTGACTGGAGGCGAATATGGGAGGAGATGATGAGGGAGCTAGAGAGCAGGAGGTCTTGGGAGGAATGAAGAGGACGATTAGGTTGGTATTTTGAGACTAGGCTAGTCATGTAGCTGGGGGCAGAGTTGTGAATGGCTGTGTAACTTATTGTTAGTATTTTAAAATTAATTTGTTGGGTGAGTGGCAGCCAATGGAAGGATTGTCAGAGAGGGGTAGCAGACACTTAGCGGTTTGTAAGGTGGATGAGCCTGGCAGCAGCATTCATGATGGATTGAAGAGGGATAGTCTATTTAAGGGTAAGCCAATGCGGAGGGAGTTGCAGTAGTCGAGGCAAGTGATAACCATGGAGTGAATCAGGAGCTTTGTGGTTTCCTTGGTTGGGAAGGGACATAGTTTGGAGATGTTGCGGAGCTTTGTAAAGGGATTGGATGTGTGGCTGAATGGAGAGTTCAGAGTCCAGGATAACACCTAGCACTCTGGCATGTGGGGATGGGTGGATGGTTGTGCCATTGCTCTTGGCAGAGAAGTCGGGTGAAGAGGTACTTGGGGGAGGAAATATTATGAGCTTGGTTTTGGACAAGTTCAGTTTGAGGAAATGGTGTGACATCCAGACAGATATGTCTGTTAGTAAGTTAGTGAGGCGTGAGGAGACTGATGGAGTGAGTTGAGGGATGGAGAGATAGATTTGGGTGTCGTCAGCGTAGAAATTATATTGAAAGCCGTGTGAAGCTATCAGCTGACCCAGGGAAGAGGTGTAGATTGAAAATAAGAGAGGTCCAAGAACAGAACCTTGGGGGACCCCAACAGACAAGGGAAGAGGAGAAGAGAAAGTAGAGTTGTAAGTGACACTGAAGGTGCGTTGGGATAGGTAGGATGAAAGCCACCAAAAAGCGCAGTCATGGAGACCGAGGGAGTAAAGTTTTTTTGAGGAGGAGGGGGTGGTCAACAGGAGATGTGGAGATGTGATTGTCTCTCCCATAAACAGCATTCATATAGTTTGAACCAGTTTTAATTTAAAAAGAAAATAAATATTTTATACAGGTGTTGTAAATACAATTATAACCCATTGCCAATGCTTGAGAAGTAACCTTGATTACCATGCAGCTCAAACAAACTTTCCTTTCCCAGCAGACTGACGGGGTCTTGTTCGTTTTGAAAATTGGCACACCTGTGGTTCATCAGAAGTGTATTCTGCATATCTCCTCCAGAATTCATATGTTGTCATTTAAAATCAGAGAAATACTGACACTGAGGGAAAGGAACTTTTGGTTAAGTTGGGCCTCCTCTATCTGGACACACTCCCTAGGTTACCATCAGCCCATCCCCTATTTGGGCTACCCCGTCTCCATGTCTGGAATGCAGATGTCTATGCCACGATCTTAGGGATTTGGCAGCTTGATATTGCTCTGCCTTTTCAGTGCTCTGAGCAGTGGTAATCCTTTACACGATAAGCCTTCAAGATCTCTGTTATTATGGCTAATGCCGCGCACACACAGTCTGAATTTTCGCGGAAAAAAGTCAGACGGAATTTTTTTCGCGGATATTCCGACCATGTGTATGCCCCATCTGACTTTTTCCGTCGGAAATTCCGACGGAGTTAGAAAGAGAACATGTTAGAAATTTTTTCAGATGGAAAAAATTTCTATCGGAAATTCCATTCGATTGTATGGAACTCCGACGGAGAAAAAAACAGGCATGCTCAGAATCAATTCGACGTATGCTCAGAAGCATTGAACTTAATTTTTCTTGGCTCGTCGTAGTGTTGTACGTCACCGCGTTCTTGACGGTCGGAATTTGGTGTGACAGTGTGTATGCAAGACAGCTTGAACGGAATTCCGTCTGAAAAAATGAAAATCCGACCGTGTGTACAAGGCATAAGTCTTTTTGTACCCACTTTTGTGTCCCCTTACTCTCAGACTCTCATAGCCTGATGTTTAAGCCAATACTTATTTTTTCTTTTTTTGTGTTCACTTATTTTTCTGAGCCAAAACTCCAGGTACCCTTTTTTCTATAAGTCTCTCTATACCAACTGGGCATAGTGTGGAAACTTTACAGAGTATTGGACTGTGTCTGTGTAGACCTATTATTGGGTCCTATGGGTGGCTAACCTCTGACTCTATGCTGTTTTGTTGATGTTGTACTTACTTTATTTAAGGATTTATCGTACACGTCAAAGTTTTGCAGAAATTTGTGGCTCTATATATCTCTTTATACTTCAACTGCTTATATTATGCCCTGTGTATTATTTCACATAGTTTTATCCTTATCCTGTGTTTTGTGATTTGCTATAGCTTTTACCTTCATTGAAACTCCTGATGAAGCAGAAACAGTACTGTAAATGTGACTGTGAATGTTAAGTATAACTACTAATTTCTCTGTGGAACGCAAACCTGAACAAATCGTTGACGCACAGTATATAAAACAATAGTTTAGTTGTATAGTATAATATATTAGTTTAGTAGTAATAAGCTAAATATACCTGCGTTTGGTTCTAGCAGGGTTCGGCGAACATGACTAAAGTGCAGGTGTTGAAACCAAACCCTGTTCGGAGCTGAATGTTAAATGTTAAAGAAGTTGTAAAGGCAAAAGATTTTTTATCTTAATGCATTCTATGCATTAGGATAAAAAACCTTTTGTGTGTAGCAGCCACCACAGCACCCCCCCTAATTACATACCTGGGCTCCAGTGATGTTGGCTGAGACACCGCAGTGGCGTCATTGGCTCCCGCTGCTGTCAATCAAAGTCAGTCAGCCAATCAGGGGAGGGGGTGGGGCCGGGTCTGGGCTCCGTGTCTGAGTGGACACACGGAGCCCTAACTCGCTCGGGTGCCCCCAAAGCAAGCTGCTGACTGTGGGGGCACTCGACAGGAGGGAGGGGCCAGGAGCAGCAAAGAGGGACCCAAGAAGAGGAGGATCCGGGCTGCTCTGTGTAAAACCAACTGCACAGAGGAGGTAAGTATAACATGTTTGTTATTAAAAAAACAAAAAAAAACAAGACTTTACAATCACTTTAAGCTGAATGGCCATTTTCTAAGCTAATAGGAAAGAGATTGCGCACTGATGGGGAGCTGGGTACCACCGTGGGGAACATGAATTAAAAAAATGATAATACAATTTTTTGCCTGGAAGCAGTGATTTTAGCAATGCTTTAAGTGAAATATATTAAAAAATCCCAAACTACCAGCTTCCAGATTCTGATATGCCCCCTACTCAGACTCCTCAGGCCAGGGTTGTGAGGAAGTTGCCCTTATTCTCATCAAAATGGGGGCAAGATGCTACCTTAGCTAGGTACCCCCCTATGCTGAGGGTATGGAGCCTGTTATGGTTTGTGAGAGGGGGCCACATTCTCATCCCCACTTTCAAGACCTGCCAGGCTGTATGCTCAGATGAAGGTCTGAAATTGATTTTTACTAGGGACCCCATGCTTTTTTCTTCTTGTTTTTTTTTTTTTTTTTTGCGGGGAATCCATACCAGGCCATTTTGGCTCTTAAGGGAACCCCATGCTGTTTTTTTTTTTACTATTCTCAGCTCTTTTGCTTACATGACCAGGGATTCCTGGCAATGTAACTGAATGTGGCCAGTGAAATCACTGGTTGTTAGGGGCGTGGCGGTGTCTGCATTTGCCAACTTCCTCCACAACCACGAACAGAAGGAAGCTGTGATAGCAATACCACTAATATACATAAATTTCAGCTACATTCTGCATTTATCCAAACGCTCAAACATTCAAAATCCAGTCTGAACACAAGTTTATTCTTAGCTGCAACCACAGTCCCGAACAGATGATTACAGAAGACACATTTTAATATACAGTTCAATGTGAGGTCAGTGCTCAGAGTTAAGGACTGGCAAGGGTGAGAAATTATGTGTACACAAGGGCTTTGACCTCCAAACCTAGGCCTACCTATTTTTCCAACTTGTTATAGACGGACACCTTGGGACGATGAAGACATGCAGCGTGCATAGTATCTTGAGCCAAAATATAGGCATGACTAAACAATGCGCCACACCACCCCTTACCCTCCTTACACAATGCACATCAGCATGCACGTGATTCTTTGTGTTGCCTGGTGTGAATGAGCCCCAATGTACCAAAAACCTGAAGAAGAAAAGGAAGATACAATAAACACAAAAAAGATAACATGTTTTCTTTGCCTACCCTAAAGATAAACTTTGTTAAATGCAAACAAACTTATATAAACTGTTGAGAAAAAACACATACTTTGGTCAGTAATACTGTATGTAACACATAACATAGCATATAGAGTGTGGCTGTCAGGTAAAGTGTAGCAGTGCAGCAGACAATGCAATGTACAATATTGTGTACATGCTCCTGTGTCAGTTGTAGGGGAAAAGGCCTGTGGTCAGTGGGGAAGGGTGGGGGGATTGGAATCAGTGGTCACTGGGAAGAAAAAAATGCCCTGGGATAAGTGGGAGGAAAAACTATGCCTGAACTTGGTAGTCAGTTGAGTGAAAAAACTATTGGTGCCTTTGTTCATGGAAGAAATATAGCCATGACTTTGTTGGTCAGTGGGGTGAAAAGATGCATTTGTGTCAGTGGGGCATGGTGGAGGCAGTGGTGTTCAGTGGGGGGTTAGGGGGCCTTATTAATGCCTGAGGGGTGGGGAACACTGGTGCTCAGCAGGGCGTTGGAGGGGGGCATTTGTACTGAACAGGTGGTGGAGGGAACACTTGTGCCCAGCCAGGCATGAAGTGGAGAAAAATAGTGCCCAGCCAGGGTAGGGGGGAGAACAATAGTGCCCAATGGGGATGTGGGAACAATAGCACTCAGCAGGAGGTGTGGGAATAATAGTACCCCCCAGGGATGAAGTAGAATAGTGCTTAGCCGGGTAAGGAAGAGAACAATAGTACCCAGTGAGGGTTAGGTTAAACCCTGGCGATTATGTTACACTGTACCCAAATTAAATCTGCATCCTTTTTTCCCACAAATAGAGCTTTTTTTTTTTTTTTTGCACTATAAACAAAAAAAGAGCAACAATTTTGAAAAAAAAAATACAATATTTTTAACTTTTTGTTATAATAAATATCCCCAATTTAAAAAAAAATAATAATTTCTTCATCAGTTTAGGCCGATATGTATTCTTCTACATATTTTTGGTAAAATAAATTGCAATAGGCATATATTGGTTGGTTTGCGCAAAAGTTTTAGCATCTTCAAACTATGGGAAAGATTTATGGTATTTTTATGGCATTTTTATCATTTTACTAGTAATTGCGGTAATCTGCGATTTTTAGCAGTACTGCAACATTGCGACGGACAGATCGGACACTTTTGACACATTTTTGGGACCATTGACATATATACAGCGATCGGTGCTATAAATATGCACTGATTATTGTATAAATGTCACTGGCAGGGAAGGGGTTAACACTAGGGGGTGATCAAGGGGTTAAATGTGTGTTCCCTCAGTGTGTTCTAACTGTGGGGGGATAGGACTGACTAGGGGAGGAGACATATCATTGTTCCTACTTAGGAGGAACAAGCAACAGATCTCTGCCCTGACAGAACAGGAATTTGTGTGTTTACACACACAAATCCCCATGCTGGCTCTCGTGCACGCGATCACGCGTGGCTGGTGGCGATCGCGACCGGCTCTTTAAGTGAACCCTGTACCCGTACGGGGTTCCACGCAGGGGTGCTTATTTTGAACAGAAATCTGTTGCTAGTCACACCTCATCTTCCTCCTCCAAGTGCAACCTGGCAACCCTTCCCCAGCTTTGCACTGATCACGTTATTATGTTCTGTATAAAAGGGAAAAGCTGTGGACTATAATGGCCAATCTGAGGAACTGCACATTGATAGATGCAATGTGAATTAATGAGTGTCAGTGCCAGCCTGGGGATAAGGCCGTCACATCCCTATATGCCACTCCCAGCTAATAGGTAATGGTACAAATGACACCCATGCTATGGGTTAACTCCATTTTTTGAGAGAAAAAAACATTCCCCTCTGGGTGATCTATGTACATTACAAGGATTTTAATAAACGTTGTGGCAGAATCCTACCTTTTTGTTATTCTAAAGAAATCCCTGTGTGTTTGTCTGTGTCCATGTGGTAAGTGAATCTAATGGGAGTGGTTTCAAAATTATCAACCAGCTGCTGCACCTGCAGGGCTCTAATGAGGAAAATTGTAGGGTCTGCATCCCTTTAGAAGTGGTTTCCTATTGGGAGGGGATGCCTGAAATCTGACTTGTATCTTAGTGTAGACTTCTGAGAAAATGAATGAGCCAATCAAATAAGCAGAAAATTATGTTTCTGGGGGGTTCTGCACACCTTCAGGTAGCCATATTGCATTGCACTTTACAGGACATTACAAAGCTGCAGATTGAAAAGGAAAGATAATTTTTAATAGCATTCAATTACAAAATGACTTGAGTCACAATTGTATATGCTATATTATTTTTTTGTATTTGCAATTTTTTTCCCCACGAAAGTGGAGTTACCCTTTAAAGCGGAGTTCCACCCATTTTTTCAAGTTCATTGCAAGATAATGCCCACCCCCAGAACAGTCTGTAACGGCAATTTTTTTTCCAATTTTTATTTCTAAATACCTATTTTTCTCCTGTCCCGGCCGCTTAGGCAATTTCATCATTAGGCGATTCCCTAGGCCTTTTGGGATACCGCCGTCATCTATCCCAGAAGTCCTAGGGACACCTAATAATTAAATCTGGCGGTATTTCAAGACAGGAAGTTTGTGTTGATTGACAGGTTGCCATAACAACGGGGCAGGAAATTCTGCCGACGCTGCCATTGTTATGGGAACCTGTAAACAACACAGTGCGCCCGAGGTGTCATCACTGCGTAGGCATGAGACAGCTGCCAAGAATCCCAGAAGCAAAAAGGAATGGGCTTCAGATGCCCACATCGTCAATGGTCGCTGCCTGCCTACCTGGAACCTGTGAGTAATGGCACATTTATAATTAAGAAGAAGGATTACGCTTAGAAGATTCTCCTAATTTTAATGTACAACTAGCTAGAATCACGGAGGTGCTTTTTGGAAAAAATTGCCAAGGAGACTGGAGCTCCGCTTTAACTAAAGAGACAGCTCTGCAGCTTTTTTGGTCTGATAAGGAAATACAACGCACAGGCACCTTTTTCTTCTGCTGTCTCATTTTCCGCTTAACCACTTCTCTACTGTGCACGAAAACCCCCTTCCTGCCCAAGGCATTTTTCAGCTTTCAGCGCTGTCACACTTTTAATGACAATTGCGCGGTCGTGCGACGTGGCTCCCAAACGAAATTTGTGTCCTTTTTTTCCCACAAATAGAGCTTTCTTTTGGGGGTATTTGATCACCTCTGCGGTTTTTATTTTTTGCGCTATAAACAAAAGAAGAGCGTCCAGTTTGGAAAAAAAACACTATTTCTTGTTCATACATCACGGGACACAGAGCAGCATAGTCATTACTATGTGGGTTATATAGAATTACCTTCAGGTGCTGGCACTGGCAACTTCCAAAACAGGAAGTACCCTCCCCTATATAAGCCCCTCCCATCCGGGAGTACCTCAGTTTTTTGCCAGTGTCTAAGGTGTTGGCCAAGGTTAACATGTATTCATCTGGGCTTGTGTACAGGTTCTCTGGGCCTTAGCAAGCTATTCCGGATCCGACCAAAAAAGCTTCATAGCTAAACGGTCGGTACCCGGGCCTTGCAGAGAAGAGCAGGGTTTTGCCTGTAATGCCTCTCTTAGGAGGGCTGGACCCTGGGATCCAGAGCTCTGGTCATACCCAAAACCAAGAGGCTATCTGTGCAGGGTGCTATACAGGTCCAGGGGAGTGGAATCCTTGGGAACCCGGTCCCTGAAGGTCTAGTACAATGCCTGCCGTGAGAGGTGAAGTTTGGGCTTCTGTGGACCAAACAAAGTCCTGCGGCGGGGAAAAGGTAAGTGGGGGCCCCTCAGGAACTTGGTTCTATTGAGGGGACCCCCAAGCCTAATATGTCTTTCTGCCTGTTACCTAAAGGTATTCCCGCTAATAGCTGTATATGCCTAAGAAATCCTAGAAATGTCTTTTCATAAAGGAAGTTTTAAAAACTGTAAACCTGGAAATGTTTTTCATAAAGGAGGGTTTAAAAAAAAAAAAAAAAAAGTCAAAAGTGCGGTACCTGTGTTTGTCCACTAGAGGCCGCTGTGGAACGTCTTTTTTTCTTGGGACTATTCCTTCCATGGTGAAAGTCCAGGCAGATGAGTGAGCTCTCTATCAGGGAAGCTGCATTCCTCTGTCATGCTGCCAAGTAGTTTCCTTCCATCCCCGAGTCCTGGTGAAACAGGGACCCTGGCTCCTCTCCCTACAGGGCGCCAAGAGCGCACACGTGCACGCACGCGCACGCGCACACACGCTTTCTTTTTATAGATTTAGCTTCAAAAAAGTGGGCGGAGCCTGGCGGATGACGCGCTCTGTGCGCCCAGCGCTTCTGCGCATGTGCGGGCGTCCCAGCAAGATAAAAGGACTCAGTCCACGCTGCTTGCTATGGACACAGAGCATGAAAAGGAGCTGGTAGCATGGTATAGGGGCTTACAGCGGGCGGTTGATACAGGCATCCCCAGAAAGACGCATTAGTAGACACCCACTGATGTACATAGCAGCAAATTGCATTAGACTATTTCAGTAAAGGGGTGTATTGCGGCTGGAATACCTCAGCTTTGAACTAAGGAATATGCCGCCTAAAAAACTCCGAGATATACCTCTCAGGAAGTGTAGGGGGTCTCCATCGGGCTCTGAGGATCTGGAGCAGTCATCTGCACCCTCCTCCCCTGAGAAATCAGAGGTTAATACCCCTAAGGAACCCCCGGGAGTGCCAGGTACTGCGGCTGTCCTCAGTCCACCTGCTCCTGCATATATAACAGAGGAGGTTTTTGCCTCAACTCTGGAGGGATTGGAGCAGAGATTGGCAGCATTGATCGCTTCTTCTCTACAGGAAAGAAAGCGCGCCAGATCTCCATCACCTCCATTAGAGTGCCTGTTGGCAGAGCAACAGTCCCAGGAAGGGACTGACCTACCTGAAGGGGATCAGGAGGAGGTTAACTCTGTTTTTGAGGAATCAACAGTAGATGAACCATTTTCAGCATCACAGACTGAAAGATTGTGGGTCCAGACCCTAACTGACATGGTTCGATCTGCATTTAAAATGCCTCTTGTTGAACCATCAACTACTGCTGTCTCCTCATTGGGGTCGCTAAAAGCTCCCCAGATTAATTGCTCCTTTCCAATACATCCATTATTGGAAGGACTTATATACCAGGACTGGGAACATCCTGATAAACTATTTGTTCCGCCTAAGAAATTTCCGGTGATCTATCCCATGGAGGAAAAGTTCACCCAGAGATGGAATGTTCCTACGGTGGATGCAGCCATCTCTTCTGTGAACAAATCACTGACATGCCCAGTAGATAATGTTCAAATGTTCAAAGATCCAGTAGATAAAAAATTGGAATCTTTATTAAAATCTGCTTTTTCCACAGCAGGGGCTGTTACACAGCCAGCAGTGGCAGCTATTGGGGTCTGCCAAGCTTTAAAGGATCAGATGAAAATGGTCCTGAGGGATTTGCCAGACCAGCAGGCCCAGGCTCTGGCTGATCTGCCTAGAGCATTATGCTTTGCGGTTGACGCCATCAAGGATTCTATCTATCAGGCCTCCTGCCTCACGCTGTCTTTTGTACATATGCGTAGGCTTCTGTGGCTCAAGAACTGGTCTGCTGAAGCTCCCTGTAAGAAGCTCTTAGTTAGCTTCCCATTTCATGGGGAACGCCTTTTTGGCGAAGACCTGGATAAGTATATCCAGAAGATTTCCAGTGGTAAAAGTACTCTCTTACCGAGTAAGAAGAGGTCTAGGGGTCCATCTTTTAAGAGGACTACCTCTCCTATCCCTGCGACGTCTGCTACTAAGCAGTTCCGACGGCCTCCTCGGTCAAACTCAGGGGGTAAAAATCAGGGACAGTCACAGGGTAATAAGAAACCCTGGATCTGAAGGGGTACTAAACCAGCCTCCAAGTCAAGCCTATGAAGGGCTGCCCCCCACTCAAACGGGTGGGGGGAAGACTTCAGTTGTTCGCAGAGACCTGGCGGGAGACGATCAAAGACAGATGGGTGCTCTCCGCAGTAACTCTGGGATACAAGTTGGAGTTAAAAGAGTCTCCTCCTTCCCATTTTATGTGGTCAGGCATGCCAAGAGACCCTCTGAAAAGAGGGTCTCTCCTATTGGCGTTAGAACAACTATTGCTCCAAGGAGTAATTATGGAGGTTCCTATGGAAGAGTGGGGGTTGGGTTTCTACTCAAACCTTTTCACAGTCCCGAAACCAAACGGGGACATAAGACCCATATTGGACCTAAAGAGTCTAAACAAATTTCTAAACGTCCGGTCTTTCCGGATGGAGTCAATCCGATCGGTCACCGCTGCCCTACAGGGGGAGGAATGGTTAGCCTCGATCGACATCAAAGATGCTTACTTGCATGTTCCCATCTTTCCAGGTCATCAAAAATTTCTACGCTTTGCAGTAGAAGGGCGCCATTTTCAGTTCAGAGCCTTACCATTCGGTCTGGCCACAGCACCACGAGTGTTCACAAAAATTCTGGCCCCACTGTTGGCCGATCTAAGAACACGAGGTGTAACGATAATGGCATACCTAGACGACCTGTTGTTGATGGACCACTCAGTTGCCAAGCTAGAAGTGGTAATTGTCGATACAATCAAGTATCTAGAATCTCACGGTTGGGTCATCAACCTGGACAAGTCAGCCCTACAGCCAGTGAAAAACCTGGTATATCTAGGGCTACGGCTGGATTCAGACCAGAGGAAGATTTTCTTACCTCTAGACAAGGTATCCTCTTTGAGGGGCTTGGTCCGTCTGCTTTGTGCAAAAAGACAGCCGTCCATACGCCTGTGCATGAGGCTGCTAGGAAAGATGGTAGCATCATTAGAAGCTGTGCCATACGCCCAATTCCACTCAAGGAATTTACAGAGGGCCATATTGTCAGCCTGGAACGGAAAAATTCAGGCTCTAGACTTCCCGATGGCTTTGTCCCCTTCCGTTCGGAAGAGTCTCTGCTGGTGGTTGATCCCCCAGAATCTCCAGAAGGGAAAACCCTTCAGTCCGATATCCTGGAAGGTGGTCACTACAGATGCCAGCCTTATAGGCTGGGGGGCAGTACTGGAGCAATGGTCTCTCCAGGGCAGATGGTCAAATGTAGTAAAAACCCTGCCCATCAATCTCTTAGAGATACGAGCAGCCCGGTATGCCCTAGTAGCCTGGACATCCAGACTCCAAGGGTCCCCTGTCAGAATTCAATCAGACAATGCCACAGCAGTGGCATATATCAATCATCAGGGAGGCACCAGGAGTTGTGCAGCCCAGAGGGAAGTAAGTCACATCCTGGAATGGGCAGAAAAGCATGTCCCATGTATATCAGCTGTCTTCATTCCAGGGGTGGAGAATTGGAAGGCGGACTTTCTGAGTCGCCAACAGTTATGCCCGGGGGAATGGTCCCTTCATCCCGAGGTCTTCCGAGCAATATGTCAGCGGTGGGGAACACCGGATGTAGATCTGCTAGCATCCAGATTCAACGCAAAGGTGGACAGATTTGTCTCCCGGACAAGGGATCCCCTCGCTTGCGGCTCGGATGCTCTGGTGTTCCCTTGGGATCAGTTCAGACTGATATATGCATTCCCGCTACAATTGTTGCCTCGACTCCTTCGCAGAGTCAGGTTGGAAAAGAAGCCGGTGATCCTGGTGGCTCCAGCGTGGCCCCGAAGGGCCTGGTACGCGGAGATCATCAAAATGTCTGTGGGGAGTCCTTGGACCCTTCCACGTCGTCCGGACCTGCTTTCGCAAGGACCGATATACCACCCTTCCTTACTAACTCTAAGTTTAACGGCCTGGCTATTGAATCCCACATCCTAAAGAAGAGAGGTCTCTCTAACTCTGTGGTATCAACTATAATCAATGCCAGGAAGCCTGTATCCAGGCAGATCTACTATAGAGTTTGGAAGGCGTACATCACTTGGTGCGAGGCCAGAAAATGGCATCCACGTAAGTACGTTATAGGCAGAATTCTGGACTTCCTGCAGTGGGCTGTAGACAGGAAGTTTGCCTTAAGTACTATCAAGGGCCAGGTTTCGGCCTTATCAATACTATTTCAAAGGCCCCTGGCTATGCATTCACTTGTCAAATCCTTTATGCAAGGGGTGACTCGTATTATTCCACCGATTAAAGCTCCCATATGCCCATGGGATCTAAATTTGGTTCTGTCGGTTCTGCAGAAGCAGCCGTTTGAACCTTTTCGGCACATTTCCTTGGTTCTACTCACCAGAAAATTGATATTTTTAGTAGCCATATGCTCGGCTAGAAGAGTGTCGGAATTAGCCGCCATGTCCTGTAAGGAGCCATATCTGGTTATTCATAAGGACAGAGTAGTATTACGCCCTCACCCAGCCTTTCTTCCTAAGGTGGTATCGAGGTTTCACTTGAACCAGGATGTGGTTCTTCCTTCTTTTTTCCCCAAACCAAGCTCGGTAGAGGAAAAGTTATTGCATTCTTTGGATGTAGTAAGAGCAGTTAAAACTTATCTAAAAGCCACTGCTCAGATTCGTAGAACGGATTTTTTGTTTGTTCTGCCGGAAGGCCCCAGAAAGGGTCAGGCAGCATCAAAATCTACTTTAGCCAAGTGGATTCGACAGGTCATAATACAAGCCTATGGCTTGAGAAGTAGACCGCCTCCGTTCAAAGTTAGGGCGCACTCCACGAGAGCAGTTGGAACTTCATGGGCAGTGCATCACCAGGCCTCCCTGGCTCAAATTTGTAAGGCCGCAACATGGTCTTCAGTACACACGTTTACTAGGTTCTACCAGGTGGACGTTAGAAGTCAGGAGGATGTCGCCTTTGGGCGCAGTGTGTTGCAGGCCGCAAAAGATCCTCATGCCTGATGGCGCCCAGCTTATGTATGGTGTATCCCCCCCCTCATTTGGCATTGCTTTGGGACGTCCCACATAGTAATGACTATGCTGCTCTGTGTCCCGTGATGTATGAACAAGAAAATAGGATTTTTATAACAGCTTACCTGTAAAATCCTTTTCTTGGAGTACATCACGGGACACAGAGCTCCCACCCCTCTTTTGGGGACACGTATTGCTTTGCTACAAAACTGAGGTACTCCCGGATGGGAGGGGCTTATATAGGGGAGGGTACTTCCTGTTTTGGAAGTTGCCAGTGCCAGCACCTGAAGGTAATTCTATATAACCCACATAGTAATGACTATGCTGCTCTGTGTCCCGTGATGTACTCCAAGAAAAGGATTTTACAGGTAAGCTGTTATAAAAATCCTATTTTTTTACTTTTTGCTATAATAAATACCCATTTTTTTTTTTTAAATAAAATTTTCCTCAGTTTAGGCCGATACGTATTCTTCTACATATTTTTGGTAAAAAAAAAAAATCTCAATAAGCGCGTATTGATTGGTTTGCGCAAAAGTTATAGCGTGTACAAAATAGGGGATAGATTTATAGCATTTTTATTTTTTTATTTTTTTATTAGTAATGGCGGCGATCTGCGATTTTTTATTGTGACTGCGATATTGCGGCGGACACATCGGACACTTTTGACACATTTTTGGGACCATTCACGTTTATACAGCGATCCCTGCTATAAAAATGCATTGATTACTGTATAAATGTGATTGGCAGGGAAGGGGTTAACCACTAGGGGGCGGGAAGGGGTTAAATATGTTCCCTCAATGTGTTCTTACTGTGGGGGGAGGTGACTGACTGGGGGAGGTGACCGATGGTTGTCCCTATGTACAAGGGACACACCATCGGTCCCCTCTCCCTCACAGGACGTGGATCTCTGTGTTTACACACAGAGATCCACTTTCCTGCTCGTTTCCCGGGCAATCGCGGGTGCCCGGCGGCAATCGCGGCCGCCGGGCACGCGCACCGGGGCCTTGTGAACGCAGCTCGTTTTAAAGGGAGGACGTCATATGACGTCCTCCCAGAACGAGAGTATCCCCCGCCCGCCGTCAATTGACAGTGGGCGGGGGACAAGTGGTTAAAGGGGTTGTAAAGGTTTGTTTTTTATTTTCTAAATAGGTTCCTTTAAGCTAGTGCATTGTTGGTTCACTTACCTTCTCCTTCGATTTGCCTTCTAAATGTTTTTTTTCTTTGTCTGAATTTCTCACTTCCTGTTTCTCCTCAGTAAGCTTGCCCCCATCATCCGAGCGGTGTTTAGTCAGCCAAAACAGCTTACTGAGGAGGAACAGGAAGTGAGAAATTAAGACAAAGAAAACAAAGAAAAAAAATACATTTAGAAGGGAAATCGAAGGAAAGGGTAAGTGAACCAACAATACACTAGCTTAAAGGAACCTATTTAGAAAATAAATAACTAACCTTTACAACCCCTTTAAGCCTCGTCATGCGGGGCAATAATATGCGTGCCCCATGCAGGGCCATGTTTCACCCACATGGGGATACATAGGTGTTGCGTGCATCCCTGTCCCAGCAGTCCCACACCCACATGGTTGCCATTTTGGGACACAACAGCTGTGTCCATGCAGCTGTGTGTTCCAATAGAAAACCATGGGACTGCCAACATGGGGAAACAGGCAACATTTGTGCATAACATGCCGGAAAAAATGACCCTGGGGCATCTATGTCATCACCCCATGAGAATAAAGCCTTGGACCCTGCACAGAAGCATAGGTTATTATCAGGTATCCTGTCCCATAAGCCCTCTCTCCAAGGGTTTTCAGATCAAATAAACTCTGTTAACTCTCTGAAAAGTGACTGGCGCTCAATTTTTCACACCACACAAAGAGTCAAGAATCTATCCCTTAGATAAAAAGTCATTCCCCTGGTCACTGGGGTTCCCAATCAGCCTCTAGGGGGTAATGGATGCTTTCTAAATATTGTAATTGGTTTTATTTAAAAGAAAAATCAACCCTTCTGTTTGCCCTGTCCTTTTTGGCAGATGCCTTCTGTTTTTCTATACTGTTATCATCTATTTACCCAATATGCCTGGTGCTTTTGAAACAAGTTGTATTATACCAACAAATAAATTACATTTAAGAAGTTATGATTTTTATTTCATACTATGTTGAAAGCAGTGATAGTGTGCTTTAACTTTGATTATTGTGGCTACTGTATGGTGAAGAGCTTTATTAAGAATAGCACAATGGTTAACTATTGCTTTTTGGGTTATATTATTAACTAAAGCTTCTGCTGGTGCCTTGTGCCTTATTTTCCAGATCATATTTGTTATTATATTTCATCAAAATTCCATCCCTTGCTGTCCAAGTACTTATAATTACAGTTGACACAAGGTAGAACCGTTTTCTAGAGGCACATACACCGCTAGGTCAATTATGCTGGAAGTACTGATTCTATAATAACAAAAAAAAAGTGCAGCAATGATAAATTGAGCAATATATGATATTTGAAATATGAGCCCAGATATGTTGTTTGTTTTCCTGCCATAAATATCTGAATTATAAAAATAAATCCTATGAAAGATGTGAATATTATTAACCCCTTGCCACTAAGCCCATGCATGTACAGTATGTTGCCACACAGAAGTAGTCCTTTATCTGTGCACCACATATATGCACTGCTGTGTTTACACTCTCAGGACAGAGACCGAGCCACTGTATGTCAGTCACTGTACAGACCATCTCTGTGTTTCCTCTTCTTGAATGGAGTGGAAGATACAGTGTATCTTTTTCTCCTTGCTAGAGGAGAAAACTGTAAGAGCCCATTCATACAGGGGCAACTTTGGATCTGACTTCAAGTCGCCCCTAGTCATCTCAAGTCACGCTGCATCAGAAAATCAATGTAAGTGAATGGAGCCGTCTTAATGTACATTACTGCAGTCGCTCCGACTTCAAAAAAGGTTCCTGTACTAATTCAGTCTGACTTCTAGGCGACTGCTAGGCGACCTGTACCCATTGATTTCAATGGAAGTCGCCTCAGAAGTCGGATCCCCTGACTTAGCAGAAGCAACTTTCCAGGAAGATAACATACATTTCTCAGTCAAACCCCTCCCTCCCCCCTCCCTCCCACAGAGCTGATTCTTGTTTGATTGGCCACTGGAATGTCTCTTGTCCTGGAGGCAACTTGAAGTTGCCTTGTAAGTAGCTTCATGTCGCGCTGTGATTCATACTCAAGTCGTGTCCAAGTTGCCTCCCAAAGACGCGCTGGAAGTCGTGTTGCCCCTGTGTGAATGGAGTCTTAGCAAAAAAAGTGTTTAAAAATAAATAAATAAAGGTAAAATAGATAGATCAGTGTTTGATCTAGGTCGGTGTCAGGGTTAGAGTTAGAGCCCTTTCACACTGAGCCGTGGGCAGCGTCAGCGGTAAAGCGCCACTAGTTTAAGCGCCACTTTGTCGCTGTTTTAGCGGCGCTATTCGGCCGCTAGGGGGGTTAAAAGTGGTAAAGGGTTAAATGCGCCCCTGTAGTGCCGCTGGTGAAGCGCGGCAGCGGTGCCCATTCATTTAAAGGGGCAGGGGCGGTATACACCGCTCCTCCACCACCCCAAAGATGCTGCTTGCAGGATTTTTTTTAACGTCCTGCCAGCGCACTACCCCAGTGTAAAAGCATTTGGGTTTTCACATTGGGGTGGCAGGGGAGGCATTTTTCAGGCACTTTACAGGCGCTTTTTTTAGCCCTTTATCGCCTGAAAAACGCCTCAGTGTGAAAGGGGTCTTAGGGTCAAGTTTAGGGTCAAAGGTCAGGGTCAGATTCAAAGGTCAGAGTCAAAGGCAATGTTCAGTGTATTTTAGGTAGGATTAAAAAAGCACTATTGATTCTTGGCCCTACTATGAGTACAAACAAATAACATGCACATATGTGGTATTGCTGCAATTGTCAGGAGCAGGAGAATTTGTTATGGGTTGTTCTTTGGTGGTAGACTAGGGTCATATAAAAAAATATACAGCTAAAATGTTAAATATTTTTTTTAACATTTGTTGCCAGTTTTGCATTGATAATAAAGATATCAGGAGATATCTATTACCATTTACCACCAAATGGAAGCTAAATTTGTCCTGGAAAAAAAACAAGGCATAATTCACCTGGATACACTAAAGCTGGATACATACTATACAACTTTTGCTGTTAGATTTCCTTTAGATTTACCTTCAACTATGTAGTGCAAGGGCCTGCCTGATTGCATACAAATTGAAAGTGTTTAGGTTTGACCTCATATTATTTTGTTTTGGTAAATCTAATGGAAAAAAATCTAAAGAAAGTTGTATAGTGTGTATCCAGCTTTAGTAGTTATGCACACTTACACACTTAGACCCCATACACACTAAACAACTTTTGTTGTCTGATTTCCTTTAGATTTACCCAAACCATGTAGTGCGAGGGCCTGCCTGATTGCATACAACTTGAAACTCTTAAGCCTCTTACACACGATCCAATTGTTGGCCAACCGAGCATCTGATTTTTGTCTTAAGGGCGTGTGCTTGGATCTTGTCTTGCATACTAATGGTACACAATTGTCGTGCAACAAACATAAACGTAGTCACGCACTACGAGGAATTTCAGCTCTTGAGCGCCACTCTTTGGGCCCCTTCTGCTAATTTCTTGTTTGGTGAGCATGGATTCCGAGCATGCGTGTTTGAACTTTCGAATTTTGTGTGACGGATTTGCGTACTGGCGATACGAAAATCTGACGTCAAACCGCTGTCCGCTGAAAATTTACTAGCCTGTCATCCAACACTTGTTGGCCGAAAGTTGGACGACAATTGTCAAAAGGAAAGTACTAATGGTCAGATTTTAGGACAACAGTCTGTCAACAGACAAACCCCTGCCAACAATCGGATAGTGTGTACGAGGCTTTAAGGTTTGACCTCATATTATATGGTTTTGGAAAATCTGAAGGAAAAAATCTACAGAAAAACAAACTATGTTCAGGCATTAGGATTTGTGCTAACCTCCTTCATAAAGGGGTTAACATTATTATAAAGTTAAGCACTAGTAGTTTGTATGCTCTTTAAACTCTGCTGTCAAAAGAACAAAAAAAAACATCTTAGCTTTCTCTCGTGTACAGTATATTGCCCAGTCTATAGCCCAAGACTATAAAGATTAGGCCTCCAATAGTCTTGTTTAGTCCCTTTCATCTGGATGGTACACTCTCCAGGCATCAATAAATTGATAATTATGGAAGGTCTGTAAGACCCTCCTGCGAAGGCCTTTAGCAACCGAGGATCTTCCTGCTGAGGTATCCACGTTAGGATCTAGGGGAAGATTAAAGTCTCCCCCCAGGAGTAATTTCCCTTCTGTAAATTTCATAAGTTTATTGAGGGTGGAGAAAATGAATTGATCTTGGTTAATATTAGGTGCATATATCGTCACCATGGTCACTTTAATACCATCCATCATGCCTTTAAGAAACAAAAATCTGCCCTCAGTGTCTATACTTTTATCTATTCATTTCCATTGTACTCATCTTGCTATTAGAATAGACACCCCTCTGGATTTGCTTGCCCTATTAAAAGCATGGTATACCAAGTGGTAAAGATTATTCTTCAAAATTGGTGCTTTGCCCTCTCTAAAATGTGTTTCTTGAATAAATGTTACGTCCGACTGTGATCGCTTCAGATCTTGAAGGAGCATCCTCCTCTTTTCTGGCGTATTGAGCCCCTTAGAGTTTAGGGAGATAACTCTCAGCACCTCCATCTCCCCCGCCGACCCGAGAAGAAATAAAAAAAAAAAAAAAAAAAAAAAGACAAAAGGGTTCTAACAACCCTAATGTGTTACGGTGGGTAAGAGCACCCCCGTATCCCCCTTTCAAGAATAGGGAGATTCAAATTGAAAGTTTTTTTTTGTACTCACATTCGATTTACCACTTAAGTGAATACTTACCTACGTGGGGGTACAGTCAAGAATATGCGGGTGCGATCCCTCCCTCCCCCTTCCCTCCCCGCCAATCTAAACAACATTATTATCTGCCCTGTTACCAACATCTTCTCTACCAATATATATATATATATATATATATATATATATATCAATACCATTAAACATTTTACAATTTCCCTTCTATATCCAATATTAACCATATTGTAAGTACTGTCCCCTAGAATAGGAGAGAGGAGATTTTTAATTAAAAAAAAAAAAAATCAATTCCCATGACATTCCCATGACATTTACCATGGTTAAAACACTATCTAACATATCTACGTAATTAATTAAACCCCGGTATAGAGATTCTAATATAGAAGAAGAAAGGGGGAGGGAGTACATTACTATATACCTCTTTAGTTAGGGTGCTGGAAATTCCAGGGGGCCCCTTTTGGGTAAGACCTCCTCCCATCACAAAAAAAAACAACCCAATCCCCCCTTAACCCAACTCCACACTTTTTCCACTCCCCCCCAACCCCTTTAATGGTGAATTCCATGTGGCCCCAAAAAAATCAAATACATTTCCCCCAACCTTTCCCTTTCTATCCCCCCTTTATCCTAAAAAAAAAAGAAGTGATTACGAGTACCGTACCCAATTACCGTACATTTAATTAGGTGTCTTCTCTCTTAAGCCCCTATATGTGAAGGTATTATTCCCCCCTTTTTTTGATAAACGTGCATTTAACTTATATTTCACCCCCCCCTCCCTACCCCCCCTAATTCTCAAAGACACCCCCTTTATGTGCAATTCTATTTCTATCCCTCCCCCCCTTTTACCCCCTAGAGCCCCCCCCTCTCCAGAAACATAACAAAATATATCCACCGGCTCTCCATCACTACATTGTATTAACAATTACAATCCTGTTATCAATCCCCCCCCCCTTATTTTGGTTCCTTGTATGTGTCCATTCCAGGGTATCATCCACAGAAGAAAAAATTATACTTACGTATACACATAACACGCAGGAAGACAGTTCTTCCCCAAAAAAATAAAAAAAACATATGGTAAAGTTTATTTTCCTTTCCTTTTCTCTTATCTCTTCTTTATATGTCCTATTACAAAGCAAATCAGTTCCTCCTCCTCTAAAAAAAAAAAAAAGGAGAAATTACCTGAGGGTAATTTGTGTCCTCTTTACGATTTCTCCTCTTACTCAGGAGTACAGAAGGGAAATAATAAAGAGAAGTAAAATAATATGGTTGCCTATGTAACTTTATCGCTACTTATCGCTACTTGGCCTCCTGAGCTGTATTTTCCTGTGCTCTTCGCTAGTCCGGGGCTGTTCCCCTGTCTGTTGGGGCTGATAGCCCTGTCGAGGTTCCTGTTGTCCGGGAGACTGTATTGGTCGCAGCCAATTTGGTATTGGGAAAGCTGGGATCCCCAGGAACGCAAAGAGATCAGTGGAGTCAGTCATCCTGTTCAAAGTAAAAGATATCTCCTCTTTCCGTACAGTCAATGCAAATGGGAAGCTGCAATGGACACTGGGGGCAAGGCTGCAATGGACACTGGGGCAAGGCTGCACTGACAAGGCTGCAATGGACACTAGTGGAAGGCTGCACTGACAAGGCTGCAATGGACACTGGGGCAAGGCTGCACTGACAAGGCTGCAAATTACACTGATAAGTCTGCATTGATGGGCATTTAAATGTATGTTTTTTTTTCCTTAAACTTCCCTCCTAAACTTGGGGTGCGTGATATACGCCGATAAATATGGTATTTATAAGCAAACTCATTAATTCCAAAGAAGATTAAAACAAGACATAAAGTAACTAATGTTATGAAATTATATATATATATATATATATATATATATATATATATATATAATACAGTGTATATATATAAACACATTTGCTACACATTTACATTTTTTAATTATTTTATATTTTTAAAACATACCATATGGCAAATCTACAGAAAACTATTCTCTATGCTATGAACACAGTAATATTATAAAAAACTCAACAGGTGCAAATTCTGTGAAAATAGTCATCAGAAATAACTGGTGTGAAAAAATACTGGATCACAAACAGGCATTATTGCTCTGCTTACCATTTTGACTAATAAAGACAGCAATGTAAGATAATATATAATGCTATTTAATTCAATGATTTTTAAACATAGCTTTATATATATATATATATATATATATATATATATATATATATATATATATATAATTTCATTTATAAATAAACCACATATTAACCAGATCATTGCACTAATACAGTTATTTTTTATATGATTATACATAATGTTCTCTACTTTTCAAACCAGATATGGTATTAGTTATCATATATGATATATAGTATTTGATAAGAATTTGATCTAATATTACTTTAAAGGGGTTGTAAAGGTTATTTTTTATTAAATAATAAACATGTCATACTTACCTCCTCTGTGCAAGGGTTTTGCACAGCGTGGTCTCGGTCCTCCTCTTCTGGGGTCCCCCAGCGGCACTCCTGGCTCCTCTTCATATCAAGTACCCCCACAGAGAGACGCATTCCAAGGGGACACTTGTGTGGGCGCGCTCCCAAGTTCTGCAGCTGCGTCCATTGACACAGACAGCAGGACTCAGCCCCACCCCACGGCTTCAGTGGCACTGGATTTGATTGACAGCAGTGGGAGCCAATGGCTGCTACTGCTATCAGTCTATCCAATGAGGACCCGAGACAGCGGCTGGAGCTGCTGGGCTTGTTCTCGTCGCTGGAAAGATCGGGGTCAGGTAAGTAAAAGGGGGGCTCTGATGGGCTGCTGCACTACAGAAGGTTTTTCACCTTAATGCATAAAATGCATTAAGGTGAAAAACCTTGAGGGTTTACAACCCCTTTAAGAAACTTTGTTGAAATTTATAAGTTAGGTAGGTATTTTCTTAACTTTATTATCAGTTTTATTCATTAAACATTAGAATCTTATTGAAAATGATTCACAAATTTTGGAATACAGAGAAGTGCATCAAAAAGATTCCATATCCAAAACCCAGACAGCAGAATCTATTACATTACAACAGTACACTACTTTGCAAACTATGCAAACTTCAATATGCAAAAATCAATGTAATTGAAGCCATATAACAGAATGTGCCATTAAAAACTTTGTTCTGACTCGCCAAAAAAGATAGAACAAGAAAGAGGGGTAGGGTAAAACTGTGTATCCTTATTGTATAGATTTAAGCAAACTTTGCATTAACATATATTTTCTCATATAAAGTGAATGTGTGCTAAAAAATATATAATTGCAAAACATTCAGGCATTAGTTACCTCTCACAAAGATCAAGCTAAAAAACCCAAAAAGGAGACAGTACCCCCTGGTACAATGGGACGTTAGGGGTGAACTGAAGATGAAAACTATATCATAAAAATATATAATTTATTAAGAAATACATTTTAAAATGCATATATGTGATAACAAACATATCAATCGTTTGTACAATACTTCATATGAAGACAAAGTTTTGCTCGTGATGAGCTATACAAATTCCAGTGAGAGTAATTTTTCTCCATTAGCCAACGCGTTTCAGGAAGATTATCCCTTCAAGGGCTTTATAGGAGAGAATGTACATACATTCTGAAAAAGAGAGCAAAAATAATAATTTCAAACAACACATTCAAGGCAGGGTCAGTGTCGTGATACACAAACATGTCCAACATACATACCGGCACTGGATCGTAGATAAATTTCATGAGAAAACTTTTAAAAGCAACGTATGTATAAATAAGAGACTTGCTGTCTCCCATTCACCAACAGGCAATAAACCCCGTCTGGGCCCGGAGCAGCCCTCACAAGGGTCCCCAAGAGACAACTCCCACAGTTCAGCCAACAGAAAAGGAGCCCGAGGGGTCATTAAGCACCTTGATATAGAGACAAAGTACATATATGAAAAAGAGGGCCGCTTGAGATACTACTCAGTGTTTATATTAGGCATTTCAATATAGTAGTACTCCAATAGCTAGATATTTTATGCAAAAAAAAAACTGTTTTATTAACAGATAATAATATCTGTGGCACTAATATATACTAATGTTAAATGATAGAGGATGTGGCAGAGCGAGGCTCTGTCCCAATGAAAAAAGGGTTAAAGTGGACACAGAGTCTGCATATCGGCTGAGTGCAGAGCTACAGAGCGTAAATTTAAAAACTGAGAAAACTGTGCCAGCAGTTTTCTTGGATCTTGCTATTTCTACATGGGGCTCTATGGCTTGGAGATCCTTCAGAGTCTTGGGTGGGATGGGATCTCCAACCCTGTGTCTGGGTCTTGTGGACAGCCAGCATGGTGTGTTCTCAGGTGCACACAACCAATATAATGAGGGGCTGGTGAGAGGAGAGAGTGGAGGATGGTGGAGAGTGAGCAGCTTGCTAACTGCTGTGTGAAGACAAACCTATGTTTGGAGCAGTGGCTGCTAGTGAGTGTCTCTGTGTGAGGATAAACACTGTGTGCATTGAAGGGCTTTAAAGCTGTGTGCGTCCAAGGAGCCAGAAGCTGTGTGCATTAAGGGACTTCAAGCTGTGTGTTTAAGAAGCCCAAAGCTGTGTGCATCCATGACTGTGAGACTGGAAGATCTGGTGGTTTAAGGTACCAGTACCTAAAGCAAGCAGAGGAACTGCTAACAAGAGAGCCAGGTGGCTTGTTATGTTTTCCTTATTTTTGGACTGCTAAATGAAGTTAAACCCCTGCGTGGGAATCCTGAATGGACATTTTGCTTTTGTTTTTCTGTTCAAATAAACGTGGGGTACCAGGCACTTAACTAGAATGCCTGTCTGATATGGACTCACTGCATAAAAATGCCTCTATCCACTTAAGCTAAAACACCCCAATATCACAAGGAAAAAAGTATTTCATACCTTTACACTAAAACATATAGGGAATATAGTAAATTTGCTAAAAGGTGTTCCAGCTCCTAAAAGTAGCGACACCATTTTTTTTAGCTCAGACAAAACCTCACCTGGAATAAGTATGTATACAGAAATGTGCCTGAATAGCTTCTGATCCGAGAACAGCGTCCGCTCTATTCAGCCTCCATTTGTACCTTTTACAAAGATCAATGTCCTCATATGAGAATGCATGACAAGGCCTTCATCTGCTTTTCTCTCCAGAAGGAATGCACTATCTGTTCAGACAAAAAGGAAAGAGACCAGCGCAGAGGAACCACTAGTGTAGGATGTCAGAGTAAAAAATTGTTTATTAAAACAAAGTGAAATAATATTAACTCACAGGGGGGGGGGGGTGCATAAAAGCACAAAGCAGAGCAACCTGCAAGCAGTCTAAAACCTCTGTGTAGAGCTTTACCATGGCCAAGGGGAGTGGTGGGATCCTCTGATGGTGGAAGGACCTGCTGGAAACACTAGGAGGGACCGAGCCAGGCACTGTCAATCAGGATCCCACCATTAGAGTGACATCAGCAAGTGCCATGCACTTTTAAAATGCATTCATGATACTGAAAGATTTAAGTTGGGTTCAATACATACATCCCCACTGTCGGACATGAGAATGAGAAACATCCTTTAGCACATAGTATATAGGAAAAGGACATACCCCTTTGCCCACATACCTGCCTACATACACCCAGCTCCTTTATCAATAGGCTTGACAAAGGAACTGGTGGTTTAGTAAATGTGTAGCCACGCCCCCATTCACCCCCAGTGCTGATGTCACTCCCAGATGGCTCTGCTCTGTGCTCCAAGCCCCCCGATCATTTCCTGTGTGCCAAGGCTTCCCATTCCATCAAGCCAACAGTAGTGTCCTTTGACCTTCCTGATTGGACTGACTGACTTTGGGTGCAGATTTGTCAGCCGCAGAGGATACTTTTGTGATGTACAATTTATTTCACATGTGAGTCACTTTGTGTTTACATATTAAAATATTTTAAATTACTACACTTACTACAACAGGCACCCCTGTTGTTCACTCAAAAGAACACACAACTGACACTGATACCATGAATAATGATGCAAAAAAAAATATTGGTAAGTCTGACTACTTTTCCTTTATCCTTACTTCTCAAAATATTAAATGCAATAATTTAGAATTTGGATGAAAGCTTTGGTGTTGGCTAACTTTTGGTAGTAAAATAGTACATTTTTTACGTAGGTATACAAATGAGACCGAAAAGAACAACTGAAGAGAAATGACTCTGAGGCCTCGTACACACGACCGATTTTCTCGTCCAAAACCGTCAAGAAAAGTGCCTCGAGAGCTTTTTTGTCGAGAAAAACGTTCGTGTGTATGGTTTTACGACGAGAAAATTGCTGAGAATCTCGACGAGAAAATAGAGAACCTGCTCTCTATTTTCTCGTCAGGATTCCAGATTTCCTCGTCGTGTTTCTCGTCGGGCTGTTTTGTGACGAGAAAATGGTTCGTGTGTATGCTTTTACGACTCTTCCAAAAGCGCGCATGCTCACAAGCAACTATGAGATGGGTGCGCATCTTCTGGTAAAACAAGCCTTCGTAATGGAGAGAGCACATTCGTCAGGCTCAAAAATATTGCATCGTTTAAATGTTCTGCATTGAAATCTTCTTTAGAATGTTACATTAATCAAAACGAGTGACCTTCTTTTGCTGCTGATATTCACACAGAGTTATGCCTTTTTTTTAACCTTTTTCATGCTGCTCTTAAGAAGATTTATGTGTATTATATCGTGCAAGTTTTTAGGAATAATTTAAATGGTTATATTTTTCAAAATGATGTTAATTATAATTTCGCAATGTTTTGATAGTGATCTCCCATTTAATTTTGGAATCTATATTAGTTAAATTTCCCACCATGTTTTTTTGCTAATCTGATTTAGTTATTCTTTTGGGGGGGTGATATCTGTCCCTTTTATTGTCAGTCAAATGTATCTGCTTACTCCAAAGCTAGATTTTTAATTTTTACAAATACACATAGTCAAGTATGAACTTAAACAAAAATCACATTTATTCATGTTTAGAAATAAAATAAAGAGAAGGCAGCGCTGGAGAACCTGCTGCCATTTGTGCATCCCAGGGACCCCAGAGCACACAGCAACCCTGTGTGGACACTAAAATTGGGAGCTTGAGAAGGCCAACATTTCTGAACACAATCTGATGCTGGCCTCCCAGAGGTCAGGAACAGCAGCAGGTGATATATATGTCCCAAGTGTGTGGTACTACAACAGGCTGCCTTCTGTCCGACCACAATGAAGCAAGGCCATCACTTCCTCTTCTTCCTGGCAACCTTCCCTGCAACCTTCCCTGAAGCCTTCCCTGCAGCCTTCCTTCTTCGTTTGGCTGGAGGCTGGGCCACTGGAGGGGTACTCCTGTCAGGAGGAGGAGGAGGAGATGTAGCAGAAGGGGGTGGGGCAGAAGAAGAAGGTGGAGGTGTAGCAGAAGGGGGTGGGGCAGAAGAAGAAGGTGGAGGTGTAGCAGAAGGGGGTGGGGCAGAAGAAGAAGGTGGAGGTGTAGCAGAAGGGGGTGGGGCAGAAGAAGAAGGTGGAGGTGTAGCAGAAGGGGGTGGGGCAGAAGAAGAAGGTGGAGGTGTAGCAGAAGGGGGTGGGGCAGAAGAAGAAGGTGGAGGTGGAGGTTGAGGTTGGGTCAGTTGTGCCACCTCACATATGGCGGTATTGGGGGTAATTTTCTCCATCACCCCCTTGTTGAGCAAGGTGATGAGCAGGGGCTCGCATAGGAGGCGTTGCTCCATGCTCATCACCTTGAACTTAGCCTCCACTAGGCCGGCAATGGCCTCTTCAGGGGATGTGGGCTCCTGGAGGGTGGCATGGGCCTCACGAATAAGGGCCATTGCTGCCTCACTCGTGCTCCTGTCCCTCCTGCCTCTTTTGTGAAGCCGGATGGGAGGCACCTGGGATCTGGTGCTTCTCCTTTGCCCTGCCACCTCCTGTCTGCCACTGGGCCCTGCCACCTCCTGTCTGCCACTGGGCCCTGCCACCTCCTGGCTGGCACTGGGCCCTGCCACCTCCTGGCTGCCACTGGGCCCTTACTCCTCCTGCCTGACAGTTTCCAGACCCTCCTCCTGGCTGATTTCATCCTGTGTATGAAAAAGGGACATAGTTTAATATGTTGGTTTAATCTTTGCATCAAACTTTGTAATCCTGATTGAAGCAATTAGAATGTAAATCCATAAATCCTTGCTTTAAATTTACCACTACATCAGATTGACTATTTAGCACCCAATTAAGTGCAGAATAATGTCTACAGATCTTGATTTCACTTGTGGAATCCAAAATATTTTATGTTTGTCATCTTGACATATTTGTCAAACATTAAGTTTATCCCAATACATTTTCATTTAATACTATACCTGGCTCCAGATGGCCAAATCAGAATCATCCAGGATGGCTGCCTCCTCTTGCTCCAGAGAAGGCTCAGGTTGGCTGCAGGGAAGTCTGGGGGGAAGAGTGGAGAGTGATGGCCTTGTCTCAATGTGGTCATCCAGGAAGGACATCCTGTTGTAGTACCACAAAATCGGGACATACACATCACCTGCTGCTGCTCCTGACCTCTGAGAAACCAGCACCTTAGAGCGTTCAGTCCTGCAGGTACCTCTCAAGCTCCCAATTTTAGTGTCCACTTGTTTTGCTGTGGCTGTGGGCACCTTGGTATGCACAAATGGGAGCAGCTTCTCCAGCGCTGCTTTTCTCACCCCTCTTTTTTTGTGGATGGGGTTTTTCGTCTCCCACAGAGCCGGCAGCTCCCTTACCCGGTCAATAAATTCCGCCAGGAACTCTTTGTCGCTAATAAAGACATTCATATTGTATCTGCAAGTTGAATAAATTATATATAACTAATGTGAGGCAAACAGTCTAACCTCCTTAACATCCTAGTCACCATATATATCCTCCAATATTCTCAAGACAGTATAGGCCAACAATTTGTACAAGTCACAAAATCACATACCTTCGTTCGCACGTCCGTCACTTGAACTCCTCTCTCCGCACACCGAACGTACTATAGTCACATGTGTGTTTGCTATATACACACCACGCATGCGTCAAAATACGAACACGTCGCTCCGCACACGTCGCCCGCCCATGACGTTCTAACTAACATCTTTTCCCCGCCCCTTCTCTTTCGGCGCGCAGACAGATATGGCGGAGTTACAGTAGGTGTCTGATAATTCCGCAACTAACGAGGAGGAGACAAGCCCGGAGACCGAGGAAACGTCACGATCAAGGAGGAGATTCAAGGCATCGAATATGTCTTTGGCGGAGATGGCGGAGATGGTGGACATCTTGCTCAAGGCTGATTATGATGCCAAGCATGGGCCGTATAGCAAACCAAATAGAAGGAAGGCCAAAATCCTCACTAAAGTCGTGAAGAGTCTGAAGGCGAATTTCGGGGTGAAACGCTCAAATGAGCAGCTCAGAAAGAGGTGGTCAGACCTCAAACTGAGGGAGCCAGAGCAGTTGAGGAGCATAAAGAGAATGCTCGCTAAAAGTAAGTAAAAAGTAGACTTTTCTGCTATTAATCTTTTTCTAAACTGACATGTTGCTCTTTATTTTGGTTTCTCATATTGGACTCCCTTCCAAAATGTAATATTTTGAACTTGGTTGGGCACAGTAATCGTTCGTTACGTTACCGACACTTCGTTCGGCCACTATCCGCGGTTTTGGCTTATTTTAGAGCCACAAAAGTAATTAGACATCTGCCATTTTTGGTCAAATATTGTGGCAAAATTTTTAGGCTAGATGATGTGTTTGTAAAGAGAATGAAATGCAAACTTTTATCAGTGTAAAGGAGACGACACTCAGCAGCTGCTTCCACATCTGTACTTTGGAGCACTATAGTGTGGGCCACCAGACCCACCTTTTTTGGGTGTCCCACACAGGTGCATCAGTGAATTTTTGTGGTGCCTCCATGTCAAATAAATTACATCCAAAGGTGAATACTAAACATATTCTTGGTCATAAATAATGCATTCTTCTTTAAATTCCGCCCAAACACACACTTGTACCACACTTCCAAGCAATTTAGCCTGTTTTTATTTTAACATTGAGATTTACAGTGTGATAAATAGACCTTTTGTTTGATTCTCATAGGGGAGAGAAGACTGGGAGGAGGACACTCCAGGGAGCACATGCAACCCACAACTTCCAAGCAACCCCAAACTCCCAAAGACCCACAACCGAAAGATGTGCAGGAAGTTGAGGTGGAGGAAGGAGAAGTGCAGGAAGGAGAGGTGGATGACGTTGTGGATCTGGTCACCACAACAGGTCAGTATCTGTCACCACAGCTTCAGGTAAGAGATGTAGGCCTGCAGAGTTATAATACCTTTTGTTTTTTGTTTTTAGGGGATATAAATGTTGTGAAGGATAGTACACGGTTCTCTGCTGACAGTGCCCTCCGCCTCATCCAGCAAGTGATGGAATGTAGCACGGAACTGGACCTTATTAAACAAAGAATCCATGTGATGGAACAAACATTTAAAGACATTCTCGATGTTTTAGGGAGAATTCAATAAGCCATCCAAACACATTTGTTTTTACATGTTTGTTTTTGCAACTTTTCGAATTTTTTTGACAATCAAACCAGCCAAAAATTGAATCTGCACACAGTGTGTCAACATGTGCTATCTGCCATCAGGGGATATCCATGTAGTCTTTTGTGGGTGCAACCCCTTCCTCGCATCTAAAGTCGGTGAACTGAGGAAGGGGTTGCACCCCCAAAACACGTCCATTGATCACCCCTGATGGCAGATAGCACATGTTGACAATAGGGATCAGGATTGTAAACTTCCTAGATGAAAAAAATCCCAAATGTGTGCATATTCAATTTTTGGCTGGGCAAGGGGTGGCAGGACCCCATATTAGGACGGGCACATAGAGACATAGTTTGTGTAAGTGAATGTCTCAGATAGCTCAGAGGTATCCAATGTTGTAATTTTTGGAATGCAACTGTTATTTTTGTATTTTCATAAGCAAAAAATTGCCGGGTTGGGGCCAGGCCAACCCAAAAAAACAGAAAAAACTAAAAATGGTGAGAATGTGCACAGAGTAAAATATTTGACCACAAACAACGTGTAGCTTCTTTTTATAATACCCTCTAAGCTTATTTGGTTATTTTGTAAGGTTACATAGTGAAATGGTTGTTATTTACTAAAGTAAAATACGCTTGGCACTACAAATGCACAAAGACAAACTAGGAGACAGGAAAGAACAAATAATTAAAGGTTTAAACAAGCTTTTTATTCGGATCCTTAGACATAGGCTGGCATAGGAATTCCCCCCCTACCCGTGAAATACTCCATGTATTTGTCCCGAACCTCACGGGCATTTTGGGAGGGCAAGCCAGGACGGGCAGATTCCAGGCCCGGCAGGGGATTTGCAGGGGAAAGTCCAGCCTCTGGCAAAACTGAGGCCATATAGGAATTTGATTTTTGGCTCAAAAAGTTGTGTAGCACACAGCAGCATAATACGACATAGTTTATTTTGTAGTCCGCCAAGTGTATTGAAGTCATAAAAAGGCGGAACCGGCTGGCCATTATGCCAAAGGCATTTTCGACAACTCTTCGGCCCCTGGCCAGCCGGTAATTGAACACCCTCTTCTCTGGGGTCAGGGTCCTCTGTGGAAATGGCCTCATAAGATGCCGTCCGAGTCCGAAGGCTTCATCAGCCAAGAAAACAAAGGGGAGTCCTTCAATATTCCCTGCATCCGGTGGCAATGCAAGGTCGTCACTCTGGAGACGGAGGGCAAACTCCGTCTGGATGAAGGATCCCCCATCGGACATCCGGCCATTCTTCCCTACATCAACATAGAGGAATTCATACCGTGCTGACACCACCGCCATCAGCACAATGCTATGAATCCCCTTGTAATTGTAGTAGTAGGACCCAGAACGGGGTGGCGGCACGATGCGGACGTGCTTCCTGTCTATGGCACCACCGCAGTTGGGGAAGTCCCACCACGTTGCAAACTCCGATGCCACAGTCTGCCATTCCTGTGGCGTGGAAGGAAGCTGTGGAGTGAAACAAGATGAAATAATATTAGAATACCAAAGTCATACATTACAAGGAAATTCTATTAAAAAACATTAGAGGCCAACATCAATCAAATTCTACGTTTATTAAGGTGTTTAAAATAAGTATAATGGAAGGCTCATTTATCATATTCATCACCCCCTCTGATGGGCCATTACTAAATTATTTTGGGGGGGGGAGATGTGTTTGGCCACAGGATAGCATTGCAGTGGCGGTGCGTCCAGAGTGGGCGCTGGAGCACTGCCCCCTCTCTCCTGTGCCCATCACTCAGAACAATACATAGGTTCATGCGTTGCATGAACCTATGTATTGTCTTTGCCGCCCACTATTCAGGTGGATGGCCTCTTGTAAAGCGACCGACATATGAATAATTGCGGCATTTAGGGGGTTCAAATTGCATAGCAGAAACAGGTAGTAAAATAGTCTTGCACATTACAACCTGAGGGATGTAATTGGCTTCCTAAAAGTAAAATAGGGGACGCAGGGGGGGGGGGCATTCCTTGGGGAAACACTGGCAGGCTGCTCTGCCAATCATGTTCACCAAGTCTGTTTAATGGTAACATGATTGGCTGATGCAACATCAAGGGAAGGAGAAGACATCAAGGACAGAAGAAGGATGGCGCTGACCACAAGAAGGTAAGTGCAGGGCTGGGGGGAAACTGGCTGCATTAGAGGGGACTAAATGGCTGCATTGGAGTGAACAAAATGGCTGCATTAGAGGGGACAACTGGGGGCATAAAATAGGCACCAGAGCAAAAAAGGAGGAAGTTTATTTCCTAAATTGGTGTTTGAACCCCCAAACATTTGAAGCAACAGGCACCCCTGCTGGAAAAGTTAGTGAAGGGAAATATTTATGGAGGAGAAAAAAGGGGCAATCTAAAGCTTCCAGCATGCATGGGGACAAAGGGGATCATTCTCAGCATATTACAATCATGGTAATTAGGGAAGGATGAAAGAAATACAATACATTAGCATACATGTAATACATAAAATGTGATGTTAAGGGAGAAAACGTATCCTAATATAGTCCTCCTGCAGGACTTGTATAATGGCAGAACAGGTGTCTGGGATTATGAGGCCCAGAGCCTGGGGGGAGATGCCTATGGTGAACTTCAAGTCCTGAAGACTTCTCCCTGTCGCCAGGTACCGTAAGGTGGCGATGAGCCTCTGCTCAGCACTGATGGCTTCCCGCATAACGGTGTCCTTCCTGGTAATATAGGGGGACACCAAAGCCAACAGTTCCTGAAAAACGGGGTCAGACATCCGCAGAAAATTCCTGTAGTCCTCAGGATTATTCTCGACGATCTCCCGCAGCAGAGGCATATGGCAGAATTGGTCCCGCTGGAGCAACCAATTCTTGGTCTATGAACTCCTCCTCACACCATTCATGGACTGGTCTTGGTCCAAAACAAGCAGACCAACACCAAGCGCACGCACAGCACGAACTCGACGACGAGAACGTCCAGGCGACATGGCTAAGAAACGGTCGTCTTATCAGAACGTACAGAACAGAACGCACCTTAGAACAGCAAGGACTATGAATAACGAACTGAAAATCAGAAACGAACAGGCAAGAACGCACTGTAAAACAGATATGACCTGCCTATACGCCCTGAAAGTCAAGATACGAACCCACAAGCACAAACTGAACCGCAGAAAACGATCTGAAAAGTACGAAGACTGAAAAGCGCGAATCGTCTCTTCCCAAACTTTTACTTCACACGCGGTAACACGAGATCAGCAAAAGCAGCCCAAGGGGTGGCGCCAAGAAAAAAGATCTTCCCCTTTATAGTGCCGTCGTACGTGCTGGACGTGAGCGCGGAGAACAACGAGGAAATTGGGAAATGTCAGTGTGTACGCATAGAAAGCTTGACGAGAAAATCGACAAGCTTAACAAAAATCTCGTCGAAAAAAAGACGTGTTTTTTACGACGAGAAAATCGGTCGTGTGTACGAGGCTTGAGGCAATGCCCCCAAATAAGCGATAAGCCAAACATTGTGTTGTTGATATTGGATATAAATGCCCTGAATAACCTCTATCACCACTGCGCCAATGAAAAAAAAATGTGCAAGTAACTATAGCTGCCACTTAGTGAATAGAATTTAAAACAGAAAAAAAACTTTACTCAAAACAATCTGAGTGAGAAAAGCAAATAGTAGCGCTAAAAAACAATAAAACTATATAATAGTGTAATAAACTCAATAACACCACGTGACAAGTGATATAAAGTCCATAACATAAATGATGAAATCGGTGAAAAAATTCCTTATTTCTTTAAAGCTTCCACCTCACCACCATGCGGTGCCAACTTCCCCTTTGAAAAACGCACTCACCAAATAAATGTGCCTTTCACTCTCGTGTCAGGCTAAACTTGCTTGTGTATGATCCCACAAATGGAAAAAGTAATCTCAGCTGAATCACCGTGATAGTCCTCAATATTGCACATATAAGAATAAAGAAAGTGTGCCAATAGTGAAAAATTGTAACTCCAGTTTAATAATAAAATCACAGCAACACTTCAATCATTCAATTCACATGTAAAAAGTGAAAAAAGAGCTTCAAATAAAATTCACAGCAATCAACAGTGTAAGATTAGCTCTGCTGTGCTAAGCGGCCACGGCGGACCTGAGGTGTGTTTTATGCTGGTAAATCTCACCACACTCCAGGTTCCCGGCTCACAATAGCGGTAGATGGTCCAAACAGCAACAGCGTCCCTAATAGGTAAAGCTAATAAAGTAGTAGTCAAGTTCCCAACATGTTTTGCAGTATATGCTTAGTCATGGGATTGGCCACTGGGATATCTCTCACTTCCTATTTAGACTCTCCATGCCTGATCACGTGATTGATTATCCCGCGCATGCGCTCACATCATATCCCCATGACCGCAAAGCACAGCAGTTTGTAAAACCTTTATGTGGTAAGCTGCATGATGTGAGCACTACATCTAAGCAATCCCACATCCATCTGTGTGCTGACTCACTCTGAAGAGCAGCACTGCAGTAAAGCAATACAAGACATGGAGCATGTGAAATAAAACAAATAAGACATTTTAAAGAAAACCTATTTGTTAAAAACGAATTTGATAAAAATAATGCTATTTCTTAAAAGCGGCATAATTTATATCTATCCCACTAATGAATAATCAGTCTGCCAAGCCCGTCTCAACATTAATAAATTGACCCTTCAGTCTAATGCAAACATAAACACTTAAGCCTCGTACACACGGTCGGACTTCCATCTGACTTTTCCGTGGATTTTTGTCCGAACAGAGTTGGTTGGGAACACCCATAGCATACACACGCTCGGACTTTTCTGTAAACTTTCTTAAAACTTCTTACAATATCACGTGTTTTTTCTGCTCTTTTCTGATCTTTACTGCCCCCCTTTGGTCAACTTCTGCTATTGTTGGTTGATTTTAACATTAGTTGTTTTGTCCATCGGACTAAAGTCCGATAGTTTTCTGTACACACGGTCGGACTTTGCTCCATCGGACTTTTGTTGGGCAAAAGTTTGTCCGTTTGCAGACCCAACTTTTGTCCGATGAAATCCAAAACCAAACGAAAAAAGTTTGTCCGATGGAGCGTACACACGGTCGGATTGTTGGTCCAACTTGCTTAAAACGAAGTTTGTTGGGCAAAAGTCCGACCGTGTGTACGGGGCTTTAGTATCATAATTTCATTCATATTGACCAAAAACGCACAACCTTAAGTCAACCCGAATGTTACTATCACATTCCAGGGAAAGATATGTGCAATGCAATAGATAATGAATATCATTAATGAGTTCAATAAAAGTGCAATACAAAACATAAAGCATGTAAATTAACCACTTAAGGACCAGCCACTGTATATATACGTCAGCAGAAGGGCACCTGGAGGCACAATCACGTACCTGTACATGGCCCTTTAACTGCTGACGTCGGGGTCGCGCGCGCGCCGCCGCCGGCGCGCTTGCGACCCCCTGCCTTCCCCATGAGTCGGGTCGCGGGTTCTGCGGACTCGATCGCCGCGGGGATCCCCACGATCGTCTCACGGAGGCATGGAGTGTAGAGATGTGTGTGTAAACACAACATCTCCCCGCTCCGCTACTGACACTGTCAGCGATCTCCGCTCTGTGTAATTAGAGCGAAAATCGGTGACGTGTCACTCATAGCCACGCCCCCACACAGTAGTAGTAATCACTCCCCTAGGCACACTTAACCCCTCCAGTGCCCCTAGTGGTCAACCCCTTCACTGCCAGTGTCATTTTCACAGTAAACAGTGCATGGTCCCAAAAATGTGTCAAAAGTGTCCGATGTGTCCGCCATAATGTCGCAGTCACAAAAAAAATGCTGATCGCCGCCATTACTAGTAAAAAAAAAAATTAATAAAAATGCCATAAAACTACCCCCTATTTTGTAAACGCTATAACTTTTGCGTAAACCAATCAATAAACGGCGATTGCGATTTTTTTTTTACCAAAAATATGTAGAAGAATATGTATCGGCCTAAACTGAGGGGAAAAAAAATTTTTCTATATTTTTTGGGGATATTTGTTATAGCAAAATGTAAAAAATATTGCATTTTTTTCAAAATTGTCGCTCTATTTTTGTTTATAGCGCAAAAAATTAAACCCGCAGAGGTGATCAAATACCACCAAAAGAAAGCTCTATTTTTGGGAAAAAAAGGACGTCAATTTTGTTTGGGAGCCACGTCGCACGACCGCGCAATTGTCAGTTAAAGCGACGCAGTTCCAAATTGTGAAAACACCTCTGGTCATTATGGTCCGTATTGGTCCGGTCCTTAACCACTTCCCTACCCGCCCATAGTCATATGACGTCCACAGATGGGATCTCCCATCCTGGTTGCACGTCATATGACGTCCTCGGCTTTGAGGGGGGATATCTGAATGATGCCTGCAGCTAGAGGCATCATTCAGATATCATTTTCTTGTGCCGGCGATTATGCGCACCATAAGAATGATCATAGCGGCGGATCCGCCGCTTGATCGTTCTTATAGGCGGCAGGAGGGGACATCTCCCCCTCCCGCCGCCATCCCGTGCTTCTCCGGGCTCTCCCGTGCCATCGGGGACCCGGAGAGAATCGTCCGGCGCCGGTGGTGGGTCACGTGACGAGCATAGAGATGACTGGTGACCAGATGGTCACCAGTCATCTCTATGATCGTCGGAGGCCCGGGCGCGATGTGATGACGTCACGCCCGGGTCCTCATATGTAAACAAAGCCGCCAGTGCGGCTAGTAAGTATGAGATACGATCTCATGCTTTCCAGCCTGGAGGAGAGATGTGGGGTCTTATTGACCCCGCATCTCTCAATAAAGAGGACCTGTCACACACATTCCTATTACAAGGGATGTTTACATTCCTTGTAATAGGAATAAAAGTGATCAAAAAAATAAAAAAAGTAAAATAAGTGTAAAAAAAAAAAAAATAAGTAAAAAATAAATAAATAATTAAAACGCCCCTGTCCCCGGTAGCTCGTGATCAGAAGCGAACGCACACGTAAGTCCCACCCACATATGTAAACGCCGTTCAAACCACATATGTGAGGTATCGCCGCGTGCGTTAGAGCGCGTGCAACAATTCTAGCACTAGACCTCCTCTGTAACTCTAACCTGGTAACCTGTAAAAAAATTAAAGCGTCACCTATGAAGATTTTTAAGTACCGAAGTTTGGCGCCATTCCATGAGTGTGCGCAATTTTAAAGCGTGACATGTTAGGTATCTATTTACTTGGCGTAACATCATCTTTCATATTTTCCCACAAAATTGGGCTAACTTTACTGTCTTCTTATTTAAAAAAAAAAAACTATTTGCTAAAAACTAATCTGGTAAAAATAATGCTATTTATTAAAACAGCATAATTTATATCTGTCCCACCAATGAATGATCAGTCTGCCAAGCCCATCTCAACATTAATAAGATTGACCCTTCAGTCTAATGCAAACATAATTGATTATTAATTGATAATGTCATTCATATTGACCAAAAACGCACAACCTTAAGTCAACCCGAATGTTGCTATCGCATTCCAGGGAAAGATATGCGCAATGCACTAGATACTGAAAATCATCAATGAGTTCAATAGAAGTGCAATAGAATTTAGATAAAAAATAAAAGTAAATAAAAATTTAAATAAAATGACTAACACTTGGAGACGGTGTGCTTCATAATATGACGAACGAATCTCACTGGAAGAGACTCTTCCGTTTGATGCACACAATCTCCCAATGTATTATCAGTATGATAAATTACACACCATATGAGCACACATGCTGGCATACTAGACTATCTAACAACCGTACTTTAGTGTATGTGACCTATCTACAATAGCAAATTATGCGAACACATGATGGTGTGCATATAAAGAGTTCTTAGACCGGGATATAAAGATGAAGCAGTGGTATAGGTTATGTAAAAATGGGAAGTAATTATCACACCTCTCCAGTTGACATAAGCCTATCAGTAATTATTAATAAAGCAGTTGAGGTCTACTTCAATATTTAACCCTCTGGGCGATAAACATTTCAACAAGAAAATCCAGCGGGTTTCCCTCTGGGATAGATCTCTTACCCTATTATTGCCTCTCCAGGCCAGGTAGATGGTATCTATTCCACAGAACTGTAGAACAGAGGGATCTTGATTATGTTTTTCCCTAAAATGGAGTGATACGCTATGGTAGCGAAAGCCTTTCCTAATATTAGCCAGGTGTTCGGCAATGCGCACTTTTAATAATCTTTTAGTTCTACCCACATATAATAACTAGAGTTGAGCGGACACCTGGATGTTCGGGTTCGACGGGTTCGGCCGAACTTCGGAAAAAAGTTCGGGTTCGGGACCGAACTTTAACCCGAACCCGAACCCGGACCCGGACCCGAACCCGAACCCCATCGAAGTCAATGGGGACCTGGACTTCTAAGGACTAAAAAGGCTCTAAAAAAGTAATGGAAAGGGCTAGAGGGCTGCAAATGGCAGCAAAATGTTAAGAGCATGGCAAGTGCTCTGCAAACAAATGTGGATAGGGAAATAACTTAAAATAACATAAAAAAAAATAAAAAAATATGCTGGAGGTCCCCTTTTCAGCAGAAGAGGTACAGGAAGTCATTAAGAACCTCAGAAACTCAACGGCATGATGCCACACATATGGTGGGAATGCCCCAATGCCCTTTCTGGAATAAATTATTCAATTTAATGGATAAGCTAGTGGGAAAATAAAATACTTTGAAATAAAAATGTAGCGGGGTGCTAAATTTAAGGGAAGTGTTTGAGTGGTAAATAGGCTCAAACACCCTAATTCTGTAGGATTCATGGACCATTTTGTCCTCAGGGGACAGTATTGGTGTGCAGTTCCCTGCGGCCTACAGGTGGCGCTGCCATGGTAGGCTAGGGTTGAACAGTGCTGTGCCTTTTGTGTCCCCTCTTGGCAGTAGTACAGCGGGGCGGGGAACCTGCTGTGCATGCCGGGAGAGCATATAAAAGGGGCAGACCTTTGGCCTGGGGGCTGATGTCCAGTGGGGTCCACGCCCAGGTGCCTTCGGCCTAGGTGCATGTGTTCCTGTTCCATCTCGGTTACCTTTAGCCCAGGGTGAGGTACTATCCTGGAGTTCCTGCTGCCCTGGGTATGGAGGCCTAGGTGCGGGAGTAAAGCCTGGAGTCCAGAGCCTTCGTCTGGAGTCCGCTAAGGGTCGAGGAGTCTTAGGGTGCCGCCTCGTGTAGGGGACCATGTTCCAGGGAAGGGAGGATCATTCTGATGGACCGATGCGGGAGTCACGGTGAAGGAAGGGTCTGTTGACTCCCTGGAGAGATGTCTTCCCCTTGATATGGGCTAGGTTCGTAGAAGGAGAAGCTCAAGGTCATCTTGACTGTATCAGAGGCCTTATTCACCCGGCCCGTGGCAGGGGCCTTATACACCCTGGTCTGTGGCAGAGACCAAAGTTCTCCAGGTCCGTGGCAGGGGCCTTGTACACCCGGTCTGTGGCAGAGACCAACCTCAAGGTCTGTGGCAGAGACCGTGCACCTAAAACTGTTTGAGAAACCTAAGCAGTGAAGTGAATGTGCTATGTTTGTGCCTGGACCTCCTCCACACCTTAAGCTGTCCTGTTTCTTTGCTCTAACCTTTTCTATTTGAGTAGAGTTTATTTTGCCATGAGAGAATAAGAGTTGTAATTTCAGCTGGTGTGGACATTGACTTTACTGGGAATTAAAGGACTTGCCTCTACCTACAGTAGAGGTGAGAATCATCCTCTGGAGGAGTTTTGACTCCGGCTGTGGACACGGCCCGTCAAGTACACCGCTCAACCTCTTTATATAGGAGGGTACGGGCTGGTAGTGCGGTGTGCCTTTCTCCCTCCTGCGAGGAGCCAACAACATAAAGGCAGGTAAGGGGGAAAGGATCTGTGCGCTACAAAAAAATAAAATAAAAATTATAATCTTGACCTAGGAGGACGAGGTCCATATGGAGTAGGAGGTTGAGGTGGCGGTGGAAGCGGCGGTGGAGGAGGACGAGGTAGCCAACACTGGTTCAAAAATACAACAATGGCTGGGTAAGGCCTGTGATGTGTCGAATTCTGTCCCCCGTCAAATAGTGTCCACCCTGTACTGCGCTTGCTCAGTATGTAGGACAAGGGGATTTCGAAAATCTCCCAAGACGAACGTCGCGTGCGTGGTGAGTTCAGGTGAAGGCCACACCATCCGTGGTTCAAGCCGAGCCAAGTGAGGCCGTGCCCGAAGCGTGGCGACCGAACCGAGCCCGTGAGGGGCCCTGTTACTATGTGCTACCGTATGTCCACTTGGATGGTGGGGCTTGAACCTGCACTCACTGCGCAGGCGCTGTTCATCTTTGGAGATTTTGTGAATCTCCTTGTCCTCTGTACTGCGCAAGCGCTGCGCCTTCGCAGTATGGGCCGGACACAATCCGATGGCCGGACAGTTTTTGTCACAACACCGGTATACATGTCTATTCTGCACAAGGTACGGACAAGTCCTGTGAGATCCATGCCTGGTTCATTTTAATGAACGTGAGCTTGTCCACATTGGCTCTGGACAGGCGGCTGCGCTTGTCTGTGATAACACCCCCTGCCGTGCTAAATACACGTTCAGATAATACACTGGCTGCAGGGCAGGCCAGCACCTCCAAGGCATAAAGGGCAAGCTCAGGCCATGTGCCCAATTTGGAGACCCAGAAGTTAAAGGGGGCAGACCCGTCATCCAGTACGTGTAGGCCTGTGGACACATACTGCTCAACCATGTTGTTTTTTAGTATAGCACAGTAGAAGAAAACTATATAGAAATTGTTTATTTCACACACCTCCAAATATGTATAACACACTGCAAACTATTTTTTGTGCCCCTATACGGCGTTTTTTGGAAGAGCAGAACACACCCACAGTACGTAACCGCTGAATCGCACAGCTACAGAACTGCAGAAAAATGCTATTCAAAAAAAATTTTGTTTTTTTAGTATAGCTCAGTAGGAGAAAACTATATAGAAATTGTTTATTTCACACACCTCCAAATATGTATAACACACTGCAAACTATTTTTTGTGCCCCTAAATGGCGTTTTTTGGAAGAGCAGAACACACCCACAGTACGTAACCGCTGAATCGCACAGCTACAGAACTGCAGAAAATGCTATTAAAAAAAATGTTTTTTTTTTAGTATAGCACAGTAGGAGAAAACTATATAGAAATTGTTTATTTCACACACCTCCACATATGTATAACATATGTATAACACACTGCAAACTATTTTTTGTGGCCCTGAATGGCTCTTTTTGCAAGCGTACAAAGTGCAAATTTTATTTTATTTTTTTTTTGCCCTAAACGGGTCTTTTTTTGCACGAGCAAAATAAAATGCAAATTTTTTATTTTTTTTGCCCTATGGGTCTTTTGGAAAAGAGCACAATAAAGTGCCTTTTTTTTTCCCCCTAAATGTATCTTTTTCAAAGAGCAGAATACACCCACAGTATGGAAACGGTGTATCTCTCAACGTAATATGCAGTGCTGGTGCACTGAGCTTGCAGATAAAAGTTAGATTTTCTCTGACACTGGGCTCATGGCAGTGTAAAAAGACTGTACACTGCAACACAAACAGGTAAACCTATGCAGATCGCTGATTTTAATCTCTGAATCTGGACTCCTATATAATATATCTCTCTCCCTGAAAGCACCAACAGGAACCTGGCCCTACACTACACTGTCTCTCTATCTTTTCCCTCAGATTGCAGAATCAGGACTACCTCATGTATTTTACAATCTCTCCCTATTAGCAACAGCAGCAGCCAAGATCCTCTCCCTATCTATTCTGAAGCAGAGTGACGTGTGTGCTGTGTGCCTCTAGCTTATATAGAAGCTGGGTCACATGTTGCACTGACCAATCACAGCCATGCCATTAGTAGGCATGGCTATGATGGCCTCTAAGGGCACACCAGCTAATCAAAAGGTGATTGGCTGGCCCCTGAAGCATTTCTAAATGCGTAATTAGATTGCCGAACCCGAACCCGAACCCGGACTTTTGCGCGAAGTCCGGGTTCGGGTTCGGGAAAAAGCTAAAGTTCGGTACGGACCCGAACTTTACAGTTCGGGTTCGCTCAACACTAATAATAACCCACACGGGCACCACATCAGATAGACAACATGGGAGGAGTTACAGGTGATGAACTCCTTGATCTCAAAAGATTCACCATCCCTGTTGCAAACTGTAGTCTTGCCTCTATTACTGGTTTTAACAGTTTTACAACATATGCATTTTCTGCAACAGAAAAATCCTTTTAAATCAAATTGTTGTCGAACCGGGGGCTCCAGAATTTTCTTCACTATTTGATCTCCAAAGTTTGGGGCTTGTCTGTAAATAAACTTAGGGTAATTGGGTATAATTACCCCCAAATGTCTATCCCTACACAGTCTGTGCCAATGTTTCTTATAGATATCTTCTATATCTTTATACTGACAGTGGTAATTAGATATAAAGCCCAGTTGGTGTTGATTGTTAGTACCCTGGACTTCAGACTTCTTCTTAAGGCATGACTCTCTTGGGATTTCAGATACTTCCTGAATGACTATATCCAGAGATTCCTTGATGTAGCCTTTCTGTACAAATTTATTCTTTAACATCTGTGCTTGATGTTGATAATCTGAAACATTCGTGCAGTTCCTTCGGACCCGTAGCATTTGACCCCTTGGTATATCTTTAATCCATGATGGATGATGGCCACTTCTGATTGACAGGTAGCTATTGCGGTCCGTCGGTTTAAAGTACACTTTGGTAATTAATCTATTATTCTCTTTTTCAATGGTCACACCCAGGAAGTTAGTGCTCTTGTCGCTTATCAGATAATCTAATTTGATGTTATTATTATTCTGATTTAAATCTCTTAAAAACCCCTCGGCAGATTCCAATGATCCCTCCCAAATGAATAGGAGGTCATCTATAAATCTCCGATAGAATTTTAATTGCGGACATTGTTTACTGAACACATATATATCCTCCCATTCTGCCATGAACAGGTTGGCTAGGCTGGGAGCATATTTGGCTCCCATAGCCACACCAACCTGTTGTGTGAAGAACTGACCATTCCACCAGAAGTAATTATGCAACATGCAATACTCCAACGCATGTCCCAGAAATCTCTTCTGTATGTATGGGATATCATCCCTCCTACTAAGTGCCCAGTTAAGTGCCAAAGCTGCATCTTCATGTTGGATAATTGTGTATAACGAACACACATCAGCTGTAATCAAGTGTGTCTCATTGATGGTACTCAAATCAATTTCTTCCAACATCTGCAGTAAATCTGAAGTATCTTTCAAATACGCTTTGGTGTCTTTCACAATTGGCTGTAGGAATCTGTCCAGGTATTCCCCTAATCTTGCTGTCACTGAGCTTATACCATTGACAATAGGGCGCGTGGGGGGGTTTGAGAATTCTTATGTACTTTAGGCAGGGTGTATATGATGGGTATTCGGCTAACAGAGGGTACCAGATAGTGTCTTTCTTTTGAGTTAAGGGCTCCGATTCCATAGCCCCACTCCACAAGAGGATCCAACTGGGTCCTATAGGAATCCGTAGGATCTATCAACAGCTTCTTATAGGTCACCTGTTCTGATAATAGCTCATTTAATTGATGTACATAAAAAGATTTTTCCAACACCACTACCCCCCCCCCTTTATCTGCTGGGTGTATAATGATATCTTTCTTGTCCTCAAGGGATCGAATACCTTCCTTGATGTATTCAGGGTTGGGTCTTTTCTTTATTGTCAAGTCTTCAATATCTTTCAGTACTAAATTCTTGAAGACCTCAATGAAGTGATTGCTGGGATTCTCTGGGTTGAAGATGGATTTATTCTTTAATCCACTATCAATCAACTCCGTGGTATAAATCTTCTTAGAAGATGATTCACCTGGTTGACTCAGAAAGTACTTCTTCATATTCAACGTTCTAATGAACTTATGTGTATCCATATATACTTCAAACTTGTTCAGTGTTTTTCTTGGGGCACACTTTAAACCCGCATTGAGTATATTAAGTTCATTCTTATTCAACTCAATCTTACTTAAATTGAATATTCCTGTTGTCAATTGTTTCGCATTCTCTTTTTTGGATTGTTGTCGTCTCCCTGATCTGCAGCCCCTTCTTCTCTTCGTGGTGCTGCTGGATCCCTGTTCACATACTGTGGGGGTACATTCTTTTCTCCTCCCTTGTGTTTGTTTCCTTGGGGGTTCTTTCTCAGTGTGCCCCCTCCCCTCCACAGTTCTCCTAAAAAAGAGGAAGCGGGGTATTGATTATACTGACTTCCATAGTATTCTTCATCAGCCAATGGCTGGTATCTGTTATACAATGGTAGTTCATTTCTTAAGTCAGGATAATAATTTGGTGGAGGATATTGATGCCACTGCTGATGGTCCTGTGGATGATAGCAATTACCTTGAGGAGTGTTACCTCTACCAGATCTTGGAGATTGATAATTAAAAGGGGCATTCCCCTTAAAAGATCGGGGAGATGGATATTGTTGGTATTGGTATCCACCCCTTTCTTGCACATTGGGTCTAACGTTCTGTTGGTGCTGCACTGGTTGCCCAGTTTTATTAATTTGTCCACCATTTCAAACTGTCCCCCCAGTTATTTGTTCATTCTTGTTAACTGCATCTTTCCCCACTACTTTTCTGATGTTTGACTCCTTAGTTGGTTGTGCGTTATTACTGGTCTGTTCTCCAACTTCTTTAGGTTTATCACCCTTCCCCATACTGACTCCTTGCCAAGCATAGATGTTATTGGTCTGGAAATCATTGGAGTCCCTAATATATTTTTTAACCTTTTTCTTTTGGGTCTCTCGGTCTATCTTTTCAAGTTTCTTTTTCATACTGATATTGAACTCTTTAACTTGGTTAGTGTCCTTCATAGGTTCCAATAATGTTTATATTGCATTTTTTGATTGACAATACCTAATTTGATGTGCTTTCTCTTTAAGACTAAGGCCTGAAGCTCCCTTCCCATTCGGTTAAAGAACTCAAGCCATTCTTCCATATATTTCTGGTCTGTGAGGCCGTCCTGAGGGGAAATCTCCCATCTCAGACTTCTAAAAGTTAGGTTCTCTTTTTCATAGTGCTCAAAAGTGAAAATGTCCCACCAAGTTTTAACTTGCTTTTCTAGGAGATTTTCTAAACTTTTCAGTGATCCTGACATGTCCTCCTTACACTCAGTCATCACTTGGTTAGAGGAGAAAATGTCTTCAGGATTCAACTGCCTGTTTGTCAGGTAATTGATAGCTTCCATGGCTGCAGCTAGTAAAAATAAATTGACAATGTGTTGTTGATATTGGATATAAACGCCCTGAATAACCTCTATCACCACTGCGCCAATGAAAAAAAAATGTGCAAGTAACTATAGCTGCCACTTAGTGAATAAAATTTAAAACAGAAAAAAAAAAAAAAATACTTTACTCAAAACAATCTGAGTGAGAAAAGCAAATAGTAGCGCTAAAAACAATAAAACTATATAATAGTGTAATAAACTCAATAACACCACGTGACAAGTGATATAAAGTGATATACCATGGCCAAGGGGAGTGGTGGGGGCCTCTGATGGTGGAAGGAGCTGCTGGAAACACTAGGAGGGACAGAGCCAGGCACTGTCAATCAGGATCCCACCATTAGAGTGACATCAGCAAGTGCCATGCACTTTTAAAATGCATTCATGATACTGAAAGATTTAAGTTGGGTTCAATACATACATCCCCACTGTCGGCCACGAGAATGAGAAACATCCTTTAGCACATAGTATATAGGAAAAGGACATACCCATTTGCCCACATACCTGCCTACATACACCCAGCTCCTTTATCAATAGGCTTGACAGAGGAACTGGTGTGTAGCCACGCCCCCATTCACCCCCAGTGCTGATGTCACTTCCAGACGGCTCTGCTCTGTGCTCCAAGCCCCCCGATCACTTCCTGCTTCCTGTGTGCCAAGGCTTCCCATTCCATCAAGCCAGCAGTAGTGTCCTTTCACCTTCCTGATTGGACTGACTGACTTTGACTGCAGATTTGTTAGCCGCAGAGGATACTTTTGTGATGTACAATTTATTTCACATGTGAGTCACTTTGTGTTGACATATTAAAATATTTTAAATTAATACACTTACTACAACAGGCGCTCCTGTTGTTCCCTCAAAAGAACACACAACTGACACTGATACCATGAATAATGATGCAAAAAAAAAATATTGGTAAGTCTGATTACTTTTCCTTTATCCTTACTTTTCAAAATATTAAATGCAATAATTTAGAAGTTGGATGAAAGCTTTGGTGTTGGCTAACTTTTGGTAGTAAAATAGTAAATTTTTTACGTAGGTATACAAATGAGACCGAAAACAACAACTGAAGAGAAATGAGGCAATGCCCCCAAATAAGCAATAAGCCAAACATACCCGGGTTTGGTTCAGACCAGGTTCACTGACCGTTACTGAAGTTTGGGTGCCAAATTCAAAACCCATTGAAGTCAATGTATCAAATACAAAAATACAAAAATGTTTTAAATTCTATTTGACAGGTAACAGAGATATTAATAATGCTTGTAGAGCAACATTAAAAAACATGAATTACCTTAAATAACACACCTGGGGAATGCCATTAACCTGCCTGTGGAGTGGCACATCTCTATGATGTATACAACTTACTACAGCAAAACCAACATTTACTAGGAAAAGAATGCTGTTTAAATTGTTGGTAAATTACAGCTCCCGGGAGCTTCATTCTGTTTGTACACAAAGTGTTTGAGGATTCCTTTTTGCCTTCTTATTCTAGATGAGGACCTGCTATATATGTCAAGGGGAACCCCACAGAAAAAACAGCATGGGGATTTCCCAAATTACAAAACAGGCCCTTCTCATAGACATTCAGCCTAGCAGCCCAGCAAAGGGGGAGGTGCAAGAACGTACCCCCCCCCCCGAACTATACCAGGCCACAGACCCTCAACATGTGGTGGGTACATTGTCAGTGGGGATGTCCTGGCAAAGCTCGTTGTCCCCATGTTGATGAGAACAAAGACCTCTTCCCAACAACTCTGGACCAGTGATGTAATTTACTAAGTATAGTCATGTCGATATTTAATCAATGATGTCACCCGGGAGACCCAGGCCCATGTTTAAATTTAACAGGGCCCAGAAACAGCAAGTGAGCAACCAGATCAGATGTGTTGGTGTTTCTTTTTCTTTTTGCAAGTCAGTGGGCATCGTTCATCATGATGGATGTGGATCTGCATTACTGGGCAATATGATTGATGGATTTATATTGTGGGACTTTTTATTAAAAAAAAAAGAAAAAAGGGGGGCTTTTAAAAAAATGTACTTCTTTTTTTACTATATATATGGGGGGGTCAATATGTGGAGGTGCCCTTATTTTCAAGAGGGGCTTTCTGAGTCTGTTGAGCCCCCTGCCCACAGATCCACCACAATCCTGACCCAGTGGTCGTGGAGTTCTGCAGTCATGGGGCTTATCAGACTTTGGAAAAACCCTTTAAAATCAAAAAGCATGATTCTCTATTTCCTATTTACATTTTTTGTGAACGTGTAAAGGGAGTATGAGGGCCAGAGTCTGATAAGCCCCTGCCCACAGACCCCCACAACCATAGCAGAGGCCAGAGGCCCTTGTCCCCATCAAAATGTGGACAAGGTGATTTGCCAGGCGGTTCCCCTTTGCAAGGCTCTTTTCCAATGTTAAGGTCACGTGGCCTGTTATGGTTCAGAGGGGGACAAATGCTACCCCCTTTCTTTTACTATGTGCTCAGATGAGGGCCTGGTGTAAATTATAGGGGATGGACCCCAAACTAATTTCTCTTGTTTTTCATGTGGGGTGCCCCCTTAATATGCTAGACATGTAGAGTCTGGTATTGAAATAATTAATTAGGGGGAAGCCACTCTGTTTTTTAGGGATACACCTAAAATCCATACCAGACTTCTGGTATGAAGTTTGAAGGAACCCCACACCTTTTCTTTTCTTTTTTTGTACACCGTCCCATCTCTTTGTTTATACTAACCTGTCAGCTAGGAATCTCTGGCTTACAGCTGAATGGACCCTGGAGGGGATACAAAACTGGTTGTTAGAACAGCAGCTCATCCCTACCTCAAAGGAGAGATATTTGGGAGCTTTGCAAATACTTAGTTATTTAAGCTTTAATTGGAAATATAGTTAAATTATTTTTACTAATTACTGTGACTGATTTGAAGCTAAATTCAAATCAAGAGTGATATAGACTTGTAATATAATTGTAGCACTAATGTAATACATTATTTCATCATAGAATGTCTATATTAGTGCGTAGGTAAACCACATATGTAAATATTATTTTTCTTACTTGCATGTCCAGCAGCAGGGACCCATATCTGAAGCCATAGATCAGCTTTATACTGCCTGGCAATTCATTTAAAAGAGCATTTTTGTGAGTAGGGATGAGAAAATGTGTCTGGGTTCAGTTCATGGGACGTTCATTGAACCCATCAGAAAATTGCAAAGGAACAACCAACCTTGAAAATAAATTGTGGACATTCCCAAGATGATGATGCAAGAGATTGCTTAAAAGGGTACAAGGAGCTGGGCACTGCCATGGTCATGTAGACATGTACCAATGCAACAAAATAAATACACTATTGCGGAAAGAGAGTCTGACTTTTAATGTGATTTTGAGGGCTACAACCTTGGGAGATGCCTTTAAGCTGTATGGGGTGTTACAAACCCATCATAAAGTGCAAAATGACTCTCACAGACAGCATTATACTCACAGACAGCACGGGCAACACTAGTAGCTTTCATCACATCATTTTGTAATTGTGCTTTTAATGTTTACATCATTGCTTGGTTAAATACAACAGCAGCACCCCAATCTGATTATATACAACTTCAGGTATATGTTTGGTAGAAATGGCCAGCATCAGGATAGGAAGCAAGCATTTGAAAAATCAGCATATTGAAAGAGACAAGGCAGGTTTTGCCTTGCAATTTTAGAGTGCAATATATGAAATGAAAATTGCCACAAATAGTGTTCAGTGTCTTACAATATTTAAGCAACTTGGTAATGACAAGTCCAGTTTTATCTTGAAATAAACAATAGAGTGCATTATTTGAGAGACAATACCCAAAAATTTTGTATAGTGGCTGGACAGTATGTAAGTAGCTACTTTAAGCTGAAATGTAAGTGGAAGAAATGAGGCACGTTTTCTACTGAAATAAAAATGGAGTGTATTGCATCAGAGACAATAGCCACACATATAGTACAGTGGCTTTACACAATGTAAGCAACTTCTGCTATCAAAGATGAGGCAGGTTTTATCCCTAATACAAACTAGAGTTTGTTATTTCAGAGACAATAGCCACAAATATGTTACAGTGGCTGGACCCTATATAAGCCCCTTGGCTGGTCTGCAATGTAAGAGGAAGAGACAAGGCAGGTCTTTCCCTGAATAAAAATTTAGAGTGTATTAATTCAGAGACTATAGCCACATATATTATAAGAAGGAGTGACAAGGCATGTTGAATTCAATGTAAAAACTTGAATAAACTATATTATTTTTGGGACAAAGGCTGCACATTAGGGATAAGCTACCTGTTCGAACCGAACATGAGTTTGACTCGAACATTGCCTGTTTGCCGAACAGCGAACAATTTGGGGTGTTTGCGGCAAATTCGAAAAGCCGAGGAACACCCTTTAAAAGTCTATGGGAGAAATCAAAAGTGCTCATTTTAAAGGTTAATATGCAAGTTATTGTCATAAAAAGTGTTTGGGGACCTGGGTCCTGCCTCAGGGGACATGTATCAATGCAAAAAAAGTTTTAAAAACTGAAGTTTTTTCTGGAGCAGTGATTTTAATAATGCTTAAAGTGAAACAATAAAAGTGAAATATTCCTTTAAATTTCGTACCTAGGGAGTGTGTATAGTATGCCTGTAAAGTAGCGCTTGTTTCCCGTGCTTAGAACTGTCCCTGCACAAAGTGTCATTTCTGAAGGAAAAAAAGTCATTAAAATACACTCGCGGCTATAATGAATTGTTGGCTCCCGGCAATACAGAAAAAAGTCATTGATAAAAAAAAATGTGTGGGGGTCCCCCCAAATTCAATTACCAGGCCCTTCAGGTCTGGTATGGATATTAAGAGGAACCCTGCGTCAAATTTTAAAAAAAAAATGACGTGGGGTTCCACCCCAAATATCCATACCAGACCCTTCAGGTCTGGTATGGATTTTAAGGGGAACTCCACGCCAAATTAAAAAAAAAATGGCATGAAGTTCCCCCCAAAAATCCATACCAGACCCTTTATCCGAGCACGCAACCTGGCAGTCTGCAGGAAAAGAGGGGGGACGAGAGAGCGCCCCCGCTCCTGAACTGTACCAGGCCACATGCCCTCAACATGGGGAGGATGCTTTTGGGGTCTGTGACCCCTCAAAGCACCATGTCCCCATGTTGATAGGGACAATGGCCTCATCCCAGCAACCCTTGCCCGGTGGGTGGGGGTCTGCGGGCAGGGGGCTTATCAGAATCTGGAAGACCCCTTTAACAAAGGGGACCCCTAGATCCCGGCCCCCCCATGTGAATTGGTAAGGGGTACATTGTACCCCTACCATTTCACAAAGAAAGTGTAAAAAATTGTCAAAAAAACACACAGACACCGTTTGGAAAAAGTCCTTTATTACAAAGAAGAAAAAGATTCCAGCGGTGGTAATCCACTCTCGGTATCCTGCGATGTATGCTCTCCTCTCGGGGGTCCAGCGGTGGATGATCTCCTCCCCATCCAGGTCCAGGCTCCAGCGATGAGATGTCCAGCGCAACGCATCCTGTAATAGTATTTACAAAGCCACCACCTCCATCCAAAACCCTACAATGTATGGACAAGTTCAGAAAATATGTGTGAAATCTCCCAGAGCCACACCACACCGTCAACAGTCGGGAGAACATGTAGGGTTCAGCTTGTGAAGTCGGTACGGCATAAAATATGATCTATGCACCAATTTATCTTAACAAGACCAAAGATCGAAAAGGATAATCCCACACTTCATTCCAATCATCATTGTCTAAATCAGGAATTTCCCTCAGCCATCTCGCCATAAGGTCCTCTAACACTGGGAGAGAAACTGTGATAAAGTGAGAATACAATCTGAAAGTAGGTTTCTGAAAACAATCCGACTGAAGTACCATTTCCAAAATAGACTGTTGGATCATTGGGTTAGTGTGTGGAAACTGGGCATTGAAGGCATGGGTAAGCTGATAATATCTAAACAAATGGGAACTGGGTAAATTAAAATTTAAGGTAAATGAAGCGAAAGAGGATAACTTCTGATTAATTACAACTAGGGATGAGCTCCGCCGTGTTCGCATTGAACACGTGCAGAGCCCGCCAGGAAATTCGGCACCGCACTGCGCTACTGACAGGCAGGGAGACATTTCCCGATGCTCGGCTGCAGAGATCGGGAAATTTCTCCTTGGCTGTGATTAGCGCAGCGCGGTGCCAACTTCCTGGCGGGCTCTGCACGTGTTCAATGCGAACACGCCGGAGCTCATCCCTAATTACAACCTGAGAAACCAACTTAACATTATACTTAGTCCATGCAATAAGTAATTTATAGAACTGGAGTAAAGTAGGATTCAACCATACGGGGGCATTTGGAGAAATTGCTGCTCTAGGATAATGCTCACATCTAAGGCCAGCCCCTCAAGCTCGAATAGTAGTAAGCATTGAGGGGGTCAAATGATAGGCGGCCCAAGGGCCTCTGAATAACCAAAACGTTAGAGCTTCTATAGATTCCACCACCGCTGCTTCCAACTGGATGAAAGGATTGGTTAGATCTGGGCATAACCACCATGCGGGCGTCACCAGCTGAGTAGCTAGAAAATATTTATAAAGACCTGGAAAGGCTAGACCACCCTGATTACAGGGGCGCATTAAAGTTGTCAATTTATATCTCGTTTTTTTTGGGCCCCATAAAAAATAGGAAAATAGTTGATTGAGTCTTACAAAGAATGATCTAGGGATCCACTTAGGAGAATAACTAAAATAGTATGTGAATTTTGGAATAATTTTCATTTTCGGAAGATTAATGCATCCCAATAGGGATAACGGTAAAGATTTGAATGCCTTCAGCTTCGGCCGCATGTCAATACTGGGGCTAAATTCAAAGAAATTAACTCTGAAGTCTGCCAAAATATCACTACTCCGGGATACTTCAAATTCTCTACCCATTGTAATGGGATATCAGAGGTAGCTGTATTTTGAGCATCAATATCTATTGGAAATAACAATGATTTTGTCCAGTTAACCTTCAACCCCGTAATGGACGAAAAGCAATTTAATATCTGTAGAGCACCCTGTAAGGAAGGTCCAGCGTCATTTAGGAACAATAGGAGGTCATCCGTATATAGGCCTACCCTCTCCTCCAGCCAACCAACTTGCAACCCCTTGATATTCGGAGAGATGCGAAAAGCCTCCGCCACCGGCTCCATCGCAATGGCAAAAAGGGTCGGAGATAGAGGGCAGCCCTGGTGAGTGCCCCTATATAAAGAAAAAGGGTATGAAAACCCTCCCCCCAGTCTTACTGCAGTTGTAGGATATCTATATAAAACCTGTATCTATTTAATGAATATCAATGGAAAACCCATCCTACGAAGTACCTCCCACAAATAAGGCCACTCAACAGTGTTGAAGGCCTTCTCTATGTCCAGGGAGGCCACAACCCTGGTACCCATATTAAGATGTGAGGCACAGATGTTAGTATATAAACTACGTAAATTCACATCTGTGGCCCTCCCTGCCATAAACCCAGTCTGGTTCGAGTCAATAATTGTGGGCAGAATATGCTGTAATCGTCGGGCAATGAGTTTTATCAATATCTTGAAATCTGTATTCAGAAGAGCAATAGGTCTATAAGATGCGCAAGAGGATGGATCTTTTTGTGATTTGTGGATCAGAACGATATGAGCGTGACTCATTGAATTCGGCAACACCCCCTCCTTCAGACAGTGGGAGTAGACAGAAGCAAGAAAAGGAGCAAGAAGGTCTCCATGAGCCTTATAAAATTCTATAGGGAGACCATCCAGTCCCAGTGACTTCTCCATAGGGAAAGAACCAATAATTTGAAGAACCGCCTCTGATGTTAAAGGACTTACTAAAGCCCCTCTCTCTGTGTCCGACAACCAGGCAAGCACCACCGGATCCAACCAAGCCGCCATATCATTGGGAAAAATATCTGGGGTCAGCTGAGATGTATACAATGTCTGATAATACTGATGGAAGGCCTCTAGAATATTAGACTGTGAAGAAACCGTATCCCCCGAAGGGGTACGTATTTCAGAAATCAAGGTAGTAGAATGCTAGAATGTTGAGCCATCATCACCAAAAAAATAACATTCCGGTCCCCCTGCTTGAAGGACCTCTGTTCTGTTCTGATCCATCCTCGTTGCCTCTGTCATATTAAGATGTACAGCTCGTTTTGCATGTAATAAACCATTAAAATTGACAGATCAATTGCATATTGAGCTATTTGCTCTCCCACTGAAGCCTGCAAGGTACCAGTCTTCACCCGCTGGGCCCTGTTGACAGCCTTAATAAAAGATATATATTGTCCTCGAGTATATGCCCTAAAGGCATCCCATACGTTTGGAAGAGAAGAAGACCCCTCTTTAAAATCTCAGTATTCTGTAAGAAGGGGCGGAATTTTATCTATCATATCCCAATCTCCATTGTGCCGCATCCCTAGAATGGGGAAGACTTAATGTAAGTAGTATCTGGTGTTTTTTTTTTATTTTGGTGTTTTCGGTGGCTCAGTACTAGCACCCCCAGGCATCAGTTTCCTGGCTTATTAGTACCCCCACTCAGCAGATCTCCAGCTCATCAGTTTCTCAGCTCAGTAGATTTTCCACTCAGTGGTTCTCCAACTCAGAAGTAGCCCAGGCTTAATATAGGGGCATTCCACGTGACCCTCTCACCCTTCCCCCACTCCACGCTCAGTAATACCCAACCTGCTCAGTAGCACATCCCCCCCAGTAGTAGTATCCTTGCCTCCTCACTCAGTAGTAACACCCCTCCCCACCTCCCAGCCTCCCCCACTCAGTAGTAATCCCCCCAGCCCACACTAACTTACCCCCCCTGCTTATCCTCAATTCTGCTCAAACTCCACTTTGTTCATCTCCTTCTGATCCTCTGTTCTGCAGATCTCCTACTGTGCTGATCTGATTTCCCACTGTACTGATTCCTTGCTGCTTAGTATCCTGCTTGGTCCTCACACCAGTCCCCGCTCACCATCCTGCTGTATCACTCCCATGCTGTACACCGAGGGTAGGCAACCATAAAGAGGTGGAGATCTACCTGAAAAACATGAGAGAAGTCAAAGATCACCGGGCACAGTGTCGCCTCCTCACACCTGATTTAAACCTCTAATTGGCGTACTACCATGTCACAATTGCATGCATTGCATGGCAATTATGGGTTTAAATCAGGTGGTGAGGAGGCAACATATCGCCTCCTCACCACCTATCAAACACATTTTAAGTCGCTTTTCAGAGGAGCAGCAGTGCCTGGACATAAACAAAAAGCACAGCTAATGCTTTATAAGTGTCCCTCAACAGCTGAAAGTGCAGATAGGGAGTGCTACCATAGGATCCGTTTACATTTGTGAATGAAGGGCGGTAAAAACCTGCTGTTGAGCCTTGTTTTTACCATCCTTAAACTACTCCCCCCATTGCTACTGAGGCAGCAGCCATTGGTACACATGTGTTGGCTGCAATGCTTTGCTTGCGTGCCAGTAATTATACTCTCTGTCCTACATTCAAATAAATGGGGCAGTGCTGAAACCGCCCCGCAACTGCACACAACATCTGGCATTTAGGGGGTTAAAACAGGTGGTGAGAAGGTGATACGATGCCTCCTTACTGCCTGTCTACTGCTGTCTAAAAAGTGAACATGGATCACGCTTTAGATAGCAAACCAAAACAAGGCCATAGACTTCTATGGGGATTTTGAGATATAGCAAAGTGCGATGAAAGCAAATTGGGGTATAAATTTTGAGCACAGCACAGCAAAGCAGCATAAACTCGCCTTTGCATACAGTAATGTAAGCTAAATATTTTATTTAGTGATAGCTTCTTTGCTCTGTATTCAGAGTGCTTTAAAAACGCCAGTCAAATGACACATTTTGGAGCTAATGTAAATGAGGCCTAACTGATGTCATATGTAAATCAAAAGGTTATACCATCAATCTGCTTTTAAATGAAATAATAAATACAATGAATGTTGTGTTGTACACTTGCAGACATCTACACATGTCACAGGAGTGGCTGCATTTTGACAACTGCTTCTGCTACGTATGTAGTAAAAGCAGTTTTTGACTGTCATTATGGCAGCTGTTAATTACTGGTTATAGCAGTGGGGAGAGCTGCAGCAGGGGATACTTTCTAAGAACTTAGAGGCCTTTCACCCTGGTGTGCCTTAAAACGTGGTATGTGTTTTGGAAAAATGTGTTTTTTGTGCATTTTCTGGTTGCTTGACTCCCAGCATGCACCTGGAAACATGGACATGTGACTCAAAAAACAGCCACATGCATTTTGTATGTGTTTTTTCTTTTAGGGCTGTGGAAATTAACTATTAATTCCTCGATTAATCGATTAATTTTTTTTGATCGATCAAAATTATTTTGATTGGTACTCACCTCTCCGCCGGCTTCCGGATCTTCAGGGAGTTCCGTCGGAGATCCGGTGACGTCACGGACACCGGCGGGGCTTGCCGTGTCCATCTGAAGGGCTCCTTTGCTGTGCCTTCATATCTGCATGCCGGCGGGACCTTACTTTCTGCCACACGCAAGGGCTGTTACACTTCCCTCTATCACTTCCCTCTATCAACCTGGGATTCTACAGCCATCCACTGGGAGTTGTGATAATTCTCTTCACGGGACATCTACATGCCGACGGACTGATGTTAACCCCTCCTCATCTGGATTCAGCAGTGGTATCGTTGTACACATTTTTATACCAGTATCATACTTAGCTACATGTTTTTATGACTGCTTTTGCTACCGTTTGGTATTACTCGCACCATTTTTACAGTTTATGTAGTGTGACAGCAGGAAGGTAAAGTCACCTGGTTGCATCCAGGGGGGTAGATATATTTCGCCCAGATTCAGGCTTTACGCCGACTTATACAACTAGGTGGAGAGTTGTATAAGGCTAGTGGGCTCATGGATGACTCATACCTCTAGGGAGAGTGTGGGGCGTCGTGCAGACAGAGATGAGGAGACCAGCTGAAGCTTGTCAGCTCATTTAGGCCTCTATAAGAACTCCCAGCTTCATTAGATGTTAGCTCATGCCTGGAACCAGACCTGTGTGGACTGTCTAGGGAGAGTGAACCCCTGTGCGGTGAGACAAAGCCTGTGTGGCTATTTGCTTGGACATTTAAAACCAGGGACTTAGGGACTAGGACAGCACTAGGCTGATCCCAGTTGTTAGTTAGGAAACCTGTATGTTTAGTCAGAGGTCAAGTTGACCAGGATTTATTTTGTTTATGTTTCTTTTGCTTTGCTGTGTTTTGTCACTGTAAATAGAAAATAAACCGCACCTTTTTGATTTTGAAAACCACAACCTCCGTTTGCTGGGCCTGTTTTTGTGTGGGGAGCCCATCTCGGGGGTCACACACACCCGCTGCCGAGCTAACCCCCTCACAGTTGGTGGAGAACCAGTGGCAGTTTTTTTTTAAGCCAGCATGGAGGAGATACTGAAGCAGCTGGCTCTAGCAAATGCCAATCAACAGCAGACAAATGCAGGTTTGCAAAAGAACTTCGCAGCCCAGCAGCAAGCTCATCAACAGAGCCTTGCAGCCCAGCAGCAGACAAACGCAACTTTGCAACAGAGTCTGGAGGCTCAGCAACAAGCCCAGCAGCAATCTGAGGCCCGCTTCATAGACCTGTTGCAGAAGCAAGAGCAGAGACTACAACAACAGATGGAAGCAGTAATGCAGCAACGTCCGCAGACCAGTGAGGAAAGCCGTCCCACTAATACCGCGTCCTTTGGGGTGAGTCGTTTATTGACAAAAATGACTGGAGAGGATGATCCAGAGGTATTTTTGACCACATTTGAAAGGACCGCTGAAAGAGAAAAGTGGCCTAAGGAGCAGTGGGCTGGACTGGTGGCTCCTCTGTTAACTGGTGAATCGCAGAAAGCTTACTATGACCTAGAGCCTAACCAAGCAAAAGACTATGTGATGCTAAAAGCTGAAATATTGGCAAGGCTGGGTGTCACCCAGGCTGTCCGGGCTCAGCGTGTGCATAACTGGACTTTCCAGCTTGGAAAACCCCCCAGGTCTCAAATGTATGATCTCATTCACCTGAGCAGAAAGTGGCTACAGCCAGAGACTTTGTCCGCACCAAAGATTGTGGAACGTGTTGTAATGGATCGGTTTTTGAGAGCTCTTCCTACTGCCATCCAAAAGTGGGTAAGCCATGGAGACCCAGAGACGGCCGATGGTCTTGTGGATCGTGTGGAGAAATACTTGGCTACAGAGAACCTGACGGCCTCTTCCAGAGACACTCGGACTTTCCACCCTAAGACCAGACCATCCCCAGGGGCGGATAAGAGGATTCCAAGGGGTGAGGGTGGAGAGAGTGAGAGGGTGGGAGCTCTACCCCAAGTTTGGCGAGAACAGCCTGGGAAATCAGCGGCTCAAGAGGCCGCAAGAAGGATCGTTTGCTACCGCTGCCGGCAAGCGGGACATATTGCAGCCAATTGCCCGGTTGTGGAGGAACCCATGCAGTGTGACTTTCTGACGGGCAGACGTCAGTCGCTGTGTGCGACAGTCGCATGCACTGCCATTCGAGGAACTGAGAAACATTTATGCAAAATGTGTGTTAATGGTAGAAATGTTGTGGTATTGTTGGATTCAGGTAGCCTTGTGACCCTGATAAAGGCTGAGTTAGTTAAAACAGAGGTCTCTGGGAATAGCAAGGTAGCTGTTATTTGTGTGCATGGGGACACCCGAGAGTATCCAGTGACTACAGTGTGTTTCGAGACCCCCAAAGGTACCCTCTCTCATCCAGTGGGCTTAGTATCTCAGTTACCGCATGACGCCATTGTGGGAAGGGATTTTCCGAAGTTCTGGGAACTGTGGGATGATCCTGAGCCCCCCACTGGTGCCCCTATGTACCAGGAATGTGATAGCCAGAACTCCCCTGAGAGTGGTGAGGACTCTCCGGAATTTCCCTTATCAGTATTGGCAGGGGAGACTCAAGAAACTGGAGAGGAGCCCACCTCCTCAGATGAAAACCTACCGTCTGTGGAGTTTTCTGATCTTGAGGTTCACAGGGAAAACTTTGCCACAGAACAGTTGAAAGACCCCGCCCTAATAAAGGCACGGGAAAACGTAGTGAAAATAGATGGCGAGTTAGTGAACCCAGATAATACCTGCACTTACCCATATTTCAGCGTAGAGAAGGACCTACTGTATCGGGTGGCAAAAAGGGCAGAAGAAACCGTTGAGCAGCTTGTGGTGCCCAAACCTTACAGGAAGTTGGTGTTGGAGTTGGCCCATGGGCACATTCTTGGAGGTCATCTGGGGACAGAGAAAACCCGAGAGAGGGTATTACAGAGATTCTATTGGCCGGGGGTGATGAAGGACATAGAAAATTATTGTTCCTCCTGCCCTGTGTGTCAGAGGTCGGCCCCGATGCCACATTTCCGTAGCCCGCTGGTCCCTCTACCCATCATTGAGGTCCCGTTTGAGAGGATCGCCATGGATTTGGTAGGTCCTATAATCAAGTCCGCTAGGGGGCACCAGTACATATTAGTTATAATGGACTATGCCACCCGTTATCCAGAAGCGATCCCTCTCCGAAATACCTCGGCCAAAACCATAGCCAAAGAGCTATCTCTTGTGTTTAGCCGGGTGGGTATTTGTAAAGAACTGCTTACGGACCAAGGTACACCCTTTATGTCCCGGGTTATGAAGGAGCTGTGTAAATTGTTCAAAGTGACGCAATTACGTACATCTGTGTATCACCCCCAAACCGATGGGCTGGTTGAAAGGTTCAACAAAACCCTAAAACAAATGTTGAAGAAAGTGGTGGATAGAGATGGAAAGGATTGGGACTGTCTACTTCCTTATCTGATGTTTGCTATTAGGGAGGTGCCCCAATCCTCTACGGGATTCTCCCCCTTTGAGTTACTGTATGGGAGACACCCAAGAGGGCTGTTGGATATTGCCAAGGAAACTTGGGAAAGTGAGAGTTCTCCCCACAGGAGTGTGAGTGAGCATGTCGCCCTGATGCAAGACCGAATTGCACAGGTAATGCCCATCGTGAAGGAACATTTGGCCCAAGCGCAGTTAGCACAGCAGAGAGTGTACAACCGTGGAGCCAAGACCCGTACCTTTTCCCCGGGGGATAGGATACTGGTACTTGTCCCTACGGTTGAAAGTAAATTCCTTGCCAAATGGCAAGGCCCCTACGAGATAATGGAAAAAGTGAGCGAAGTGAATTACAAGGTCAGACAACCAGGAAGGCGAAAGCCCGAACAGATCTATCACGTTAATCTGTTGAAAGCCTGGAGGGATAGAGAGTCCCTAGTCGCAGACACTTGGTCACCAGCTCAAACTGGTTGCGTGATTCCTGAGGTTGGAATAGCAGCCACCTTGTCACAACCCCAACAACAGGAGGTTAAGGAGTTTGTGCTTCGCAACAAGGAGGTATTCTCTGAGCTGCCGGGACAAACATCTGGGGTAGAGCATGACATCATTACCCCGCCCGGTGAAAGGGTGAAGTTAAAACCCTATCGGATCCCAGAGGCCCGACGGGAGGCAATACGGGAGGAAGTACAGAAAATGCTGAACTTAGGGGTGATAGAGGAGTCCCAAAGTGATTGGTCTAGTCCCATTGTGTTGGTGCCTAAACCGGATGGGAGCTGGCGATTTTGTAACGATTTTCGTCAGTTGAACAAAGTTACAAAATTTGACACCTACCCCATGCCACGTATAGATGAGTTGATCGACCGGCTGGGAACAGCCCGATACATGACGACTCTTGACCTCACAAAAGGGTATTGGCAAATCCCCCTGGCCAAGTCGGCCAAAGAGAAAACCGCATTTGTAACCCCAGACGGGGCGTTCCAATATAAAAGAATGCCATTCGGGTTACAGAATGCGCCGGCCACATTCCAGCGGAAAATGGACCAGATGCTGAGGCCCCATCGGAAGTATGCTGCGGCTTACCTGGATGACATAATTGTCCATAGCACAGATTGGGCCTCACATCTGCCAAAAGTGCAAGCAGTCCTGGACTCTGTTCGGGAAGCGGGGTTTACGGCTAACCCCAAGAAGTGTACCATTGGGCAGGAGGAGGCCAAATATCTTGGGTACACCATTGGGAGGGGAGTAATAAAACCCCAACTCAACAAAGTCGAGGCCATCCAGAGTTGGCCACGTCCCAACAGCAAGAAGCAGGTACGAGCCTTTCTGGGAATCGCTGGGTATTATCGGCGATTCATTCCCCACTTTGCTTCTAAGGCTGTGCCCCTAACCAACCTGACGAAGGGGAAAGGGTCGGTCATGATTAAATGGACCCCCGAGGCTGAGGCAGCATTCCAATTCTTGAAACAAGCCTTATGTAGCCAGCCAGTGTTGTACTCACCCGACTTCTCTAAAGACTTTGTCGTACAAAGTGATGCGTCAGATGTGGGGTTAGGAGCAGTATTGTCCCAGGTCTGGAACGGGGAAGAGCACCCAGTCATTTACCTCAGCAGGAAGTTGAAGTCCCATGAGGTAAATTACGCCACCGTTGAAAAGGAGTGTTTAGCGGTGAAGTGGGCTCTAGATTCCCTTCGGTACTACCTGCTAGGTAGGCACTTTGACATGGTTACGGATCACGCTCCGTTAAAGTGGATGGCTCAAAACAAGGAAACAAATAGAAGAGTGAATAGGTGGTTCCTGGCCCTCCAGGAATTCAACTTCACAGTAAAGCATCGCCCTGGCGTTCAAATGGGGAATGTGGATGCTTTGTCTCAAGTACATGAATGCCTGATTGCTGGTGTTCTAACCCCGAGGTTAAAACAAGAGGGGGGGGTATGTGACAGCAGGAAGGTAAAGTCACCTGGTTGCATCCAGGGGGGTAGATATATTTCGCCCAGATTCAGGCTTTACGCCGACTTATACAACTAGGTGGAGAGTTGTATAAGGCTAGTGGGCTCATGGATGACTCATACCTCTAGGGAGAGTGTGGGGCGTCGTACAGACAGAGATGAGGAGACCAGCTGAAGCTTGTCAGCTCATTTAGGCCTCTATAAGAACTCCCAGCTTCATTAGATGTTAGCTCATGCCTGGAACCAGACCTGTGTGGACTGTCTAGGGAGAGTGAACCCCTGTGCGGTGAGACAAAGCCTGTGTGGCTATTTGCTTGGACATTTAAAACCAGGGACTTAGGGACTAGGACAGCACTAGGCTGATCCCAGTTGTTAGTTAGGAAACCTGTATGTTTAGTCAGAGGTCAAGTTGACCAGGATTTATTTTGTTTATGTTTCTTTTGCTTTGCTGTGTTTTGTCACTGTAAATAGAAAATAAACCGCACCTTTTTGATTTTGAAAACCACAACCTCCGTTTGCTGGGCCTGTTTTTGTGTGGGGAGCCCATCTCGGGGGTCACACACACCCGCTGCCGAGCTAACCCCCTCACAGTAGCTACATCGATTTTATCTCCAGTGCAATATTTATTTTGTTACCTACTTGAAGACTATAAAAGTTTTAATGCTATTCCCATCGAGCGCTGCCTGTGCGTGTGTTTTGTATCCTGCTATCCATTTTTCCAGTGGTTGGTAGATGCACTAGGAATCAGCCTGCAAGGAGATCAGCTAAAGTAGTTGGATCTGTATGTGCGTTATAATTAATCGAAATTAGTCGATTAATCGATTTAAAAAAAATCGATTAATCGAACAGGAACATTTTAATCAGTTTTTTTTATGTGTTTCCAGTTGATTCCAATGGGAGGTGAATTTTGGTGTGCTTTTAAAACAGGGCATCAAAGATGCAGCATGCAGGACTTTTCAAAATGCACCACACCTGCACAGCACTGATTTGAAGAGTTCCATAGGATTTAAAGGGAAATATTTTTACTGAATTTTTGGTGCGCTTTAAGCTGTTTTTTTTTTAGTGCAGCAAAAGTGCCCCAGTGTGAAAGGGGCCTAAGTTGAAGCTTTTTAGGCGTCATCTCCTACATTCATCCTCAAGTGGTAAACGCTTCTGTCAATTCCTGTACAGTTCATGTTTTAATTACATTTTGTTTTGTTTTTGTTTTTTATGGCACTCCATAGGCTTTTTGCTAGACATATACTACTGTTACAATTTTGTCAGTAATTTTATATGTAATAAAACACTTAATTTATTGAGCAAAATGTTTTGATCTTTCAGACAGTATCAAAGCTTACATTATACCACATATAATAAATATTCCACTTAGGGTATTTCATACGTCTATCAAATTATAAAAGAAAGATGAATTAAAATTCTGTCTTAAACACAACAGTACATATTGTTTTCTCATTAGTCCAAAAGATGTTTAAAGGTAAAGCATAATAGATATTATAAAAAAATGTATAGAGTGATGAATGCATTACATTTTAAAATATCCATGAAAACATAACATGTAATGGTTGACTAAAATAAATTGGGAATCCTAAGGGCTTCTAGATCATTTAATTTCAATTTCTATTGGAAGGAAAGCAACTGCTATGCAAATGAGTTCCCTTACAAATATGTTTGATTTTTAGATCTCTCCCAAAAAATTCATTAACTTTAAATTATGTCTTATATTTCCAAGCTTGTATAGAGATAATTAGTGTCTGGATGTATTAACTAGCTAAAGCAAAAATTAATTTTGATTATATGAATGTGAATTAAATTCCAGCCTATAAATATTTTCTGATGTTTCCCCTATTGTCTGATAGCTCTTGTTCTTCTTGATACATTGTACAAATACTTGTCTATTAAAGCTAAACTCCAGCCAAACAGCTAAATACACAGCTAAAATATATATAAAGTAGCTGATAAAAGGGTTTGTAGCTCTTTCCATTCATCCCTAAAACTTGCCATATATGATTATTATTTTTTTCCATTTAACCATCGTGCTGAAGGAAAAAAAAAAATTACACATTTGAGGTGGATGGGGAAATGAACTCCCTCTGTGCAATTGTGTTCTGACATTGGGGAACCTTCCCCACCATCAGGATATAATGATTAGTGCTGCCAACTATAGCCAGTGGCACTGATCATTTGGGAAAAACCCAACAGGCTGATTGTACGCAAGTCAATTGATAGATCGACTTGTGAACAACCAGCCTGCCCATACATGAATCCAAATTTGGCCAGTCCAGCCAGGACCCACCAAATTTCGATCCATGTATGGTTGGCTTAAGATTTACACAGTCCCCTCACACAGGTGGCTGACACCATTTACAGTTATTAAATGCAGAAGCGTCTTCTTTGTTCAGTAGAAGAGCAACAATCGTTAAAAAACATTTACCTGATGTATACCTGATTAGCTCCTAATCTTGCCCCTCTTTTCTTCAGAGTGTCCCTAACAATGTTTGGGGGTAAGAACTATTTAAAGAGGAGGTCCATCCCCCCCCACAAAAAAATTAAGTCAGCAGCTACAAATACTGTAGTTGCTGACTTTTATATTAGGACACTTACCTGTTCTTGAATCCAGCAATGTTGGCACCCCAGCCGATGTTTCCATCGGCTCTTGGGTGCTGCTTCCACCAATGTCTGTAAGGGAAACCAGCAGTGAAGCCCTACTGTGCTTTGTGAATGGCCTGGTGACGGGGGGAAGGAGGAGGGGGGTCAAACTTCCGAGTGATCTCGCTGCATCTCGCAGTGGCCAGGTCATCCTGAAGTGGGAGCGGGTACCTGTCAAAACAAGGTACCCGTTCCCCTCTTCCCCCCAAAAGGTGCCAAATGTGGCACTGGAGGAAGGGAGGAGGCAGATAAGCGGAGCTTCCCCTTTTGGGTGGAACTTCGCTTTAACTTAATAAAGGAGTTTTTATCCTGAAATGCCATTAGGTTTTTCTACCTCCACAACTGCTACTGGTTGTCTAGGTTTTCTTGCTACTCTTTTTTGGTACTTTTACTGTTACATTCCCTTGCTGTATATACAGTATGTTCATATGTATAGGTTTGTTATCCCCCAATGTGTCCTATGCTCTGCTTACTATTAGGTTACTTTTGTATAGTTTAGCAGCCATTTTGGAGGGATCCATTATACATACAAAATGCTGTAATAAATGTATGTTTGTTTGCTAATATGAGATTGTCAGCACTAAAGTATTTGGTGTGCTGCCTTTGATTTGTACTATTACTTTGGAATCTGGATTAGATCGAGGAAACACCATTTTTTACTTTCAGCACCTATAGAAATTGGCTTATATTGCATTCTCCTATTTATTTATTTTTTGTACAAACAGCAGTCTGCTATTTTTTTTTTTCTAATTGTGGTAAACACATGTAAAGGGAGCATAGTCTTTTATAAATCATAAGCAGTTCCCCAGAACTTAGTAGCATAATGCTTCCAAGGCCCACCTAATGACAAGACACACTTTAGGCAATAATCTTTGTTGAAATCCGGAGCTACCAGCTCTGGTTGTCTACACAGAGCTTGCTTCAAACTTTGAAAAGCTTTTTTAGCCTTAGGAATCTACTTGATCCACTTGCTTAAGGGTGTTTCTAAGTGGCAAACTTATGTATGAATATTTGATAGTACCAGATAATGACCAGGAAGATTCTGATTTCTTTCTTGGTGACAGGAAGAGGCCACACCCAAATTTCATCTACTGTATTGATTTGGGGTTGTATCAGGCTCCGCCCAATGGTGTATACAACATTCCAGGGTTTTTCCAAAACTATGCCAACTTTTTCAGTTTTGCTGTTAAGCCCGCTTTCCTAATGGATTTCAGGACCACCTGCACCTTAGGGAGGTAACTTTCCCAGTATATGCTAAAAATAACTACATCAGCTAGATAGGCTGGTGCAAAGTGTTAATAAGGCCTGAGAATAGGGATGAGCTCGATGTTCGAGTCGAACGTAAGTTCGACTCGAACATCGGGTGTTCGCCGAATAGCGAACATTATGCGGTGTTCGCGGCAAATTTGAAAGCCGCGGAACACTGCTTAAAAGTCTATGGGAGATTAACATGAAAAATCAAAAGTGCTCATTTTAAAGGCTTATATGCATGGTATTGTCATAAAAAGTGTTTGGGGACCTGGGTCCTGCCCCAGGGGACATGTATCAATGAAAAAAAAAAGGCAGTTTTTTCGGGAGCAGTGATTTTAATAATGCTTAAAGTGAAACAATAAAAATGAAATATTCCTTTAAATATCGTGCCTGGGGGGTGTCTATAGTATGCCTGTAAAGTGGCACATGTTTCCCATGTTTAGAACAGTCCCGGAAAAAAAAAGACATTTCTAAAGGAAAAAAAGTCATTTAAAACTGATCACGACTGTAATGAATTTTCGGGACTCGGCAATACAGATAAAACTCATTGAAAAAAATGGCATAGGTTCCCCCCCCAGTCCATTACCAGGCCCTTTGGGTCTGGTATGAATATTAAGGGGAACCCCGAACCAAAATTTTAAAAAAAAATTGCGTGGGGGTCCCGAGTCCCCCCAAAATCCACACCAGGCCCTTCAGGCCTGGTATGGATTTTAAGGGGAACCCTGCGCCAAAATTAAAAAAAATAGCGTAGGGGTCCCCCCAAAATCCATGCTAGACCCTTATTCGAGCCCGCAACCTGGCAGGCCACAGGATATTAAGGGAACCCTTCAGGCCTGGTATGGATTTTAAGGGGAACCCTGTGCCAAAATAAAAAAAAAATGGCGTAGGGGTCCCCCCAAAATCCATACTAGACCCTTATCCGAGCACGCAACCTGGCAGGCCACAGGAAAAGAGGGGGACGAGAGGGCGCCCCCCCTCCTGAACTGTACCAGGCCACATGCCCTCAACATGGGGGATGGGTGCTTTGGGGCAGGGGGGGCTCTGTGCCCTCCACCCCAAAGTACATTGTCCCATGTTGATGGGGACAAGGGCCTTATCCCCACAACCCTTGCCCGATGGTTGTGGGGGTCTGTGGGCGGGGGCTTATCGGAATCTGGAAGCCCCCTTTAACAAGGGGACCCCCAGATCCCCCCTATGTGAATTGGTAAGGGGTTCATTGTACCCCTACCATTTCACAAAAAAAGTGTGAACGGGGATTGACAGTTGAGTGTTTCTGTCCACTCCCTCCTATGTACTTGTATAAAGATAGCCATACACTATGCAATCTGATTGTATATTTAGTGAGAAGGGTGATTACTGATTGATTGCATTTCATTTAAAAAACGTGCACCTGGGAATGGGTGGGTGGATGATGCAGGGTGTGTGCTAATGAGGTCAGCTGGTCAACTCCTTCCTGTGTCATGACCTAAAGTCTGATCAGGAGGAAACACATTAATAATGGAAATGTCTGGAAACGTGGATTAGGACAAGACAAGTAAATGACTGTAGATTTAATGGAAAGCTTTTTTATTTTTGAAAAAAAAGTACATGAATGCTATATTGGTGCATATGGGAGCTGGAGTTTAGAAGAAGAAAAAGTGTACAAAGGTGAACTTACCCTTTAAATATCTCTTTCTAGCCTATCACTACTACACTTTATTATTTATCGAGGGTGTGTTCAGCTATTGACACCATTTCTACTGCTAAACAAATAGATTGCAGGGAGCCAGCCCTGCCCTTGACCAGCTGAGGCTGTCTGTCACTATATAATATAATGGTGGTATCAGTACTCAATCCACCAAAATAATGTCTCCACACAAAAAAGATGTCATAAACAAAGATATAGTAGGCACCTATAGTGGCTGCAATAGGAGAATGAATAAAGATATTTTTGTTTTTAACAAACCAATAGGCAAAGCCCTACATTCTTAAAGTGGAGTTCCACCTGAAAAAATAAAAATAAAAGTTAGCACATACAAATACTGCAGCTGTTGACTTTTAAAATAAGGACACTTACCTACTTACCTGTCCAGGGCACCCACAATGTCCTTACACAAAATGGACCCATCCCTCGGCTCTGGGTGGAGGCGCCGGCATATTCAGCTGCGCGTTAAGAGTGGTCCCTGCTGTCTTCTGGGACCTGTGTGTCTCCCAGAAGACAGCAGGGGGGACGGAGGAGGGTCCGGAAATGGCGTAGATCTCTGCGGATACTGCAGAGATCTTTCGCCGGGAAGTGGGAGCAAATACCTGGATTAGACAGGTATCTGCTCCCCCCTGAAAGGTACCAAATGTGACACTGGAGGGGGGGAGGAACCGGATCAGCGGAAGTTCCATTTCTGGGTGGATCTCCGCTTTAAGGCAACAAACAAAAAATCCTCTAAGGACCAATCCTAGACAAAAAGTCTCCACCCACAACATAGTATGGACCCCCCATAATGTTAATATAAACCATGCATGTTACAACATTTGTGTACAATATACATACACAAACCCCTCCAGGTGTACTACAGTACCAAAAAAGTTGTGTGATACTCTGAAATATATCATATAGACTGTATATTATTAAACAGAAGTTATCTGTGTAGAGGTTTTTTTGAGGTTACTATACATACATACAATGCCTCTTATCTCTACAACACAATGCTATTTAAAGGCTACTGTTAACAGACAAAAACAATGACCCTACTTCATTGGATTAGATTAGATCTGTTATTTAGATAAAAGGAGGCAGTTGAAGCTTAAAGTAGAAAATAAGACATACTGATAAATGGAAGTGGAACTTGCATGAAAAATATACAGTATTTTCTAACACTATTATCTACAATACACTGATTCCTCTTTCCTAACGACACCAGCTGATGTGTGTAAATAGGGGGGCAGATATAATCTTCCTAATTAATGGACTAAGATTATTTACAGACTATTGAGTCAGCCCAGTTGTGACTGATTCTCAATACTATACATAACAAGTAACATGTAATCAGTGTTCAGAATATATTTAAAACAAAAGCTATGCTACACAGTACGTGAGCAATATCAGTGATAATGGCAATTAAATTGGGTTACGGATGATTCAGGGGGTATTTCATAGGGCACAATAGGGGAACATTTCAAAGAAAAAGGCTGGTCTGTTTAGGAGTTAAATCCATAACAAGCGGTAAACTTCAATTTAGCCGAAATGAACACTGTTTCATGAAATGGTAGCCTGCTAACCTATTCTTTTGCAGGAACTAATTATATTAAGTACTGTACTTCCTTTTGCCGTGTGCTAATTATGCCCAAAGGGACGAAGAATATCACCTAGTCCTTGCTAGCTCTAAATTTAAGATAACACCAAGTTCGATGATAAAAAGCTTAATTGTTTTTGTTCACTTTCTCTAGTTGTTACCACTATACAAACCATTCAAAGTGTAATTTTCTTTTTTCATGTTATGATCCTGTCATTGTTACTTTACATAATCCCTCACACCCCCCCCCCCCCCAAAATAAATAAATAATACCAAACACACAATTTTATAACAGTTAATTACCTAATGCAATAAGAAATAAGGTTTGGTTACTCATAGCAGTGTTCATCTATTTAGTGTGGTCACAGCAATAAAAGAGGATTGGGGTGGGGTAACCTAGATGTGTGTGTTTGTGCAGGGAGATACTGGGGCTTCTGTCTTGTAGTCAGCCACCTACAGGTCACCAGCGCCCGAAGTATGCCTTCCATTGGAGAGCAGGCTCCCCATGATACCCAATAAAGGGTCCAATCTTTTACTAAAAGATTTAAAAAATAATAATTTTTGTGAATTAATTCTTTCTCCTGGTAGTGAATTGTTAATTTGCTTCAATGGCCTGTAAATACTTACTAAGCTATCAGATCCATGCTTCACTTACTAAAGCTATATAAATGTAGGAATGTGTTCCCTAACACCCTTGTGTTTTATTTTGCTTTCACATTTGTCAGTTTGTCTTTTAGAACATTACAAACGGGGTTATTATATTGCCTGCCAGTCACTCGGTTGAGAAGGTCCTATGTAAGAATTGGATACAACTAGTCCTATTTATTTTGTTAGTTTGCTAAACCCAGGTGAGTTTATCATTAGTGAATTTGACCTTGCTTTGACAAAAACAGGGAGGCAATGTTCTCAAAGTGACTTTAGGAAACCCCCCCCCCCTCCATGCATGGAAGAGGTTTTTCAGCGGGGAAAAGGGAGGTTGCTGAGAGTAGGCTGTATGCCTGGATTCTATAGGTCAGGGATATGCAATTAGCGGACCTCCAGCTGTTGCAGAACTACAAGTCCCATGAGGCATAGCAAGACTCTGACAGCCACAAGCATGACACCCAGAGGCAGAGGCATGATGGGACTTGTATTTTTGCAACAGCTGGAGGTCCGCTAATTGCATATCCCTGCTATAGGTTATCACCCTTCTGTGTTAGCAGGTTGTGTTCTCAGGGCTCATGTGGGCCTAAAAATATTTTCTACTGAAAAATCACTAGAACCGCCACTTTTGTGACTGCTGCACTACAGAAAAAGTTCTATAGAGCTGACTCTGGATGCTTTGACACACCCAATAGAGCCCCATGGGAGTTTTGGGTATTCCACCCCTTTGTCCTCCTGTCTAGTGATGGATGAATTTGCGTGTTTTTGATTCGTTGGTGTGCTCAGCCAATGTGCTAAAAAAGTGCAAGTAAAATGTGAATTTTAATGTGAACCCCATTGAAGTCAATAGGAGAAGAGTTTTTAAAATCAGTTCTCTCCATCTTCAATGCTAATAGGCCATTGTCAAGCAAAAGGGCAAAGAGAGCAGGGCACTGCCCTGGGGAAATTGTCATTTATAAAAAAGCAGCAGCGCACCTATATGCACCTATTTTTTTGGTTGTTTGTTTTTGCAGGGACACCTTATTTTTTTTATCTAGGAGTAAAAGACAAAATTTTGTTTTTTTGAAGTAGAAAAAATACTTTGAAATAAAAAAAACAAAATCCCACAACTTCATAATAATTACCAAACAGTGACAAAACATACTGTGTTGAAAATAGTGGATTGACTACTTGTATTAGCAGCTATGGTAATGGGGGGGGGTGGAGTATGAGGCGTTTTGGTGCACGCCTAAAGATCAGTAGGATGTAGGGCAGCATACAGAGGTCAGTAGTAGGTAGGGCAGCATAAAGAGGTTAGTAGTAGGTAGGGCAGCGTACAGAGGTCAGTAGGATGTAGGGCAGTGTACAAAGGTCAGTAATAATTAGGTCAGTAGTAGGTAGTACTGAGGTCAGGAGGGCAAGGTATAGGTGGGTCAGGGGGGCACGATACTGGGGAATCAGAAGGGCACGGTACAGGGGGGTCCCGAGGGCATGGCACAAGAAGGTCAGTAGGGTACAGTAGTACACTACAGTGGGATCAGGACAGCTGGGGTGTCAAGAGGGCATGGCACTGGGGGACCAGGAGAGTATGCTATTGGGGGGTTCAGGAGGGTATAGTATTGGAGGGATAAGGGGTGGGCATGGTATTGTGGCATCAGAAGTGAATGGTACTGTGGTGTCAGGAGGAATGGTGCTGGGGCATCAGGAGGGCTGGGGTGTCAGGAGGGCATGGTGCTGGGGCATTAGGAAGGATGGGGTGTCAGGAAGGCATGGTGCTGGGGAATTAGGAGGGTTGGGGTGTCAGGAGGGCATAGTGCTGGGGCATTAGGAGGGATGGGGAGTCAGGAGGGCATGGTGCTGGGGCCTCAGGAGGGCTGGGTGTCAGGAGGGCATGGTGTTTGGGCATCAGTAAGTCATTAGGATGGCTGAGGTGTCAGCAGGGCATGGTGCAGGGGTATGAGGAGGGCTTGGTGTCAGGAGGGCATCAGAGTGGCTGGGTCTCAAAAGAGCATGGCGCTGGGGCATTAAGAGGGCTAAGGTGTCAGGAAGGTCTGGTGCTAGTGCATCAGGAGGGCTGGGGTGTTAGGAGGGCACAGAAGTTGTTTTCAATGCAGAGTGGCACAGAGAAGGTGCAGTTGCAAACCTACATGTCCTGATGCAGATCCCTACTGGCAATGCTCTCTCACCTTCCAACCTGGTATCACCCACAAGTCCCTTGGATCAGGGAAGAGGGCCGGTATGGATGGCCATGGAAGAGCACAAGCTCAAGTGTGTTCGGAGAAGAGCCCAAACCCCCCCCCCCAAGCGATTCCAGAGGCTTTCCCTGCCCCATAGCCGCATGTATGCAAGGGGTGGGGGCTTCCTCAGGAGCCTAGGATTAGGTGCACGTGCTAATGAAGGAGGCATGGTTAAGCTTCCGAAATGCTTCCCGATTGGCTCACACAGCGGTTGGACTGATAGCTCCTCTCACTACTCCAGTTGGACACATCGTCTTTGGGTGGACATCCGATTTATGGATATACTATCACAGCCACACATGGCAGCCTGACACTGGTCTCCCTGCACGGACTCCAAGCTCATTTTGCTCCCCACCACATCCGCTTTCTTCTTCACCAAGGACTACCTTGCAGCTCCCAGCTCATTACAATCCACTGTGGACTGTCACCCTCTCTCTCCCCCTCACCCGCTTGTGAGTTCTATTTGTTTTGTATGGTATTTTACTTAATAAATTGTGCTACACTATGCTGGTTTGGTGCTTTCTTCCATTCCTATTTTACAGATTGTGGATTTCCAGCCCACAAATTAAAGCAGCCTTGCCAGCACCACAGTGTCAGACATTTTCTACTATTTGACATTTTTATTCCTACACCTCCGGGAATAAGTATCTTTTAATACCTCTTTTTTAACCTGGTATATGACGTTTTATCACTATAGGATGGTTACAGTGTCAGCTCTGTAGTGTTTTTTGGTTATGTCTCTATTAGGTGCATGTGCGCCTGTACTGCACAGAGCTCTGAGGAGAAGACCAGGTCAGCAACATTGGGACGTGTTTGCGAGCTCCCTGTCACCTGTCAGCGATCGTCAGGTAGTTCGCTATCGACTGGTTGCTGACCCCCGCTTTTTGTTGTATCAGCATGGGGCTTTGTGATAAAGATTAGGAGAGAAAGATTTAAGAGTCTCTAAAATTAGATACATTGAAGTTGATTTCTAAAAGCAGTATAGGCTATTCACTCAAGAAAGTGAATTTTTAATTTTCAAGTGAATTTTTACTAACCTTAGTGAATGATGTGAAGCTCTGGTGACTTCAATCTTTTAATCATGTGCAATCAAAAATCCTGTTTTTCTTTTTTTATATATATATATTTTTTTCCTAGCATGTGATTATTCTTTGTTTATTTCTCACTACATTCATTTTGCAAAGTGAAGATTGATAATGCAGCACAATTGTTTAGAAATACGGTAACTAAGATTAGCTCTCTAGAGTACTAGTTGATGTAACCCATGTAACCAGTTGGTTTGGTCATTTATATTTTGCCTAATTCTTTTTGAGACCATATTAAGGGGTTTCTAATCCTAAAATGTATTGGTCTTCTGTTATATAGTCAATTTCTTGTTCCTTTACTAAGCTGAATGGAATTATATACAAGATATAATACAAGATCTTTTTGCAGGAGAAAGCTTGTCAAATAATAATCATTTGTTATCGTTCCTCACAACATTATGCCTCAAGAATGTTTGAAAATGTATTTTGTAGCTTCTTCCTGTGATGGTGTAAATATTTGTTTTCAGGGGATTGACATTGCATGGCAAATATGAAAAAATAAAACTCTGCATTCTTAACTGAATATTATTTGGCTATTCCTTTCATTCATCTGCTGATTGCCACATCCATTTTCTTTGCATGATTTGTAGCCCTTAGGGCCTTCTTCCAATTACTTCCAAACAGCACGACTATACTATTTTAATAATAATGACATATTCACAAATTTCTTGCAGCTTAAAATAATGGAGCCTTAAAATTTGAACTTATGTGTCTGCAGATAATATTGAAGTACCTACATTAGCTGAAACCCATTACCATCACTATCCATCATTTGTCTAAAATGCGTTTAGCTTTTTTTTTTAATTTGTGAGCTGGGTACTGATAACTGAAAGTAGAATATATTATTTCTCTAAATGAAGGTTTTCAGAACTGATAAAGTGGCATTGCTAAACATTATTTGCCTTTTATAATTTGTAAAGCAGTTCTTTATAGCCCTTATACAGATATAAAACTTTATCCAGGCCTTCTCCACACATTTACAGTTATACTAAAGAAATGGAAGATCCAAAATCACAGCAAAACACCTACTTATCTACTGCTGGAAAAGAATACATAAAAGGCATATGATGTTGCATAAAGCTTCACTAAAAACATCTAAAGTAGAGAGGAGTTTAGGCATATGATATATCACAGGTGTTCTTAAAAAAAGAATTTTTCAGGCATATGGTATATTATTGGACTTCTTAATATTAATGGTCTATAGTCTAATGCCGTGTACTGACGATCGTTTTTTCCGATGAAAAAAGACCGATGGACTTTTTTCATCGGAAAAAACGATCGTGTGTGGGCCCCATCGGTCTTTTTTTCATCGGTGTAAAAAAATAGAACATGTTTTAAATTTTACCGATGGGAAAAAAAACAATAGGAAATTCCGATCGTCTGTGTGGAATTCCATCGGAGAAAAAACCCACGCATGCTCAGAATCAAGTCGACGCATGCTCAGAAGCATTGAACTTCATTTTTCTCGGCACGTCTGAGTTTTTTTACGTCACCACGTTTTGGACGGTCGGAATTATGTCTAATGGTGTGTATGCAAGACTGATGGAAGCTCCATCGGATTTTATTCCATCGGAAAAACGATCGTGTGTACAAGGCATAAGGGGGTATTTAAATATGTGATATATTACATGACATTTTATAACATCGAAACACTTAAAATTTCATATGATGGTTTTCTATTCATATAGTAAATCACAGAGCTCCCTTAGTATACCTGTTAGGGGATAGCCTAATGCCTCGTACACACGATCGCGATTTCCGACAAGAAACCCGCGTTTTTTTTTTTCAGCCGGAAAGCGGCTCAAACTTGTGTTGCATACACACGGTCACACATATCTTGGCTGAAATTCCGACCGTCAAGAACGCGGTGATATACAACACGTACGACGAGCCGAAATCAATGAAGTTCAATAGGCAGTTTGGCTCTTCTGCTTGATTCTGAGCATGCGTGTTTTTTTTGCACGTCGTAATTGCATAAAAACGATCGCGATTCCCGATAGGAATTTTTCCCGTCACGAAAATAGAGAACCTGCTCTCAATCTTTTCTTGTCGGAAATTCTCACAAAAAAAGTGCGATGGAGCATACACATGGTCAGAAATCGCGACAAAAAGCTCACTTTTCTCTTTGGAAATCGCGATCGTGTGTACGAGGCATTAGTGTGTTTTATTGACAGACAGTGATACAAACAAATCAAACACAACAACATTAAACAGTCTTTTTGACTTGTTTGTAGCTTCTGTCTTCATCATGCCCTTCAGTTCCTTTTGTTTTTCTTACCAGGATCATGTTGGAATTGCTAAGCTTTCATTAATACCATACAAATTTGTTCTGAGTCAGTGAATGTCCTGAAGCTTCTGAAGGAGCTGGAGAGCCAGGCAGCTAGCATTTTCAAAAGTTCAACAGTGGAATCCTATATTTTTCCTTTAGCATAAGGACAACTGTAGCTTTAAAATATAACTAACCCTCCTTCCACCACTGCTTAATAAGCCCACACTAGCAGCCACACAACAGCTTCACATCTTCAATAGAGCAACATCCTACTGCACTGTTTACTTGACATCTGGCAAAAATCCTTTTTAGCACTGGTTGTTCCTGCATACTGAGCCCACTCAAAAAACGGTCACAGTACAGTACAGAGTATAAGGGCTCAGTCAGGCAACAAGAATTGAAGCGGCAGTCAGTGCCAAAAGAGGTTTTAGCTGGCGGTAGAATAAACAGCCAGCAGGACATGGCTCTACTACAGAGGTGAGTAAGAAGCTGAGGTGGGGGGTTGATAATAGAGTGTTAGGCTTGTATCCGTAGAGAGTGGTAACCAGTGGCCAGAAACTTCAGGTGAGGCACAGTTCTTAGTGGATTACGAGAAAGCAAGTAGTCCAGATCATAAAGCACAGATTTAGGGTCAAAAGCTGGGTCAGAGCAGGCAGAAGAGAATCAGTGTTGTGTCACAAGCCAAAGTCAGTTGCAAGAAGCAGTAGGAGGTATCACAAGACAGCAGGCAGGATTTTGTGTGAAGCACAGGAATCAGGTGAACTTAAATAGCTGGACAATCTCCCTGACTGGCCCCATGATCAGATGCAGATAAGACTCATTGCAAGTGAAATTCAGTTCTGCAGAACTATGGCTATTCCAATCATTAAGGCAAAGGCTGCAGAGGCAGAACAGGTAAATCTTACTTCAGTTAATGGTTGACCAAAGCTCAGGACTTGGCAGACTCAGCTCTGGACATCAGTCCTCCCTCTCGAGAAATGTCCACCAGGCGGTCCTCTCTTTGGCATATCAGGATATCTTCTTCATATGTTTCCCATGAATCCTCTTTTGGACTGTGACCATTCCATCTTATTAAATACTGTAGCTTACCAAGATGCAGACAAAAATTTAAGATCTTTCTCCACAATGGAGTCCTCCCCTTGTACTTGGACTGGGTCTGGTGGAGGGAGTGTATGTCCTGAAAAATAATTAATTCTAAAAGCCTTTAAAGGGGACACATGTAAGACAAAATGGATCTTCATTGAAGTAGGTAATTTTATTTTGTACACTACAGGGTTAATCTGGGCAATTACTTTAAAAGGACCCATAAACTTAGGATCCAAGTTTTGGAGAATGTATTTTGTAAATGTTTTATAGATAACCATACTTTATCACTTACGGAATGGTTCATCTTTGCTTGTGTTCAGTTTTCTTATAAGTTCCTTAAACTTCATAATACATGTGCATTCATTTTCGTCCGAATGCATTTTCGTCCGAATTTCAGGTATTTTCGTTATCGTTTTAACAAACGAAAACGAAAGCACAGAATCCGAAAAGCGAAATATCTGACATAAAAAAATGCTTTATTTTCGTTTTCGTTGCTACAACAGTTCGATTATAGATAGGAGATTCGACATGACGCTGACAATAACAATCTGTGCCTATCGAACCTGTGGTTGAATGTGCCTAACCTTAACTCTATTAGTCCAAGATTATTCTACATAGAGAGAAAAGATTTGACATTATAGAGAGTAAAGATTCGACATAGAGAGAAAAGATCGCTGCTGGAATTGGGTGGGGGAAGTAAAATAAAAATAATGATGATGATGAATATTATTGGCTGATTGTAACCAAAGAGGAGGAACAGTAAAATAGCTAGAACTAACTTGACAATTCAATATGAACGACGAAGATTCGACAAAGCATCGAAAAACATACAAACGTCGAATCTGTCATTGAAGACTTATGGTGTCTGTCGAAAGTTCTAAGAAGATTTGATGGAGCAGCTAAACTGTACGACGCCGCAATCGTACATTTCCGCTCAATTCTAATGTTGGTTGACTAGTAATAATAATTAATAAATATAATTATTACTAGTCATACAACATTAGAATTCTACTATAGCTTGTAGGCGGAACATTTGACCGGAAATGTATGATTGCGGCGTCGTACAGTTTTACTGCTCCGTCAAATCTTTTTTGAACATTCGACAGACACCATAAGCCTTCAATGACAGATTCGACCCTAATTAATTCAGATTTTTGGACGAATGCAATTTCTAACGAAAAACGAAATAAATAAAAACGAATTTCGGGAGTAACTAAATACATTTATTTTTCAGACGAAAACAAAATTCTGAAACGAAATATTTCAGTGTGCACATGTCTAAACTTCATGCAATGCCCTTTTTAGTAGTTCTTAATATTTTTGAAAAGCAGACCATAATTTGTCAAGTCCATAATTGGGGAAAATGGGATTTAAGAAATAGAGCCGTGGCAATTGTATACAAATTTTGCTAATTGTATGTATTCAACTCGTCCTAAAGATGGCAGATGAAACAGAAGAGATATTTGATTTGTCGTTTCTGGTTGACCATTAACCACTTCCCACCTGTGGTATGCAGAAAGACGGCCGCAAAGTGGTTGTATTATTTTGACTGAGCGTCAAATGACGTCCAGCAGCATAAACCGCTCGCACTTGAGTTTAGGACCCGTCAGACTCATGAGGATTGGCAGGGGGTTCAAGGGATTATTTAAAAATGCAAAGCTAAAACTTTTTCTTTAGCTTGAATGAAGTTGTAAAGGGTTAGACTCTTTACTTGCACTAGTGACCATTGTCGCTGAGACAGAAAGTGTGGGGAATGCAAACTTCTTATCAGCAGAACAAGAGGTGGAGGGAAAGCTTCTAACCTGTTCCAGTGACGACTATCTAAGAAGAGAATTCCCCCAAAAAAGTTTTTGCTATACATACACCTTAAGCCTCTTCAAGAAAATGGGTTTTTCCAGTCTGCAGTGTGTGCTCCCTCTTGTTCCCCTGGTATCAGCAGTGTTTGATCGGCACACGGGCAGCAGGGTTTTGCCCATAGCCGAGGATCTCCATGGCTGACTTTCACCAGGCTGTGATGTCACTTCCAGGCACTGGACGCAGATTGAGCGGCCGTTGGACACTGGCCCCTACAGTTCTCATGGCTACAGTTGTGGCCCCCCTTCCACCGGACTCCTGGCCCTAAGGTTCTGGTCAGGCCCCTTGCCAGAGGCGCTCTTGCACTCTCTGCTCCATGGCTCTGTGTATTCTTCCCTGAGCCCCTGTGACATCCATGTGGCTCCAGCCTCCAGGTATTGTCAACCAAGTCTCTGTATGACCATACATAGACTGCTGTAAACCTTGGGGATAACCTTCACTTTTTATAAAATAAAGAGTCTCTGCTTCATACCTGAGGAGTTTGTATATGTTTGTTGCTCAGCGCTAGGGATGAGCCGAACACCCCCGGGTTCGGTTCGCACCAGAACCTTCGAACGGACCGAAAGTTCGCGCGAATTTTCGAACCCTATTCGTTATAATGGACGCGAACGTTCGAAATCAAAATTGCTAATTACAACGGCCAATATGCATGTTAATGTCATAAAACAGGTTTGGGGACCCGGGTCCTGCCCCAGGGGACATATATCAATGCAAAAAGAAATTTTAAAAACTAAAGTTTTTTCGGGAGCAGTCATTTTAATGATGCATAAAGTGAAAAAAAAAAAGTGAAATTTTCCTTTAAATATGGTACCTGGGGGGTGTCTAAAGTATGCCTGTGAAGTGGCATGTGTTTCCCGTGTTTAGAACTGTCCTTGCACAAAATGACATTTGTAAAGGAAAAAAAGAAGCCATTTAAAACCACTTGCGGCTTTAATGTCATGTCTTGTCCTGGCCACCATATGGCTGAAAATCCTTGAGAAAAATGGCATGGCTACCCCATCACCCCCCCCCCCCACCCCAGCCCCTTTGGGTCTTGTATGGATACTAAGGGGGACCCCGCACCCAAAATAAAACCCTATACCTACAACCCTATATACTCTGAACAGCAGTATATAGGTGGTGCAAACAAGACATGGACTGTAGGTTTGTTCTTAAGTAGAATCTGAACAGGTACATTATGAAGTGTAGCTACATCCCAAAAAAATCAATTTTTAAGCTTTTTGGAGAACATAGGGAGGGGTTATCACCCCTGTAACATTTGCTGTCTTTGCACATCTGTTCAGAACATGTCACCTCACTTTCCGTCCCAATGACAAATGTTTTTGGAAAAGTGGGGTTTTAATTGAAACAAGGATTGGTGATAAAGCATCAGTAGAGAGGAGATACCTTTTTCCCAAATTAAATCTAACAGGATAGAATTTTCCTTCCTAGGGGTAGATTTCCTCTCACTTCCTGTTTTCTCTTGCCGTTTGCAAGTAGGAGTCGTTTGTAAGTTGGATGTTTGAAAGTAGGGGCCTGCCGTATATACTCTGCAGAAATTTGCCCTATTAGATGTTGGTGTAGCCACAAGACTGGTGGGCACAGGAATGGGCCCTGCTGTGAGTTAATAGATCAAGATTTGTACTTGCATGCACCTGTTGAACCGGGCAGAAAAATTGGGCCTTTGGTGGTGGTGGTGGTGGTGGTGGACGGTGTTGCCACAAGACTGTAAGCCCTCACAGTTACTCTTGGTGGGTGCAGGAATGGGCCCTGCTGTGAGTTATTAGATCAAGATTTGTAATTGCATGCACCTGTTGAACAGGGCAGAAAAATTGGGCCTTTGGTGGTGGTGGTGGTGGTGGACGGTGTTGCCACAAGACTGTAGGCCCTCATAGTTACTCTTGGTGGGCGCAGGAATGGGCCCTGCTGTGAACTATTAGATCAAGATTTGTAATTACACGCCCCTGTTAAACAGGGGCTGAAAAATTGTGCCTTAGGCATTGGTGCTGGTGCCACAACACTGCAACCCCTCACAGATACTGTACTTGGAGCACAGCAGTCACACCTGTTGCGAAGCATCTTTTTAAAAAATTGTAATTACACGCCCCTGTTATACAGGGGCTGAAAAATTGTGCCTTAGGCACTGGTGCTGGTGCCACAACACTGCAACCCCTCACAGATACTGTACTCTGAGCACAGCAATGAGACCTGTTGCAAAGCATTGCCTAAAAATTGTAATTACACGCCCCAACAGGGGCTGAAAAATTGTGCCTTAGGCACTGGTGCTGGTGCCACAACACTGCAACCCCTCACAGATACTGTACTCTGAGCACAGCAGTCACACCTGTTGCGAAGCATCTTTTTAAAAAATTGTAATTACACGCCCCTGTTATACAGGGGCTGAAACATTGTGCCTTAGGCACTAGTGTGGTGGCATGGATCATTGAGGAGGAGGAAGAGGATAGTCAGTGAACATAACAGGACAGTCACTCAGCATCAGCATAGGCAGTCTTGAAGGGATGTGACATTATAAATTATTCCGTTATATCCGCTTCAGGTGTCTGGTAGCTGGTGGTGATCCAAGACTGATTCATTTTTATGAAGGTCAGTCGATCAACCGAGTCGGTGGACAGGCGCACCCTATGATCGGTGACAAATCCTCCAGCAGCACTGAATGTGCGTTCGGAAAGAACGCTGGATGCAGGACAGGCCAGTAGCTCAATTGCATACTGTGCAAGCTCTGGCCAGTGATCCATCCTCAGGACCCAGTAAGCCAGAGGATTTTCGGTGGGAAAGGTGTCCAAGTCTGACCTTGCCCCTAGGTATTCCTGCACCATGTATATCAGACGCTGGCGATGGTTGCTGGAACCGATCATACCTTGGGGCTGCGGACTAAAAAATTGTCTGAACGCATCGGTCAGACGTCCACCTTCCCCACCGCTCCTTCTGCTACTGACCGAAGCCTCAGCAACTCGTCGTCCAGGACCAGGAGTTTGTAACCTCCCAGTTTCTGGGAACGCGTTGCACAGACCTTTCTGCAAGGCCTCCCTGAGATGTCTCATCCTCTGCTCCCTCTGCGACGGCAAGATAAGGTCCGCAACCTTACCCTTGTACCGTGGATCAAGGAGAGTGGCCAGCCAGTAATGGTCACTCTCCTTGATCCGAAGAACACGAGGATCCTTCCGCAGGCTTTGCAGGATCAGGGAGGCCATGCAGCGTAGGTTAGCTGAGGCATTCGGTCCGGAGTCTTCTGGGTCACTGAGGATGACATGATCGCCAGCCACCTCCTCCCAGCCACGTACAAGTCCACTGGTTTGTTGGGACTGTACATCATCCCTAAAAGACTGCTGCTGCTGATGCTGAGTGCCAGGCTCCACCTCCATGCTCACACAATCCTCCTCCTCCTCCTCCTCCTCCTCCTCTTCCTGTGTGATGGGTGGGACAGAAGGAACATTGTCTGGATAAAGGGGGCCTTGAGAGACAAGGAAGTCCTCCTCTTCCTGCCTCTGTTCTGCCTCAAGTGCCCTGTCCATTATCCCACGCAGCGTATGCTCCAACAGGTGGACAAGAGGTACAGTGTCACTGATGCATGCACTGTCACTGCTCACCATCCTCGTGGCCTCCTCAAATGGTGAGAGGACAGTGCATGCATCCCTGATCATGCTCCACTGGCGTGGGGAAAAAAAGCCAAGCTCCCCTGACCCTGTCCTGGTGCCGTAGTCGCAAAGGTACTCATTGATGGCCCTCTGCTGCGTGTGCAGTCGCTGCAGCATGGCCAACGTTGAGTTCCACCTGGTGGGCATGTCACATATTAGGCGGTTCTTGGGCAGGTTCAGCTCCTTTTGCAGCTCAGTCAGCCGAGCACTGGCATTATAAGATCGGCGGAAATGCACACAGACTTTCCTGGCCTGCCTCAGGACATCCTGTAAGCCTGGGAACCTGCCCAAGAACCGCTGCACCACCAGGTTGAGGACGTGAGCCATACAGGGCACATGGGTGAGCTGCCCCTGTCGCAGGGCGGAGAGGAGGTTGGTGCCATTATCAGAAACGACCATTCCTGGCTTAAGCTGGCGTGGCGTCAACCACCTCTCGGCCTGCCCCTGCAGAGCTGCCAGAACCTCTGGCCCAGTGTGGCTCCTGTCCCCCAAACACACCAGCGCAAGCACGGCATGGCATCTTTTTGCCTGCGTACTCGCATAGCCCCTTGTACGCCTACGGAGCACCGCTGGTTCCGAGGACAGAGCACTCGAAGAGGACATGGAGGAAGAAGAAGAGGAGGGGGTGGAGGAGAGAGGTGTGTCACAACCAGTAGTAGCATTTTGGAGGCGTGGTGGCGGAACAACCTCCAACACTACTGCACCTTGTCCTGCATCCCTCCCAGCTGCCAATAGAGTGACCCAATGGGCCGTGAAAGAAAGATAACGTCCCTGTCCATGCCTGCTGGACCATGAGTCAGCGGTAATATGCACCTTACCGCTGACCGCCCTGTCCAGCGAGGCATGGACATTGCCTTCCACATGCCAGTAGAGAGACGGAATCGCCTTCCGTGAGAAAAAGTGGCGTTTGGGAACCTGCCACTGAGGAACCGCACATTGAACAAACTCACGGAAGGGGGCCGAGTCTATCAACTGAAAAGGCAGCAGTTGAAGTGCTAGCAATTTAGCCAAGCTAGCATTCAACCGCTGGGCATGTGGATGGCTGGGAGTATACTTCTTTCGACGGTCCAGCAGCTGGGGCAGGGAAATTTGCCTGCTACAATCGGACGTCGGTGTACTGCAAGTACTTGGTTGTGACACACCTAATTCTACACCTTCAGTCCTCTCAGAGCAGCTTTCAGAGAGGACTGAAGATATAGTGGGGATGGAGATCCCAGCTGATGAGGAGCAAGGAGAGGTCCGCTTTGTTCTTTGGTGTGGGTCTTTTATGTGTGCTTGCCAACGAGCTGCATGGCAGGTCGACATATGTCTGCTCATGCTTGTGGTGCCCAAGCGGCTGATGTTTTGGCCACGCGAGATACGCTTGAGACAAATATTGCAAATAGCAGTGGTGCGATCTGATGCACTCGTCTCAAAAAAGGCCCACACCAAAGAACTTTTGTGATAATGTGCAGAGGCAGCGCCCTGCACAGGCGGAGCTCTGCGGTGTGGTACAGTTGCTGTGCTGGCCTCTAGCTGGCCTCCAGGGGGCATCCTGCCTCGTTGGACATGTGACGCTGCATCCTCCTCCTCCTCCTCCTCTCTCCCTTCAGGCACCCACGTGGAGTCAGTGACCTCATCATCCCCTCCCTCTTCACCACTAGAGCAAACCTGGCAGTAAGCTGCAGCTGGTGGAACACTACTGCCAGATTGCTGTCCTTCAGCATCCCCTCTCTCTGCGCGCACACTACTGACTTCCTCAAGCTGGGTATCATCATCCGAGCCTTCGAATCGTTGGGCATCCTCCTGGAGCATGTACCCAACACTGTGCTCAAACAGTTCGGGGGACTCCTCAGGAGGACATGGTGGGTCTAGGGAAGGGGTGGCTGATGATGCCATTGAGTACGCGTTGGCAGCTGCTCTGCCAGTACCCTGAGCCTGGGTGAGAGAGGATGAGGAGGATGAGGAGGGCTTGGTCATCCATTCTACCAAGCCTTCGGCATGATGCGGCTCCACATGTCCAGCTGCCGAAAACAAAGACAAGCGTGTCCCATGGCCACGTGCTGATGACGATGCACGACCACGTCCACGGCCAGCACTGTTGTCTCTAGAAACAGAGCCTGCCTGCCCTGTGTTCTTGCCTCGGCACGCTCTGCCTCTCCTTGGCGGTCTTCCAGCCATTGTAGTCGGTAGTGTATATAGTATAAAAAATAGAACTCCTATGTGTGCTCACAACACACTGTAGGTCCTATGGGTGCTGACACTAACACACTATAGGTACTATGTGTGCTGCTGACAAGAAAATATAGGAGCTCTGTTTGCTGCCACTAACACACTAGAAGTCCTATGGGTGCTGCTGAGAAGAAAATATAGGAGCTCTGTTTGCTGCCACTAACACACTAGAAGTCCTATGGGTGCTGCTGAGAAGAAAATATAGGAGCTCTGTGTGATGCCACTAACACACTAGAAGTCCTATGGGTGCTGCTGAGAAGAAAATATAGGAGCTCTGTGTGATGCCACTAACACACTAGAAGTCCTATGGGTGCTGCTGAGAAGAAAATATAGGAGCTCTGTTTGCTGCCACTAACACACTAGAAGTCCTATGGGTGCTGCTGAGAAGAAAATATAGGAGCTCTGTTTGCTGCCACTAACACACTAGAAGTCCTATGGGTGCTGCTGAGAAGAAAATATAGGAGCTCTGTGTGATGCCACTAACACACTAGAAGTCCTATGGGTGCTGCTGAGAAGAAAATATAGGAGCTCTGTTTGCTGCCACTAACACACTAGAAGTCCTATGGGTGCTGCTGAGAAGAAAATATAGGAGCTCTGTTTGCTGCCACTAACACACTAGAAGTCCTATGGGTGCTGCTGAGAAGAAAATATAGGAGCTCTGTTTGCTGCCACTAACACACTAGAAGTCCTATGGGTGCTGCTGAGAAGAAAATATAGGAGCTCTGTGTGATGCCACTAACACACTAGAAGTCCTATGGGTGCTGCTGAGAAGAAAATATAGGAGCTCTGTGTGATGCCACTAACACACTAGAAGTCCTATGGGTGCTGCTGAGAAGAAAATATAGGAGCTCTGTTTGCTGCCACTAACACACTAGAAGTCCTATGGGTGCTGCTGAGAAGAAAATATAGGAGCTCTGTTTGCTGCCACTAACACACTAGAAGTCCTATGGGTGCTGCTGAGAAGAAAATATAGGAGCTCTGTTTGCTGCCACTAACACACTAGAAGTCCTATGGGTGCTGCTGAGAAGAAAATATAGGAGCTCTGTTTGCTGCCACTAACACACTAGAAGTCCTATGGGTGCTGCTGAGAAGAAAATATAGGAGCTCTGTGTGATGCCACTAACACACTAGAAGTCCTATGGGTGCTGCTGAGAAGAAAATATAGGAGCTCTGTTTGCTGCCACTAACACACTAGAAGTCCTATGGGTGCTGCTGAGAAGAAAATATAGGAGCTCTGTTTGCTGCCACTAACACACTAGAAGTCCTATGGGTGCTGCTGAGAAGAAAATATAGGAGCTCTGTGTGATGCCACTAACACACTAGAAGTCCTATGGGTGCTGCTGAGAAGAAAATATAGGAGCTCTGTTTGCTGCCACTAACACACTAGAAGTCCTATGGGTGCTGCTGAGAAGAAAATATAGGAGCTCTGTTTGCTGCCACTAACACACTAGAAGTCCTATGGGTGCTGCTGAGAAGAAAATATAGGAGCTCTGTTTGCTGCCACTAACACACTAGAAGTCCTATGGGTGCTGCTGAGAAGAAAATATAGGAGCTCTGTGTGATGCCACTAACACACTAGAAGTCCTATGGGTGCTGCTGAGAAGAAAATATAGGAGCTCTGTTTGCTGCCACTAACACACTAGAAGTCCTATGGGTGCTGCTGAGAAGAAAATATAGGAGCTCTGTTTGCTGCCACCAACACACTAGAAGTCCTATGGGTGCTGCTGAGAAGAAAATATAGGAGCTCTGTGTGATGCCACTAACACACTAGAAGTCCTATGGGTGCTGCTGAGAAGAAAATATAGGAGCTCTGTTTGCTGCCACTAACACACTAGAAGTCCTATGGGTGCTGCTGAGAAGAAAATATAGGAGCTCTGTTTGCTGCCACTAACACACTAGAAGTCCTATGGGTGCTGCTGAGAAGAAAATATAGGAGCTCTGTGTGATGCCACTAACACACTAGAAGTCCTATGGGTGCTGCTGAGAAGAAAATATAGGAGCTCTGTGTGATGCCACTAACACACTAGAAGTCCTATGGGTGCTGCTGAGAAGAAAATATAGGAGCTCTGTGTGATGCCACTAACACACTAGAAGTCCTATGGGTGCTGCTGAGAAGAAAATATAGGAGCTCTGTTTGCTGCCACTAACACACTAGAAGTCCTATGGGTGCTGCTGAGAAGAAAATATAGGAGCTCTGTTTGCTGCCACCAACACACTAGAAGTCCTATGGGTGCTGCTGAGAAGAAAATATAGGAGCTCTGTGTGATGCCACTAACACACTAGAAGTCCTATGGGTGCTGCTGAGAAGAAAATATAGGAGCTCTGTTTGCTGCCACTAACACACTAGAAGTCCTATGGGTGCTGCTGAGAAGAAAATATAGGAGCTCTGTTTGCTGCCACTAACACACTAGAAGTCCTATGGGTGCTGCTGAGAAGAAAATATAGGAGCTCTGTGTGATGCCACTAACACACTAGAAGTCCTATGGGTGCTGCTGAGAAGAAAATATAGGAGCTCTGTTTGCTGCCACTAACACACTAGAAGTCCTATGGGTGCTGCTGAGAAGAAAATATAGGAGCTCTGTTTGCTGCCACTAACACACTAGAAGTCCTATGGGTGCTGCTGAGAAGAAAATATAGGAGCTCTGTTTGCTGCCACTAACACACTAGAAGTCCTATGGGTGCTGCTGAGAAGAAAATATAGGAGCTCTGTGTGATGCCACTAACACACTAGAAGTCCTATGGGTGCTGCTGAGAAGAAAATATAGGAGCTCTGTTTGCTGCCACTAACACACTAGAAGTCCTATGGGTGCTGCTGAGAAGAAAATATAGGAGCTCTGTTTGCTGCCACTAACACACTAGAAGTCCTATGGGTGCTGCTGAGAAGAAAATATAGGAGCTCTGTGTGATGCCACTAACACACTAGAAGTCCTATGGGTGCTGCTGAGAAGAAAATATAGGAGCTCTGTTTGCTGCCACTAACACACTAGAAGTCCTATGGGTGCTGCTGAGAAGAAAATATAGGAGCTCTGTGTGATGCCACTAACACACTAGAAGTCCTATGGGTGCTGCTGAGAAGAAAATATAGGAGCTCTGTGTGATGCCACTAACACACTAGAAGTCCTATGGGTGCTGCTGAGAAGAAAATATAGGAGCTCTGTTTGCTGCCACTAACACACTAGAAGTCCTATGGGTGCTGCTGAGAAGAAAATATAGGAGCTCTGTGTGATGCCACTAACACACTAGAAGTCCTATGGGTGCTGCTGAGAAGAAAATATAGGAGCTCTGTTTGCTGCCACTAACACACTAGAAGTCCTATGGGTGCTGCTGAGAAGAAAATATAGGAGCTCTGTTTGCTGCCACTAACACACTAGAAGTCCTATGGGTGCTGCTGAGAAGAAAATATAGGAGCTCTGTTTGCTGCCACTAACACACTAGAAGTCCTATGGGTGCTGCTGAGAAGAAAATATAGGAGCTCTGTTTGCTGCCACTAACACACTAGAAGTCCTATGGGTGCTGCTGAGAAGAAAATATAGGAGCTCTGTGTGATGCCACTAACACACTAGAAGTCCTATGGGTGCTGCTGAGAAGAAAATATAGGAGCTCTGTTTGCTGCCACTAACACACTAGAAGTCCTATGGGTGCTGCTGAGAAGAAAATATAGGAGCTCTGTGTGATGCCACTAACACACTAGAAGTCCTATGGGTGCTGCTGAGAAGAAAATATAGGAGCTCTGTTTGCTGCCACTAACACACTAGAAGTCCTATGGGTGCTGCTGAGAAGAAAATATAGGAGCTCTGTTTGCTGCCACTAACACACTAGAAGTCCTATGGGTGCTGCTGAGAAGAAAATATAGGAGCTCTGTGTGATGCCACTAACACACTAGAAGTCCTATGGGTGCTGCTGAGAAGAAAATATAGGAGCTCTGTGTGATGCCACTAACACACTAGAAGTCCTATGGGTGCTGCTGAGAAGAAAATATAGGAGCTCTGTTTGCTGCCACTAACACACTAGAAGTCCTATGGGTGCTGCTGAGAAGAAAATATAGGAGCTCTGTGTGATGCCACTAACACACTAGAAGTCCTATGGGTGCTGCTGAGAAGAAAATATAGGAGCTCTGTTTGCTGCCACTAACACACTAGAAGTCCTATGGGTGCTGCTGAGAAGAAAATATAGGAGCTCTGTTTGCTGCCACTAACACACTAGAAGTCCTATGGGTGCTGCTGAGAAGAAAATATAGGAGCTCTGTTTGCTGCCACTAACACACTAGAAGTCCTATGGGTGCTGCTGAGAAGAAAATATAGGAGCTCTGTTTGCTGCCACTAACACACTAGAAGTCCTATGGGTGCTGCTGAGAAGAAAATATAGGAGCTCTGTGTGATGCCACTAACACACTAGAAGTCCTATGGGTGCTGCTGAGAAGAAAATATAGGAGCTCTGTTTGCTGCCACTAACACACTAGAAGTCCTATGGGTGCTGCTGAGAAGAATATATAGGAGCTCTGTGTGATGCCACTAACACACTAGAAGTCCTATGGGTGCTGCTGAGAAGAAAATATAGGAGCTCTGTTTGCTGCCACTAACACACTAGAAGTCCTATGGGTGCTGCTGAGAAGAAAATATAGGAGCTCTGTTTGCTGCCACTAACACACTAGAAGTCCTATGGGTGCTGCTGAGAAGAAAATATAGGAGCTCTGTGTGATGCCACTAACACACTAGAAGTCCTATGGGTGCTGCTGAGAAGAAAATATAGGAGCTCTGTTTGCTGCCACTAACACACTAGAAGTCCTATGGGTGCTGCTGAGAAGAAAATATAGGAGCTCTGTTTGCTGCCACTAACACACTAGAAGTCCTATGGGTGCTGCTGAGAAGAAAATATAGGAGCTCTGTTTGCTGCCACTAACACACTAGAAGTCCTATGGGTGCTGCTGAGAAGAAAATATATGAGCTCTGTGTGATGCCTCTAACACACTAGAAGTCCTATGGGTGGTGCTGAGAAGAAAATATAGGAGCTCTGTTTGCTGCCACTAACACACTAGAAGTCCTATGGGTGCTGCTGAGAAGAAAATATAGGAGCTCTGTTTGCTGCCACTAACACACTAGAAGTCCTATGGGTGCTGTTGGGGTGCAATGCTGTGCTAACAGCACTGCGGTTGGTACTACTGCAATACTGTACTAACAGTAAGCACGCACCAGACTAATCCCCAGCAGCAGCTAATAACACACTAACTGTGCAATCAGCAGCAATGAACGATCAATGACTTAGGTAGCAATGGTTTAGCAAAGAAATAGCCAATGGTTTAGCAAAGAAGAGCAAATCTTTCAGTATCAAGCAAAGACAGAATCAGCAGACTAATCTCTCCTAAAGCCGGAACTCATGTGACCGGGGCCGATGGCGTGGCGGCCTTTTAAATGGTGGGGCGTGTACTAAAGCCCCTGAGCTGTAATTGGCTACAGGCGTCCTGCCTGTAGCCAATTATTGCTCTCCGAGTTTCGGGCGCTGTGATTGGCCAAGCATGCGGGGTCACAGTGCATGCTTGGCCAATCATCAGCCAGCAATGCACTGCGCCGGCCGCGCCGGCCGCAATGCATTGCGGGGCCGCTCGCATCACACGAATGTGATGCGAACGGCCCAAATAGTTCTGGGCTCGACGAGCGAGCGAACGCCCGATGCTCGATTCGAACATTGGTTCGAATCGAGCACCAGGCCCATCCCTACTCAGCGCTGTCTTTTTTCCGGATTGTTTATTTTCATCGCATTGGTCTATGAGTTGTGGACAGCAGCGGCCTCAGCTCCATTTATATTTTTTTGGGTTGTTTGCTTGGAATTTTTTCTATGCTCCTGGACATTTGTTTTTTAAGGAAATGGGTGACAGTTTTTACAAGGTTTAGGTTTCAATATCCAAAAGCACATCCTCTTACCTTCTGGCTTACTTACATGTTGCATATCTTCTGCTCAGGTATAATGAGCCAGGCATGAAGACTATATTTTCCAGAATTAACCCTGTCAATGCCCAGGATAGACATGAGGATACTCACAAGTCACTTCTTCAGAACTTAGCCCACTGATTTAACTATTAATCCTTCATCCTACATAGTACCCCTACCCATTTTCAGAAAAAGTAAAAAAAGTGGGTAAAGACACAGCAAGATTATTTAACAAGTTTTTAACAAATGTCCCCTGGTGCAGATCCATCATCAATCACCACACCCACTGCACTACCAGACCTGAAAAAAGAAAGACAAATCCTCCGGTCTTGTCGTAGGCTCCCACCATCTGCCTGCTCTGCCGTCTGACATTTCTTAATTACCCAAGGGGCAGGGTCACCTGATGACATCATAGGGTGACCTTGCCCCTTGTGACATCATCGACCCAGCATGCCTCGATTGATGACATTACAAGAAGGTGGAGCCACTCTGTGGTGTCGCTGGGTTGCTCCGCCATCTACTTGAGGACAAGGAGCCCCTCTGCCCCCATAAAATGCTAAAGGTCTCAAACGATTTATTTAACCAGTTAAAGACCAGCCGCTGTAGTTATTGTGCAGCAGGTTGGCTCCCCTGGGCAAATCACTGTAGCTGTACGTCAGCCGCTTTAAGACCACTAGGGAGCACGCGCACCCCCGGCACGATGACGGAGCCCATGCGCGTGCCCGGCAGCCACAATGTCCGCCTGGCACCCGGGATCGCTCCTGAGAGAGACAGACTGGAGATCTGTCAATCTAAACAGACAGATCTCTGTTCTGTCAGGAGAAAGGAGACAGATCTACTGTTCATACGGATTATGAACAGCGATCGGTCTCCTCCTCCAGACAGTCCCATCCCCCCACAGTTAGAAACACTCCCTAGGACACTCATTTAACAACTTGATCGTCCCCATAATGTTAACCCTTTCCCTGTCAATGACATTTATACAGTAATCAGTGGCTATTCTTAGCTCTGATCGCTGTATAAATATCAATGGTCCCAAAAAATTTCAAAAGTGTCTGATCTGTCCACCGGAATGTCACAGTCCCACTAAAAATAGCAGATCCCCTATTTTGTAACTTTTGTGCAAACCAATCAATATACGCTTTTTGTGATTTTGTTTACCAAAAATATGTAGAAGAATACATATCGGCCTAAACTGAGGAATACATTTTTTTTGTTTTTTTTTTTAATATGTATTATAGTAAAAAGTAAAACATTTTTTTTTTCAAAATTGTTTTTTTTTGTTTATAGCGCAAAAAATAAAAACCGTAGAGGTGATCAAATACCACCAAAAGAAATCTCTATTTGTGGGGAAAAAAGGACATACATTTTGTTTGGGTACAGCGTCGCACGTCCATGCAATTGTGCAAAAAGATGGCCTGGTCATTAAGGGGGCAAATCCTTCCGATCCTTAAGTGGTTAAAGATGAACTTTACACGTAACAGTTTGATAACAATTAACGTTCTTTAACAAAAGAACATACATAAAGAATGTAACATCTCCCTTGAGACCTGCCTTAAAGCTGGGAATGGGATCATCATATGTGTTTTTTTAAACCCACCCCTGGACATTTGTTGTTATCCCACTCCCAGAACATTGGTGTGAGACTTTTGCTCATATTCTAACCAATACTAAATGTATGGGTAATTTAACCCTAAGTTTACTCCATATTCTATCGAATAGATTTGGGTAAGGTGTTAATTCCCTTGATATAGCGCGGATTCATTGTCTGTGCTCTATCTATGGTAAGGGCTGTTTTGATTGTTGTAGTGTGAGTGCTTGACACAACCCAGCCCTTGAACAAATATCTGTTGGCGCAATTTTTTTCTGTCTATATTCCACATGTAATAATTATGCTACCAAAATTAGTGTGTGCTGTAAATTGCCTCCAACATCGCTCCTGTTTCTTCTTGCTAGAGCAGTGGTTCTCAACTCCTGTCCTCAGGACCCACTAACAGGCCAGATTTTAAGTATTACCTTGGGGAGATGCAGACTAGAATGCTGCAATCACTGAGCAGCTAATGATATCACCTGTGATGTGTTTCAGTTACCTTGCAAACCTGGCCTGTTAGTGGGTCCCGAGGACAGTAGTTGAGAACCACTGTGCTAGAGGCTGTCATTTTGATGAAGCCCAGAACAGTCACTTCCTTTTTGGAAACTCTCCCTCTCTACTTGGTCTCAAAAACTATATGTCAGTTTCTGTAATTCAAATATGTATATTTCCAGCCTTGATTGTATGTCTTGGCTTAGCTGGAGAGTAAGACTGTCAGAAGCTTTACAGTGCTGAATTTCACAGGCTCTCAATTAGGGAGAAAAGAAAGATACTATAATTGTAGGTTTGACTATTTTATGTCTCCCTGGCAGCAGAGTTTGTTATATTACCTCTCCTGCTTTTCTTTTCCCCCTCCCTAAACTGTGTTCCTCCACACAGTTTGTGTTATTCCTGTTGCTTTCGTTCCTCTTCAGCAACAGTAAATCTTAAAGCTGCCAGCTAATTGACTTCTAGTGGCTCTGATTTTAGGCACAACGCTAAGTATAGAAAGCAACTAAATATGTGCAGATCAGGGTGATGAAGAGCATTACTGGATTTTGAACCTTATAGGCACGTCTTTTTAATGGTTTACAACTGCAAAAGAGGCCAGCCTGAGGTGATCTATTAGGACCTACAGTAATTTTCGGACTAAAGTTCCACTTTAAAGAAAAAAAAAATACAAAATGTCCCTGAAATGTAACTAATAAAGTTTCCTTTTTCTTTACGGTAACAACATATACAATACATAATGGTAACGTGGGCACATTTTCCTGAAACCAATTCTGTGTGAGCCTGAAATATGCTTTAACCAGTTCTTAATTTCGCTGTGCAGTAAATTAATTCTTAGCTGTGGTTTTTGGACTAGATACGTTTTTCTGTTTGATGTGGATAAACCTACTGGCTCAATGAAATTTTGCATAAAGGAAATATTAGAATTTCAATAGAAATGATGAGACTTACAGCATGTTTCTATTTGTGGAAAATATGCTAGTTTTATATTCTTCTTCTTTCAGAATATACTCAAAGATAAATGTTTGAGCTTTCTTTGTCATTGAAATTACAGATGAAGAACATTAGCATTATAAAGGCATCACAACAGGAGTGTTATTTGTTTTATCTTAGTTTTTCCTAAAATTAGAAGTATGTCTTATTTTTCAAAGTTGTTCAATTGCCAAAAGTTGATTAGACAGATCATAATTATGAATAGTGATGATCCAATCAATCTGAAAAATTATGACTATTACTGTGAAATTAGAAATTTATGTAAAGCGAGAAAGCAATGCACATTGTTAAATTTTCAATAATGATTAAATTCACAGGCATAGACAGCAATGAAAATCTTATGCTAAATAAGGGTACAGCGTTATTTTTCATAACCTTGTTTTAAAATTGCTATGTTAGTATGCATACTTTTGAAAAAGACTATTTATTCAGATAGCTAGAAAATAATATGTTTTTCTTTACATTTTTCACAAATATATAAGCTGGAAATTACTAAGAAAGGATTACCAGCTGTGCCTCATTTTGACTATCATCATGGTGTCCCATTCTTCAATACCCTTAACCTCCAATCCACCAATAAAGAAAAACATCAGCTGCCACAAAATTATTCTTAGCATCAGCCTGTGAACTTGGTCCCTATAGACCTAAAGTCTATCAACAAACCACCTCCTGTATCAACTGAAATGCCTATATACATCTATGGGAAGTATATTAAGGATAAGAATTTAGATTGCTCAATAGCTTTAGGTAAGCCCCTTTTGCCAAATGTGTTCTTTGCACCATATAAAAGTCAATGTGTTACAGATAAGCATCAGAGTGAAATGGATTTGTACCACTATATTCATGCATAGTATGCTAACTATGAAGGTACACTTCAATTCAATGAAAAAAAAGAAAGGCAATTCTTCACCAATAGCTACTGCTGCCATATCAATCGAACTTCAGATACTTGGTTCAGTAAATATTATTTTATTTAGTAATAATAGTAAAATAATAATAATACAGGGTGTTGTGATTTCTGTATGTTAAAAATACTTTAAAATGTTATCAACTAGCAAGAGCCATACCTAATAACATATTATGAGGGTTATCCTCTACATTCATAGTTGGAAAATAAAGGTGTTCATATATTAATAATTTAATGCAGTAATTCATGAATTTTCATGTTGGATGACTAATTGCCATTAAAAGTTTGCCTTGAAGTCCTAGACAAAGTAATAAAGAACACCTAGAATGTGACTGGGTAAGCTAAGAAAGGAAAACTAGAGAACCTAGAGCTCAGAACTAATAATGCCATCTCTTGGAGCAAAGGTCGGTGCATTAAGATATGGCAGAAACACTAGGTAAGCATACCCTGATATAGACATACATAATCCACAGTCATCCCCAAAGAAAAATCGGAACAAGTTGTACAAAATAGTACTACAAAATAACTGTTTACCAGTCTGCTAGATTGTGGAAAGTTTGGACATGTAAAAAAAAAAAAAGAAAAAAGAACATTGTTCCCACACTGAAAAAAAAAAAAACATTTGACAATGACAGAGGTTGTTGTTCACTGTTCTAAATCTCCTAAAACCAGAGAAAAATATACACTAATTAATCTGAGATATCACAGTACAAGTAAAAAGCATAAGATAATAGAACAAAGCATGGGAGGGATCAGGCTTTCAACCCAAAAAAACAAAGCAAAACAAAAACACCTCCAAACATGTAACCTTAACCTCAGGCAGGGTAGTCAATAATCATGTTGACCTGGTCTGGGTGGCTCTCCCTTCCCGACACCCCTAATGGGATCAAACTGTGTCATGGGGTACAAGAGCCCTCCAGAGCCTCAAATTGTTAGGACAGATATAGGGTGGAAAGACCCCCTGCAAAGAAGATATATCAGAACATTGCGTAACCAATAACAGAAAGCTTTGAGAGTAGGACGTTGTGTCAATATTGACTAGCCAAATGAGAGGGATGGGAGAAAGCAGGAGAAAGAAAAGGCAATCAAAGAAAGAAGGACAGGGTAGAAGAGGGAGAGGTAAGCCAGTCTCCCGGGAAATCCCCGGACAAGATATCTTATGGAACACCAGGAATCAGGGAAACACCCGCATATGTGGCCCAGGGATCCCAAATTGCCTTAAAATTGTGCATTGTGTCTTGCCCCTTAATGGTGATCTTGTGCAAATGAAAGAAAAATTACGCCATTCTCACATGTATCCAAGCATTATGTATACCCAAAAAGAATGAACCAGCTGTGGCAGCTGTAATCAGGTATGCAAAATATTTCTACACATGAATCTGTACAGATCTAAATAGGTCTATATGAATTCCTGTCAACAGAAGATACGGAATTCTCCACTTACTGCTTAAGTCCATTTAACCACTATAAGATCAAACTGTTTAACCCCTTCCTGCATAGTCCATTTTTCAGATTTCAGCGCTGTCACACCTTGAATCACAATACTCAGTCAAGCAACATTTTACCAAAATGAATTTCATTATAATTTTTTGAGACAGATAGATCTTTATTTTGGTGATGTTTAACCACTTGCCGACCGCCGCACGCTGATGTACGTCGGCAGAATGGCACGGGCAGGCATATGGGCGTACAGGTACGTCTTTTTAAATTTGACGCCCTGCGGGCGCACGCGAGTCCTGGGAGCTCGCTGTTCCGGGGGGTCCCGCGATTGCGGTCGGCAAGAGCAGAACAGGGGAATGCCTTTGTAAACAAGGCATTCCCCTATTCTGCCTAGTGACACTGTCACTGATGACCGTTCCCCGTGATCGGGAACGGTCATCAGTGACGTGTCACGTGTAGCCACACCCCCTCACAGCAAAAGTGTCCGACGTCTCCGCCATAATGTTGCAGTTACGATAAAAATCGCTGATCGCCGCCATAACTAGTAAAAAAAAAATATTTTATAAAAATGACATAAAACAGTCCCCTATTTTGTAGAAGCTATAACTTTTGCGCAAACCAATCAATAAACGCTTATTGCACTTTTTTTTTTTTAACAAAATTATGTAGAAAAATACGTATCCGACTTAAACCGTGAAAAAAAATATATATATATATATTTGGGGGATATTTATTATAGTAAAAAATAGTGCATTTTTTTCAAAATTGTTGCTCTATTTTTGTTTATAGCGCAAAAAATAAAAACTGCACAGGTGATCAAATACCACCAAAAGAAAGCTATATTTGTGGGAAAAAATTTGTGGGAAAAAAAGGACGCCAATTTTGTTTGGGAGCCACGTCGCACGACCGCGCAATTGTCAGTTAAAGCGACGCAGTGCCGAATCACAAAAAGGGGCCTGGTCCTTTAGCTACAAAATGGTCCGGGGCTTAAGTGGTTAAAGTAGCTCTAAAGGCTGAGATTTTTTTTACCTCCATGCATTCAATGCCTATTTAATTTCTTATGGCCCTAAAATGTCAGGTCTAGAGATGTAAATCGATAGTAAATTTTACACTGGGAAGGTAAAATGCAGTGTGTATAAAAGTATTATGCTTAAAATAAACGTACAGCTTATTCAGTTATAAACTAAACTTGCTTTTTAAAATTGTAATTTTTATTACGAATTGAAAAACATGGACTGTACTGTATATGCTAAGAACATTTCAACTATCCACAAGAACAGGTAACAACCCCCTTTCCTTCTTCATAATAATAATTTATAAGCTTCCTAGCAAAATTTATTTTCAGTTATTGACAAAGCTAATCCAGAAGCATATATTACACTTATGCCTTGTACACACGACCGGATTTTCCAATGTAAAAAGTCAGACGGGCTCTTTTCATCAGATATTCTGACAGTGTGTTTGCCTTAGATAGAGAACTTGTTCTCTTTTTTTCCGACGGACAAAAATTTCTATTGGAAAGTCCGTTCGTCTGTATGCAATTCCGACAGACTAAAAACCACGCATGCTCAGAATCAAGTACGAGATGGAAGTGCTCGGTCTGGTGGAGATATCACATTCGTCACGCTGCAAATTCTGGGATTTTTTAATGCAACGCATTCCTTTGTTCTTTATAATGCTAGAATAATGAAGTGGTTTTGCTGCTGATATTCACACAGTTCAGACAAACTTATTTCTTTATATTTTCTCATGATCTCATGAATACTCCTTTTTTTTTTTTTAAAGCCAGATCTTTATAATAATGTTTAGATTTTTTTTTTGGTTTAATGAACATCTCCATATTTTTGGGGGTTTTGTTAAATATTTTCTAGTGATCTCCATATATTATTTTTTTTTTTTGTTTAATGAAGATCTCCATATTTTTTTGGTTTTGTTAAATGTTTTCTAGTGATCTCCATATATATATATATTTTTGGGTATAATGGGGGAAAGGTTGGGACTTTGTGTGAGGTGTATGTGGTGGAACCAAAACATGATCGAATGGGTATAGATAAATAACATTTATTAATACACCAATGGTTAACATTTAATGAAAAAATTTAATTAGCATACAAAAAATACATTATGCTGATGGCATTATATAACAATACAGCGCATAGTACAGGAGATTTTTTACATACGTGGTCCCTCATATAATGGGTGGAAGAGGTCACAGTAGGGATCTAACAGCATGTTAAAACCATCTAAAATTGTTGAAACATAGTAGATGCATCAGAAGTAATCTCTACGCATTTCATGGGCTTATACCCACACATCAGGAGCACGATGCATCAAATTCTAAAAGGAAGGGAATAGGGGAGACCCATGATACAATGTGACTACCCGTATGGGGAAAATGGAGATAAATAGAAATAATGACTGTCAATGCCTACTTGATACTCATGTTTGAATCAATGTGGGGGACTGTGTGAAACCATGTGCCATATTTTTTGGGGTTTTGTTAAAAATTTTCTAGTGATCTCCATATATATATATATTTTTGTTTAATATAGATCTCCATGTTTATTTTTTTGTTAAATGAAGATCTCCATTTTTTTTAGTTTTGTTAAATATTTTCTAGTGATCTCCATATATAATTTATTTTTTAACCACTTCCCGCCCAGACAATAGGAGATTGACGTCCGGCAAGTGGTTGTGTTATCCACACTGGACGTCTATTGACGTCCTGCAGGATAACAGCCGCCGTGTGCCGGGGGGTGCGCATCGCGGCGATCGGTGGAGCGGTGTGTCAGTCTGACACACCGCTACACTGATCTCGGTAAAGAGCCTCCGGTGGAGGCTTTTTACCACGTGATCAGCCGTGTCCAATCACGGCTGATCACGATGTAAACAGGAAGAGCCGTTGATCGGTTCTTCCTCACTCGCGTCTGACAGACGCGAGTAGAGGAGAGCTGATCGACGGCTCTCCTGACAGGGGGGGTTTGCGCTGATTGTTTATCAGCGCAGCCCCCCTCGGATACCCACACTAGACCACCAGGATGCCGCCCAGGACCACCAGGGAAGCCCCAAGCATGTGGATGGCCAGGTAAGTCCCCCATGGCCATCCACATGTAAAAATACATAAACAACATATGCCAATCAGTGCCCACAAATGGGCACTGACTGGCACCATCATGGCACGACCACAATGTGTGATGCCCAGCAATGCCAGCCACCAGTGTCATCAGTGCCACCTACCAGTGTCCATCAGTGCCACTTATCAGTGCCCATCCGTGCCCATCTGTGCCCATAAGTGCCCACCTATCAGTGCCCGTCTGTGCCACCTATCAGTGCCACCCATAAGTATCCATCAGTGCCGCCTCTAAGTGCCCATCAGTGCCGCCTATGAGTGCCCATCAGTGCCGCCTATGAGTGCCCACCAGTGCCGCCTATGAGTGCCCACCAGTGCCGCCTATGAGTGCCCATCAGTGCCGCATATCAGTGCCGCCTATCAGTGCCCATCAGTGCCGCCTATCAGTGCCCATCATCAGTGCCCATCAGTGCCACCTCATCAGTGCCACCTCGTTGGTGCCACCTCATCGGTGCCCATCAGTGTCACCTTATCAGTGCCCGTCAGTGCCGCCTTATCAGTGCCCGTCATTGAAGTAGAAAAGGTACTTATTTACAAAAAAATTAACAGAAACAAAGGAAAACTTAATTTTTTATCAACATTTTCACTCTTTTTTTATTTGTTGTGCAAAAAATAAAAATCACAGAGGCGATCAAATACCACCTAAAGAAAGCTCTATTTGTGGGAACAAATGATAAAAAAATTGTTTGGGTACAGTGTAGCATGACCCCGCAATTGTCGTTCAAATTTCGACAGCGCTGAAAGCTCAAAATTGGCATGGGCAGGAAGGTGTATAAGTGCCTGGTATTGAAGTGGTTAATGAAGATCTCCATATATTTTGGTTTTGTTAAATATTTTCTAGTGATCTCCATATATATTTTTTTTGTTTAATGAAGATCTCCATATGTATATTTTTTTGTTTAATGAAGATCTCTATGTTTATTTTTTTGTTTAATGAAGATCTCCATATTTTTTTGGCTTTGTTAAATATTTTCTAATGATCTCAATATATATTTTTTTGTTTAATGAAGAGCTCCATATTTTTTGGGCTTTGTTAAATATTTTCTAGTGATCTCCATATATATTTTTTTTGTTTAATGAAGATCTCCATGTTTATTTTTTTGTTTAATGAAGATCTCCATTTTTTAGTTACATTTTTTGTCAAGTTACCACAATACCATTATTATGTTGTATTGTTTTACCTCAAGGAGGCTAGTTGGTGTCCCTTGTTGATTTGACATTGTAGTTTTGAAATGTACCTGCCTACTCAACACCAAAATGTCCTTTTTACGAAAAACACATAGGTCATTTTTTTTTAGAAAGTAAAATATCCATTTATTCTGGGTAAACAAAATAAAGAGTAAGGCAACGCTGGAGAAACTTGTTGAATTTAAGAAGTCTTTGGACCCCAGGGCAGAAATCAAGTCTGTGGAAACGAAAATTTGGATCTCGAGGAGTCCATACAATAGGGAGCAGAACTCCCTGAGATTAGGAACAGCAGCAGATGACATATATGTCCCCAGTCTGAAGGCAGGTAATCACTTTCTAGACTTCCTTGAAGCCTTCCCTCCACACTTCCTGCAGCCTTCTCTGCAGCCTTCACTCCACTCTTCCTTGTAGGCCGTGGCTCTGGTGGTGGACTTGTGGCAGGAGGAGGGGGATGGGCGACATCAATGATGTGGCTGCTTTCAGTCAGCTGGCCCCTAAACCCCTTCTGAAGGGCCTCAGAAATTAGTCCCTCACAGAGGATGCGTTGGCCCCACTCCAATTGATTTATTCTTGTGGCTACATAGCAGCCATAGGCCTCTTCAGCATCAGGGGGGGGGCTTTAAGGAGCTCACTAGCATTTCTAATGAGGTTTAGTGCTGCCTCCTTCTTCATGTTCCCCTTCCTGGGCCTTTTCGTTCTAATGCGGAGGGGAGGCACCTGGTATTGGGTGTGGCCACTGGGCCCGGCCACCTCCTGCCTGCCACTGTGCCTGGCCACCTCCTGCCTGCCACTGGGCCCGGCCTCCTCCTGGCTGACATTGGGCCCGGCCTCCTCCTGGCTGACATTGGGCCCGGCCTCCTCCTGGCTGACATTGGGCCCGGCCTCCTCCTGGCTGACATTGTGCCCGGCCTCCTCCTGGCTGACATTGTGCCCGGCCTCCTCCTGGCTGACATTGTCCCCCGGCCTCCTCCTGCCTGCCACTTTCCAGCCCCTCATCTGGGCAGAGCTCATCCTGTGTATAAAAAAGGGACATAGTTTTACTTATTGGTTCAACAATCACACACAATTTTCATCTCATGACTGTTGCAAATTGAATGTTAATAAATAGAAAAGACTGTCATTCTGACCCCAGCATTTTTCAGTCTTGTCCCAATACTTTTTGGCCACTACTGTCTCTTGTGTCTCTTGATATGTAAATCACTTTTTGTTTAATCATTAATTTGTAATCAATAATAACATCTATAGTTAACATCATTAATAACAGGACAATAAATATGTTTAAAAATACTATACCTGGCTCCAGACGTACGCATCCGGTTCTTCCAGGATGTCAGGCGGTTGGTCGTCTGAAGCCTCAGCTGGGGTGGTGGAGGGAAGGCTGCAGGGAAGGGTGGAGGGAAGTCTGGACGGAAGGGTAGAAAGGGATTCCTTGCCTTCAAGCTGGTCGTCCAGAAAGCGCAGTCTGCTGTAGTACCATAGCCTGGGAACATACACTTGGTCTGCTGCTGCTCCTAATCTGATAGATTTCTGGATCTTATTGTGCTCCCTCTTGAACATGTTTCTCAAGATCCCAATTTTCGCTTCCAAATAATCAATGTCTGCTGTGGGGAGCCATTTCTGCACAAATTCAAGAAGTTTTTCCAGCGTTGCCCGCCTAGCCGGTTTGTTATAATATAAGTGGTGTTTTACCTCCCACAAACTGTTCATCTCCCTGTACCTGTCAATGAATGCCATCAGGAATACAGGGTTTTTAAATATATTCCTATTCATATTTGCTGCAAGACATAACACAAGACAAAAACACTATGTCAGCCTAAACTGTCAGAATCTTAGCCCAATACAGGCCACAATCTAGAAAGCAGTATAGCCCACTGATGTCACAAGTTAAAATTTTACCTTCATTAGGACGTTCGTCGCTTCCGTTCCTCCCTCCTCCGCATACAGAACGTAGTTACGACACATCCGTGTTTGCTTTATATACACTGTGCATGCTTGAAACTCTGCACACGTCGCCCGCCCCTGACGTTCGTTCTAGTACTTTCCCCGCCCCTTCTCTCTCGTCGCAGTAGGAAGACGACATGGCAGAGACACCGCAGGTGGCTGATAGTACCTCAAACGAGGAGGAAAGCCCGGAGCAACAAACGTCCCGATCCAAGAGATATAGGGCCTCCAACATGACATTTGAAGAAATGGTGGAGATGGTGTACATTTTAAGAAGGGCAGATTATGATGGCAAGCATGGGCCGTACACCACCCCAAATCTCTGCAAGGCCAAAATAATGGCGAAAGTGGTGAAAATTCTACACCATAAATTCGGGGTATGGAGATCAAAGGAGCAGCTTCGGAAACAGTGGTCTGACCTGAAACTGAAGGAGCAGTTTCAGTTCAGGAGGATCAAGAAAGTGCTTGGAAAAAGTAAGTTATGTTTCCTGTGTTAGTATGATTATTATTACTTGCATGTTGCTCCATGCGCTTTGCTTTACTGTTGTACAGTTTAAAATGGCAACTTTCATGTTCGTGGGCACAGTAAGGAAACATTGTTCGTTCGCTCACTAATAATGTTTTGGGCAGATACAGGGTTAACTACATTTGGACATGCCTATTTGTAGGAAAATAATTTTAGTACATTGTTGTCTAGATGTGTTTGTAACTAGATTTAAATGCTATAACTGAATTTAGTGTAATGTAAGGAGAGGACACTCAGCAGCTGTTTACACATTTGGACTCAGAAGCACTAGTGTGGACCACCAGAACAACCTTTTTAGGGTGTCCCACACAGGTGCTCCAGTGGATACTCCATGTGTAAAATTTGGCCAATAAAGCAAAATATTACAGCTTTGGTAATGGAAAAAATCTGGTCTTCAGCTTGGAACTCTGCCAAAACAAACAATTGTACCACACCTCCAAACAATGTTTCAGATTCCTCTTTCTGGCCTCAAATATCTGTGTGCTAAAGTATACCCTTTGTTTCATTCTCATAGGGGTTAAAAGATTAGAAATACAGGAGCCCAGGAACCCCACACCTCCGAGAGACTCCCAACTGCATGATGTGGAGGGAGGAGATGTGCTAGAAATTGGCACCACAACAGGTCAGTGTCTGACACCACAGATTATGGTAATAGATGTATGCCTGCATATTTATAATACATGGTGTATTTTTGCCTTTTAGGTGATGTGCTGCTTGTGGACCAACAACCTAGCCCTTTCGAACAGTCATCGTGCCCAGTTAATGATCCAGGACATCATGGTCTGCAGTAGTGACTTGGACATTATAAAAAAATAAATAAACAAGCAGGTGGAGCAAAAACTCAAGAACAGGATAGATATTCTAGGGAGGATCTAAAATCGCCAAAAAACCCTGCATTTTTTTGTTAGTTTTTTTCTACTGTTCTAAACATTTTTGAGATAGTTAAAAGCCAAATTTTGAAGATGCACACAATGTGTCAACATGTGCTATCTGCCATCAGGGGATATCAATGTGCGTGTTTTGTGGGTGCAACCCCTTTCTTGAAACTGAAGTAGGTGAGTCGAAGGGGTTGCACCCCCAAAACACATCACTTGATCCCCTATGATGGCAGATAGCACATGTTGACATTAGGCATGGGATCAGGATGCAAATCCACATTTTGCCACACCATTTTTTGGTGCATCTTTAAAATTTGGCTTTTACAGGGGTGAGATCACCCCATCTTATGAAGGCAAGATAAATACATTTTAAACAGAATTGAATGTTTGATCTTGCCTTCAATTTTTACATGTTGAACTTTGTAAGTTCCAGAGTTGACTATGTTTTATGTTTTTAAACATGCCTGTTTATGCGTTTTTGTAAAAGATATTATACAAAAAAAAAAAAAAAATTCTTAAAAATATTAAGAATGCACAATTTGAATGTGCAAGGAGTAAAAGCTTTTGTACTCAACTATGTGTGTCTTCTTCTTTCAATGCTCAATACCATTTTTTGGTGTAATTTTTGGTGTTTAGTACAGTGACAATGGTGGTTATTTACTAAAGGAAAATATACTTGGCACTACAAGTGCACTAGGAGTACCTAGGAAACAGCTAAAAGAAACACAAGCAATAAATACAATTCAAGAATTTAGCTGATAATTTTTTTTGTGTTTTATTAAAAAATACTTTAAACATTGTCTGGCATAACAATGGCCCCCCTACCCATAAAATATTCCACATATTTGTCCCCAACTTCACAGGCGCTTTAGGGGGGCAAGCCAGGATGGCCGGTATCCAGGCCCATCAGAGGTTGAGCAGGAAGTCTGGCTTCAGGCCCAACTGAGGCTAGATAATTTGGGGCAAGATGCAGCATGCCAACACGATGTGGTTGAGTTTATACTCCGCCATGTGTATTGATCTCAGAAACAGGTGAAACCGGCTGGCCATTATCCCGAAGGCATTCTCAACAACTCTTTGAGCTCTGGCCAGCCGGTAGTTAAAAACCCTCCTCTCCGGGGTGAGGGTCCTCTGGGGGAATGGCCTCATCAGGTGATTGCCCAGACCAAATGGTTAATCAGCGAGAAATACGAAGGGGAGTCCTTCCACATTATCTTCATCAGGTGGCAATGCCAGGTCATCAGTCTGGAGACGGTGGGCAAACTCCGTCTGGGCGAAGACTTCACCATCTGACATGTGGCCATTCTTCCCCACGTCCACGTAGAGAAATTCATACTGTGCCGACACCACCGCCATCAACACTATACTATTAAAACCGTTATAATTATAATAGTAAGACCCTGAATGGGGTGGTGGCACTATGCGGACATGCTTCCCATCTATAGCCCCTCCGCAGTTGGGAAAGTCCCAACGCTGGGCAAAATGGGAGGCCACAGTCTGCCATTTCTGTGGCTTTGAAGGAAACTGTGGAGTCAAACAAGAAAAACTTTTATTAGTAATTTTGCACATAACATTACTAGCAGATTAGACAAAAACATTCTTGGCCAACATCAGTATAACATTTATTTTAAGGAGTATTTTAAGCAAAAAATATAAGGTCCACTTATCAAGTTCCTCACCCCCTCTGATGGTCCATTGAAAACATTTTAGGGGGGGGGAGGGTTCTAGCTGAGTTTGGGCCCTCCAAAAAAAGCCTCTACCACTCTGCCTGAATTTAATGAGAACTAAAACATTTGGAGACATTTTTTTTTGGGGGGGGAGGGTTCTAGCTGAGTTTGGGCCCTCCAAAAAAAGCCTCTACCACTCTGCCTGAATTTAATGAGAACTAAAACATACGGAGACATTTTAGGGGGGGTTCTAGCTGAGTTTGGGCCCTCCAAAAAAAGCCTCTACCACTCTGCCTGAATTTAATGAGAACTAAAACATATGGAGACATTTTGGGGGGGGAGGGTTCTAGCTGAGTTTGGGCCCTCCAAAAAAAGCCTCTACCACTCTGCCTGAATTTAATGAGAACTAAAACATAATTTGGAGACATTTGGGGGGGGGGGGATTCTAGCTGAGTTTGGGCCCTCCAAAAAAAGCCTCTACCACTCTGCCTGAATTTAATGAGAACTAAAACATATGGAGACATTTTAGGGGGGGGGGGGGGTTCTAGCTGAGTTTGGGCCCTCCAAAAAATGCCTCTACCACTCTGCCTGAATTTAAATTTAATGAGAACTAAAACATTTGGAGACATTTTAGGGGGGAGGGTTCTAGCTGAGTTTGGGCCCTCCAAAAAAAGCCTCTACCACTCTGCCTGAATTTAATGAGAGCTAAAACATCATTTGGAGACATTTTAGGGAGGGGGGTTCTAGCTGAGTTTGGGCCCTCCAAAAAAAGCCTCTACCAATCTGCATGAATTTAATGACAACTAAAACATTTGGAGACATTTTAGGGGGTGTTTATGGTAAAGCACAATGGAGCTGGGGGAATGGGAGGAGTAGACATGTGAGGTGCGCGCTCTCACACACCCGGGTCATGCATAGCAGCGCTGCACGAGGGGAAGGCTTACCGGCAAGGAGAGAAAAACGTCTGGCACCGCTGACACCCCACCGGAAACTGAAACCGAAACCGCCGACCGCCGCACATACTGCAGACCTGCCAGACTAAAAGCCGTCCCGGTCTGGTTGATCTGGATGGCGACACGCAGACGAGCTGCACTCCAGCCAGTGGGAGGTAGCGGCAGGAGCCCGGTCGGCGGAATCAGGAATTATCTGACAGCTTCAGGGATGGATGGTGGAACTGCGGCCCGGCCCCGCGATGGGGGGAGCCAGCCGAGAGCACACCGTTATCGAGCCCAAGTATGAGCAGGCAAGGAAGAAGTCCCCCCGTGGGGGGGCGAGGAAGCCGAACATCAGGTGGCAGAGAGCTGACTGTCGGAGGGGGGTCGCGAAGGTCAGACCCGAAGACTTCAAAAGGTATGGAGGCGTGGAGGGGTGGTGGGGATAGAAGTACCCCAGTAAGCACCCCAGAAGATATCTTACATATACTACATATGCCACATATGCCATACAAGCCAGAGGAGGACATGACAGCAGGAGGGGGGAGCCAGGTGGTATGTAGTGGCGGGGAGATGCAAGCACCGCAACAGCGGACCCCAGAGGAAACTATAACCACCACCAACCCCGTAACAGACCTTACAGCTCCCTCAGCCCCAATAGCCATAGTGGACATGGACGCAGACTTAAAGCAGGACTTGGTGAAGTATGGGGGGAGTTCTAGGGAGAACGGGACAGAGAGGGAGGAAACAACAGAGAAGGGAGGAAGATCAAAGATGAGAGCCCCCCCAGACATAGCCGGCCCAAACGAGGAAGGGAAGATTGGACCAGGCTTGGAGGAAATCAGGAGGATAACTGATGCAGAAACAGCAGAGGTAGACTGTGATGATAGGGACATCAGAGATCTTATGAAATTGCTTATAAAAACTCTGCCCTCAAAAACAGATATACAGCAACTCATATCCACAGTAGAGAGATCCTGCAAGCAAGCAGTGGAGGAGCTGAGGGAAGAGGTCACGGCGGTAGGAAATAGAGTGGAAACACTGGAAAACTATCAAGAAGAAATAATACACGCAGTAATAAATATGCAGGATACAATAAAATATCAGGAGGAATTAATGAATACATATAGAGACCAGTTAGATGATTATGAAAATAGGGACCGCCGCCAAAATATAAAGATACGTGATCTACCCGAGAAATATCATGTTGAGGAGCTGCTAATATCACTACAAAAACTATTTCAACAAATTAGAGGGCCGAAGGAATCGGAACCTGTGGAAATAGACAGAGTGCATCGTATCACCCCACCACCTAGCCAAAACAAGAATAGGCCAAGAGATGTGATATGCAGACTCCACAAGTACTCAGTGAAAGAGAATATAATGAGGGCGGCATGAGATATGTCAGGGATTGAGTATGGGGGAGATCAAATTGCAATATTCCCTGACATGACACGACGAACATTGATGCAGCGAAGGGGTGTCCTTTATACCCAACAGCAACACAGAGAGACCCAGAGGGACGGTACCTCTTCATCAAGGGTATGCTTTACGGATGCTGTTATACGCTGGCAGAAATTTATGCCCCAAATGTAGGCACAGTGGATTTTATAGAGAAAACTTTGAAAAGATTGAATTCGTTTAAAGGGGGATGTGTGTTAGTAGGAGGGGATTTCAATGTCATACTGGATCCCAAATTAGACACAACAGCAGGAAAATCAGCACTATCATTCAGAGTCCTTAGACATATAAAGAAAAACTTCCAATCTTACCATATGGTTGATAGCTGGAGGGCACTAAATGCGGGGACAAGGGACTACAGTTACTACTCTAAAACACGTAAAGTGTACTCGAGGCTAGATTTATTCCTGGTGGATCAGTACTACCTAGAAAATGTAAAAACAGTCCGGATAGAACAAATAACAATATCTGATCATGCCCCAGTGATGCTGACATTTATGCCAGTAAAGGCAGGCTACCATGAAAGAACATGGAGACTAAATGAGACCCTGTTAGATGACAAATGAGTAGTGGAGGACATTGGAAAGAAAATGAAAGAATATTTTGAGATAAATATAGTAGGGGACGTCTCAGAAAAAACAGTATGGGAAGCCCATAAGGCAGTTATCAGAGGGGAGCTAATAGCCCATGGATCCCGAATAAAAATAAATAAAAGGAAGGAGATGGAAGATTTACTAGGAGAAATACAAGAGTGGGAGGGTAAACATAAAAGGGGCATTGACCCAGAGGTAGATAGAAGGTTGGGATTATTGAGGGACAAGCTTTCCATCTGCTTGGATAGGAAAGCCAAGGGCAAACATAGATTTTTGGCACACCGCTTTTATGAACATGGAAACAAATGCGGTAAATTACTGGCAAGGCAGTTGAAAAAGCAGCAAGAGCTATTCCATGTTCATGAAATAAGAGTTAATAACAACCAGATAATGGATCCGAAATTAATAGCTAAGGAATTTAAACAATATTATACAAGCTTATATAATATCCATCCAATAGAAACAACAATTGAAAGAGAGAAACAAGTAGAAGAAATAAATGAATATATAAAAAATTCAGAACTACCATCTCTTCCCCCGGAGGTGGTGGAAAGACTGGAGGAAAATATCACCATAGACGAAATAAAAAAAGTAATAGGGGATCTACCAAATGGAAAAAGCCCGGGACCAGACGGTATAACAAATGCATATTATAAAAAAACTTATAGATATTTTGATAACACCATTATGTAATTATTTTAATAAAATCAAAGTAAATAACCCCCCACCTCCCGAAGCACTGTTAGCATATGTGACGATCATCCCAAAACCCGGGAAGGACCCCCAATACTGCGCAAACTACAGGCCTATTTCCCTCCTTAATACGGACATCAAAATACTGTCAAAAATAATAGCAAGAAGACTACAGGACAAAATAGTAAAATTGATTCATCTGGACCAGACGGGCTTTGTGATGGGCCGGGAGACTAAGGACAGCACTATCCGGGCTCTTCACTTATTCCACTGGATGCAGAAGTGACCCAACATAGAACCAAAAGTAGCCCTGTCGATGGATGCCGAAAAAGCATTCGACAGGGGGAATTGGACATATATGATGGAAGTACTGAGGGGAATAGGCCTGGAGGGGCGGATGATGTGTTGGATAGCAGCATTGTATACAAATCCGAAAGCCAAGGTCAAGGTAAACGGAACCCTGTCGAGTAGCTTTGATATTAGCAATGGCACACGACAGGGATGTCCTCTGTCACCAATATTGTTTGCCTTGACCTTGGAACCATTTCTCTGTAGAGTAAGGGAAAATAGAAGAATAACAAGAGTGAAAATAGGTCCTAAAGAACACAAAGTGTCACCTCTAGCATGTCAGGATGTGTTGTATCATACTTGTAAAATTTGGAAAAGAACATTTATTCTCAAATATTGAAGCTTTGCTCTCAGCAGAAATTGCACTGTGGAAATGTTTTCAAACTCTAGATGCTGGTCTCACCATTTCACTGAGAGGAGGAAAAGAAAAAACAATTTACTGGCCAGACTATAGGTAAACCCTATGCTGTGATGGTGGAGAATATTAATAGGAATCATTAAAAAGTTAGAAAGATAAACTTATTTGTCAGATACATTTACCCTCTTACCTGTTAATTAAGGCCTGACAGGTCAGAAACTATCATTTTATTGTATCCCAACAATCGCCCAACTGTAGGAGGTACAAGATGAAGCCCACAAGCAAATTAAACTAAAGCCTTTCCCCTGCAGTGCACCCTAGTGGTAGAAATGCATATTTATCTTTTTTGTGAACTGCATTGAAAAGTACTATGTTACTTGAACTGTATTTCAGAATTTGCTTGAGGTTTTCTTGCAATAATTTAGGACTTTACATAAAGTCTCAGAATACTTTCATTAAGGTCTTAATGTCTATAACTCATGTTATATAGTTTGAATACCATGTAATAACATTTTAAACCTCTTCAAGGATTCCGTGGATCTATACCCAGGAGATACTCTCCATTCAGCGTGGGCATCTATTTTATAGACACCATCGCAGCTTCCACACATTGAGTTATTCTTCTTAGGATTAACCATGCGCCCTTTCTTTTATTGTGATTTTCTATTTTTGTATTCTAAATTTTAGATGCAATTGTTCATTAACATGTCACATTATGTGAAATAAAAATTGTTATATTTTTATATACGTGCCTACAAAGTCCATTCTTCCACATCCATCTAAAACCAATATTCATTAGAACGTGGCACTGTTGTTATCTAGGGTGTTTGATTACCACCCAAGGGCACCTGTAATCAATTACCATATTTATCGGCGTATAACACGCACAGGCATATGACACGCACAGGCATATGACACGCACCCTAACTTTAAGAGGGAAGTTTCAGGAAAAAAACTTTCCACAGCCCCCTGCGTATAACATGCAGGCACAGTTTACCCTCTATTTTCAGGGTAAAAAAGTGAGTGTTATACGCCAATAGTTACAGCAATCTCATATATGCTAGGTGGAAACACCATTATTTGACCGCCTATTTTTATTATATGCGGTCAGCCCTACACTATATATTTTTTCCTACAGTGTTTTTTTTTTTCTGTTTTGTTTTTCAAAAATTATGTCTGTTGCATATTGGGTTGATCTAGGAGGAATTGCAATCCAGGTGGTCCTTTGGACAGCAGAGACTTTGGGTAGGAATTGACTTTGTGGGTACAGCATGGTCAGGTTTGATGAATGAATTCCAATCATCATACAATGGATCTTACAAAGAGGATGATGATTTAAGGATGTATTTTGATAGACTCAAGCAGTTGCTAAAAAAGAAGTCCAATCTTCATTGGCACATGGAGTTCTTCAAACAATATATTAGGGAGAACATTAGTCCAATGGGTTTGAGAGTACAAATGTTTCCTACTGTTAAAAACGCCTCACAGTACCTTAGGAGTTTCTGGGAGGGCGTCTTGAATCAATGCAGTAAAGAATGTATGCAGTTGTTACTTGCTCAGTATCAACTTGATACAAACATGTTGGATGAGGAATTGGCCATTCTCAATACACAATATGAGCAAATTAAAACACATACTAAATATGCTGACAAAAGCCAAAACTTAAAAGAATTTTTGGATAAATTAAATGAAACGAATATTTCTAAAAAACAGGCCAAAATGATCAAAGACAGGATGACCTTCAAAGAAGGCTATGCCTATAGATGGGATAATCGAGTTAGGGGGAGAGGCTTTGGCACTAGAAACCAATATTCAAAAAACCGTCATAATGCACATGTTTCTGAAGATGGTTTTGAATCGGACTCTTCCTTATCTTCATCTTTTTCACAGGCACGTTCAGCGCAATCCACGACCAATACACATCCCCAGAGCGGATAACGTAAGCGGAGTAATCATGGTGGTGGGTACCCTGTCACACCCAGCACTAAGAAAAAGCCAGTAAATGTACCAGGCTTTACACCTTCACACGCATAGTCACATGGTGGCCAGAATAGGAAAACACCTAACTATGACCTTTCGCAATATGCCTATATGGGTCCTATAGCAGCCCAGGCAGTTCAGCAAATGCATACACAGCACGCTTCACCACATACTCAATTGGGCGCTACATCCACAACTACACCTAGAGGCGCCGAGGGGGGAAGTTCAGGCCCCTCAGGGTCCTCTATACATCAATCCAGACCCATGGTTACTCTTACCAATGAGACACAAAAACAACAGAGAACATCCTGTATAACTACACTGCAACAAGTTATCCCTTTAGGGGAGACAACAATGATGAGGAATTAAGCGTCATTAACCTCACCCCTATCCCTTATCCGAAGACGAACTTACAGTTCTAAAGTTGGGCCTCAGCTTTTGCCCTAATGCCAATATCGACAAATATGAGGTCATCAAAGACCTATATTTGTTTGCCAGAAAACTTACGTATAAATGTATTTTTGATCCAGATAAAAAAAAGACATATGGCAGAAAAAGATCTGTCCGAGCAAATCAAACAATTCACTATGAAGGATTTTCGTGCACTCAAAGATCTTATGATATTGTTGGGTGAAAACCCAGAATACAATAGCACCCAATCTAGTGAATCTAGCCAGGGGCCCAATACTAGAACCCAAAGCTCTATCTTCAAAAATAAATCAGACCCGTTTCCTGACTTAAACACCAATCCTCAAGTGTCAGCTTTCCTTAGCAATGGTTAGTGACATTAGAAAGATGACATCTGCATCCATTTCTTCTAATTTAACCGAAAGACAACAAAAAGCCCTGAAAAATCTACAATCTAGAGAGGACACAGTCATTAAGGCATTGGATAAAGGTGGCAACATAGTTTTAATAACTCAACAACAATATGAAACCATGTGCTTTGATATTTTAAGCAACAAAGATTGGTATAGACCTATTACAACTGAAATTACAGCTACTGTAAATTCAAGTTAGAATTTAAATTGTTGATCTATACAGCATATATCGATGCCTTGATTGACAAGTCAACCTATGAATATTTGAACACTCCCTTCCCAAGAGAGGCTATTTTTTATGCAATCCCGAAGATTCATAAAAATAAAACCAAACCACCAGGCAGACCCATAATATCGGGAATAGGCTCCATCACAGAAAACGCCAGTAGGTTTGTAGACTTCTTTCTAATGCCCCACGTTACAGGACTTCCCTCCTATGTGAGGGATACTTCTGATCTCCTCAAACGCCTAGATGGCCTAACTATTCCTACAGATGCCCTCTTTGTCACAATTGATGTAGAGGCCCTATATTCAAGTATCCCTCATGAGTTGGCTCTTCAAATTACTAAAATGTTCCTCATGGAACAGGACCATAGGCAGTGGAAGTTCCAGTCTTTCATTCTTCAACTTCTGGCATTCATTCTCCAGCATAACTGTTTTTCTTTTCTTGGCTCCCACTACCTCCAGGTACAGGGTGTCGCCATGGGCACATGCTGTGCACCGGCGTACGCCAACCTGTACTTGGGGGGATGGGAGCAGGAGATCTTTTCTAGTACAGAATATCGCCAGTACCTGAACCTGGCCCTCTGCTGGTTCAGGTACATTGACAATATTTTTGTTATTTGGACGGGTACAACAACAGCCCTTGATGAGTTCATCCGTCAATTAAATACAAATAGATTTAATTTAAAGTTTACCTTTGAATGGCATAACAACCACATTTCCTTTTTGGATTTATCCATTTATAGAGATTCTCATGACAACATAGAAACCAAATTATATCGAAAGAGCACGGCAGGAAATACCCTGCTGCATGCGAACAGTGGACATCCTATGTCCCTGATACATAGTATACCATATGCACAATACATTCGCTTGCGAAGGAACTGTACGCATGAGGTGGAGTTTCGGTTGCACATCCGTTTGCGTAAATGTGGGTATAGTAAGAGCCTCCTCAGGAGGGCTTTTAATAAAGCTATGGGAAGAGAAAGATCCACTTTACTTTATTCAAGACAAAAACCTGACCAGAGCCAAACCACAACCAATTTTATTACCTAGTATTCTGGCCAACACAGATTACTCAGCACCTGCATGGAGAGACACTGGCATCTACTTAGTGAGGACCCAATACTTTGTATATATGTCAGGGACACCCCAGAGATAGTCTTCCGTAGAAACACCTCCATTGGAAATAGACTAACAGCAAGTGAATACAGACCCAACTATGATAACCAACCCATGTCACGGGCATATTTACATGTGGTCATTGCACATATTGCCCATGGGTTCAAACGGGATCCTGTTTCAGTTTACTCAATGGGGAAATTTTTCGACCCCAATTTCATGACACCTGCAATACAGAAGGAGTGGTATACCTTATGACAAGTGTGGGTTTTTATGTTGGGAAAACCTTTCGTCCCTTCAAAAAACGCATATATGACCATCTATATTATTCTCAATATGCAAAGATGCTTACCCCGGTTAGCCGCCACCTAGGTCTATACCACAGATTTGACACTTCTGTGGTTAAGTTTGTTATCCTAGAGGTAGTACCTCAAGACCCACGTGGCGGAAACTGGGATAAACGCATCTTGCAGAAAGAAACACTTTGGATTGAGCGTTTAGAGGCTACGAAGGAATCAACGAGGTTCTGTCATACCATCCCTTCTTATGAGGGACCTGTTTGACAGCACTTGATCCCCGAGTGGTTTACCGTATTATCTTTTTCCTTACTGTATGTTTATAGTCTACCTTACTTTACTGTACTATCTTATGGATCCTTAGAACATAATATTCACCACTTACGGTTTATGTACTCTTCATGGCTTACTGTCTCTGAGTACTGTCTGGTACTGTCTCTGAGTATCGTTATGGTTTACCGTCATTGAGTGGTTATTGTCTTTGTGTGCTTTGTATTTGTTTTGTTTCTATTTTTGTTTTTATTTGTATTCATTATTAATTTGCCATTTTTGTTCAGTGTTTCTGGTTGCCCAAATGCGACCATTTTGATTGCATTCCCCACTTTTCCTCCCCTTGTTTTCCTCCCCCCTCCCCTTTCTTCCCCTGTCCCTTCCTTGATCAATTCAAGCAACAAAACATTTTATTATATATACATTATTTCAACTCAAAACTTTAACTTTATGCTGTGCATGTTGGGAGGGTTGCCTCGTGGCCCTTGGTGGTTCATCATGTTGGCCCCACAACATGGCTGTTTTTATATTGCTAAAATTCAATTTTTTAGCATTGTTATGGCATGTTTTTTAAACATGTATCTTATTATCGGGCGCTCATGAGGGCATCCACTTAATCCCACGGTGCGTCCCTGATGTGCATCCAGGCCTCTGCCCCTAGGCATTAGAGTCCTAGCCTGGACGACGGGACAAATATGTGGCCACTCAAGCCATTGGTTGTTGGCGTGATGTCTCCCAATTCCCCAGGGGGGACTGTTCTAGCCATTGTGACCATTGGCACACATATAGGCACCTTCCAGCACAGTGTCTCTATCAGAGCTTCCGCCCTTAGCACCCTAATCGGCTTCATGGCCAGGGTGCGCATGCGCCGATGTGCGCATGCGCGGTGCACTCAATTCTGCCGGCCCGCGTGATGTCAGACGCAGTCTGACGTGCACGCGGGCGGCGTGTACTTAGCAGCGAGGCTGGGACTCCATTCCCCAGATGCTATTGGGGAGTGGAGCCACCAGTATCACCTTGCGTACACAGCGGACCCGGGACCTTATAGGGATGCAGTGCTGGACGCTAGCCTAGATCAGGTTGGGTACTTCTCAGATATATCATGACCTACAGCAAGCGTAGTCTTGCTCTATACGTCTCAATACTTATAGTATGATTTGTTTTTCCCTCCCTGATTAGATTGATCTACATTTCTTGGATTCTAATTAGCCTTACATGGTCAGCAGCAAGTTCAGGAGTTTATTAACCCCTTGTTGCCTGTTATATAAACTCTATTATAAGGTACATATATATTCTGCCTTTTTTTGCCATCTATGTAGACATACTTTGTTATACCTTTACCATATGCATATTTAATAAGTCAACAAGTAATTTTTGCCCTATAATAAACACTTTTCTAGTGATATTTCCAACATTTCGGTTCCATCTGTAAATCAGTTGTGATTTCAGTTCTGCGCCTGAAAACAAAGTACATCTATTGGCAGTCCTAAATTGCATTAAGGTATGTTACTTTAAAGATATACATATGTACAATCTACTATGCGGTACTTCGGTAGCCTTAGGCATTTTTAGTCCAACATTTTTAGTCATTATGTTTAATTTTCTTTAATCTAGAGAGTTACCCGTCCCGACTGGCAGTTCAGCATCCCGTCCTGGGTCACTCATTAGTCATTATTTTTGCCACAGTTGTTCCCCCAAATGTAAGTACTGACACAATCTTCCTTAGTGGAGGATGTGGGTTACTTCCAAACAAATGGTTTAATATAGCAACCCAATTTATATTATGCTTTTTCATAGTAACCGGGTACACCCCCATATTCTCCCACCTCGCCATCCGGGCCTTTTGCCTGGTGTCTGCGGTTTGTGTTGATCTGCCCCAACATCCATCTTTGAGGTGGTAGTCTGCCCGTGTCCGCACCTGTGGGACTGGGGTGGCTGCCTTGAGCGCCCTCAATCTGCACCAATCTTTTGGTGAGTGTTTCACATGTTAAAATATACATTGTTGTATTTCACTATCTAATTGAGGTATGTTCTTTTGTACTATTTAGAAGCTCCTGAGGAAGCGATTCATATATATATCGCAAAACATGTAGAGCTAACATTTTAAACCTCTTTAAGGATTCCCTGGATCTATACCCAGGAGATACTCTCCATTCAGCGTGGGCATCTATTTTATAGACACCATCACAGTAAGTCTCCACACATTGAGTTATTCTCCTTGGGATTAACCACGTGACATTTCTTTTATTGTGATATTCTATTTTTGTATTCTAAATTTTAGATGCAATTGTTCATTAACATGTCACATTATGTGAAATATTTTTTTTTATATTTTTACATACATGCCTACAAAGTCCATTCTTCCACATTCATCTCAAACCAATATTCATTAGGACGTGGCACTGTTGTTATCTAGGTTGTTTGATTACCACCCAAGGGCACCTGTTATCAATCAATCTCATAGTTACATAGTTACATAGTTACATAGTTAGTCAGGTTGAAAAAAGACAAAGTCCATCCAGTTCAACCATAAAAAAAAATTGTACAATGGATTGAATTTGGTTTGAATACCATGTCATAGATATATTATTTATTGTTATAAAAGAACATATTCCACACTTTTTTCCCCCCTAAAAAGTAGAGTCCAAGGTATAAGAGGCATGGTGAGTTTTTTGAAGTTGAAATTGTTTTGTCACAATTATTTTGAAAATAAAGAAGTTTGAGTATTTTTTTTCACAAAGTTATAATTTTAAACAGTTATTTCTCACACACACAGCATAGGCATACTTACCATTACACCCTGAAACACATTCTGCTGTGCCTCCTGAGTATGGGCATACCACATGTGTGAGCCTTTTTGCATAGAGTGACCGAAAATCCAAAGAGCACCTTTGGGCTTTCAAGAAGCATAAATGATGTGTTTCAATTTCTGACTACCTATCAGATTCCTTGAGTCCCTGTCAAGACAGGAGAAACACCCACAAAATGTCCACATTTTGGGAAGAAAACATTCCAAGGTATTCTCTGAAAGGCATAGTGAGTCTTTTAAAAATTTATTTTATTTTCACAGGTTTTGTAAATCTGCAGGGACGTGTATTTTTTTAAGACAAAGTTGTCAATTAATAAGATATTTCTAACATGCATCATAGGTATACTTTGAATTACACCCCAAAACACATACTTCTTCTGAGTATGGTAATACCCCACATGTGAAACTTTTTTTCACACCTTAGATACAAACTGTAGAGAAGCCCAAAATCCACCTTCAGACATTCCAGGGGCATAAATTCTAATCTAATTTTACCTATTACCTATCACATTTTTCAAAGTTTTTGAGTACCAAGACAATAAAAACACCAACAAAATGACCATATTTTGTAGTGTAAACACCAAGGTATTTTCCTTAAAGACATGGTGAATCTTTTGAAGACTTAATTTTTTTGCCACCAGTTATTGGAAAATGAAAACTTATTCTTTTGCACAAAGTTGTCATATAGTATAATATTTCTAACACATATCCTAGGCATACTTAAAATTACACCCCAAAACACATTCTACTACTCCTTCTGAAAATGGTGATGGCACATGTGTGAAACTTCTCCACTGTTTGGAATGATTATGTACCAGACATTGTATATTGTGTATTAGGGGTGAGCTCGGTGTTCTAGTCGAACATAGGTTCGACTCGAACATCGGCTGTTCGCACGTTCGGCGAACAACGAACGATTTGGGCCGTTCGCGCCAAATTCGAGTGACGCGAACGGCCCACAATACACTGCGCCATCGCAGTGTAATCCCGGTGCTGTGATTGGCCAAGCATGCACTGTGACCCTGCATGCTTGGCCAATCACAGCGCCGGCAGCGAGGAGAGCAATGATTGGCCACAGGCAGGATGCCTGTGGCCAATTATAGCTGAGGGGGTTTAGTACACGCCCCACACTATAAAAGGCTGCCAGCACGGCGGCCTTGTGTAGTGTGTTCCGGAGCAGGGAAAGTGAAGGATAGGCAGGGACAGCGTCAAATCTTGTCAAATCTATTCTTTGCTAAACCTTGTGTGTAGGGACAGAGAAGGATAGGCAGGGAGAGTGTCAGTGTCATATTCTTTGCTAAACCTTGTGTGTAGGGAGAGAGAAGGATAGGCAGGGAGAGTGTCAGTGTCATATACTTTGATAAACCTTGTGTGCAGGGAGAGAGAAGAATAGGCAGGGGACAGTGTCAGTGTCATATTCTTTGCTAAACCTTGTGTGCAGGGAGAGAGAAGGATAGGCAGGGAGAGTGTCAGTGTCATATACTTTGATAAACCTTGTGTGCAGGGAGAGAGAAGGATAGGCAGGGGACAGTGTCATTGTTGCTAAGCCTCCTGCACATTATACACCTGAAGTTAGCCCGTATTGCTGCTTTTTCCTAGTGTGTTACACCAACAGGATTTTGCGGCACTTACAGCGGGCGGAGTGTACCTCCTGACCATATTACACCTTAACTTAGCCTGTATTGCTGCTTTTTCCTGGTGTGTTACACCAACAGGATTTTGCGGCACTTACAGCGGGCGGAGTGTGCCTCCTGACCATATTACACCTTAACTTAGCCTGTATTGCTGCTTTTTCCTGGTGTGTTACACCAACAGGATTTTGCGGCACTTACAGCGGGCGGAGTGTGCCTCCTGACCATATTACACCTTAACTTAGCCTGTATTGCTGCTTTTCCCATTTCCCTGCAGGCCATTAGAATGTCTGGAAGGCAAACAAGGAGAGGTAGACAGTCAGGAGCCAAAAAAAGAGGGCAAGCAGGCTCTGTGTCTAGAGACAACAGTGCTGGTCGTGGACGCTGTGCATCGCCATCAGCACGTGGCCATGGGACACGCTTGTCCTTCTTTTCGGCAGCTGGACGTGTTGAGCCGCACCATGCCAAAGACTTGGTAGAGTGGATGACCAAGCCCTCCTCATCCTCCTCATCCTCTCTCACCCAGGCTCAGGGTACTGGCAAAGCAGCTGCCAAAGCGTCCTCTTCCCTGGTATCAATGTCATCATCAGTCACTCCTTCCCTAGACCAAGCATGTCCTCCTGAGGAGTCCCCCGAACTGTTTGAGCACAGTGTTGGGTACATGCTCCAGGAGGATGCCCAGCGTTTCGAAGGGTCTGATGATGATACCCAGCTAGAGGAAGGCAGTAGCATGAGAGCAGAGAGAGGGGAAGCTCAAGAAGGACACCAATCTGGCAGTCATGTTCCAGCAGCTGCAGCATACTGCCAGATTGGCTCCAGTGATGAGGAGGGAGGGGATGATGAGGTCACTGACTCCACGTGGGTGCCTAATAGGAGAGAGGAGGAGGAGGAGGAGGAGGATGAGGGGGAAGCACATCTCCAACGAGGCAGGATGCCCTCGGGGGGCCAGCGTAAGGGCAGCACACCGACGGAATCACACCGCAGAGCTCCGCCTGTGCAGGGCGCTGCCTCTGCCCGTTATTCAAAAAGTTCTTTGGTGTGGGCCTTTTTTGAGTCAAGTGCATCAGATCGCACAGCTGCTGTTTGCAACATATGTCTCAAGCGTATATCGTGTGGCCAAAACATCACATGCTTGGGCACCACATGCTTGACCAGACATATGTTGACCTGCCATGCAGCTCGTTGGCAAGCCTACCTTAAAGACCCACACAAAAGAACAAAGCTGACCTCTTCTTGCACCGCATCAGCTGGGATCTCCAACCCCACTATACCTTCAGTCCTCTCTGAAACCTGCTCTGAGAGGAATGAAGGTGTAGAATTAGGTGTGTCGCAGCCAAGTACTTGCGGGCACTCTGCTAGCAGTACACCAACGTCCGATTCTAGCAGGCAAATTTCCCTGCCCCAGCTGCTGGACCGTCGAAAGAAGTTCACTCCCAGCCATCCACATGCCCAGCGGTTGAATGCTAGCTTGGCTAAATTGCTGGCGCTTCAACTGCTGCCTTTTCAGTTGGTAGACTCGGCCCCCTTCCGTGAGTTTGTACAATGTGCGGTTCCTCAGTGGCAGGTTCCCAAACGCCACTTTTTCTAACGGAAGGCGATTCCGGCTCTCTACCGGCATGTGGAAGGCAATGTCTTGGCCTCGCTGGACAGGGCGGTCAGCGGTAAGGTGCATATTACCGCTGACTCATGGTCCAGCAGGCATGGACAGGGATGATACCTTTCTTTCACGGCCCATTGGGTCACTCTTTTGGCAGCTGGGAAGGATGCAGGACAAGGTGCAGTAGTGTTGGAGGTTGTTCCACCGCCACGCCTCCAAAATGCTACTTACTGGTTGTGACACACCTCTGTCCTCCACCCCCTCCTCTTCTTCTTCCTCCGTGGCCTCTTCCTGTGCTTTGTCCTCGGAACCAGCGGTGCTCCGTAGGCGTTCAAGGGGCTACGCAAGTACGCAGGCAAAAAGATGCCATGCCGTGCTTGCGCTGGTGTGTTTGGGGGACAGGAGCCACACTGGGGCAGAGGTTCTGTCTGCTCTGCAGGGGCAGGCCGAGAGGTGGTTGACGCCACGCCAGCTTAAGCCAGGAATGGTAGTTTGCAACAATGGCACCAACCTCCTCTCCGCTCTCCGACAGGGACAACTGACCCATGTGCCCTGTGTGGCTCACGTCCTTAACCTGGTGGTGCAGCGGTTCTTGGGCAGGTACCCGGGCTTACAGGATGTCCTGAGGCAGGCCAGGAAAGTCTGTGTGCATTTCCGCAGATCGTATAATGCCAGTGCTCGCCTGGCTGAGCTGCAAAAGGAGTTGAACCTGCCCAAGAACCGCCTTATATGTGACATGCCCACCAGGTGGAACTCAACGTTGGCCATGCTGCAGCGGCTGCACACGCAGCAGAGGGCCATCAATGAGTACCTGTGCAACTACGGCACCAGGACAGGGTCAGGGGAGCTCAGTTTTTTTTCACCACGCCAGTGGGGCATGATCAGGGATGCATGCACTGTCCTGGCACCATTTGAGGAGGCCACGAGGATGAACAGTGACAGTGCATGCATCAGTGACACTGTACCTCTTGTCCACCTGTTGGAACATACGCTGCGTGGAATAATGGACAGGGCACTTGAGGCAGAACAGAGGCAGGAAGAGGAGGACTTCCTTGCCTCTCAAGGCCCCCTTTACCCAGACAGTGTTCCTTCTGTCCCACCCATCGCACAGGAAGAAGAGGAGGAGGAGGAGGAGGAGGAGGATTGTGCCAGCATGGAGGTGGAGCCTGGCACTCAGCATCATCAGCAGCAGTCTTTTAGGGATGATTTACAGTCCCAAGAAACCAGTGGACTTGTACGTGGCTGGGAGGAGGTGGCTGCGAATCATGTCGTCCTTAGTGACCCAGAGGACTCCGGACCGAATGCCTCAGCTAACCTACGCTGCATGGCCTCCCTGATCCTGCAAAGTCTGCGGAAGGATCCTCGTATTCTTCGGATCAAGGAGAGGGACCATTACTGGCTGGCCATTCTCCTTGATCCACGGTACAAGGGTAAGGTTGCGGACCTTATCTTACCGTCGCAGAGGGAGCAGAGGATGAGACAACTCCGGGAGGCCTTGCAGAAAGGTCTGTGCAACGCGTTCCCAGAGACTGGGAGGTTACAAACTCCTGGTCCTGGACAACGAGTTGCTGAGGCTTCGGTCAGTCAAAGAAGGAGCGGTGGGGAAGGTGGCCGTCTGACCGAAGCGTTCAGACAATTCTTTAGTCTGCAGCCCCAAGGTATGATCGGTTCCAGCAACCATCGCCAGCGTCTGATATACATGGTGCAGGAATACCTAGGGGCAAGGTCAGACTTGGACACCTTCCCTACCGAAAATCCTCTGGCTTACTGGGTCTTGAGGATGGATCACTGGCCAGAGCTTGCACAGTATGCAATTGAGCTACTGGCCTGTCCTGCATCCAGCGTTCTTTCAGAACGCACATTCAGTGCTGCTGGAGGATTTGTCACGGATCACAGGGTGCGCCTGTCCACCGACTCTGTTGATCGACTGACCTTCATAAAGATGAACCAGTCTTGGATCACCACCAGCTACTAAACACCTGAAGCTGATATAACAGACTAATTTATTTTCAAATGTCACATCCCTTCAAGACTGATGCTGATGCTGAGAGACTGTCCTGTTATGTTGACTGACTATCCTCCTCCTCCTCAATGATCCGATTGATGATGATAGCTTGGAAGAACATTTTTGTTTCTGGGTGCCGCCACCAGTGGCTAAGGCCCAATTTTTCAGCCCCTGTTTAACAGGGGTGTGTTATTACAATTTTTTATGCAATGCTTTGCAGCAGGGCTCATTCCTGCACTCCAACTAGAGTATCTGGGAGTGGTTGCAGTGTCGTGGCACCAGCACCAGTGGCTAAGGCCCAATTTTTCAGCCCCTGTTTAACAGGGGCGTGTAATTACAATTTTTGATGCAATACTTTGCAACAGGGCTCATTGCTGTGCTCCAAGTACAGTATCTGTGAGGGGTTGCAGTGTTGTGGCACCAGTGCCTAAGGCCCAATTTTTATGCCCCTGTTCCAGGGGCATGTAATTACAATTTTTTATGCAATGCTTTGCAGCAGGGCTCATTCCTGCACTCCAACTAGAGTATCTGGGAGAGGTTGCAGTGTCGTGGCACCAGCACCAGTGGCTAAGGCCCAATTTTTCAGCCCCTGTTTAACAGGGGTGTGTAATTACAATTTTTGATGCAATACTTTGCAACAGGGCTCATTGCTGTGCTCCAAGTACAGTATCTGTGAGGGGTTGCAGTGTTGTGGCACCAGTGCCTAAGGCTCAATTTTTCTGCCCCTGTTTAACAGGGGCATGTAATTACAATTCTTGATCTAATAATTCACAGCAGGGCCCATTCCTGCGCCCACCAAGACTAACTGTGAGGCCTTACAGTGTTGTGTCAACACCACCACCACCACCAAAGGCCCAATTTTTCAGCCCCTGTTTAACAGGGGCGTGTAATTACAATTTTTGATGCAATACTTTGCAACAGGGCTCATTGCTGTGCTCCAAGTACAGTATCTGTGAGGGGTTGCAGTGTTGTGGCACCAGTGCCTAAGGCCCAATTTTTCTGCCCCTGTTTAACAGGGGCATGTAATTACAATTCTTGATCTAATAATTCACAGCAGAGCCCATTCCTGCGCCCACCAAGACTAACTGTGAGGCCTTACAGTGTTGTGTCAACACCACCACCACCACCACCACCAAAGGCCCAATTTTTCAGCCCCTGTTCAACATGGGCATGCAATTACAATTCTTGATCTAATAATTCACAGCAGGGCCCATTCATGCGCCCACCAAGAGTAACTGTGAGGGCTCACAGTGTTGTGGCAACACCAACATGTAAGGGGCAAATTTCAGCTGAGTATATACGGCAGGCCCCTACTTTCAAACATCCAACTTACAAACGACTCCTCCTTGCAAACGGAAGGATACAACAGGAAGTGAGAGGAAATCTACCCCTAGGAAGACAAATTCTCTCCTGTAAGAGTTAATATGGGAAAAAAGTGTCTCCTCTCCACTGATGCTTTATCACCAATTCTTGTTTCAATAAAAAACCCAAATTTTCAAAAAACATTTGTCATTAGGACGGAAAGTGAGGTGAACTGTTCTGAACAGGTGCACACTGCACAGACAGTAAAACAAATGTTACAGGAGTGATAACCCTTCCCTATATTTTCCAAAAAGCTTAAAAATAGATTTTTTGGCTGGAGCTACACTTAAACAATGTACCTGTTCAAAATTACAAACAGATTCTACATAAGAACAAACCTACAGTCCCTGTCTTGTATGCACCGCCTGTATACGGCTGTTCAGAGTATATAGGGCCTTTTTTATTTCGTGTGCGGGGTTCCCCTTAATATCCATACAAGACCCAAAGGGGCTGGTAATGGGCTGGGGTAGGGGGGGGGTGTGTGATGGGGTAGCTATGCCATTTTTCTTAAAGATTTTCATCCATATTACCGGGACCAGACATTACATTAAAGCCGCAAGCAGTTTTAAAGGGCTTTTTTTCCTTTAGAAATGTAATTTTGTGCAGGGACAGTTCTAAACACGGGAAACACGTGGCACTTCACAGGCATACTTTAGACACCCCCCGGGTACGATATTTAAAGGAATATTTGACTTTTTTTTTTACACGTTATGCATCATTAAAATGACTGCTCCAGAAAAACGGCCGTTTTTAAAACTTCTTTTTGCATTGATACATGTCCCCTGGTGCAGAACCCGGGTTCCCAAACCCTTTTTAGGACAATAACATGCATAATAGTCGTTATAATTAGCACTTTAGATTTCGAACGTTCGCATCCATTGTATTTAATAGGGTTCTAAAGTTCGTGCAAACTTTCGGTCCGTTCGCGGGTTCTGGTGCGAACCGAACCCGGGGGTGTTCGGCTCATCACTATTGTGTATCATGCAAATCAACCGATTGTATCAACTGGGGCATTCTGGCACCGTCTCTTAGTTATTTAAGAATGGTCAGACAGTGGAACAGGCAGATGACAGGAGCCTCCATCGGGAGCATCATGATTAACGATGGATCTACACCGGGGGACTTTTTTTTTGAGTTTTTGTTTTATACAGGACTTGTCAAAAACTGCCTGTCTTTTTTTACACAACACTTTTTTTTTGGGGTGAATGAGTAGGGGTACTATGGGGTGCCCCTACTCATTTACACGGGGCTGGATCTGGGGGACCCCTTGTTAAAGAGGGCTTCCAGATTCTGATAAGCCCTCCACCCACAGACCCCCACAACCACCAACCAGGCTTGGAAAAGGGTCTGGATTTTGGGGGCCATGCCTTTATTTTTCATTTTGGTGTAAAGCCGTTTTTTTCTCGTAACTTTTCAAAGCCGACATTTTTTGTTATTACAGTCTGATGACAGATAATGACTCATTGGTTGTAAAAATGTGGTGGCCGCGCACTCGTTAACAACCATGCTGTTTACTGGTTGTTAAGGATACCGCCAGCTGCCGATTCCTTAAATATAGTGAATTGACATTTTCAGGATTGCATGCGTTATATGGGAAAACAGCTAAATACCGCATACGATCTGGTTCTGTGACTGGTTGCACTATTTTCACATGTAAGGTTGGGGGGGGGCACTAAAACCTTGCAGTTGAGTTGTGGTCTTACTGACCCTCAACACATGCCATGGCTGCGATGTTTTGCTTTGCAGCTGTGGCAGGAGTTTTACCCCCCTGTAACCCCACTAATTGTGACCCATTCAAATGAGTAGGGGTGCTTGATTGGGGTCCAAGGGGTTAAAGCAGGTAGTGAGAAGGCGATACAGTGTCCCCTTTACTGCCTGTCAAATGCTACCCAAAGAGCAATCTGAACACAGATGGATCTTTAGAGACTTTAGCACATGTGACTTATGGTGACTTATGGTGACACTTTGACTGGTGTGGCTGTGTCAGGGACACTGGGACTGCTGTGGCCATGATCAGGGACACTGGGAATTGTGTGGCGGTTGTAAGGGACAATACAACTGGTGTGCCGGTGATTAGGTACACAGACTGGTAGCACTGGTCTGATGACATTGTATGTGACATTGTACTGCTGTGGCAGTAATCATAGACACTGTAGCTCTCTGGGGGGAGGATACGTTGTTTTTTTTTAATACTGATTGCTTCCACAATCATGATGACTATATAAGCAATCACTTTTTTGTCACTGTTCAGCTGCATTCCTGCAGCCATTGTTTACTACTATGATGCTGTGATTGGTTACAGTGATCACATGGTACAGGGCCACTGTAATTCGCCATGTACCATGTGATCAATGTGACCAATCACAACAATCACAGCAGTATACAACAGTTGAAACAAAAAGTGTAGTGCTAATCAAATAATGAGAGAATGTCAATGGACATAGATGTGTGGAGCACTCAAATGGTGAATATAAGCAATAAAATTATAAATATCTGGAGCACTCAAATATTGAATATAAACAATAAAATTAGAAATGTCCTCATAAGTACATAAAATGTCTATATGTAGAAATACAAGGGAAAACTTGTGCAAATAAGTGTCCTTAAAGTGACCAAATTATAACAATGGTGAAGGTCAAAAACTTGGTGAGAACTTTGAAGGAAAATGTGAGGATGGTGAAGAATTGAAGAAAAACCATCACCAATAGGTAAGGAGCTTACCAGATGGTTTGAACCCAAGAGAACGTATGTTCATTGGGTCAAACAGGCTTTGTGTGGTGGAACCACGATGGAACCTGGACAATCTATATGCTGCAAGTTGCTGTGCTGGAAATGGCCAAACCTCAGCAGAGAGAGGTAAACCACAGAAGAAAGGTGACTCCTTAGCAGATAATCTCATATGCAGTAGTGGTCCGGAAGTTTCCCAATGTATATGGACGGGTATATATCATATAGTGGAGAAAAGAAATGGCCACATAGCGTAACTCTGTATATGTATCAAAATTTTATGTAGTATAAACACTTACATTTATGTTGATATAAAAGCGCTTTGCAAAGAAATGTGGCAACAATGGAGTGTAACCGATGCGTTTCGTCTCCTAGGACATCATCTGGGGCCAAGATAATTTGGTCACTTTAAGGACACTTATTTGTACAAGTTTTCACTTGTATTGCTATATATAGACATTTTATGTACTTATGAGGACATTTATAATTTTATTGTTTATATTCAATATTTGAGTGCTGCAGATATTTATAATTTTATTGCTTATATTCACCATTTGCTCCACTCATCTATGTCCATTGACATTCTCTCATTATTTGATTAGCGCTACACTTTTTGTTTCCACATTACTACTATTTGTCTAATTGTTGTGTCAGCAGCTTATCCAGAGGGCAGCGCGGAATTATTTTGTATGCTACAGTATACAACAGTTGCATGAATGACAGCCTTTGTTTACTACTGTTAATGTGATCACTGTGATTGGCCCTGTACCATATGATCACTTTGACCAATCACAGTAGCCCGGTACCCTGATCTGTGATCCACTGTGTCCATTTTTTCACAATATTCCAGGTAAAGACATCTCAGTGAAGCCTACTCAAGCATTATGTATTGGATAAGCTATTTTTTTTCCCTTGCATTGGGTATCCTTTGAAAAGTGAAATTTTAATACATTCATTAAGATCTTGTGAAAACTCTCTTGCAAAAGGAACAGCTTATTTGCCTTTAGTCTCTAAGAGTTTAAACAAGAGAGTATAATATAAAGAAAGTATCTCATCGCACCAATTTCAAAGGAGGTCCGATCTATTAATTCTACTGCACAGTAAGGGCATCGATTTCTGGGATTGTGAGGGAGAAGTGATCATGCATTATCTTGCAAGAAACCAAACCATGCCTGGAACTTGTGAACTTCTTTATTCAAAAAATCATCAATAAAAACAGGCACAAGGCATTTTGGCAGGGGAAAAAAAGGTTGATGGGTTTCAAGCGTTTAGTACATGCTTTGTCAAAACCGTATTGGACACAATCACCATACACACATATATACAAAATATCACATGATTGCACAGGTGTAACTGATGAAGTGGTGAGGTCCGATGATATCAATCAGCTGTTCCCACCTGAAAAGGAAAGCAAACCATTTCTGGTGCACCCATTCCTCCATGAGATAAATATAAACAGCAAAATCTGAAAAACTGAAACATAATAAAAATAAAAAATAAAAATATGCATTATATATTACAAAGGAGAAAAACAAGATAAGGGTGTGTACATCCTGTTGAAAGCAAAAAGAAAAACATAGCCACATCCTGGAAATTCTATATAATTACACTCATGAAAATAATATTTTTCTTTTCTAAAACATAAATAAAAAATAAAGGCAAAAAACAACTCTGTGTTTGACCCGTGGAAACCTACGCACCACTGCAGGTGATGGTGAAAACAATGCCTCTTTCATATTCAACACAGTGAAAAAAAATGTATACATATATAATCAAAATTCCTGTATCAAGGATAAATACAATAATTATTTCATTACCCTTTTTACTGTTTTATCTTGCTGTCCAAAAACTCAAAAGGCAACATATATAATGTGAAAGAAAGGCAAAAAACACTGCAAGTTCATATGTGGTGTGACAAAAAAACAGGAAATGGAAAAAACACTATCCTCTTGCAAAGGGAACAGCTTATTTGCCTTTAGTCTCTAAGAGTTTAAACAAGAGAGTATAATATAAAGAAATGATCTCATATCACCTATTCCAAACAAGGTCAGATTTGTTAATTCTACTGTACAGTAAGCGCAGCGACTTCTGGGGGTTGTGAGGGAGATGTGATCATGCATTATCTTGCAAGAAACCAAACCACCCCTGGAACGTACTGTAATATACTACTCTGCTACAACAACTGCCTTTGCACTGCCTTTAGCATTCCAAATGCAAAATGCCTCAGCTAAACTTGTTTGTTAATAGTTTTAAACATTCAATTTATAATTGTAATTATATGTGTACATATGGTAGCCATAGTTTCACATTTACATATGAAGGCTGTGATTAGAAGCTAACCTTCGCTGTGTACAGTGGTTGTGGTTTACAGGTCTTTCTCATAATGCAAGTCTACAAAGTTGATTTACAATAGTAGTAGACACGCAAACATGCACAGTTACTTTTTTTAATTACCTGTAAATTACTGGCTAATCATTGAATAAACATTCTGAACCCCTATGTTTAATTAAATAGAAAATACCATTTAGCAAAAATCAGGCCCCGACCGTTACAACCCTGACAAACTGACAACACTAGAAATATCAAGAGACATTGCCGTGCTCTTGATCGACTCTGGCGTCAAACCAAATGCCTGCAGGACTTTACCCTATATAAATCTTCCCTTCTAAAATACAATTCCTGCCTCCATGCTGCTAAAAAAGCCTACTTTGTCTCTCTAATTAATACCTTGTCATCCAGTCCCCATTGGCTCTTCTCAACCTTTAACTCTCTGCTTGCTTCGTCCTCCACCCCCTCTACCCACTAACTCACTCACTGCCCAAGAGATTGCCAATCACTTCAAAGACAAGATTGATGAAATTCGCGAGGACACCTCCACTGTGCCTACTTCTTCCCCACCCAACATACCTTGCCTAACAGCACATTTAACACTCTCCTCTTTTGAACTGGCTACTACTAAAGAGGTTACAAAACTTTTCTCAGATGCCCACCTAACCAATTGTGCCTTGGATACTGTTCCCTCACAACTACTACGGTCACCCTCTTCTTCTATCCTATGCTCTCTCACTCACATCTTCAAATCTCTCCCTCACTAGTGACACCTTCCCCTCCCCTCTAAAACATGCGAAGATCACTCCCATACTTAAAAAGGCCTCACTGGACCCCACCAACCTGAAAAATTTAAGACCCATATCATTGCTCCCATTCACCTCTAAACTTTTAGAACGCTTAGTCTACAACCATCTTAGTTCCTACCTCAGTGAAAATAACCTTCTTGACCCCTTACAGTCTGGCTTTTGTTTGCAGCACTCTACGGAAACTGCCTTACTAAAACTCACTAACGATTTACTAACTGCTAAAACCAACAGCCACTACCCCATACTCCAACTACTTGACCTCTCTGCGGCCTTTGATACTGTTGATCACCCGCTCCTTCTCAATAAACTCTATTCCTTTGGCCTCCAAGATTCTGCTCTATCCTGGTTCTCTGCCTACTTATCACAGCGCTCCTTCAATGTTACCTACAACTCTGTCTCCTCCTCTCCATTGCCCCTTTCTGTGGCGGTCCCCCAAGGCTCTGTTTTTAGACCCCTTCTCTTCTCTATCTCCTCCCTTGGTCACTTGATAACCACCCACGACTTCCAGTACTACTTATACACCGATGACACCCAAATCTATCTGTTTACTCCTCACTTCACTCCTTCAGTCTCCTCTCGCATTACTAACGTACTAACTAAAATATCAGCGTGGATGTCGCACCTCTTCCTTAAACAAAATCTCTCTAAAACTGAGCTATTAATTTTCCCCCTGCCCGTGCCCCCCCTCTATGACTTTTCCATCAAAATCAACAATGCAACCATCAGTCTCTCCCCTCACGCCAGGGTTCTAGGTGTAATCCTAGACTCTGATTTGTCCTTTCAGCCTCAAATCCAATCCTTATCAAAAGTTTGTAGCATTCAACTCCGTAACATCTCAAAAATTTGCCCCCTTTTAACAAATGAACACACCAAGCTCCTCATTCACTCCCTTGTTATCTCTGGCCTTGACTATTGCAACTCCCTTCTCATTGGCCTGCCTCTCCATAGGCTATCCCCTCTTCAGTTTATCATGAATGCTGCTGCCAGATTTATCCACCTTACCAACCACTCAGTGTCAGCCAACCCTCTCCTCCAATCCCTACACTGGCTCCCAATTGCAGAGCAAATTAAATTCAAAATACTAACCACAACATACAAAGCCATTCACAACTCTGCCCCGAGCTACATTACCAATCTTGTTATCACCCAAACCGTCCTCTCCGCTCCTACTCTCAAGCTCCCTCGTCTCCTCCTCCCATGCTCGTCTCCAGGATTTCCCCAGAGCATTTACAATCCTCTGGAACTTGCTACCTCAACCTGTCTGGCTATCCCCTACTCTTGCTACCTTCAGGCGATCCCTGAAACCTCATCTCTTCAGGGAAGCCTATCACGTCTCCAACTAATCTTTTTCCACTTCCATCAGCTCATTCCCCACAGTTACAATCTTTTGTACCACTTGCCCCACTACCATCAGCTCATTCCCCACAGTTACAACCTATTGTACCACCTGCCCCACCCTATTAGATTTTAAGCTCTTCTGAGCAGGGCCCTCTTAATCCTTTTACATTTTATTGTATTATAACTGTTGTGTCTCCCTTTTATATTGTAAGGCGCTGCGTAAACTGTTGGCGCTATATAAATCCTGTATACTAAAAATACTACTACTACTAATAATAATAATAATAATAATACTTTAACGCTTAAATAATAGCTGAAAACTTTGACTTAATTGCGTGATTGTGATTTAAGATCGTTTTACAGGGCTTAATTTATGAAAACAATAGAGAATGTTCACCATCATCCTATCAAATTGAGGATGCTTCCGTCATCCAATCATGTGCAAAAAAGAAAAATCTATGGGCAGGCGGATTGTTCTTAATCATTGTGTTCTCATGGCAGGGACAGCTTCCCATACCCTCCCTCTGGAAAAACACAATTCTAAGCAGGAGGGATTCCTCCTGTGTTGATGTTAGAATTGAGTAATATATTATTAATAATAATAATAATAATAAACAGAATCTATGGCCTGCTTAAGTCAGCATTCATTTGCTGAGTAATCATTTTCTACTCCTTTTGAAAACCTACCCAAAAGTGTACATAGATAATGTCATGCATGAGTTAGATCCATAAAATAAACTTTAACATTCAATTTTATGTTACAAACAGGGCTTAACTGAATGGAATTTGACCCAATAAACACATAGGACAAAAAAAAAACTGATAGGGTTTTCAACCCTTCCCTACTCTATTCAAAAAATTCAAAAGGTTTGACTTATATTTAAGTGTACTTTAATATAGTTTGTGCTTTGGTTTGGCTCTCACTGGCTGACTAATATGTTTTTGGATTTTTTTTAATTAAAATCATGGTGTATTTTTTTTTATTATTATTATTATTATTATTATTATTATGTCTGGATAAAAAGTAAATAATAGATTGAATATTTGAATGTTGTGAACTGGCAATAAGAGGTTAAGATGTTTAGTAAGTGCAAATCTCCAGTGGTATACAGACCTTAGCAAAATTACATTTATGTCATCTATATTCAGCCCATGAGGAAAAGATTTGAATTAATCCAGATACTTTTATTTATAGATGTAAAATGTGTGTGCCTTCTTACCTTAAGATATTTTTTTCTACTTTTTCCACATACTCATCCTGTACTTTACCTTTGTCATCGTAATTGGATAACACACTCATTTTTAGAGAATGGATTACTTTATATTAGAGCAAAAAGCACTGCAACAACACAACAGCCTATTAAACATGAAGATGAATTTTTGAATTTCAAGCAAATGAATTACTTTGCACAATAAAACGGGAAATGCAGTCTTGGGGCTCTGGTATTATTTAGCATTTTTCATCTTAAATTTCTTGTCATTGCAGAAGAAACCATTTATGTTGTATTATAATGATCCAAGGGAGGCATTCACACATTTACTCTAATCACCCTTGTCCCCATTCTTTACAGAAAGCTTTAATGTGTTTTCACAACGTTGAAATCCTAATTGTGAGATCTTTCCTAATGTATACCATTGATTCCAAGATAGTTAAGATCTGATAGTTTGTTAGAGCAATATTACTACAATATGAAATGTACTTACAGATTTGTTTTCAAATATCAAGAACAGAAAAATGCTTTTTATTACTATTTCTTACATACAGTTTTAGAGAAAACTGATTTGGGCCAAACATGTAAACATCTTATGCATGTAGATTGAGGCAGGAATTGACAAACCAAAGCCCATGCCATTCTGTTAAATTTCATATTTCATAGTCAAAAGGTTTAAAGCCCAGTTTCAGTGTTTTAGTTTCCCACACCCCTAACCCCTCCTCTTGAAGCCCACCAAAAATAACAAATAACCCAGTTACATGTAAAAGAAAAGTTTTTAAAAGAAAGCCAACAACGTAAACAAATCCTTTAACAACATTATGTTTAAAATGTTCCTATAGTGCAGCATGAATCACTTCAGCTATATAATCAATATCAATCATTGCATTAATGTAATACACATCAATTGACCAAATATCGCTGGATGACATGATTGATAATGGATTACACCAGGGGGCATTTTTAACCTTTTTTGAAGCCCAGCTCCCCGATTGCTGCTTTTAAAAAAACAAAATCCCTATTTTAACTTATCTGTTGCCGCAATCTGGGTGAATCCTTCATCCAGGTGTCTGTGTGACATGGACAATTCCTATCGGCTGGCCAGCAGAGAGGACTGGACTTCACATGGTAAGGAAAAAATAAACACTAACAAGGATGGGCTCGGGGGGGGGGGGGGCAAAAGAAGGTATAGGAAATAATAGGTATTGAGTTGGGTTTTTAATTTTCTTTATTGTAATGTCATTAAAAAAATCTCTCACTATGCTGGTGTTTTTCTTAACTTTTTATTTAATGTATAATTATCCATACTGTTCTTTATGTTTCAAGGGTACCAACAAGCATGTTTATTTATGTATTATTAATATCGCCTTTTAAATGCAAAGACTTGGCAACAATAGCTTTCTTATTATCTTTGAAAATTAAGAGAAAAATAAGATTTGCCTTCCGTTGACTTTAATAGGGTTCTGCACTAAGCTTAGGGCTTGCAGACTTCCCGCTGGGTTCACCAAAATTAGTTTGAACCAACGTTCGCTCATCCCTTCCTAGTTATGACCTAGCATGTAGCACATGCAAATGTGTTCAGACTTAACAGGAATACTAGGCATAGGAATATGAAGTGCAATAATAAAATATAAATGTAGTGATCTGGAGAATCATTAGATCATGTGGTAGGTGTGTTTTATTTTAATCATGCCATTCTGCATTTGTAGTTTAACCACTTCAGCCCTGGACCGTTTCGCTGGTCAAAGACCAGGCCACTTTTTGCGATTTGGCACTGCGTCGCTTTAACTGACAATTGTGCAGTCGTGCGACGTGGCTCCCAAACAAAATTGACATCCTTGGTTTTTATTTTTTGTGCTATAAACAAAAATAGAGCGACAATTTAGAAAAAATTCAATATTTTTTACTTTTTGCTATAATAAATATCCCCAAAAAATATATAAAAAAATATTTTTCCTCAGTTTAGACTGATACGTATTCTTCCACATATTTTTGATTAAAAAAAATCGCAATAAGCGTTTATTGATTGGTTTGCACAAAAGTTTTAGTGTCTACAAAATAGGGGGTAGTTTCAAGGTATTTTATTAATATTTTTTTTTTACTAGCAATGGCAGCGATCAGCGATTTTTTATCGTGACTGCGACATTATGGCGGACACATCGGACACTTTTGACACCATTTTGGGACCATTGTAATTTTTACAGCGATCAGTGTTATAAAAATGCACTGTTTACTGTAAAAATGACACTGGCAGTGAAGAGGTTAACCACTAGGTGGTGCTGTAGGGGTTTAGTGTGCCCTAGTGAGTGATTCTTACTGTAGGGGGGATGGGCTGTGTGTGACATGACACTGATCTCCGCTCCGATTACACGGAGCGGAGATCAGTGTCATTGTCACTAGGCAGAGCGATGAGATGCTTGTTAACATTAGCATATCTCCGCTCTATCTCTTCATGAGATGATCGCGGGTATCCCCGCGGCGATCGAGTCAGCGGTAACCACGGTCGGGCTCACGGAGCTCGCAGCAGGGTCGCAAGCACGCCGCCGGCGGCGCACGTGCGACCATATGGCGGCATCTTAAAGGGGACATTCCTGTACGCCCTTATGCCTGTCCGTGCCATTCTACCGATGTAAATAGTTGTGCGGCGGTCCTTAACCGCTTCAGCCCCGGACCATTTTGGTGGTCAAGGACCAGGCCACTTTTTCCGATTCGGCACTGCGTCGCTTTAACTGACAATTGCTTGGTCGTGCGACATGGCTCCCAAATAAAAGTGACGTCCTTTTTTTCGCCACAAATAGAGCTTTCTTTTGGTGGTATTTGATCACCTCTGCGGTTTTTATTTTTTGCGCTATAAACAAAAATAGAGCGACAATTTTGAAAAAAAATCTATATTTTTTACTTTTTGCTATAATAAAAATCCCCCCAAAAAATATAAAAAATATTTTTTTTCCACAGTTTAGGTCGATACGTATTCTTCTACATATTTTTGGTTAAAAAAAATCACAATAAGCGTTTGATTGGTGTGTGCAAAAGTTATAGCTTCTACAAAATAGGGGACTGTTTTATGTCATTTTTATTAATATATATTTTTGTATTAGTTATGGCGGCGATCAGCGATTTTTATCGTGACTGTGACATTATGGCGGACCCATCAGACACTTTTGACACCATTTTGGGACCATTGTCATTTTTACAGCGATCAGTGCTATAAAAATGCACTGATTACTGTAAAAATGACACTGGCAGTGAAGGGGTTAACCACTAGGTGGCGCTGCAGGGGTTAAGTGTGCCCTAGTGAGTGATTCTTACTGTGAGGAGGCGTGGCTACACATGACACGTCACTGATGACCGTTCCCGAATACGGGGAAAGGTCATCAGTGACAGTGTCACTAGACAGAATAGGGGAATGCCTTGTTTACAGAGGCATTCCCCTGTTTTGCTCTTGCCGAACAGGGGACGTAAAAGGGACGTACCTGTACACCAATCTTTACACAAGTAAATATGCGCATGCGTCCAAATAACTGGTATCACTTGAGTATGGGGTCAGAATAGTGTATGTACAGTATATGTACAGTATATGTACAAATGAACATGGAGTCCAGGCTTTGGGAATATATGAAGAGAAAAAATATATATATATGTAGCGGGGTGTTCCCCTTTAATGCAGAGAGACAAGAAGTTCCAGGTGAGAGGTGAGTCGGTAGGAAGTAAAGAGACATTATGGAAGTGAAAGCAGAGGAGAGAGAGACTACATCTCCCAGTACATCTTGCAGCACCCAGGGTGCATTGCTCCAGAACAGAGACTGCTGGGGCAGACTTTATAAAGGGGAGGCAGAGTTTTGGTCGGCCTCTTTGGACCCCCCTCTCCTAGCAAGAGGATGTCTGTGCTGAACTGCTGTGTGCACAAGGCCTGAAGCCCGGGCCGTGTGCTCCTTTCCAAAGAGCCCTCTGCCAGCCTAGCAGAGCCTTAGAGACATCTAATCCTCCTTGCTGCAGTACACCAGAAGGATTGAAGACTTGGATGTCGGTGAAATTCCTGTTCCTAGACGAATCGATGGAGGAAAGGGACTTGGACTTGTCCAGGTGGTGAGAGCTGTTTAAAGACAGATACTTTATCTTTACTATTCGTTGGGATTACAAAGTTGTTCTTCAAGTGCACCACCGAGAGATTGCTAGCAAATATTGTTTCACTGAACTTCCATTTAGATCAGTCAGGCCTGACTGCATAGGTAGACATTGCTGGGTGTTAGTCTACCCATGAGGGGAAGTAGCTGTAAAAGGGCAGCGCTAGAGTTGCATAGCAATACTTAATTATTCTGATTACTCTGTTTATCTTTATTACTGTTTATTGCAGGGATCTGCAACTTGTTATACTGTTGTTTATTACTTGCCCATTAGCCTCAGTAAAATATCTGGGTAAAGTACATTTGGTGTCAGTTCCGCTTACTTTAATAGGAGTTTTAAAGTATATTCTGTGTATGTTTGTTATAGGACTGCGTCACCAACCGTTGCGGTCACGCGGTCCTATCCCTCTATCACCAGCTGTGCCACGGGAGGTTAGAGCCGATTGCCAGGGGTTGACAGCAGTGCACTACAGGGCCCAAATCAATATCAGCGGCTTTCTTAACTGGGGGTAGCGCTACACGTGGGGGCTCGAGTCCGGGATCCTTGTACGTTGCACGCTGCAATCAAGCCGGTCAGAAGTACCAGCATGGACCCGCTGGCAATGTCACAGTGGTGCGCAGCGATTGGCGCCGATCCAACCGCGGCGGTAGTCATTGTACTCCCGGGGGTAAGATGGAAGGAAGAGGAGATAAAACAGCTCGTATTGTTACTGTCTCCGAGCCACAAAGCATGGGTGATGGATTTTAGGCCAGATCCAGTGATCTCGTTTACATACGCACTGGTAGAATGGAAAAACGAAATCCCAGAGCATTTTAAAAGTCAGAGTATACAAGCCATAGATAATCAGATCTATCACTTGATACATACGCTGCCAGTGAAGGAAGAATGGTTTCAGACACCAAAGCCATCACTCCCACAATTATCTCCACCACTATCCCCTAAAGCAGAAAAGCTTAAGGAACTATTAAGCCCGGGATCACCGCTGGCCGCTATAGGGCCTGAATTGTTGAATGCTCTAGGAGACCTTGTAATTAAGTGCCTGAAAAGCAGTACGGTGCATGTGGAGGCCGGTTACCAGAAGCTTAGCACCTTCTCAGGGAAGCTCCCCGTCCCTGCGGGGGAGGAAGATTTTGACACTTGGGTGGAACAGGCATTGCAGGCAGTAGAAGCATGGGAGGTGCCTGAGGCACAGAAGAGACAGCGAGTCTTAGAAAGTCTGAAAGGTGCCGCGGCAGAAGCGGTGAAGAGCTTCCGGTTTGGAAATGAAAACTGTACAGCTCAAGATTGCCTGGCCATGCTGCAGGAAGAGTTTGGTCAGCTGGAGAAGGTGTCAGAGATGATTTATCAAATTGAACACACTCTCCAGCAGCCGAATGAGAAACTGTCAGAATATGTTAGAAGGCTGAACAGGCAGTTATGCAAGATTGTACTGAAGAAGGGAATGCTGCCCAAAGATGCAGATGAAGCACGCATGAAGCAGATCATGAGGGGAGCGCGGCGCTCAGACCCGGTCTGGCTGCACCTGAAAACCTCAGGAGGAGGAATGTCACTAACCTACTCTGATCTAATAAAAATTATTAGGGACGAAGAGGCGCTGGAGGAAGATCAGCAGGTGGCCAAGGCGAATGTCACACCTGTACCAGTGTTGGTACATTCGGTCAAGAGCCCAGAAAGAGAAGCGGAGGTTGACACTCTGAAATCGCAAATGGCCCAAGTGTTGGAGATGCTGACCTCTTTGATGGAGAAAGATCAGAGAAGACGAGAGAAACCAAGCCCAAGAAAGGAGTTGTTCCCGAACACCTCAGCACCGGCCTCCCTACAGGACCGAGAAGAGGTGATTTGCTATAACTGCGGAGGGAGTGGCCACTTTGCAAACGTATGCTCCAGCCCAAAGAAGAAGAGAACAGATAATTGCAAGCCGGCGGGAAACTCCAAAGGGCCCCGGTGAAGGAGTCAACCGGGTGCCCATCATCTTCAGTGCGCTCCAAACTAAAAAAAAAGGCCAAGAATGGAGGAGACAAAACTCCTAGGAGGAGGTATAGTACACCCCCACCAAGATGTACCCCAGAGGGAGGGGGCAAGACCCCTCAGTGGAAGTACAGCACCCCAAAGAAGGAACATCCACCTAAAAGGAACAATAACACCCCTCAGCGGGTTTGTGCCCCCATTGAGAGGGAGAAAGTCAATGCATGCCAGGCTCAGGAAAAATTAAAGTCCAAAAGGAGCAGGGCAAGGGTCGAAAGCCAAAAAAAAGAGGTGACCCCAGTCCGGCCATACCCAAAGGAACTGGTGGGCCCGTCTCCTACTGTGCCCATTCAAGTGGAAGGAGTCTATACTAAAGCTCTTTTGGACACCGGAGCACAGGTGACTTTACTATACCGGGACTTCTATGATAGGCACTTGAGTCATCTGCCTATCCAGAAGATAGAAGAGCTGGAGATATGGGGACTTGGAACCCAGAGTTTCCCTTATGATGGGTACCTGCCCATAAAGATGACTTTCGACCCATCCGTGGCTGGGAAGGCTGAAGTGTTTGACACCCTGGCAGTTGTGTGTCCCCGGCCGCCTGGAGCCAGCAAGATTTCCCTGATCATTGGGACAAACACGGATCTAGTCAGGAGACTCCTGACCCCTCTAGTGAAAGAGAGAAACCATTCAGCCACCAAAATCCATCCCATGCTAAAGACGGCCTACCAACGACTGGTCTTAGAGCAGAAGACCCCGGGAGAGGGGATAGGGAAGGTGTGGAGACTTGGCAGAGAAGGAGTAGTGCTACAGCCCGGAGAAGTAACCTGTCTTAGGGCCACTGTGAAGCTTTCGTGGGAACAACCTGGCCCCTTTGTCATGCTGGAATCAGACCCAAGGGAAGAGTCCTCAGGCCTGGAAGTGATACCAGAAGTGATTCCGTTCAAGGCCCTGAAGAAGGCCCATGGCAGAGTTCCGGTGAGTGTTAGGAACACTACGGGAGGACCCATGGAGATCCCTGCCAGAGTGTTGCTTGGTCAGGTGAGCCCTGCTGCCCCGGTCACTTGGTCCGAAGTCAAGGGGACGGGTGACGGAGGAGATGTTTGGGAGAAACTGTCCGTGGAAAACCCGAACCTACCCAGGGCTTGGAAAGAAAGAGCCAAGGCCCAGCTGTCCAGGTGGGAGAAGATCTTTTCCGAAGATGAATTCGATGTGGGGTGTGCAAGAAGTGCCACCCATCGGATCCGCCTCCAAGAAGATAAGCCCTTCCGAGAGAGGGTCAGGCGGGTCCCCCTGGCAGATCTGGAGGATCTGAGGGAACAACTTGTAGAACTAAAGAAGACTGGTGTGATCCGGGAGTCTAGAAGTCCCTATGCCTCCCCAATCGTGGTGGTCAGAAAGAAGAATGGGTCGTTGAGGCTTTGTATCGATTACAGGACTCTCAACAGGAGAACCATCCCTGACCAATACACCACGCCAAGGATAGAAGATGCCCTACAAAGTTTGTCTGGAGCCAAATGGTTCAGTGTGATGGACCTCAAGAGTGGGTACTATCAAATCCCTATGCACCCAGAAGACAGGGAGAAGACAGCCTTCATAACCCCGGTGGGATTCTTCGAATTCAATAGGATGCCTCAGGGTCTGTCTGGAGCTCCTGCTACCTTTCAACGCCTTATGGAGAAGACTGTTGGAGACATGAATCTTATAGAAGTCCTTGTGTACTTGGACGATGTCATTGTCTTTGGAAGAACCTTGGAAGAACATGAAGCCAGGTTGGAGAAAGTATTGAGAAGACTCAGCGAAGAGGGACTTAAGCTTTCCCCCGAGAAGTGTCGGTTCTACCAGTCTTCTGTGAACTATCTGGGGCACATAGTGTCTGAAGAAGGGGTGGCCACAGATCCTGAGAAGTTGGAAGCAGTCACTTCCTGGCCACGACCCACCACAGTAACAGAGCTCAGATCCTTCCTGGGGTTCTGCTCCTATTATAGGAGGTTTGTGGAGGGGTTTGCTCGGATTGCCCGCCCGTTGAATGAATTGCTAAAGGCAGAAGGGGAAGAGGATGACTCAGGGCCCAGGAGGCCTGGTGAGTCAGTTCAAGATCAGTGGAACCCAAGGTGTGAAGAGGCCTTTCATGCTCTGAAGAGGAGCTTAACCACTGCCCCAGTTCTGGCCTACGCCGACCCTACCAGACCTTATGAATTACATGTGGATGCCAGCCATGAGGGTCTAGGTGGTGTACTCTACCAAGAACATGAAGGACAACTGCGACCAGTGGCCTATGTGAGCAGGAGCCTGACCCCCTCAGAAAAGAATTACCCCACTCATAAGCTGGAATTCCTGGCCCTCAAATGGGCGGTAGTAGACAAGCTAAAAGACTACTTGTATGGGGCAGAGTTTACTGTGAAGACAGACAACAACCCCCTGACCTACCTCTTCACCACCGCGAAACTAGATGCCACCGGACACAGGTGGTTGGCCGCATTGTCTGGATTCAACTTCAGTCTGAAGTACAGACCAGGAGCCGGAAATAGGGATGCAGATGCCCTGTCCCGGAGGTCTCATGCCACGACAAATGACTGGGAAGATTGGACCCAAGTGGCACCGGATGGGGTGCGGGCCCTTTGTCAAGGGGCTGAATTCCAAGCCAGAGGAGGCTCCAGAGCAGAAGAAATAGGGGTTACCATGGTAGGAGTCCCCAAACACTATTGTGGGGTAACTCAACTGGAGGAAGACAACCTACCGAGACTGTCCAAGAAGGAGTTGAGGTGTGACCAATTGGAAGACCCCATGGGGAGATTGGTCCTCGAAGCCCTGGAGAATCAGGATCCCAACAAATTCCTACATCACCCCTCAAAGGAGGCTCGCCTGTTGAGGAAGGAATTGGACAGGCTACAGGTACATCAGGGAGTGGTCTACCGAAGGGGCCCCTCTGATGACTCAGAAGATAAGTGGCAGTTATTTCTTCCAGAGAAGCACCGAGAGACTGTACTAATTGCCCTGCATGACCATCATGGTCACCTAGGGGCAGAAAGGACCTTCCAGCTTGTCAGAAATCGGTTCTATTGGCCCTGCATGAGGGCAGAAGTAGAGGAGTATTGCCATTCCTGTGCACGATGCATTCAGAGAAAGACCCTACCCCATCAAGCTGCCCCAATGGGCCATTTACAGAGTCAAGGCCCAATGGATCTGGTATGCATTGACTTTCTCTGTCTCGAACCCGACCTGAGTGGATTGGGGAATGTTCTGGTAATAACCGACCATTTCACCCGCTATGCTCAAGCTTTCCCAACCAAAGACCAGAAGGCATCCACCGTGGCCAAGATACTTATGGAGAAGTATTTTGTCCATTACGGACTACCACAGAGACTCCACTCAGATCAAGGAAGGGACTTTGAGAGTCGGTTGATCCGAAGACTTTTGGATTCATTAGGAATAAAGAAGACCAGAACCACGCCTTACCACCCACAAGGAGATGCTCAGCCGGAGAGATTTAACCGGACCCTGCTCAACATGTTGGGAACCTTAGAAACAGAGAAGAAGCAACACTGGAGTCAGCACATATCAGCCCTAGTACATGCCTATAACTGTACCACAAGTGACGCCACTGGCTACTCCCCTTATCGACTTATGTTTGGGAGAGAAGCAAGGCTACCTGTGGACCTGGCCTTTGGCACTTCTATAGACAATACCTCAGCTACATCCCACAAGGGATACGTGGACAGACTTAGACGTAGCTTGCAGGTGGCCTATGAACAAGCCCAGGCGGCTTCGGATCAAAGGGGGGCTCGCAACAAGAGAAATTTTGATCTGAAGGTTCGAGTGCAAGATCTGCAGCCCGGGGACCGAGTACTGCTACGCAATCTGGGGGTCCCTGGAAAACACAAGCTTGCCGACAGGTGGAGATCTGAGCCCTATGTTGTCTGTAGGAAGTTGCCCGGTTTGCCTGTCTACAAACTAAAGCCAGAAGGAAAGGTGGGTCCACTGAAGACGTGGCATCGGAACCACCTGCTCCCACTTGCTGAGGCAGTCAGAATACCTCCCGTGAGAGACTCCCCTGAACCGGCCTCTATCCTGGATATTCCTAGACCGAACACTCGGTCCCAGACCTCTCGAGCCAAAGATGGGGAGGCCTCCCAATTGAGTACAGAAGAAGGTGGAGAACTGGACTGGCTGTGGCCTCCCTCGACTCTGGGAACGTCCGCCATAGATCTCCCAAATGGAGGGGATACCCCAGATGCAACGCTGAATCCGGAGGCTACTGAATTCATACCCTTCAGTCCCTCAGCTGATTACTGGGAAGATGTTCCTGACACTTGCGCAGAGGAGGACTCTAGAGATTCCATACGTCAGTTGACTTCTGAATCAGAGGTTCCAGAACCAGCAATGTTACCTGAACTTACTCCTGAAGAAGAGCCTGTGGTGCCAGAGTCAGAAGCACCAAGAGAGCAGAGGGCTCGCAGAGTCATCAGGCCTCCCAAGAAACTAACTTACCCCCAAATGGGGACGAGCTCAGAGGACTCTGTTGTAACGGCTAGGAGAAGTGTTGAACAACCTGATTCTTCCACCGTCCATTTGGTGGAGGGCAACCCCAGCTCACTCTCTGGCACAGTTAGGCAGGCCACTCATGGTAGTGTGACCTGTGGGCAAGAGAGTTCCATCCCAAAGTTTTGGTGGGAATTCCCTATGCCAACATCATGCTCGACATTGTCCAAAATGGTAAACAGTATTTGTTGAAGTTTATCTTTGGGGACCAAAGAGTTCAAGTGGGGGGAGTGTGTAGCGGGGTGTTCCCCTTTAATGCAGAGAGACAAGAAGTTCCAGGTGAGAGGTGAGTCGGTAGGAAGTAAAGAGACATTATGGAAGTGAAAGCAGAGGAGAGAGAGACTACATCTCCCAGTACATCTTGCAGCACCCAGGGTGCATTGCTCCAGAACAGAGACTGCTGGGGCAGACTTTATAAAGGGGAGGCGGAGTTTTGGTCGGCCTCTTTGGACCCCCCTCTCCTAGCAAGAGGATGTCTGTGCTGAACTGCTGTGTGCACAAGGCCTGAAGCCCGGGCCGTGTGCTCCTTTCCAAAGAGCCCTCTGCCAGCCTAGCAGAGCCTTAGAGACATCTAATCCTCCTTGCTGCAGTACACCAGAAGGATTGAAGACTTGGATGTCGGTGGATTCCTGTTCCTAGACGAATCGATGGAGGAAAGGGACTTGGACTTGTCCAGGTGGTGAGAGCTGTTTAAAGACAGATACTTTATCTTTACTATTCGTTGGGATTACAAAGTTGTTCTTCAAGTGCACCACCGAGAGATTGCTAGCAAATATTGTTTCACTGAACTTCCATTTAGATCAGTCAGGCCTGACTGCATAGGTAGACATTGCTGGGTGTTAGTCTACCCATGAGGGGAAGTAGCTGTAAAAGGGCAGCGCTAGAGTTGCATAGCAATACTTAATTATTCTGATTACTCTGTTTATCTTTATTACTGTTTATTGCAGGGATCTGCAACTTGTTATACTGTTGTTTATTACTTGCCCATTAGCCTCAGTAAAATATCTGGGTAAAGTACATTTGGTGTCAGTTCCGCTTACTTTAATAGGAGTTTTAAAGTATATTCTGTGTATGTTTGTTATAGGACTGCGTCACCAACAGTTGCGGTCACGCGGTCCTATCCCTCTATCACCAGCTGTGCCACGGGAGGTTAGAGCCGATTGCCAGGGGTTGACAGCAGTGCACTACAGGGCCCAAATCAATATCAGCGGCTTTCTTAACTGGGGGTAGCGCTACATATATATATATATATATATATATATATATATATATAAAAATATATATAATAATAAAATGGGGGGGAGGAGTTGTGAGGGGAAAGAGGGGTCCGGGTGGGGAATAGTTAAAACAGTCACATATACAGTTTTAGGGCTGCCATCAATGGGAAACAGAAACCGTGTTCCAAAGGTACTGTGAAGAAAAGCAAGGGGAGAGGCGCCTCTGAGTGCAGATGTTTAAAACAATTTAATAAGAGATTGCAGTACAAGCAACTCACATTTTAGAGGATTAAAACAGGCATTGTACGATATCCAAGTGCGAAAGAGGGTGTCATCAGGTCAGTCATCAGTCTCCTTATCCTGCTGGGGCGCTGTGTTGCTGGTTCTTCTTTCCTCTGCACCGCTTTAGATGTATAGAATAGCCAGCGGCGGTGGAGATGCTGCAGAACACGGCCTGGATGTTGTTTTTTTCCGGCAGGCAAGGGCCGATGACGTCACTGGCATGCGACGCGTTTCCTGAGCCGGCGCGCTGCGTGTGACGTGGCAGTCACGCTCCTTTGTCAAGCTGGTGAAGGGGCTGGAGGAGCTACTTTTTGATGGACATGGAGGGGGCGGAGAAAGGACAGAGGGGCGGGACTAGAGTACGGAGGCAAAAAATGTGTGTGTCAGCAGAGAGAGCTATCAGTCGTGGCGTGTTGGTAAAGCCAGACTGAGACATATAAATGGTGATTGAAGCAGAATACTGAGCACTATATATAAGGGAATATACTAAAATCTAACAAGATATATGATAAGCGTAAAGATAAGGATAATTGTAAGGGGCTGGAGGAGCTGGTTTTTAATGGACATGGAGGGGGCGGAAAAAGGGAAAAAGGGCGGCGGGACTAGAGTACAGAGATGAGAGATATGTGTCAGCAGAGAAAGCTATCAGTCATGGCAAGCCAGACTGAAGCATGTATATGGTGAATGGAATGTAATACTGAACAATACTGAGCACTATACTGGGCACTATATCTAAGGGGATATAATAAATATATGTGGTAAGCGTAGGGATGAGAATGATTATAAGTAAAAGGGCAATAGATTAAAGAGGGGTAGATAATTTGTATATACATAAAAATCCATATGCATACATACAAGGGGGGGGGTGGAGGGGATGGGGAGGGAAGAATATACGTGTATGCATATGTGAAAATGCACGTGCAGACACATATAACTGTGCATATAGAAAATAGGGGAGAGACATAGATATGTGTACACAAATGTATGCGCACATGAGGATAGATCAAGATGGTCATACGAGGTGGGTGGGGGGAGGAAAGGGAAAAGAACTAGGCCTATATCTACATGCGCATGTACATGAGCGTACACACCCGCATGTACATATTTGGGACAAAAAGGGAGATAAATAGTCAACACAGTTATTAGGAGGTGTGCATGTACATAGGTGCATGATGAAAGGGGAGGGGGGGGGGAGATTAGATAAATGGAACCGTAAGGTCTAATGTAGAGGAAATGTGTCATCATACAAAGATGTGTCATCATACAAAAATACTAAAATACAAAAATACAGAAATACATAGCAACGATAGGAATACAGAAATATATAGCAACGATAAAAATATAAAAAGATCTAAAAATATATATATAAAAATATATAAATATCTAAAAAATAAAAAAAAAATAGCGATAGAGATAGCGGTAAAAATAATGGCGGTAAGATTAGTGGCACTAATCTTACCACCATTATTTTTACCGCTATCTCTATCGCTATTTTTTATTTTTTTTATATATATTTATATATTTTTATATATATATTTTTATATATATTTTTATATCTTTTTATATTTTTATCGTTGCTATATATTTCTGTATTCCTATCGTTGCTATGTATTTCTGTATTTTTGTATTTTTGTATTTTTGTATGATGACACATCTTTGTATGATGACACATTTCCTCTACATTGGACCTTACGGTTCCATTTATCTAATCTCCCCCCCCCCCCTCCCCTTTCATCATGCACCTATGTACATGCACACCTCCTAATAACTGTGTTGACTATTTATCTCCCTTTTTGTCCCAAATATGTACATGCGGGTGTGTACGCTCATGTACATGCGCATGTAGATATAGGCCTAGTTCTTTTCCCTTTCCTCCCCCCACCCACCTCGTATGACCATCTTGATCTATCCTCATGTGCACATACATTTGTGTACACATATCTATGTCTTTCCCCTATTTTCTATATGCACAGTTATATGTGTCTGCACGTGCATTTTCACATATGCATACACGTATATTCTTCCCTCCCCATCCCCTCCACCCCCCCTCTTGTATGTATGCATATGGATTTTTATGTATATACAAATTATCTACCCCTCTTTAATCTATTGCCCTTTTACTTATAATCATTCTCATCCCTACGCTTACCACATATATTTATTATATCCTGTTAGATATAGTGCCCAGTATAGTGCTCAGTATTGTTCAGTATTACGTTCCATTCACTATATACATGCTTCAGTCTGGCTTGCCATGACTGATAGCTCTCTCTCTGCTGACACATATCTCTCATCTCTGTACTCTAGTCCCGCCCCCCTTTTTCCGCCCCCTCCATGTCCATTAAAAACCAGCTCCTCCAGCCCCTTACAATTATCCTTATCTTTACGCTTATCATATATCTTGTTAGATTTTAGTATATTCCCTTATATATAGTGCTCAGTATTCTGCTTCAATCACCATTTATATGTCTCAGTCTGGCTTTACCAACACGCCACGACTGATAGCACTCTCTGCTGACACACACATTTTTTGCCTCCATACTCTAGTCCCGCCCCTCTGTCCTTTCTCCGCCCCCTCCATGTCCATCAAAAAGTAGCTCCTCCAGCCCCTTCACCAGCTTGACAAAGGAGCGCGACTGCCACGTCACACGCAGCACGCCGGCTCAGGAAACGCGTCGCATGCCAGTGACGTCATCGGCCCTTGCCTGCCGGAAAAAACAACATCCAGGCCGTGTTCTGCAGCATCTCCACCGCCGCCGGCTATTCTATACATCTAAAGCGGTGCAGAGGAAAGAAGAACCAGCAACACAGCGCCCCAGCAGGATAAGGAGACTGATGACTGACCTGATGACACCCTCTTTCCCACTTGGATATCGTACAATGCCTGTTTTAATCCTCTAAAATGTGAGTTGCTTGTACTGCAATCTCTTATTAAATTGTTTTAAACATCTGCACTCAGAGGCGCCTCTCCCCTTGCTTTTCTTCTGTACACCAATCTGCCTGCCCGTGCCATTCTGCCAACGTACATCGGCGCGCCGCGGTCGGCAAGTGGTTAAGCGGTTAAAGGCTTGCAAAACCGAAAATTACTCTTTTAGCAGCACCACTGCTTTTGCCAGTTTACTTCAAACTAGGGATGGTCCCGATGTTCGTGTCAAAAAACCAACATATGGGGCGTTCGCGGCAAATTCGAGCACCGCAAGCTCCTCATAATGCACTGTGAGATCGCAGTGCATTGATTGACGGCTGCTGATTGGCTAAAGCATGCAGGTGACTTGCATGCTTTGGCCAATCACAGCGCGATCTGCTGTGAGAGCCATGATTGGCAAAAGGCAGGGTTCCTTTTTGCCAATCATGGCTCAGGGGGCTAAGTCCAAGCCCCACACTATATAAGGCTGCTTATACGGCGGCCGTGTATAGTGTGTGTTAAGTACAGAACGTACCTGATCGTAGAGCCTGACTTGTAGGAGGAGACCTCTCTTACAGCCCTGGCTCAGGAGTCACTGAAGTGAGGACAGTGAACTCGGGAGCGCAGCGAGGTAGGAGTGCCTGAGGTACATGTAGTGGTTGGCACAGTGGCAAGGTGATGATCCTCCAGGTATGGCTGGAACTGTAGGCAGCAGAGGAGATGGTTGCAGGTCAGTGACCCGGGAGCTGGCAGGTACAGGAACAGCAGGAAGCTGGAGCAGGGTGAGACAAGCCGGGTTAGGTGCACACAGAGCAGCAGACAGTAGCAAGGTCAGACAAGCCGAGTCAAAGCAGGTAATCAGACGGTAAGATTCAGCAGGCTTAAGCGTGGTCAGAGGTACAGGCAAGGTCTGGTAGCTGGTAGGCAAATAGAAGACTGAGCAGAGTCAAGACAAGCCAAAATCAGGATTGGAGATATCGGATGGTCAAGCAGAGCCGGGTCGGTACAGGTAACAGATAACAGGTATGCAGATTACTGGTACAGAGCTGCAGATCAGACAGCAATGCATCACTGCAGTTTTAAAGGCATAATGGCACCAAGTAGCGCTAACGTGCGCACGCGCACCCCACGCATGTGCGTGCGCACCAGATGCACGTCGGCGCACAGGCACGGATGGATGCTGTTGCCTGGCCTGTGCAGGAGCACGCGCATGCACACGCGCAAGAGCCCTCCAGCAGGTCCCTGACAGTGTGCATTAATAAAGAGAGATTGAGAACTTGAGTTTGATATACTGTGTGTGTATATATATATATATATATATATATATATATGTGTGTATAACCCCCAAAGCACCTTGTCCTATGTTGATGGGGACAAGGGCCTCTTCAACCACAAACCTGGCCCGGTGGTTGTGGGGGTCTGCGGGTAGGGGGCTTACTGGAATCTGAAAGCCCCCTTTAACAAGGGGGCCCCCAGATCCCGGCCTCCCCTATGTGAATGGGTATGGGGTACATTGTACCCCTACCCATTCACCAAAAAAGTGTCAAAAAAGGTAAAAACCACAATAGACCATTTTTGACAATTCCTTTATTAAAAAAGAAAAATGATGTCCATCCATCTTCAATCAAGCTCTGCCTCGATGGGAGGTCTCCTGCTTGGCTGTGAAAGCAGTTATATAGGCAAGGGGGGGCCACCCGGTAATGTAACCGAGTGACCCTGCCCCTTCTTAAGCCATGTGATGTCAGAGGGGGTGGGGTAATTGGTTACATCAGCAGGTGGCCCCGCCCTTGCCTATATAACAGCTGTCACAGCCAGAAGAGAGCAGTCGCCGGGAGGCCTCCCATTGTTTTTTTTTTCTGTTTTTTTTCCCATGTTGAGGGAAAGTGACCTGGTATGATTCAGGGGGAGGGGTGCTCGTTCATCCCTCCCCCTTTCCTGCTAGGCTGCTTTCTTGGATAAAGATTTTTTAATTTTGGCGTTGAGTTCCCCTTAAAATCCATACCAGACCCAAAGGGCGGGGGGTGATTTTTTAATAGATTTTTCATCTATATTGCCGGGAGCTGGCAATACATTACTGCCGCAAGCAAGTAACCACTTCTATACCGGGTCATTGTAAAATTACGCCGGCAGGAACCCTCTTTCCCTCCGTGTGGACATCATATGACGTCCTGGGTTTGTGGGGGGATATCTGAATGATGCCTGCAGCTAGAGGCATCATTCAGATATCCTTCTCTTCAGCCGGCGATTCTGCGCACCATAAGAATGATCATAGCGGCGGTTCCACCGCTTGATCGTTCTTATAGGTAGCGGGAGGGGACATCCCCCCTCCCGCCGCCATCCGGTGCTTCTCCAGGCTCTCCCGTGCCATCGGGGGCCCGGAGAAAGAATCGTCCGGCGCCGCTGGTCACGTGACGAGCAAAGAGATGACTGGTGACCAGATGGTCACCAGTCATCTCTATGACCGTCGGAGATCCGGGCGCGATGTGATGACGTCATTCCCAGGTTCTCAAAAGTAAACAAAGCCGCCATTGCAGCTAGTAAGCATGAGATCGGTGAAATTTTTTCACGATCTCATGCTTTCCAGCCTGGAGGAGAGATGTGGGGTCTTATTGACCCCGCATCTCTCCATAAAGAGGACCTGTCACACACATTCCTATTACAAGGGATGTTTACATTCCTTGTAATAGGAATAAAAGTGATAAAAAAAAGTGTAAAAGAAAGTGTCAAATAAAAAAAAAATATATATTTAAATGCCCCTGTCCCGAATAGCTCGCAATCAGAAGCGAATGCACACGCTAGTCCTGCCCACATATGTAAACGCCGTTCAAAACACATATGTGAGGTATCGCCGCATGTGTTAGAGCGCGTGCAACAATTCTAGCACTATACCTCCTGTGTAACTCTAACCTGGTAACCTGTAAAAATTATGGAGATTTTTAAGTACCGAAGTTTGGCACCATTCCATGAGTGTGCACAATTTTAAAGCGTGACATGTTAGGTATCTATTTACTCGGCGTAACATAAGCTTTCATATTTTACAAAAAAAATTGGGCTAACTTTACTGTTTTGTTATTTTTTAATTCATGAAACCATTTTTTTCCCCAAAAAAAGGCGTTTGAAAAATTATTGCGCAAATACCGTTCAAGATAAAAAGTTGCAATCACCGTCATTTTATTCCCTAGGGTGTCTGCTAAAAAAATATATATAATGTTTGGGGGTTCTGAGTAATTTTCTAGCAAAAGAAAGATGATTTGTACATGTAGGAAAGAAGTGCCAGAATAGGCCCGGTATGGAAGTGGTATAAAAAGCCCTGTATTGAAAGGGTTAAATTACTTTTTTCCTTTAGAAATGTAATTTTGCTGTAGCACTGTTCTACACATCACACAAATGTGCCACTTTACAGGCAGACTATTTTTATTGTTTCACTTTAAGCATTATTAAAATAATCACTGCTCTTGAAAAAAAGGTTGTTTTAAAAACTTTTTTTTCCATTGATGCATGTCCCCTGGGGCAGTACCCAGGTCCCCATACACATCTTGTTAGTTTCATTTCAAATCCATTGTGGTGGTGTATAGAGCCAAAAAGATTAGAATTGTGTTGATGTCCCAATATTTATGGACCTGACTGTATCCTTTACCATTCTCTTTACCAGTGGGCAGGTACCTTACACTACCTGTACACTTATACACTTTCCAAAGCTTGTTTTTTTTTTCTTTCTTTTTTTAGGTATATTCAACTTTATTTAATTTTATTCCAGGCAAAAACTACATCTACAGTATGTTTTCTTTATTTATCAGAATCATTAAATACCTTACAACTTGCTTTTCCAAGGTTTAATTCGCTATGGTGCATAATTTATTGTAACTTCCTCTATTGTTATATCTCATGATAATTTTCTCATGAAAATGTTTAATTCACAAACATGAATATTGCTCATTTGCCAATTGCTTAGGTGCAGAATTGTTATTTGTTTGGCACAAAACAGCTGCCACATTACTTATTACTTATTTATTTATCATAAATTTGTATTTATTTCACAAAGTGTAACACAATAGCACTGTATGTTTAAAGCTGAACAGTAGGCAAAATATAAAAGACAAAAATAAATGCAGTTCTGTATTCATCAATACATCTTTCTTTTTTTCTCCATTCAAGCGGCAGAGGTATCTTGCTATCAGCTTCATGCAGTCCCTGTACAGCAGAGCTCACCATGGGAAAAAAGCCAGCAATACATGGATCAAACTTTGACTGGTTCAGCAGGGACTGGCCTGATTTTTGATCCATGTAAGGGCACCCTGGTTCTACCAATCGACTTCTGTACAACCAACCTGTGAGGTTTTTTCCTGATCAGGCAGTGCCGCCAGCTATACCCGGCAGCAGGGATGAGCCGAACACCCCCCTGTTCGGTTCGCACCAGAACCTGCGAACAGACAAAATGTTCATGTAAACTTTAGAACCCTATTAAATACAATGGACTCGAACGTTCGAAATCTAAAGTGTTAATTATAAAGGCTAATATGCAAGTTATTGTCCTAAAAAGTGTTTGGGGACCTGGGTCCTGCCCCAGGGGACATGTATCAATGCAAAAAGAAGTTTTAAAAACGGCCGTTTTTTTCGGGAGCAGTGATTTTAATAATGCTTAAAATGAAAAAATAAAAGTGAAATATTCCTTTAAATTTCGTACCTGGGGGGTGTGTATGATATGCATGTAAAGTGGCGCATGTTTCCCGTGCTTAGAACTGTCCCTGCAAAAAATTTCATTTTTGAAAGAAAAAAATGCATTTAAAACTGACTCGCGGCTATTAATGAATTGTCGGCTCCCGGCAATACATACAAAAGTCATTGATAAAAAAAAAAAAAAAAGCGTGGGGGTTCCCCAGAATTCAATTACCAGGCCCTTCAGGTCTGGAATGGATATTAAGGGGAACCCCGCCGCAAATTAAAAAAAAATTGACGTGGGGTTCCCCCAAATATCCATTCCAGGCCCTTCAGATCTGGCATGGATTTTAAGGGGAACTCCACCCCAAATTTTAAAAAAAAATGGCGTGGAGTCCCCCTAAAAATCCATACCAGACCCCTTATCCGAGCACGCAACCTGGCCGGCCGCAGGGGAAAAGGGGGGACGAGAGAGCGGCCCCCCCTCCCTCCTGAACCGTACCAGGCCACATGCCCTCAACATGGGGAGGATGTCCCCATGTTGATGGGGACAAGGGCCTCATCCCCACAACCCTTGCCCGGTGGTTGTGGGGGTCTGCGGGCGGGGGGCTTATCGGAATCTGGAAGACCCCTTTAACAAAGGGGACCCCCAGATCCCAGCCCCCCCCCATGTGAATTGGTAAGGGGTACATTGTACCCCTACCATTTCACGAAGAAAGCGTAAAAAAATGTTTAAAAAAACACACAAACACCTTGAAAAAGTCCTTTATTTAAAAAAAACAAAAAAAAACATTCCAGCGGTGAAATCCAGTGTCCCGCGGCGATCCCGATGTCCAGCGCTGTCCTTCATTGGTTGTGCCTGAGCGGACCTGATGGGGAACTTCCTCTCAGTATTTTAAATGTATAGACCCGCCCCTTCTTAAGTTCCCCATCAGGTCCGCTCAGCGGACCAGATGCGGAACATGAGAAGGGGCGGGTCTATACATGTATTACCAAAGTGAGAGCAGTTCCCCATCAGGTCCGCCCCCTCGGGATGTCGGACCCGCCTACGTCATTGGCTTGAGCGGGGAACTTCCTTCACTATGTAAATTTAAATTACACAGTGAAGGAAGTTCCCCGCTCAAGCCAATGACGTAGGCGGGTCGGACATACCGAGGGGGCGGACCTGATGGGGAACTGCTCTCACTTTGGTTATACATGTATAGACCCGCCCCTTCTCATGTTCCGCATCTGGTCCGCTGAGCGGACCTGATGGGGAACTTTAGAAGGGGCGGGTCTATACATTTAAAATACTGAGAGGGAGTTCCCCATCAGGTCCGCTCAGGCACAACCAATGAAGGACAGCGCTGGACATCGGGATCGCCGCGGGACACTGGATTTCACCGCTGGAATGTTTTTTGTTTTTTTTTAAATAAAGGACTTTTTCAACGTGTTTGTGTGTTTTTTTAAACATTTTTTTACGCTTTCTTCGTGAAATGGTAGGGGTACAATGTACCCCTTACCAATTCACATAGGGGAGGCCGGGATCTGGGGGTCCCCTTTGTTAAAGGGGTCTTCCAGATTCCGATAAGCCCCCCGCCCGCAGACCCCCACAACCACCGGGCAAGGGTTGTGGGGATGAGGCCCTTGTCCCCATCAACATGGGGACCTCCTCCCCATGTTGAGGGCATGTGGCTTGGTACGGTTCAGGAGGGAGGGGGGCCGCTCTCTCGTCCCCCCCTTTTCCCCTGCGGCCGGCCAGGTTGCGTGCTCGGATAAGGGGTCTGGTATGGATTTTTAGGGGAACTCCACGCCATTTTTTTTTTTAATTTGGGGTGGAGTTCCCATTAAAATCCATGCCAGATCTGAAGGGCCTGGAATGGATATTTGGGGGAACCCCACGTCAATTTTTTTTTTAATTTGCGGCGGGGTTCCCCTTAATATCCATTCCAGACCTGAAGGGCCTGGTAATTGAATTCTGGGGAACCCCCACGCTTTTTTTTTTTTATCAATGACTTTTGTATGTATTGCCGGGAGCCGACAATTCATTAATAGCCGCGAGTCAGTTTTAAATGCATTTTTTTCTTTCAAAAATGACATTTTTTGCAGGGACAGTTCTAAGCACGGGAAACATGCGCCACTTCACATGCATATCATACATACCCCCCAGGTATGAAATTTAAAGGAATATTTCACTTTTAATTTTTCATTTTAAGCATTATTAAAATCATTTCTCCCGAAAAAACGGCCGTTTTTAAAACTTCTTTTTGCATTGATACATGTCCCCTGGGGCAGGACCCCGGTCCCCAAACACTTTTTAGGACAATAACTTGCATATAAGCCTTTATAATTAGCACTTTAGATTTCTCCCATAGATTTTTCGAATTTGCCGCGAACACCCCAATTTGTTCGCTGTTCGGCGAACGGGCGAACAGGCAATGTTCGAGTCGAACATGAGTTCGACTCGAACTCGAAGCTCATCCCTACCCGGCAGCACTGATCATTGCATTCTGACAGTAGAGTAGGTTTCCCACCATCAGAATACAACAGCACAGTGAGAGTGATTCCCCCATCCACCTCAAATGTGTGGGTGGAGGAATCGGTTATTCTTTTTTTTTCAAAGTCTCGCTTGAATGAAAATATACGATTAATGTATGGGCTGCCTAAAAGACGTAGCACAAGTAGCATGCTGCTAGCAGAAGAAAGTGACAGTAAGATGAGCTCATCACGATTCTGCTTCTTCTTCATTCTCTAGTCATAGGCTGGGGGAGGGTAAATGACAGCCTGATTTCAGAAGAGGTTGGTTAAATGATGCTGGCCATCATCCAACCTGGAAGAATGAGAGAATCTAGTGGCAGAAATAAAAAATTAGAACACAGATCCTGATTAAAGGTAAGTATTGGAGCAAAAGCTACATGTTTATTTTATCTTTTATTGGGAAATATTTTTTTCTTATTGTAGCGGTATCTCTAAATTTAGGTGGGACACACTGGTGTGTAAGTATAGATATAGTGGACCATTTGTGTTCGTGGAGGATTGGATGGTGTAATAATCTCCTTGGCCTCTGGGTGGCGGGGTACCTGGAGGCTCAGGGTAGATTTGCCATTACAGTGCTACCCTTTTTGTCCCTTTCCGGAGATGGTACGGCGAGGGCGGGGAACCTGCTGTGGTGTCGAGGGAAGGAGATAAAAGGGGGAGACGCCCTAACCACAAGGTTTTCAGGAGGATCTTCTTCACGCGCCCAGGCACCTTAGGCCTGGGTGCTGGTGGTTCCGGATTCTGGCCCAGGCGCCCTAGGCCTGACCGGAATGGAGTTGGAGTCCATCCCAGGCACCTTCAGCCTGGGGTGAGGTACTAAACTAGGAGGCCTGTGGTCCAGTGACTTCGACTGGGTCCCACGAGGGTGGAGAAGTCCGAGGGTCCCTGAGGTGGATGGGGCCCATGTCTGAGGTGAGGAGGCCGGGGAGGTTACCCATTCGGAGAGTCTGGAGCAGCATCAACCCAGTGACGGATGGGCCTCTGGTAACTCCCTTGGAGGGACATCTTCCCCTGACAGGGGCCGCAGCGCAGCAAAGGTACTCCTATCTACGTTCTCTTGAGTTGCTGGTGGAGACTCTCAAGTTCTAAATCCTTTCCAGCTAATGCTATAGTAACCGCTGGCGAGATCGCAGTGGTTTAGCTGATAACCAGGATAGTGCCTCGACCTGCTCATTACCCGTATCAAAATGTTATCAAGTCGCAACCAGATGGCTACTGAAGCACTGTTTATTGTGAGATATACAATAAAACAAGAGTTGGACTGTGATCGGTTTGTGGAACTCTGGTTAATGGGAGCAGAGGGAAGTGTTGACACAGCGGGACTTGATTCTAGACAAAAGCACATAGGCCCGAGGAAATATCTGGTACTGGCCTTCACCTCACCCACAGCTATGGGGAGGACATGGGCCGTAGCGCATCTCATCCTGTCGTGTGACATACCCCTAGACAAAGGAGATGGGGTGAGGTCGCTACATTATTATTTTTTACTGGGAGTTCTGCTGTAAGCATTGCTTTGTCTATGCAGGTTAAAAAAAACACATCCACTTAACTGCCACCCTCTCCATATTCAACTACTTACTACTTACTCTCCCTTTGCTCTGTTTGGCCCCTAGGAGTAAGGAGAGGAAGCCCTGTGGAACTTCTAAATCCCTACTTGGAGCTTACACAGGGCTTAAAGCTGTCTTCACACTCTAATGAAACAGCATTTAGTGCCTGAATGGCCAATCAGCAAGCACTAGTTTTGTCACATAGGAATAAGGGGAGTGTATCATCATATGCTCCCCACAACCAGAAGTCCCAGGTATTTCTCTTCAATTAAATATTTAATTCCTACAGGTAGGCACATATTTAAAATGAAGTTGTATCCTCAATAAAATGTTTTTTTTTTTTTTTTACCATTCCCCCTTTGATTATTTACCTTAAATACCTAACAATTCTTAATAAATTAGGACAAAAATGAACATATTTCAGGTTAAGCTATATCCATATTAAATATTCTTTATCACTTCCACCTTGAGATTCACTGTTGTGTGTTGCTGAAATGTGTTTACTGGGTATGATGTGTTCATCCTTAATAATTTGATGACCTTATTGCTTTTTACGCAAGAAAGGTTATTCTTTTTCTACACTAGAAAAACAAACTCAAGATATAAATTCCCCATCAAAATGGTCAAAATGTGTTTAAAAAATATAAACAAATGTCATACAGTATTTACAGCGCATACAGCAGCTGTGTTTCTTATTAAAATAGTACATTTGGTCCAGCTTGGCCCAAGTAAACTATTTAAAGCAACACAAAACCTGGAGTTAGGCTTTAAAGATTTGATGCACTATGTATAAAGCTGTGGCTGTTGTGTAAATGGAGGTATTTTCTCTTCTGATTTAATGTTTTTAGGCTTTAATGTTTCTTAGATTATAGTTTTAGGCTATTCTTTCTTCTGGTTGGAAGTTCTTGTTATTAAATTATGTTAGGCTATTTTGGTGGAATGTGGTTAGGCTTTTGTTTTAGGCTATTTTCTCTTCCTATTGAATGTTCTTGGGCTAAATCATTTTGAAATTTGATAAAAGTTAGGGTATTAGGGAACATAAATATTTCACACATTAAAAAAAATGTTCACATGAGTATTATTTGCATGTATGCTGATACACTCACACACTGATTTTTTTTTTATAATTACACCCCATGTCTGGCAAAGATATTTTAATGGAAATAAGACTGTTGAAATAAAGCACTATGAAAGAATAGTCCATAGATCTGGGGTGTTGGAGAAGAGCATCTCTGCATACAGTAGAGGTCCTCCAAGGACATAGAGATGAGTGGTGGCCATCTTGGCCCCACTCTTCTCCATACCCAGTTACCGTCAACGTCAGATTGCTCCCGGGCTTCACTGATCAGTCAGGTAGGCCTGGGAAAAACCGGAAAGCGGTAGGAGGAGGAGCTGCTTCAAAAAGTGATCACGCAGCGAATCTGCCTGCAAGACCATTCGCCTATAGTAGAAAAAAAATACTGGGGTTATGGCAGCTAGATGCTGCCATAACCCCAGTATTGATCGTCAAACAAATGACATGTTTTTACTATAGGCCGGTCAGCAAGTGGTTTTCATTCAAATTTTCACAGCTACAGTCGGGAAGAAACGTATTTGATCTCCTGCAGATTTTGTAAGTTTGCCCACTTACAAAGAAATGAAGGGTCTATCATTTTTATAATAGGTGTATTTTAGATGATAAACACAGAATATCAACCAACAATCCTATAAAAACACGATACAAATGTTATAAATTGAGTTGCAGTTCAGTGCATAAAATAAGTACCGTATATACTCGAGTATAAGCCGAGATTTTCAGCCCTTTTTTTGGGGCTGAAAGTCCCCCCCTCGGCTTATACTCGAGTCATATAAATTTTTACATTGTAAATATTACCTTAAAGAAGTTGCGGCTGCGGCGTCCATTGTTCAAATTCCGCGGCGTCCATCGTTCAAAATTCCGCGGTCTCTCCCTGTTCCTTCCTTGATAGGCGAGTCTCAGCAGACACTCTCCGCCTATCACGAACGTTCTCTCATCCTCAGTTTTCCAGCAGACGTCTGTGATTGGCGGAATACCCAACACAGTGTCTGCTTGGAAAACTAAGGATGAGAGAATGATCGTGATAGGCGGAGAGTGTCTGCTGAGACTCGCCTATCAAGTAAGGAACAGGAAGAGACCGCGAAATTCGAACGATGGACGCCGCGGAATTCGAACGATGGACGCTGCGGAATTCGAACGATGGACGCCGCAGCCGCAACTTCTTTACAGGTAATAATTACAATGTAAAAAATTATATTTACAGGGAACAGCGAGCTAGGGAAAAGTGGGGCATCGGCTTATACTCGGGTCAGTGGGGTTTCCCAGTTTTTTGGGCAACATTAGGTACCTCGGCTTATACTCGAGTCGGCTTATACTCGAGTATATACGGTATTTGATTCCCTACCAACCAACAGTATGTGCTCATGTGGTACACAGATTTAGTCCTGTCAATTTAAAAAGATGCTCTTATCAACAACTATTATGTGCATAAAAGACACCTGTCCACTGAATCTCTTCCTTCCTTTCAAACCTCACCATCATGAGCTGGACCAAAGAGCTGTCAAAGGACATCAGGGACAAGATTGTAGACCTTCACAAGGCTGAAAAGGGCTATAAGTCCATCAGCAAGAAGCTTGGTGAGAAGGAGACAACTGTTGAAGTGAGTATTCGCAAATGCAAGGCATACAAAATAGCCATAAATCCCTCTCGGTCTGGAGCTCCATGCAAGATTTCACCTCATGGCGTTAAGATGATCATGAGAAAAGTGAGGAATCAGCCCAGAACTACACAGGAGAAGCTTGTGAATGATCTAAAGGCAGTTGGGACCACAGTCATTAAACATACCAGTGGTAACACAATTTGCTGCCATGGATTGAAATCCTGCAGCGCCCACAAGGTCCCCCTCCTTAAGAAGGCACATGTACAGGCTCATCTGAAGTTCGCCACTGAACATCTTAATGATTCAGAAAAATATTGGGAGAAAGTGCTGTCAAATGAGACCAAAATTAAGCTCTTTGGCATTAACTTGACTAGCCATGTTTGGAGGAAGAAAAATGCTAACTCTGGCCCTAAGAACACCATCCCTACAGTATAGCACGGAGGTGGAAACATTATGCTTTGGAGTGGTTTCTCTGCTAAAGGGACCAGCTGACTTTGTCGCATTGAGGGGCCAATAGACGGGGCCATGTATTGTAAAATCTTGGATGAGAACCTTCTTCCCTCAGCCAGAACACTGAAGATGGGTCGTGGATGGGTCTTCCAGCATGACAATAACCCAAAACATACCGCCAAAGGCAACAAAGGAGTGGCTCAAGAAGAAGCACATTAAGGTCATGGAGTGGCCTAGCCAGTCTCCAGACCTTAAGCCTATAGATAATTTATGGAGGGAGCTGAAACTTCGAGGTGCTAAGTGACAGCCAAGAAACCATAAGGATATTGAGAAGATCTGTAAAGAAGAGTGGACTAAAATCCCTCCTGAGAGGAGTGCAAACCTGTTAACCAACAACAAGAAACTTACTTCTGTGCTTGCCAACAAGGGTTTCTCCACCAAGTACTAAGTCATATTTTTCTTGGGAATAAAATACTTACTTTTCTCACTGAACTGCAACTAAATTTTTAACATTTGTATCAAGTGTTTTTTTCTGGATTTTTGGTTGATATTCTGTTTCTATCATTTAAAATACATGAGAAAAATTAAAGACCCTCAATTTCTTTGCAAATGGACAAACTTGCAAAATCCTGTAGAAGGAATGTATGTGAGAAAGGTTAGGTATATGTCAGCTAAGGGAGGTGACATTTTAAAAAGGTTGACAACAAAGCAACAGTAAGGGGTTACCTTTTTATAGAATTCTACTTTACTACCTTTCTGTAAATTTTTAAAAGTCTAATTTCTGAATTCCTATTCCTAATACCTCCACTATTCGGGATGCCACTGAGGGAATATTCACTTCTGAGTGACATACACTACCAGGACAAGTAGTGTGAGTAAACCTTAACAATAGAGATATAGACAAACATTTAAGCCCTGTACACACGATCGGTTTTACCGATGAAAACAGTCCGATGGACTTTTTTCATCGGACAAACCGATCGTGTATGGGACCCATCGGTCTTTTTCCATCGGTTTTAAAAAATAGAACATGTTTTAAAATTTTCCGATGGATCAAAAACTGATAGCAAATTCCGATCGTCTATGGGCAAGTCCATCGGATAAAAAACCCACACATGCTCAGAATCAAGTCGACGCATGCTCAGAAGCATTAAACTTAATTTTTCTCGGCTCATCGGAGTGTTTTACGTCACCGCGTTTGGAACGCTCGGTTTTTTGACTGATGGTGTGTAGGCAAGACTGATGGAAGTCAGTTTCATCGGATTTCCGATGGACAAAACCATCAGAGTAGAATCCATAGGATATCCGATCGTGTGTACGAGGCTTAACTCTTTACGGAGGAGCTAACTCTTTCTAACCCCATCCTGAACAAAAAAACATGTTTTGCCTGGAGTTGGCCTTGATGACTCTTGCCACTAAGATTTGCCTGTGGGGACAATATTGTGTAATCACCACTTGCTTTCATCTGTAAAAATATACAGTGCCTGTCCATTCATAGGAATAGGTTAAATAAAGCCCTCCATACATGAATCCAAATTTTTCCAATACAGTAGGAACCAGTCGAATTTTGATCCATGTATGGGCACTGAGGTTGTACAGAGGTCAATATACTAATCGACTTCTGTACAACCGCCCTGCCAGATTTGTTCTGCTTGATCAGCACTGCACATTATAGCCTGCAACACTGATCAGTGTATTCTCACAGTGGGGAAGTTTCTCCTCTGTTGGAATATAATAGCTAAACAGGGAGGATTTCGCCATCCTAATGCTTGATTTGTTGAGTAATTTTTTTAATTTGACCTGTTGGTTGAACAAACAAAAACTGTATCATCTATGCAGGGGTCTCAAACTGGCGGCCCTCCAGCTGTTGCAAAACTACAAGTCCCATGAGGCATTGCAAAGCTGACAGTTACAAGCATGACTCCCACAGGCAGAGGCATGATGGGACTTGTAGTTTCACAACAGCTGGAGGGCCACCAGTTTGAGACCCCTGATCTATGGGCTACTTAAGACTGTTATTCTGTAAGACCTGATGACCAGATATTTAACATCTTTGTCTTATTATATTAGGACCAAGATGCACACATATGGCTCTGTAGGTGAGGAGGCAATGCAAACAACTGTATGATTCTCACAAGAATGGGAATATCATTTTCCATTTAGATCTTCAGTCACTTTTATCCAATATGTGAACATGTTGATTGCCTAATCATATCAAGTAATAGGTAGCTTTATTTCCACATACATTTACTTGACCTTATATTGCACAAAATGTATTAACAGGCGATGGAACTATTTTTGTATACAGAACTTGGCCCCCATTAAACATTTCAACAGAGGAAACTTTAAAAATTGCTAAACAAGATTAAAGCGACATAAGTTGTGTCGAATGGCATCAATTTAGAATGAATGTTTTCAGAGAATAATCAGAGGGATCATAAAACTCTATAAATATGTTTAAAATGTAATAAATATATTTATATACAGACAGCATGTCATCACCATCTGTTCTGTAGCTTTTGAAATTGCTAATGATGCGGTTCTGACAGATCAAACACAATGTCAAAAATAAATAATTGTTTGTTGGTTTATTTAGAAGAACTCCAAAGAGCTTTTCTTGGCGATGTTATTTTTATTGTATTCAAATTTCCAGCTCATTTCTTTTTTAAACTAGTGAAATGATATGCATAATATAATGCATCCTACTAAAGAAAAAGTTAGATACATGCTTCTGTTTGGCCTCTCTAACAATTTTCCCTACAATTTACTGCACTTTACAGAAACCAGTTAATTAGACAATAAACCCAAAACAGTAAAATCAGTCTGTATACTATGCAGTAAAGCATGCTTGTTATACTGACTGTGGAACCTAACCTAACCTAACCTAAATTGTGCAAAAAGGCTGTTTGTTTATATCTTCTCTGATCCTCCCCTTCTTCCACTGTCCCCAAACCATCTCCTGCTAGAACAGAGCCTTGGGGGCAAGCTGCACATGCTTAGTTTGGTGTGTATTGCTAGAGAGTTTTTTTTTTTCTTGGGAGGGTGTGTGTGATTAGCCCAGGGTCAATCAGCACTGTCCAGACAGAGGTCCAGAGGCCCTGCAGCCTCATAGGACAGTCAGAGGAGAATGAAAACTCCTCCTACAGGCTTTAACCAGACACTGACAGAAGCCACAATACTGCTCTAACTGCTGATGAGAAAAGGTATTCAGCAGTTTATATTTACTAAAACTATTGCATTTCCATGTTCCGTGTACTCGGGGAGACCAGATATTGTGAATGCAGGGTCCTGAGTTTAGTAACACTTTAAGTTACAGGAACTTGCAGTCCATTATATCTAGTGGTTGTAAACTTCAGACATGAAATATGAGCAAAGCATATCCCTCTATAGTGTTTATTTGTCTCAATCCAGAGTAGTTTTTCTGACACCAAGAGAAAAAAAGTTACAGGAGAAGGATCTCCAGCACACAGCCTGTGATTGACAGTCTCAGCTCTGTTCCTGTGTGCTGTGTGATGGGGGTGCGTCCCTTCCCTCCAATCAGCTCTCAGAGCTCTCCGCACTGAGCTCTGCAGTGTATACAAAAAAAAGTATGCACAGGACAGCTCTGAATTTCTGACGTGATCTATTAAAATTTTTGCACTTATGAAACAGAAATAACAGGATGTAATTTCTGTTACACTGACAATCAGACCAATAACTCCCTGTGCGTATGCCGTAGAGATAGATAATTGAGGAGAAGCCTTTAAATAAGGCCACCAATAGTAATACCAAAAACAGGGGGGGGGTGATTTTGCGCTAATGTGTAATACTGAAACCCACAACTGAATGTGTGATAAAGTGACAAATAAAGTAATATCAAGTGAACATGATACCCCTGCCAAATGTAATAAATGAAAGGTGAGTGTGTAACATATGCAAAACTGACCAAAATAATCAATCAATAATGAGTATATAGCATATCTATGCTAAAAAATACACCAGTGTACTATTCAAGTGCAAAGCTATAATACCACAGTGAACATGAAAATAAATACAATAAGTGCAAACAAACAGGGTTCAATATTGCAATTAATTAGCAGGGATGAGCCGAACACCCCCCTGTTCGGTTCGCACCAGAACCTGCGAACAGACAAAATGTTCGTGTAAACTTTAGAACCCTATTAAATACAATGGACTCGAACGTTCGAAATCTAAAGTGTTAATTATAAAGGCTAATATGCAAGTTATTGTCCTAAAAAGTGTTTGGGGACCTGGGTCCTGCCCCAGGGGACATGTATTAATGCAAAAAGAAGTTTTAAAAACGGCCGTTTTTTCGGGAGCAGTGATTTTAATAATGCTTAAAATGAAAAAATAAAAGTGAAATATTCCTTTAAATTTCGTACCTGGGGGGTGTGTATGATATGCATGTGAAGTGGCGCATGTTTCCCGTGCTTAGAACTGTCCCTGCAAAAAATGTCATTTTTGAAAGAAAAAAATGCATTTAAAACTGACTCGCGGCTATTAATGAATTGTCGGCTCCCGGCAATACATACAAAAGTCATTGATAAAAAAAAAAAAAAAAGCGTGGGTGTTCCCCAGAATTCAATTACCAGGCCCTTCAGGTCTGGAATGGATATTAAGGGGAACCCTGCCGCAAATTTAAAAAAAAATTGACGTGGGGTTCCCCCAAATATCCATTCCAGGCCCTTCAGATCTGGCATGGATTTTAAGGGGAACTCCACCCCAAATTTTTTAAAAAAATGGCGTGGAGTCCCCCTAAAAATCCATACCAGACCCCTTATCCGAGCACGCAACCTGGCCGGCCGCAGGGGAAAAGGGGGGATGAGAGAGCGGCCCCCCTCCCTCTCCCTCCTGAACCGTACCAGGCCACATGCCCTCAACATGGGGAGGATGTCCCCATGTTGATGGGGACAAGGGCCTCATCCCCACAACCCTTGCCCGGTGGTTGTGGGGGTCTGCGGGCGGGGGGCTTATCGGAATCTGGAAGACCCCTTTAACAAAGGGGACCCCCAGATCCCGGCCCCCCCCCAATGTGAATTGGTAAGGGGTACATTGTACCCCTACCATTTCACGAAGAAAGCGTAAAAAAATGTTTAAAAAAACACACAAACACCTTGAAAAAGTCCTTTATTTAAAAAAAACAAAAACATTCCAGCGGTGAAATCCAGTGTCCCGCGGCGATCCCGATGTCCAGCGCTGTCCTTCATTGGTTGTGCCTGAGCGGACCTGATGGGGAACTCCCTCTCAGTATTTTAAATGTATAGACCCGCCCCTTCTAAAGTTCCCCATCAGGTCCGCTCAGCGGACCAGATGCGGAACATGAGAAGGGGCGGGTCTATACATGTATTACCAAAGTGAGAGCAGTCCCCCATCAGGTCCGCCCCCTCGGTATGTCAGACCCGCCTATGTCATTGGCTTGAGCGGGGAACTTCCTTCACTATGTAAATTTAAATTACACAGTGAAGGAAGTTCCCCGCTCAAGCCAATGACGTAGGCGGGTCCGACATACCGAGGGAGCGGACCTGATGGGGAACTTTAGAAGGGGCGGGTCTATACATTTAAAATACTGAGAGGGAGTTCCCCATCAGGTCCGCTCAGGCACAACCAATGAAGGACAGCGCTGGACATCGGGATCGCCACGGGACACTGGATTTCACTGCTGGAATGTTTTTTTTTTTTTTTTTTTTTAATAAAGGACTTTTTCAAGGTGTTTGTGTGTTTTTTTAAACATTTTTTTACGCTTTCTTCGTGAAATGGTAGGGGTACAACGTACCCCTTACCAATTCACATGGGGGGGGTGGGATCTGGGGGTCCCCTTTGTTAAAGGGGTCTTCCAGATTCCGATAAGCCCCCCGCCCGCAGACCCCCACAACCACCGGGCAAGGGTTGTGGGGATGAGGCCCTTGTCCCCATCAACATGGGGACATCCTCCCCATGTTGAGGGCATGTGGCTTGGTACGGTTCAGGAGGGAGGGGGGGCCGCTCTCTCGTCCCCTTTTCCCCTGCGGCCGGCCAGGTTGCGTGCTCGGATAAGGGGTCTGGTATGGATTTTTAGGGGGACTCCACGCCATTTTTTTTTTAAATTTGGGGTGGAGTTCCCCTTAAAATCCATGCCAGATCTGAAGGGCCTGGAATGGATATTTGGGGGAACCCCACGTCAATTTTTTTTTTAATTTGCGGCGGGGTTCCCCTTAATATCCATTCCAGACCTGAAGGGCCTGGTAATTGAATTCTGGGGAACCCCCACGCTTTTTTTTTTTTTTTATCAATGACTTTTGTATGTATTGCCGGGAGCCGACAATTCATTAATAGCCGCGAGTCAGTTTTAAAAGACTTTTTTTCTTTCAAAAATGACATTTTTTGCAGGGACAGTTCTAAGCACGGGAAACATGCGCCACTTCACATGCATATCATACACACCCCCCAGGTACGAAATTTAAAGGAATATTTCACTTTTATTTTTTCATTTTAAGCATTATTAAAATCACTGCTCCCGAAAAAACGGCCATTTTTAAAACTTCTTTTTGCATTGATACATGTCCCCTGGGGCAGGACCCCGGTCCCCAAACACTTTTTAGGACAATAACTTGCATATAAGCCTTTATAATTAACACTTTAGATGTCTCCCATAGATTTTTCGAATTTGCCGCGAACACCCCAATTTGTTCGCTATTCGACGAACGGGCGAACAGGCAATGTTCGAGTCGAACATGAGTTTGACTCGAACTCGAAGCTCATCCCTATTAATTAGTGATAGATATGATCTCAAAGTCCATAAGGTGTCAGTCAGGTGTCTCCAATCGGTGGTATCCTTACATGGAGTTAAAGTCTTCTGGAATAAATACCAAATTGTAGTATTGAACCACTGGTAAATCCTACACCTGTCTCCCAATATTCTCACCTCACTTCAATAAATAACTGGCATAGCATGGGGTCTTGTCTTTTTCTTTATATCCTCTCCACTTTAGTATAACGAGGGTCTGGCCACCACCACTCACGCTGCCTAGAAATGGAAGGGGGAGGGGGAGCAGGACTCCAACCCAGAGTTCAGGAAGGGAACAGACAAGAGGCCTCCAATAGTGTAGTAATTATGTATAAGAATAGGGTTTTTATTAAGAGTAAAAAGGTGGACTCTTACATCACAACTGAAAGAAATAAGCAATAGAGAGAATCGCGGCGTACTGAGCGCCATCTTACTGTTATTCTGCTGTTATTCTGCTGTTTCCGATCTTGGATGTGATGCCGCAATCCGCATTTCTAGGCAGCGTGAGTGGTGGTGGCCAGACCCTCGTTATACTAAAGTGGAGAGGATATAAAGAAAAAGACAAGACCCCATGCTATGCCAGTTATTTATTGAAGTGAGGTGAGAATATTGGGAGACAGGTGTAGGATTTACCAGTGGTTCAATACTACAATTTGGTATTTATTCCAGAAGACTTTAACTCCATGTAAGGATACCACCGATTGGAGACACCTGATTGACACCTTATGGACTTTGAGATCATATCTATCACTAATTAATTGCAATATTGAACCCTGTTTGTTTGCATTTATTGTATTTATTTTCACGTTCAATGTGGTATTATAGCTTTGCAATTGAATAGTACACTGGTGTATTTTTTAGCATAGATATGCTATATACTCATTATTGATTGATTATATTGGTCAGTTTTGCATATGTTACACACTCACCTTTCATTTATTACATTTGGCAGGGGTATAATGTCCACTTGATATTACTTTATTTGTCACTTTATCACACATTCACTTGTGGGTTTCAGTATTACACATTAGCGCAAAATCCCCCCCCCCCCCCCTGTTTTTGGCATTTTATTTATGTGTAGAGTGAGCACAGATTGATTTTGCAGCCATTGTTTCATACCTCAGTTCCTATCATCTTTACTCTTGATTAGAGTGAAAGACACACATTTACTTATTTGGTTAATCACTTTATTCCACTTTTGCTGCTATAATGGAAATTTTTTCGTTCATGGAGACTAGAAATGTGAACATAGAGGAGGTATTTAATACACAACAACCAACACGTGACACAGATCTAGAAAGTCTCACTAGGAAATTAGGACACCTTATGGACTAAAAGGTTAGCTTTTGGTGGGATGTCAATACCTTTGACCAATACCTAAAGGAAAATATAGTTCCGAGGAGACTACGTTGGGAACTGCCTCCCAACGATGGACTATCTGATAAAGAATCCATGGAGGAATGGTTCGAGTTTTTTAATAATAAGAGCATAGAAGGAGTCAGATTCCTATTAAAGAGGAAACAGAAAAAGACTCGAACAATACAACAACAAATAGATGAGATCAAAGTCAAACTGGAACCATATAGGGAATCTGCTGATTTTAAAAAATTAACAACACAACTCAATAAAGACCTAACCACTAAAGATCTTGAAGTACAACAACGGAAAATTAAAAAATACCAAAGGGATTTTGGAGATTATAGAACCAATCAAGTCTTTAAATGGCAGCAGAAGATTGAACAAGCGGAACAAGTATTACCTAGTTCCACCTACTCTACACCAGTAAGAGAGGTAAGGATACAAGACCCTACCACATCTCAAGGAAGAACCACCCCGAGATGGGACAACCCCGAAGTAGTACAACCATATTACAATCCCCACTATGGTGGTCAACAACGACCATATACTCCCAAAAAACAATGGAAAAAAACTTTCAAAAAACAGAAGAAACCATACAACAATTGGCAACAAAATAGAGGGCCACCACAATGGCAACATCAATATGGAGGACAATACCAATATGGAGGTCAAAGAGACAATAGAGGACCCCCCACACACAGGACTATCATGGTGATCATAATAGGACACCGGTAACAACATACAATAGATTTGATCCTATAATAGATCAGCAGGATCAATACTATTATGATCAACGACATTACCAACAAGCACCACACTTTGACACCCAGCGCCCTTTTGTGGACAGGGAGAGGAGGGATCCCTCTCCCCAAAGACAAATTCAAGATCCCATGTACTCCCCAAGAAGACCGATACGAGAGGACAGGTTAAAACCAAATCAGGAACCAGGAGAGGAAACAGAGCAGGAAAGAGACTCAAAAAGAAAGAAAAGAGACAGAGAACATTAGGAGAAAATGTCGTCAACCTCAGTGGAATAACACTGACTACTGAAGAACTGGCTACCCTAGATAAGGGCCTAAAACATGCACCAGTCAAAAACCTCAATAAATTTGACACCTACATAGGAATTAAAAAGTATATACGTAAGATCAACATTAAAAAATATATCATGAATAGTGTTGAGCGGGTAGCTGGATATTCGGGTCCGGCGGGTTCGGCCGAACTTCGGAAAAAAGTTCGGATTCGGGACCGAACTTTAACCCGAACCCGGACCCGGACCCGGACCCCATTGAAGTCAATGGGGACCCGGACTTCTGACGACTAAAAAGGCTCTAAAAAAGTAATGGAAAGGGCTAGAGGGCTGCAAATGGCAGCAAAATGTTGTTAAGAACATGGCAAGTGCTCTGCAAACAAATGTGGATAGGAAATAACTTAAAAGAACATAAAAAAAATTAAAAAATAAAAAAATATGCTGGAGGCCCCCTTTTCAGCAGAAGAGGTACAGGAAGTCATTAAGAACCTCAGAAACTCAACGGCACAATGCCACACATATGGTGGGAATGCCCCAGAATACGCCCTTTCTGGAATAAATTATTTAATTTAATGGATAAGCTAGTGGGAAAATAAAATACTTTGAAATAAAAATGTAGCGGGGTGCTAAATTTAAGGAAAGTGTTTGAGTGGTAAATAGGCTCAAATACCCTAATTCTGTAGGATTCATGGACCATTTTGTCCTCGGGGGACAGTATTGGTGTGCAGTTCCCTGCGGCCTACAGGTGGCGCCTTTTGTGTCCCCTCTTGGCAGTAGTACAGCGGGGCGGGGAACCTGCTGTGCATGCCGGGAGAGCATATAAAAGGGGCAGACCTTTGGCCTGGGGGCTGATGTCCAGTGGGGTCCGCACCCAGGTGCCTTCGGCCTGGGTGCATGTGTTCCTGTTCCATCTCGGGCACCTTTAGCCCAGGGTGAGGTACTATCCTGGAGTTCTTGCTGCCCTGGGTATGGAGGCCTAGGGGCGGGAGTAAAGCCTGGAGTCCAGAGCCGCCTCGTGTAGGGGACCCTGTTCCAGGGAAGGGAGGATCATTCTGATGGACCGATGCGGGAGTCACGGTGAAGGAATGGTCTGTTGACTCCCTGGAGAGATGTCTTCCCCTTGATATGGGCTAGGTTCGTAGAAGGAGAAGCTCAAGGTCACCTTGACTGTATCAGAGGCCTTATTCAACCGGCCCGTGGCAGGGGCCTTATACACCCTGGTCTGTGGCTGAGACCAAAGTTCTCCAGGCCCGTGGCAGGGGCCTTGTACACCCGGTCTGTGGCAGAGACAAACCTCAATGTCTGTGGCAGAGACCGTGCGCCAAAAACTGTTTGAGAAACCTAAGCAGTGAAGTGAATGTGCTACGTTTGTGCCTGGACCTCCTCCACACCTTAAGCTGTCCTGTTTCTTTGCTCTAACCTTTTCTATCTGAGTACAGTTTATTTTGCCATGAGAGAATAAGAGTTGGAGTTTCAGCTGGTGTGGACATTGACTTTACTGGCAATTAAAGGACTTGCCTCTACCTACAGTAGAGGTGAGAATCATCCTCTGGAGGAGTTTTGACTCCGGCTGTGGACACGGCCCGTCAAGTACACCGCTCAACCTCTTTATATAGGATGATACGGGCTGGTAGTGCGGTGTGCCTTTCTCCCTCCTGCGAAGAGCCAACAACATAAAGGCAGGTAAGGGGGAAAGGATCTGTGCGCTACAAAAATATAAAATAAAAATTTTAATCTTGGCCTAGCAGGACGAGGTCCATATGGAGCAGGAGGTTGAGGTGGCAGTGGATGTGGCTGTGTAGGTGGAAGCGGCGGTGGAGGAGGACGAGGTAGCCAACACTGGTTCAAAAATACAACAATGGCTGGGTAAGGCCGGTGATGTGTCGAATTCTGTCCCCTGTCGAATAGTGTCCGCCCTGTACTGCGCTTGCTGAGTATGTAGGACAAGGGGATTTCAAAAATCTCCCAAGACTAACGGCGCCTGCGTGTTGAGTTCAGGTGAAGGCCACACCATCCGTGGTTCAAGCCGAGCCAAGCAAGGCCGCGATCGAAGCGAGCCCGTGAGGGGCCCTGTTACTATGTGCTACCGTATGTCCTCTTGGATGGTGGGGCTTGAACCTGCACTCACAGCGCAGGCGCCGTTCATCTTCGGAGATTTTGTGAATCTCCTTGTCCTCTGTACTGCGCAAGCGCTGCGCCTGCGCAGTACGGGCCGGGCACAATCCGATGGCCGGACAGTTTTTGTCACAACACCGGTATACATGTCTATTCTGCACAAGGTACGGACAAGTCCTGTGGGATCCATGCCTGGTTCATTTTAATGAACGTGAGCTTGTCCACATTGGCTCTGGACAGGCGGCTGCGCTTGTCTGTGATAACGCCCCCTGCCGTGCTAAATACACGTTCAGATAATACACTGGCTGCAGGGCAGGCCAGCACCTCCAAGGCATAAACGGCAAGCTCAGGCCATGTGCCCAATTTGGAGACCCAGAAGTTAAAGGGGGCAGACCCGTCATCCAGTACGTGTAGGCCTGTGGACACATACTGCTCAACCATGTTGGTGAAATGCTGCCTCCTGCTAAGACGTTCCATCTCAGCTGGTGGTGCTGGTTGTTGTGGCGTGCTGACAAAGCTTTTCCACATTTCGGCCATGCTAACCCTGCCTTCTGAGGTGCTGCCGGTGCCCCGGCTGCGTTGGCGACCTCTTCCTCCTCCTCTGCCTTCGCCTTGTGCTTCCACCTTACGCCCGCTGTCAGGTGGGAATGCCACCAGCAGCGCGTCTACCAGCGTGCGCTTGTACTCGCGCATCTTACGATCCCGCTCCAGTGAGGGAATTAAGGACGGTACGTTGTCCTTGTAACGGGGATCCAGCAGGGTGACCACCCAGTAATCAGCACCAGTTAAAATGTGGGCAACTCGGCTGTCGTTGCGGAAACACTGCAGCATGTAATCGCTCATGTGTGCCAGGCTGCCCAGAGGCAAAGAAAAGCTGTCCTCTGTGGGAGGTGTATCGTCTGTGTCCTCTGTATCCCCCCAGCCACGCACCAGTAATGGCCACGAGCTGGTCTGAGTGCCACCCTGCTGTGAACATGGCTCCTCCTCCTCCTCCTCCATCTCCTCCTCCACCTCGTCATCCTCCAGAACTGTGCCCTTTCTGCCGGACAATTGTGTACCTGGCGTTTGTTGGTGCAGGAACCCACCCTCGTAGCCACTTGTGAAAGACTGCCCTGAAAGCCTTTGAAATGATCCCGCTTCCTCCTCCTCCTCCTCATCCTCCTGTGCCACATCCTCTTCCATCATCGCACGAAGCGTTTTTTCAAGGAGGCATAGAACTGGGATAGTAACGCTGAGAACGGCGTCATTGGCACTGGCCATGTTGGTGGAGTACTCGAAACAGCGCAACAAGGCACACAGGTCTCGCATGGAGGCCCAGTTATTGGTGGTGAAGTGGTGCTGTTCCGCAGAGCGACTCACGCGTGATTGCTGCAGCTGAAACTCCACTATTGCCTGCTGCTGCTCGCACAGTCTGGCCAGCATGTGCAAGGTGGAGTTCCACCTTGTGGGCACGTCACATATGAGGCGGTGAGCTGGAAGGCCGAAGTTACGCTGCAGCGCTGACAGGCGAGCAGCAGCAGGGTGAGAACACCGAAAGTGCGCACACACAGCCCGCACTTTCTGCAGCAGCTCTGGCATATTGGGGTAATTTTTAAGGAACCTCTGGACCACCAAGTTCAGCACATGCGCCAGGCAAGGGATGTGCGTCAAACCGGCTAGACCCAGAGCTGCTACGAGATTTCGCCCATTATCGCACACCACCAGGCCGGGCTTGAGGCTCACTGACAGCAACCACTCATCGGTCTGTTGTTCCATGTCCCTCCACAACTCCTGCGCGGTGTGGGGATTTTCCCCCAAACAGGAAAGTTTTAAAACTGCCTGCTGTCGTTTACCCCTGGCTGTGCTGAAGTTGGTGGTGAAGGTGTTACGCTGAATGGATGAGGAGGCGGTAGAGGATGAGGAAGCGGAGAAGGAGGAGTTAGCAACAGGAGGCAAACTGAAGCGCCCTGCAATCCTCGGTGGTGGAAGGACATGCGCCAAACCGCTATCTGCCTCAGGCCCAGCAGCCACTGCATTTACCCAGTGTGCTGTTAGGGAGATATAACGTCCCTGACTGTGCTTACTGGTCCACGCATCCGTAGTTAGGTGGACCTTGCCACAGATGGCGTTGCGCAGTGCACACCTGATTTTGTCCCCCACCTGGTTGTGCAGGGAAGGGATGGCTCGCCTGGAAAAGTAGTGGCGGCTGGGCACGACGTACTGCGGGACAGCCAATGCCATCAGGCTTTTAAAACTCTGCGTCTCCACCAGATGGAATGACAGCATTTCAAAGGCCAGGAATTTTGAAATGCTGGCATTCAGGGCCAGGGATCGCGGGTGGCTAGGGGGGTACTTCCTCTTCCGCTCCAATGTTTGGGAGATAGAGAGCTGAACGCTTCCATGGGACATTGTGGAGATGGTCGGTGACCCAGGTGGTAGTGTTGCTGGCAGATCCTCTGTTTGCGTGGTGACAGGTGCCACTGTCACTACAGAGGTGGATGAAGAGGCCGAGACTGCAGCAGAAGAGGAAGCAGGAGGAGCCAGAGACCTTTCTTGGTTTCTGAGGTGTCTACTCCACTGCAGCTCGTGCTTTGCACTTAGATGCCTGGTCATGCAGCTTGTGCTCAGGTTGAGAACGTTTATGCCTCGCTTCAGGCTCTGATTGCACAGCGTGCAAACCACTCGTGTCTTGTCATCAACACACTGTGTGAAGAACTGCCACGCTAGGGAAGTCCTTGGACCTGGCTTTGGTGTGCTCGGTCCCTTGCTGCGTTGGGCAGTAGCAGATGTACTGTCTAGGGGACGAATGCTCCGTTTTTGCACCCTGCTCCCTCTTCTGCTGTGCTGGTGGCTCTGTGCGACCACCGCCTCTTCCTCCGAACTACACTGGTCACCTGCATAACATTGATTCCATGTGGGGTCGAGGACCTCATCGTCCTCCACATCATCTTCCACCCAGTCTTCACCCCTGCCCTCCATGTCTGTCTGCACAATTGCGAAAGCAGCAGCAGTTGGCACCTGTGTTTCGTCATCATCCGAGACGTGCTGCGATGGTCCTCCCATGTACCCATCATGACACATAAGTGGTTGGGCATCGGTGCACTCAATCTCTTCCACTTCTGGGGCAGGGCTAGGTGGATGGCCCTGGGAAACCCTGCTAACAGAGTCATCGAAAAGCAGAAGAGACTGCTGCATGATTTGGGGCTCAGACTGCTTGGCTGATTTGCAAGGGGGTGAGGTGAAAGACTGATGGACATGGGCTTCAGGTGCCAACTCTGATCTTTCAGCAGAAGAGTGGGTGGGAGACAATGTGAAGGAACCCGAGGCACTGTCAGCAACCCAATCTACTATCGCCTGTACTTGTCCTGGCCTAAACATTGGTACAGCCTCATTAGGCATGACAAAATACCGCCGCAGGCTCGGTCGCCTACTCGCACCTGAGGAAGGTGTTTCACTTGTGCGTGTAGCTGGCACAGATCCACCACGTCCTCTCCCTGCAACAGGAGCTCCACCAGCAGCACCACGACCGGGGCCACCACGTCCCTTTGACCTTCCCCTCATATTTTCCAAATTTAGGATCTTGCCCTAAATGGCGTTTTTTGGAAGACCACAACACACCCACAGTACGTAATGGCTGAAATGCACAGCTACAGAACTGCAGAAAATGCTATTCAAAAAAAAAGGTTGTTTTTTTTAGTATAGCACAGTACAAGGAAAATATATATAAATTGTTTTTTTACACACACCTCCAGATGTGTATTTCACACTGCAAAATATTTTCTGTGGCCCTAAATGGCGTTTTTTGCCAGACCACAACACACCCACAGCACGTAACCGCTGAATCGCACAGCTACAGAAAATGCTATTAAAAAAAAAAGGTTGTTTTTTTTAGTATAGCACAGTACAAGGAAAATATATAGAAATTGTTTATTTTACACACCTCCACATGTGTATTTCACACTGCAATTTATTTTCTGTGGCCCTAAATGGCGTTTTTTCCAAGAGCACAACACAACCACAGTATTTAACCACTGAATCGCACAGCTATAGAAGTGCAGAGAATGCTATTCAAAAAAAATGTTGTTTTTTTTAGTATAGCACTGTACAATATATAGAAATTGTTTATTTTACACACCTCCACATGTGTATTTCACACTGCAAAATATTTTCTGTGGCCCTAAATGGCTTTTTTTGAAAGAGCACAACACAACCACAGTATTTAACCACTGAATCGCACAGCTATAGAAGTGCAGAGAATGCTATTAAAAAAAAATGTTTTTTTTTTTAGTATAGCACTGTACAATATATAGAAATTGTTTATTTTACACACCTCCACATGTGTATTTCACACTGCAAAATATTTTCTGTGGCCCTAAATGGCGTTTTTTGAAAGAGCACAACACAACCACAGTATTTAACCACTGAATCGCACAGCTATAGAAGTGCAGAGAATGCTATTCAAAAAAAATGTTTTTTTTTTTAGTATAGCACTGTACAATATATAGAAATTGTTTATTTTACACACCTCCACATGTGTATTTCACACTGCAAAATATTTTCTGTGGCCCTAAATGGCGTTTTTTGAAAGAGCACAACACAACCACAGTATTTAACCACTGAATCGCACAGCTATAGAAGTGCAGAGAATGCTATTCAAAAAAAATGTTGTTTTTTTTAGTAAAGCACTGTACAATATATAGAAATTGTTTATTTTACACACCTCCACATGTGTATTTCACACTGCAAAATATTTTCTGTGGCCCTAAATGGCGTTTTTTGAAAGAGCACAACACAACCACAGTATTTAACCACTGAATCGCACAGCTATAGAAGTGCAAAGAATGCTATTCAAAAAAAATGTTGTTTTTTTTAGTATAGCACTGTACAATATATAGAAATTGTTTATTTTACACACCTCCACATGTGTATTTCACACTGCAAAATATTTTCTGTGGCCCTAAATGGCGTTTTTTGAAAGAGCACAACACAACCACAGTATTTAACCACTGAATCGCACAGCTATAGAAGTGCAGAGAATGCTATTCAAAAAAAATGTTTTTTTTAGTATAGCACTGTACAATATATAGAAATTGTTTATTTTACACACCTCCACATGTGTATTTCACACTGCAAAATATTTTCTGTGGCCCTAAATGGCGTTTTTTGAAAGAGCACAACACAACCACAGTATTTAACCACTGAATCGCACAGCTATAGAAGTGCAGAGAATGCTATTCAAAAAAAATGTTGTTTTTTTTAGTATAGCACTGTACAATATATAGAAATTGTTTATTTTACACACCTCCACATGTGTATTTCACACTGCAAAATATTTTCTGTGGCCCTAAATGGCGTTTTTTGAAAGAGCACAACACAACCACAGTATTTAACCACTGAATCGCACAGCTATAGAAGTGCAGAGAATGCTATTCAAAAAAAATGTTGTTTTTTTTAGTATAGCACTGTACAATATATAGAAATTGTTTATTTTACACACCTCCACATGTGTATTTCACACTGCAAAATATTTTCTGTGGCCCTAAATGGCGTTTTTTGAAAGAGCACAACACAACCACAGTATTTAACCACTGAATCGCACAGCTATAGAAGTGCAGAGAATGCTATTCAAAAAAAATGTTTTTTTTTTTAGTATAGCACTGTACAATATATAGAAATTGTTTATTTTACACACCTCCACATGTGTATTTCACACTGCAAAATATTTTCTGTGGCCCTAAATGGCGTTTTTTGAAAGAGCACAACACAACCACAGTATTTAACCACTGAATCGCACAGCTATAGAAGTGCAGAGAATGCTATTCAAAAATAATGTTTTTTTTTTTAGTATAGCACTGTACAATATATAGAAATTGTTTATTTTACACACCTCCACATGTGTATTTCACACTGCAAAATATTTTCTGTGACCCTAAATGGCGTTTTTTGAAAGAGCACAACACAACCACAGTATTTAACCACTGAATCGCACAGCTATAGAAGTGCAGAGAATGCTATTCAAAAAAAATGTTGTTTTTTTTAGTATAGCACTGTACAATATATAGAAATTGTTTATTTTACACACCTCCACATGTGTATTTCACACTGCAAAATATTTTCTGTGGCCCTAAATGGCGTTTTTTGAAAGACCACAACACAACCACAGTATTTAACCACTGAATCGCACAGCTATAGAAGTGCAGAGAATGCTATTCAAAAAAAATGTTGTTTTTTTTAGTATAGCACTGTACAATATATAGAAATTGTTTATTTTACACACCTCCACATGTGTATTTCACACTGCAAAATATTTTCTGTGGCCCTAAATGGCGTTTTTTGAAAGAGCACAACACAACCACAGTATTTAACCACTGAATCGCACAGCTATAGAAGTGCAGAGAATGCTATTCAAAAAAAATGTTGTTTTTTTTAGTATAGCACTGTACAATATATAGAAATTGTTTATTTTACACACCTCCACATGTGTATTTCACACTGCAAAATATTTTCTGTGGCCCTAAATGGCGTTTTTTGAAAGAGCACAACACAACCACAGTATTTAACCACTGAATCGCACAGCTATAGAAGTGCAGAGAATGCTATTCAAAAAAAATGTTGTTTTTTTTAGTATAGCACTGTACAATATATAGAAATTGTTTATTTTACACACCTCCACATGTGTATTTCACACTGCAAAATATTTTCTGTGGCCCTAAATGGCGTTTTTTGAAAGAGCACAACACAACCACAGTATTTAACCACTGAATCGCACAGCTATAGAAGTGCAGAGAATGCTATTCAAAAAAAATGTTGTTTTTTTTAGTATAGCACTGTACAATATATAGAAATTGTTTATTTTACACACCTCCACATGTGTATTTCACACTGCAAAATATTTTCTGTGGCCCTAAATGGCGTTTTTTGAAAGAGCACAACACAACCACAGTATTTAACCACTGAATCGCTCAGCTATAGAAGTGCAGAGAATGCTATTCAAAAAAAATTTTGTTTTTTTTAGTATAGCACTGTACAATATATAGAAATTGTTTATTTTACACACCTCCACATGTGTATTTCACACTGCAAAATATTTTCTGTGGCCCTAAATGGCGTTTTTTGAAAGAGCACAACACAACCACAGTATTTAACCACTGAATCGCACAGCTATAGAAGTGCAGAGAATGCTATTCAAAAAAAATGTTGTTTTTTTTAGTATAGCACTGTACAATATATAGAAATTGTTTATTTTACACACCTCCACATGTGTATTTCACACTGCAAAATATTTTCTGTGGCCCTAAATGGCGTTTTTTGAAAGAGCACAACACAACCACAGTATTTAACCACTGAATCGCACAGCTATAGAAGTGCAGAGAATGCTATTCAAAAAAAATTTTGTTTTTTTTAGTATAGCACTGTACAATATATAGAAATTGTTTATTTTACACACCTCCACATGTGTATTTCACACTGCAAAATATTTTCTGTGGCCCTAAATGGCGTTTTTTGAAAGAGCACAACACAACCACAGTATTTAACCACTGAATCGCACAGCTATAGAAGTGCAGAGAATGCTATTCAAAAAAAATGTTGTTTTTTTTAGTATAGCACTGTACAATATATAGAAATTGTTTATTTTACACACCTCCACATGTGTATTTCACACTGCAAAATATTTTCTGTGGCCCTAAATGGCGTTTTTTGAAAGAGCACAACACAACCACAGTATTTAACCACTGAATCGCACAGCTATAGAAGTGCAGAGAATGCTATTCAAAAAAAATGTTGTTTTTTTTAGTATAGCACTGTACAATATATAGAAATTGTTTATTTTACACACCTCCACATGTGTATTTCACACTGCAAAATATTTTCTGTGGCCCTAAATGGCGTTTTTTGAAAGAGCACAACACAACCACAGTATTTAACCACTGAATCGCACAGCTATAGAAGTGCAGAGAATGCTATTCAAAAAAAATGTTGTTTTTTTTAGTATAGCACTGTACAATATATAGAAATTGTTTATTTTACACACCTCCACATGTGTATTTCACACTGCAAAATATTTTCTGTGGCCCTAAATGGCGTTTTTTGAAAGAGCACAACACAACCACAGTATTTAACCACTGAATCGCACAGCTATAGAAGTGCAGAGAATGCTATTCAAAAAAAATGTTGTTTTTTTTAGTATAGCACTGTACAATATATAGAAATTGTTTATTTTACACACCTCCACATGTGTATTTCACACTGCAAAATATTTTCTGTGGCCCTAAATGGCGTTTTTTGAAAGAGCACAACACAACCACAGTATTTAACCACTGAATCGCACAGCTATAGAAGTGCAGAGAATGCTATTCAAAAAAAATGTTGTTTTTTTTAGTATAGCACTGTACAATATATAGAAATTGTTTATTTTACACACCTCCACATGTGTATTTCACACTGCAAAATATTTTCTGTGGCCCTAAATGGCGTTTTTTGAAAGAGCACAACACAACCACAGTATTTAACCACTGAATCGCACAGCTATAGAAGTGCAGAGAATGCTATTCAAAAAAAATGTTTTTTTTTTTAGTATAGCACTGTACAATATATAGAAATTGTTTATTTTACACACCTCCACATGTGTATTTCACACTGCAAAATATTTTCTGTGGCCCTAAATGGCGTTTTTTGAAAGAGCACAACACAACCACAGTATTTAACCACTGAATCGCACAGCTATAGAAGTGCAGAGAATGCTATTCAAAAAAAATGTTGTTTTTTTTAGTATAGCACTGTACAATATATAGAAATTGTTTATTTTACACACCTCCACATGTGTATTTCACACTGCAAAATATTTTCTGTGGCCCTAAATGGCGTTTTTTGAAAGAGCACAACACAACCACAGTATTTAACCACTGAATCGCACAGCTATAGAAGTGCAGAGAATACTATTCAAAAAAAATGTTGTTTTTTTTAGTATAGCACTGTACAATATATAGAAATTGTTTATTTTACACACCTCCACATGTGTATTTCACACTGCAAAATATTTTCTGTGGCCCTAAATGGCGTTTTTTGAAAGAGCACAACACAACCACAGTATTTAACCACTGAATCGCACAGCTATAGAAGTGCAGAGAATGCTATTCAAAAAAAATGTTGTTTTTTTTAGTATAGCACTGTACAATATATAGAAATTGTTTATTTTACACACCTCCACATGTGTATTTCACACTGAAAAATATTTTCTGTGGCCCTAAATGGCGTTTTTTGAAAGAGCACAACACAACCACAGTATATAACCGCTGAATCGCACAGCTGCAGAGAATGCTATTCAAAAAAAAGTTTTTTTTTTTTTTTTTAGTATAGCATAGTACAAGAAAAATATATAGAAATTGGTTATTTCACACAACTAGAGATATACACTGCAAAATATTTTTTTGGCCCAAAAATAGGTCTTTTTTGCGCACAACAAAGTGCCGTTTTTTTTTTTTGCAACAGCACAATAAAGTGCCTTTTTTTTTTTTGGGGCCCAAAAATGGGTCTTTTTAGCAAAAGCACAATAAAGTGCCTTTTTTTTTTTTTTTTTTCTGACCAAAATAGGTCTTTTAGCAAGAGCACAATACAGCCACAGTATGGAATAGGTGTATCACTCAACGTAATGCAGTGCTGGTGCACTGAGCTTGCAACACAAACAGATAAACCTATGCAGATCGCTGAGCTATTATATCTCTCAATCTGGACTCCTATCTAAATCTCTCTCCCTGAAAGCACAAACAGGATCCTGCCCCTACACTACACTACACTACACTGTCTCCCTATCTTTTCTATCAGTAGATTGCAGAATCAGGACTAACTCCTATTCTCTCCCTCACAGCAACAGCAGCCAGGATCATTTCCCTACACTGTCTAAAAGCAGAGTGACGATCTGTGCTGTGTGCCTCTTTCTTATATAGAAGCTGGTCACATGCTGGGTCACATGTTGCACTGACCAATTACAGCCATGCCATTAGTAGGCATGGCTATGATGGCTTCTAAGGGCACACCAGCTAATCAAATGGTGATTGGCTGGCCCCTGAAGCATTTCTAACTGCGCCATTAAATTCCCGAATCCGAACCCGAACCCGGACTTTAGCGCAAAATCCGGGTCCGGGTCCGGGGTCGGGAAAACGCCAAAATTCGGTACGGACCCGAACTTTACAGTTCGGGTCCGCTCAACACTAATCATGAATAATCCTTTTCAGAAACAAGGGACTACTATAGAAACACCAAAGAGAACTACACATAGTAACCTTCGAAATAACTCTTTATACAATCCTCAAGTATCAGATGGTCATCACATTGAAGTCTTCAAAAATCTAGTTCTACAGGATCTAGAATCCTTGGAACTAAAGAAGAAACGAGACCCGATACATATCAAGAAGGGAATCCAAGCCTTGATAGATAGAAAATATATTTTTATCCGCCCGGCGGACAAAGACGGAGCAGTGGTCATACAAGCGAAAGACTACTATATGAAGGAAATTGAAAGGCAATTACAAGAGGATACCTATATAAAATGACGAGGGAATCCTACAGGTAGTTATAAAAAAGAATTACAACTATTAGTCGATCTAGGCATCAAAAAAGAGATCCTCATTAAAAAGGAATTGCGTTATTTAATACCAGAAGTATGCAGGATCCCCATCATCTATACGGTCCCTAAAATACACAAAGATAAAGAGAATCCACCTGGTAGGCCTTTTGTGAATGGCATAGATTCACTGACATCTAGGTTAAGTCAATATATTGACCATTATATTCAGCCGGCAGTTCAAAGCACCCGTGCATACCTTAGGGACACTAAACACATATTACAATTAATAGAAACAATACTAGTATTGAAAGGAAGGACATACTTAGCTACCGCGGATGTTACATCTTTGTACACGATTGTACAGCATCATAATGCATGTCATGCTACTAAATGGCTTTTAAGAACATATAGCAATCTCATTTGCAAACAGAGAAAGTTTCTTATCAGATGTTTAGACTTCTGCCTCAAGTATAATTACTTTTGGCATGATGAGTCTTATTATAAACAAAATGTCGGTATAGCAATGGGCGCTAAATTTGCTCCGAGCGTGGCTAACGCATTTATGGCCCAATGGGAGGAGGGAGCAATATATGCCAACACACCTCCGGAATTAACGCTATATAAAAGATATATCGACGATCTGATAGTAGTATGGAACGGTAGCAGAGAGAAACTTGAGAATTTCCTTTCCAGTCTCAATGAAAATGATAGCAACATAAAACTGGTATGGAAAATAGATGCAAAAACTGTGGACATTCTAGATTTGACCCTGAAGTTGGAGGGAGACAAAATTACTACTAAAACCTTTTTCAAATCAGTAGATGCGAATAGCTATTTGTCTCTAGAAAGCTGCCACCATAAACCGTGGCTAAATAATATCCCTAAAGGCCAACTAATAAGAGTGAAAATAAACTGCAGTAAAGAAGAAGACTTCAACCAACAAGCACAACTCATAGGAAGTAGGTTTGAAGAAAAGGGATATGACCATTCCTGGCTGAATAAGCAGATACAAGATGTTAAGGAAATGGATAGAAATGTAATGATGCAAAACAGAGTTAAAAACCAACAATATCAAGATGCTCCATGCCTTATCTTGGATTTAAATATACAACATAAGGATGTGGCCAGATTAGTCTACGTCACTGGCACATCCTGAAAAAAGATAAGGACCTTAAACATATTCTACCAGATCGTCCCAAAATCATATATCGACGGGCACCTACCCTTAAGGATATGATAGCAAAATCAGTGGTAGTTTCACCCCCAAAACCTACCTTTTCTTTTTTCAATGGGAAAGGGTTTTTTCCCTGTAGGAACTGCTATGCCTGTAAATGGGCAAAAAAGTTCCAAGGAAAAAGGACAGAATTTAAGGGAACTAGCACAGGGGACACATATCCTATTAAAGAATTTATAGGATGCCATTCAGAAGGAGTTATATACGTATTACAATGTAGCTGCAACCTACAATATGTAGGAATAACTAAAAGAGCGTTGAAGACTAGAATAAAGGAACATGTGCAAAACATAGTTAATGGATTTCCAAAGCACAATGTCTGACGGCATTTTGCACTGGTGCATAACCAAGACCCCTCACAACTGCAATTTTGGGGCATAGACAAATTTAAAGGTTCCTGGAGAGGGAGTCATTTAGTCAGAAGTATTAGTCAAAAAGAATCTCGGTGGATACACACATTAAGAACACTGACACCTAGGGGAATGAATGTGGAGTTTGATTTAAATAGTTTTTTAAGTAATTTTTAATATATCTACTCTACTCCATATTGATTTATAATATTAAATAGGTTTGTTTTTTAATTTTTTAATTTTTATCTTGTATTTTAATATTTAGAATGTATGTTGGGAGTTATCCTGCTGCTTTGGATTAAGTGATGAATGCCATCCAGCTAGGAATACATACATTAGGGAGTATATAATTATACTCCCCTTCTTTAATGTTTTGTGCACCAATACAGCTATATTAGTGGTGTACATATTTACCTATTCACACGTCATATATAGGTTAACATTATTTTAGTTACATTTTATTCAGGTGTATGCTCTTATTTATCACATTACTTTGAGTAGGTGGACCAGGCATATATATGCTTGCATAGTCTCTCATTATAACCATCTGCCCAGTCAGACTGCTGTGGCTATTGCGGACTAATGATATTACTAAGTAGGCTTTAGGACCTGATATCCACTCGCATTATGCAATGGAGAATCATAGAGACGCAGTTTGAGGGATGAGCTATGTGTACTAACAACGCCCAGCTGCGTCACAGGTCTTTAACAGTAAAGCGCCGCCTCTAGACTCTGAGAAAATGGCGGCGCCCATACTGTTTACCTTGGTATTCAAGAAAATGGCGGACCCAGTACTTCCGGTTCGCTTACTATTTATTCTTTGTCCCAACAACCAATCAGGCTCCCCTGAAGAAGTCACGAGGTACGTGACGTAATGCCGTAGGGAAGGATTGCGGCATCACATCCAAGTTTGGAAACAGCAGAATAACAGTAAGACGGCGCTCAGTACGCCGCGATTCTCTGTATTGCTTATTTCTTTCAGTTGTGATGTAAGAGTCCACCTTTTTACTCTTAATAAAAACCCTATTCTTATACATAATTACTACACTATTGGAGGCTTCTTGTCTGTTCCCTTCCTGGACTCTGGGTTGGAGTCCTGCTCCCCCTCCCCCTTCCTTTTCTAGGCAGCGTGAGTGGTGGTGGCCACACCCTCGTTATACTAAAGTGGAGAGGATATAAAGAAAAAGACAAGACCCCATGCTATGCCAGTTATTTATTGAAGTGAGGTGAAAATATTGGGAGACAGGTGTAGGATTTACCAGTGGTTCAATACTACAATTTGGTATTTATTCCAGAAGACTTTAACTCCATGTAAGGATACCACCGATTGGAGACACCTGATTGACACCTTATGGACTTTGAGATCATATCTATCACTAATTAATTGCAATATTGAACCCTGTTTGTTTGCACTTATTGTATTTATTTTCACGTTCACTGTGGTATTATAGCTTTGCACTTGAATAGTACACTGGTGTATTTTTTAGCATAGATATGCTATATACTCATTATTGATTGATTATATTGGTCAGTTTTGCATATGTTACACACTCACCTTTCATTTATTACATTTAGCAGGGGTATCATGTTCACTTGATATTACTTTATTTGTCACTTTATCACACATTCAGTTGTGGGTTTCAGTATTACACATTAGCGCAAAATCCCCCCCCCCCTTGTTTTTGGCATTTTATTTATGTGTAGAGTGAACACAGATTGATTTTGCAGCCATTGTTTCATACCTCAGTTCCTATCATCTTTACTCTTGATTAGCGCGAAAGACACACATTTACACCAATAGTAATAACAATCTGGCAAAAGTTCTAAACGTCTCTACTCTAATAAAGCGAAAATAAATGTTTTGGCCAAAGTTGATCTTTAATGTATATTTCTATTACAATTTAGAATGTATGAACATATTATAATATATTTTCTCTAGGATGCAAGTAAAAAAAAAAAGAGGTTTATTTCTTTCATGTTGCTGTTGTAATATTTGTTTGCAAGATTTTTCTTAACAATGATGATCTATAGAAACAGTTTATTGTGGAGTAATGATAGTTTGAGAAAGGACAGTGCCCCTTTGAGAGTATTTCAAACCAACAAGAAAAATGTTTCCACTGAGTTACAGAGTTATAAAAAAAAAGTATTGGACATTAGGGAACATTTGCTACGTAAATAATTACATTTATATATGTGTTTGCTGCCTAAATATAGTTGCCATTGTCAAAATGTTTTTTGCATATCATCTAACAGCAGTTCTCATGAATGAAGTGTTTTATCTGTTCTGCCTTTTTTTCTGCTATTTTTCAGCTGTTCCATTGTACATTTTATATTTGTTTTCAAATAAATAAAGTTTATATAGTCTTTTAGTCTCGCAGTTACATATTGATCTTTGTAAACCTTTACCATATCTACTTATTTATTTAAGAAGTGTGGGTGTATGTTTATGTGTGTTCTTGTGCATAAAAGTTAGTTTTTTTGTTTTTATCTGATGGATTAAAAAATAGAATAAAAATAATCTTCTGTAATATGATTAATAAAAGATTTTGATTAGTTGCTAGGGTACACTGTAACATGCACACTCTTTCTGGGTAATTAACTAAATTTCCTGTGCCAGAAAACTGAGGCAGGAAACTGTCTGGAGTGGTGTGCACTAGCGTTGGGTGAATGGTTCGGGCTGAGCAAAAGTTCGGCCCGAACATTGCCTGTTCGCCCGTTAACTGAACACTCAAATTTGCGGGGCGCTTGGCAGGATGTTCGCCCGCTAAGTACTCCACAATGCACTGCGCTTCACAGTGAATTCTAGGGCCTTAATTGGGTTAAGCCTTGCACTAGACCACTGGTCAGGTGCAAGGCTTTGCCAATTAGGGCACAGAGCAATGTCAGTGCCCTGATTGGACAAAGTCATGATTATTTTGTCCAATCATGGCTCAGTGCTCATAGTCCCACCCCATACTATAAAAGGTTCCTTCCCATATGAAGCTTTAGCAGTGTGTTGTTGCAGTGGAGATAGATAAGGGCTCAGTTTGCTACTAGCTAGTTAGTGTGTTCACTTATTGTGACTCTGAGTGTAGTGTAGTCCGTTTTTCTGACTGTGACGCTGGTGTTCCACCTTTTTTATTTTTTTTATAGTTTTTACATTTGTCAGCGTCAGTCCTCAATTTAAAGTGCACCAAACACCACTTTTTATTCAATAAAGGGCATCCAATCACACATTTCCCAGTTTCTATTAAATTTGGATAATAAGCCCCCCATCATGTCTAGGAGGTCAACAAGGAGAGGCATATGTTCCCATGCTGCTATGAGGGGGCCAGCAGTGTCTGTGTCCACAGGCAAAGGTGGACTTGATCCGTCCTCAGGCAGGGCACCTTTGTCTCTGTTTAGTGATGTTGCCTGTGCTATCCAGCCACAGCATACAGAGGAGGTGGTAGACTGGCTTACTAAACCATCCTCATCCTCTATGACCCAAGCTGACACTAGTGCACAGTCCACCGCAGCTGCCAGAGTGACTTATTCTGCCTCCATGTTCACAGCCACTCCTGCCATAGCCCCAGCAACGTGCATGGAGGAGTACAGCTTTAGCCATTTGCTTCTTGAGGATGCACAGACTTTACTTGTTTCTGATGTTGGTTCTGAGGAAGAGGAAGGTAGTAACATGAGTCTACAGAGAGGACAGAACACTGATAAATAACAAATTGGCAGTCATGTTGCCATTTTTCCGCAACTGTTTGACCGGGGCCTCAAATAATTTTTTTTTCAGCAAGGCAAAATCTTGCATTCATCAAGAGTTTCTCTAGAAGGTTACGGGTGAAGGCACCACCAACACCCAATTTTTCTGAAACTGTTTGACAGGGGCATCAAATTTTAATTTTTTACAGCAATACCAAATCTTGCTTTCATCAAGAGTACCTCCAGAAGGTTACGGGGTGAAGGCACCACCAACACACAAAGCCCTCTTACTTCTATCCAAAGTCAGCGAAAGAAACACTAGACTTTATATAAAAAAAAAATTTTCATCTTGTACTATAATTTGGCCTCTTCACTTAGGCTTACTCAATTTGTCCGCACCTGTTACTTCTATCCAAGTCTGCCAAAGAGACACCAGAATTTATTCTTGTTCTGAGTGCACTAAATTGTGGCCTCATCATACAGACTGCCCCCCAAAACTACCCCCCGCCCGCCCGTTGTTTACAAAATGAAGAAATGAAAGAAAATTAAGAAAGCTTGCAGGGAAAATCAATTTAAATGTATTTTTTTTTCTTTATAAATGTACGTTTTGCTGCAACAGGTTCTATACACGGTACAGATGTGCCACTTTACAGACCAGACTAAGGGGAACCCCCACTCCCCCCAGCACTATATTTAAATACATTTTTCATTTTTATTGCTTCACTTTAAGCATCATTAAAATCACTGCTCCTTTAAAAATTATCTTTTCTAAAAGTTTTTTTTGCATTGGTACATGTCCCCCAGGCCAGTACCCAGGCCCCCGTACCCTTTTTATGGCCAATAACTTGCATATAAGCCTTCAAAATGGGGACTTTTGATTTTTCAAGTTCGGGTCCCATAGACTTCATGTCAGGAAAGGTTCCATCCGCTGGTAATATTTATTATTTGGCTTGCAGTACTATGGTCCACCAGCAGGTGTCTCCTGGCAGTTTGGAACTGTCAGGAGAATTTCTCCCTGCTGGTGTTATATCATCTTTGGGACGCAGTACTGGTCTCCACCAGCGGATGGATCCTGGCAGTGTGGAGCGGACTGCTCTTCCTGCGGACAGGTGTCACCTAGCCTAATCACTGGCAGATACTTAAATGCCCGGCAAGCCCTCACATATTTGCCTTGGTATCTCTCTCCCTGACCATGACCCTGCGATCCTGACTTCTGAGCCTGTATCTGACCCGATCTGATCCTACCTGATCCCTATCCTGAGCCCATCCTGGTTCTGTCCCTCCTGCTTCCCCATTACCTTGGATACCTGTGCCCCTGTTACCTGATTACTTTGGATCCTTGCTCTGCAGCCTATCCATCCGTCCTTCCCCTGTTCCTGTTGATCTCCCGTCCTTACCTATCTTCTGATCTCCTTGTGTATGACCTCAGCCTGGCTTGTTTGTGATTACGGTATCTCCCATCATTGTACATATATGTCTATTGTTATCTGTGGGTCTTGGTTTTAGGGTTAGTTATTGCACTGTGTTTATTTGAGGTGGTTTACTTACCTAAATAAATTATTATTATATTTTCACTCACATACATTTTTGGTTTCCTCTGTGCAGTCCACACAGTCTGGTCTGCTAACTTCCCTGACACTTCAATGGGGTTCATGGTTGGGGTCCGAACTTTTGCAATGTTCGAGAGTTATGGTGCAAACCGAACCGAGGGGAGTGTTCGGGCCATTTCTAGTGTGCACCATATGAACTAAGCAGATAGAACAATTTTAGGTCTATCTACTCCACCTATGCCAGTTCCTATTTCAGAGTGTATTAAAAACTGAAGTTGTCTCTGCGACTAATTAACAAAGTGATTGTGGCAGTTTTATGTATAGACAGAGGCATGGACCACGAAATCCAGACCATGCAGCCTCAGCTACATGACAGACAGACACAGCTTAGAACACAGAGCAGATCAGTCCTAACTAACAAAGGGGCTTGTATCCCTTTTGTTTATTAGGAGCAGCATCTGCTCCTTTTTCTAAGTTTAGATGAGTTAAGCATGGTGCTTGCACCACTCTTTGTTAATACCTCTCCAATGAATACAGCTGTGTTGCTGCTTGGGGATATCTGCTAAGATAAATTTACTTTTTGATTAGAGGAAAATTTGCTTCACTGAAAAACAATAATAATCCTCCATTGGTGATCAGAAGATGCATGTCTTTTAGAACACAGATCCTCTAAAGAACTCTCATTGGGTTATCTAAAACAGACATAATAAGATGCAGACTGCAACATTTACAGTTATTAGAAGTTATTAGCACATATTTCACAGGTCTGTAATGATGTGTTAATTTAGTAATCTAGATTACAGATGTTCTTTTGGATATAAACAGGAAATGAGCTTGCATTCAGAGTTCACAATTCTACCCGTCTCTACCATATGTTGGCTACTGATCTTTCCCTGCAGTTATCAGTTGTGCCATGATGTTGTTCACTTCATATTTTTCTAATGTGGAGGCATCATCAATCCAACTCCTGAACGCTTCTACCCAGTGGACTTTGCTTTCACTTCTCAGATTTGTTTTCATCTTGGACTTGCATTTACGGGTTGATTTACTAAAGACAAATAGGCTGTTCACTTTGCAAGGGAATTTTGTGTTAAGCCCCGTGCACAAATGATCGGAGTTCCAATGGTTTTTAAACCGATGGATTTTTCCATCGGAAAACCGATGAAGCTGACTTCCATCAGTCTTGCCTACACACTATCAGTCAAAAAACCGACCGTTCCAAACGCAGTGACGTAAAACACTCCGATGATTCGAGAAAAATGAAGTTCAATGCTTCTGAGCATGCGTTGACTTGATTCTGAGCATGCGTGGGTTTTTTATCCGATGGAGTTCCCCACAGGCGATAGTAATTTGCTATCGTTTTTTTAACCAACGGATAAATTTAAAACATGTTCTATTTTTAAACACCGATGGAAAAAAGACCGATGGGGCCCATACACGATCGGTTTGTCCGATGAAAAAAGTCCATCCGAGTGTTTTCATCGGTAAAACCTATCGTGTACACGGCTTAAGTTTAGCGAATGTGGTAAAAAATATAATTTTGCAAAGAATACCTAGTCCCTTGCACATGATTGGATGATGGAAGTCAGCAGAGCTTCACCTCATTCATTAACCACTTAAGCCCCGCCGCACGACTATATACGTCCTGATTTTGAAGGACCTCCGAGAAGGTGAGGGTTATGGAAAGGAAAAAAGGATGCCCATAGTGTGAACCCGTATAAAATTGGTTTATTAATATAATCGGGAAAAAAGGGGTACTCACATAATATTAGACAAATAAAAGCATTTTTGTCTACGTGACTCCGGGCGGAGTCACGTCGCTTCATCACTTCCTACATCTTGGATCGCTCTTCACTGGCCAAGCGCCATTTTAAATGCTTTTATTTGTCTAATATTATGTGAGTACCCCTTTTTTCCCAATTATATTATTAAACCAATTTTATACGGGTTCACACTATGGGCATCCTTTTTTCCTTTCCATAACCCTCACCTTCTCGAAGAACCACAAAGGATCATAGGAGCCACCCCGGATTCCCGAGACTGCTACACAGTGGCATATACTGTGACTGCATCATACCCCCTGAGGGTATGAAGGATCTGGTGAGTGCAACATCCTAAACAGTCACAGATAATCACATTCACGGCACAGGCTACTAGAACAAGCACTGCAGAAAAGTCACCAATTTATCGTGTCACCATTTTCTGGATTTTCACCATTGGACTTTATTTTTTATTTTTTATTTATTTTTATTTTTATTTTTATTTTTATTTTTATTTTTATTTTTATTATTTATCTTTATCTTTATCAGTTTCAATGTCATATTGAAAATATTATGTGCATTGTCAGAGTGTACCACAGATCACTTAAACACTCTTTTCAATTGCTCAATCATCTGGGACAGAGCACAATCCCAGCTGGGTTTAGTAAACACCCGGCCGAGACAATATTCTAATTCATTGTAATCTATTGTATTTTATTGGTTCACACCGCATCTCTTGCAGTATCACATTGGTAGCATCCATTTGCTCCGCAGCACTTCCAATAGCTAGTCCTCAGTTAGCAAACACCCGGCGGAGCCGGAATTGGAATATTCACACCACTTATTTATTTCAACTATTTTCTTCACCCACTTGCACAAATTCATTAACACTATCACCTTCCGAAGGCCATCGCTAAGGTTAAGCAAACACCTGGCAGAGACACTCCAATTTATCTTAATCTGTTTTTATTTGATTGGATTTACATTTTATTTGAGGTTTCACTCAACACTAGTTCTGAACACACCTCCACAACAGTAAACACCTGGCAGAGCCAGCTTTGTTGCTCATTTGTACACATTTTTTATCATTACCATCATCTGGCTTCCAGCAGATTGGTTTCATGTAAGAGCAGCGCCACCACTACACCCCTCATCCATAATGGGTTATACAATACCATGCTGATGATTGTGCATACAGAAGAGCTAATGTCCCCTGGGTCCGTTGGGCTGAAGGACGTGAGGGTGCAGTGTGGCGTGGGGCAATACACCGCTGTAAGCGAGTCCTAAACACTCGAGAGCCGAGCCGGGGTCCGTCAGCACTCCCCAGTGACGTAACTGTTGCCGATCTGGCCAGCATGGAACGCAATCAAAGTCTGTTGCCATGACACGTTTCGCACGCATGCGCTTTGTCAAGTCACAGAATAGACAACAACAGACATGTTGAAAGCCCATGGTTATTATGATGGGGGCAGGGAGTGGGCAGGGCAAGCTGCAGTCCCAGAGCACTATTAACTCATCATTATCCTTACAAGAAAAAAGGTGTAGTTAATATCATAGCCTATGAAATCAACATTTGTAAAACAAATCTATTATATAAAAAATTACATTATTATATTGCTATACAAATTTAAAAATCTCATGTAAATACAAAAAATGAAATAAAACTTTCATTAATAATAATAATGAATTAATATAATTTTAGGGTGTAAAAGTGACCAAGTCACTTTAAGTGTATGTCTAGCCAAACATTTGTCAGGTTTTCATTATTTTCTGTGTAGTTGTTACAGATCTAATAGCAGGATAGCAGTAAAGAAAACAGCAGGGGTTTTAGTCTGTCCCCACACTATGCTAAACTAAAAAAAAAAAATCCTCCACGCAAAAACTAACCCAATTATTTATTTTACATAGAACCTATCATACACCTGAGAAGCTATTTAATTGGCAACATAGAGATACCTCCCTCTGTCCTAGATGTAAGGGGGGACCTGCAAATTGAATGCACATGTTATGGAGATGCCCTAAACTCCACCGTTACTGGCAGGCGGTAGTTGAGACCATTATTGGTTTGTTCGGAACAAAACTGCAGATAGATCCAGGCATTTGCCTGGTAAATACGATAGAGGAATGTAGGATTCCGGATTTTGCTCGTATAGCAATATTAAGGAGTCTGTTTCAGGCCCATAAGTTAATAGCACAAAAATGGATGTCAACGTACCCCCCCCCCATATAGCAATATTAAGGAGTCTGTTTCAGGCTCATAAGTTAATAGCACAAAAATGGATGTCAACGTACCCCCTCCCCCCAACAATGGTGGAATGGTGAATACAAATAAAATAAAGTATGGTAAAAGGAAAGTATATTTTTTCTACATAGAGGTTGTCCAGGCAAATTTTTGAATATCTGGAAGAGATGGTGGGTCGAGTCTGATATGGTTAGAGATAAATAAAATATGGGAAAGAATGCAGAGAGGGAGGATTAGTTCTGATTATTTTGGTTGTGTATTTAATAGATTATATATATTATGATTGTTATCATGTACTTGGGGTGTATGTATGTAATGTATGTTAAATTTTTGATTATAAAATAATAGAAAGATATTGTATTTAAAAAAAAAAATGTTTGTTCAGCAATTCACTTTTAGTAAACTTGACAAAGTACACTGTGTCTATGAAAAAATGTGACTGGGGTAGATAGCTGGCCATCATGTCTCATGTCTAATGCAATCACAGGAAAAAGAGTATGCATTTTAGTCAATTTACAAAATTTCAAACACTATTCTTGTCCAGAACTCCATCTTCACAAGAACCATTCTGGTTATTGCTGAAATTACCTGTACTCATTAGGCACATGTGTCAGCTTCCTTCTCTTAAGATTAAAAAGACGTATTTCCATTCTTGTCCTTTTATGTGAAACTACAAAAGCTTAGCAACTTTTTCGGCAAATGACTGAGAAAAAAAGTTTCTTTGGTAAGATACTTTTAATGTCTAGACTAATTGAACATAGATTCTTTACATTGAAGGTCAAGGGCATGTGATGTACAATAGTTCTATTATTACTTAAAAGAGTTATTTAATGATCTTTAGCCTAACTGTGCTATTATACTTTACTTCCCAAGTGTTTGATACTGTGAGTAGTATAATACCCATTATACGACAACACCATTTACTTCAGTGAAACCTCAAAATCATGTTGTACTATTAACTTAATAAGATATTCCTATAATTTTATTGTGTGAATGAAGAAAATCACACAGAGCAACGATGATCTCAGCTACTACAAAATGAAATCATCCACAAATGGCCACTAAACACCTTTTAGTATATTTTTTATTAGACTTGTGCACAACGGAAAAATTAGTTCCGTTTCGGTTCGTTTCTTTCCGGTCCTGTTGATTCGTAATCATTCGTAATTTTGCTAGACGGGATTTTTCGTGTTCGGACTCATTCGTATTTTTGCAAGCGACATTTTTCGTTGAATTTTTTGTTGCTTTATAATTCGTACTTTCGGTAGAGTACGTTGTTTTTCGTTGATTCTGGACACAACTCCTACTTTGGTAACTTTTTTTGGGTTCGTTGATTCGTAATTTTCCGTGTCTCTCTCACAACGACGCTGCCTATTATGCCTAATGTGCTTCAAATGGATTTGTACTTTTCTAAATACATAGCGGTTATTTGTAACGATTCGAAATCTCGTATTTTACTTTCATTTTTTACATGCGGCTATAGGCTCCGCCCCTGTACACCATTTTGAGAGGGTTCAGCACGGTGAGGGAGAAGCAGAGAGCAGAGCAGAGTGAGTGTTATTGTGCTTCGAATGGATTTGAAATCTCGTATTTTACTTTCGTTTTTTTCATGCGGCTATAGCCTCCGCCCCTGTACACCATTTTGAGAGGGAGTTCAGCATGGTGAGGGAGAAGCAGAGAGCAGAGTGAGTGTTATTGTGCTTCGAATGGATTCGTACATTCGTAACTTTTTTCATAACGAATTATGCCGAAGACCTTTGGGCATTCGCTATTTTGCGGTATAATTTATTTCGGATTCGGTTTTATTCGTAATTGCTCTGTTCGGAAATTCGAATGCTTCCGAATGTCCGAAAGTTGCTAAATTCGGACGAATTTTGATTCGTTACGAAACGAATTGCACAAGCCTATTTTTTATAAATATGCTGTTTTGCAGTACTAGCATCATATAAGGAATAGACATGTGCACACTGAAATATTTTGTTTCGGAATTTCGTTTTCGTCCGAAAAATTAATTAATTTAGTTACTCCCGAAATTAATTTTTATTTAGTTTCGTTAAAAAATGCATTCGTCCGAAAATCCAAATTAATTAAGGTCGAATTTGTCATTGAAGGATTATGGTGTCTGTCGAATGTTCTAAGAAGATTCGACGGAGCAGCTAAACATTTCTGGTCAAATGTTCCGCCTACAAGCTATAGAAAAATTCTAAATTATTATAACTAGTCAACCAACATTTGAATTCTTCTATAGCCTATGGACCGAGCATTTGATCGGAAATGTACTATTATGGCGTAGTACACTTTAGCTGCTTCGTCGAATCTTCTTAGAAATTTCGACAGACACCATAAGCCTTCAATGACAGATTCGACGTTTGTGTGCTTTTCGCTGATTCGTCAAATCTTTATCGTTCATATCGAATGGTCTACCCCAACACTGTCTCTATAATGTCGAATCTTTTCTCTCCATGTCGAATCTTTCCTCTCTATGTAGAATAATCTTGGACTAATAGAGTTAAAGTGGTTGTACAGTCTTTTTTTTTACTTTTACCTACAGGTAGGGATGAGCCAAACACCCCCCAGTTCGGTTCGCATCAGAACATGCGAACAGTAGGGATGAGCTTCGTGTTCGAGTCGAACATACGTTCGACTCGAACATCGGCTGTTCGATCGTTCGACGAAGATCGAACGATTTGGGCCGTTCGCGCCAAATTCGAGTGACGCGAACGGCCCACAATGCACTACGCCATCGCAGTGTCATCCAGGCGCTGTGATTGGCCAAGCATGCACTGTGACCCCGCATGCTTGGCCAATCACAGCGCCGGCAGCGAGGAGAGCAATGATTGGCCACAGGCAGGATGCCTGTCGCCAATTATTGCTGAGGGGGTTTAGTACACGCCCCACACTATAAAAAGGCCGCCAGCGCGGCGGCCTTGTGTAGTGTGTTCCGGAGCAGGGAAAGAGAAGCATAGGCAGGGACAGTGTCATTATTTTTCCTTTACTAATCCTGGATTCCTTGTGTTTAGGGACAAATAAGGATAGGTAGGGAGAGTGTCAGTGACAGTGTGCTATTCTGTGCTAATCCTTGTTTGTAAGGACAGAGAGGTACAGTGAGGGAAAGTGTCAGTGTGCTATTCTGTTCTAAACCAATCTTGCTGAACCATATTTTCAATCCTTGAGTTTAGGGACAGAGAGGTACAGTGAGGGAAAGTGTCAGTGTGCTATTCTGTTCTAAAACTATTTTGCTGAACCATATTTTCAATCCTTGAGTTTAGGGACAGAGAGGTACAGTGAGTGAAACTGACAGTGTGCTATTCTGTTCTAAACCAATTTTGCTGTTCCATATTTTCAATCCTTGAGTTTAGGGACAGAGAAGGACACTCATAGAAATTATCAGTGTGCTATTCTGTGCTAAATCTTGTTTGTAGGGAGGGACAGAGTAGGACAGTGAGGGAAAGTGTCAGTGTGCTATTCTGTTCTAAAACTATTTTGCTGAACCATATTTTCAATCCTTGAGTTTAGGGACAGAGAGGTACAGTGAGTGAAACTGACAGTGTGCTATTCTGTTCTAAACCAATTTTGCTGTTCCATATTTTCAATCCTTGAGTTTAGGGACAGAGAAGGACACTCGTAGAAATTATCAGTGTGCTATTCTGTGCTAAATCTTGTTTGTAGGGAGGGACAGAGTAGGACAGTGAGGGAAAGTGTCAGTGTGCTATTCTGTTCTAAAACTATTTTGCTGAACCATATTTTCAATCCTTGAGTTTAGGGACAGAGAGGTACAGTGAGTGAAACTGACAGTGTGCTATTCTGTTCTAAACCAATTTTGCTGTTCCATATTTTCAATCCTTGAGTTTAGGGACAGAGAAGGACACTCGTAGAAATTATCAGTGTGCTATTCTGTGCTAAATCTTGTTTGTAGGGAGGGACAGAGTAGGACAGTGAGGGAAAGTGTCAGTGTGCTATTCTGTTCTAAAACTATTTTGCTGAACCATATTTTCAATCCTTGAGTTTAGGGACAGAGAGGTACAGTGAGTGAAACTGACAGTGTGCTATTCTGTTCTAAACCAATTTTGCTGTTCCATATTTTCAATCCTTGAGTTTAGGGACAGAGAAGGATAGGCAGGGGACAGTGTCAGTGTCATTGTTGCTAAGCCTCCTGCACAGTATACACCTGAAGGTAGCCCTTATTGCTCTTTTTCCCATCTCCCTGCAGGCCATCCATTAAAATGTCTGGAAGGCAACCAAGGAGAGGCAGACAGTCAGGAGGCAAAAAAAGAGGGCAAGCAGGCTCTGTGTCTGGGGGCAACAGTGCTGGTCGTGGACGCGGTGCATTGTCATCAGCACATGGCCATGGGACACGCTTGTCCTTCTTTTCGGCAGCTGGACATGTTGAGCCACATCATGCCGAAGACTTGGTAGAGTGGATGACCAAGCCCACCTCATCCTCCTCATCCTCTCTCACCCAGGCTCAGGGTACTGGCAAAGCAGCTGCCAAAGCGTCCTCTTCTCTGGTATCATTATCTTCATTAGTCAATCCTTCCCTAGACCCACCATGTCCTCCTCCTGAGGAGTCCCCCGAACTGTTTGAGCACAGTGTTGGGTACATGCTCCAGGAGGATGCCCAGCGTTTGGAAGGATCTGATGATGATACCCAGCTAGAGGAAGGCAGCAGCGTGAGAGCAGAGAGAGGGGATGCTCAAGAAGGACACCAATCTGGCAGTCATGCTCCAGCAGCTGCAGCATACTGCCAGATTGGCTCCAGTGATGAGGAGGGAGGGGATGATGAGGTCACTGACTCCACGTGGGTGCCTAATAGGAGAGAGGAGGAGGAGGAGGATGAGGAGGAGGCACATCTCCAACGAGGCAGGATGCCCTTGAGTGGCCAGCGTATGGGCAGCACACCGACAGAATCACACTGCAGAGCTCTGCCTGTGCAGGGTGCTGCCTCTGCCCGTCATTCAAAAAGTTCTTTGGTGTGGGCCTTTTTTGAGGCGAGTGCATCAGATCGCACAGCTGCTGTTTGCAACATATGTCTCAAGCGTATATCGCGTGGCCAAAACATCAGCCGCTTGGGCACCACATGCTTGATCAGACATATGTTGACCTGCCATGCAGCTCGTTGGCAAGCCTACCTTAAAGACCCACACCAAAGAACAAAGCTGACCTCTTCTTGCACCGCATCAGCTGGGATCTTCAACCCCACTATACCTTCACTCCTCTCTGAAACCTGCTCTGAGAGGAATGAAGGTGTAGAATTAGGTGTGTCACAGGCAAGTACTTGCGGGCACTCTGCTAGCAGTACACCAACGTCCGATTCTAGCAGGCAAATTTCCCTGCCCCAGCTGCTGGACCGTCGAAAGAAGTTCACTCCCAGCCATCCACATGCCCAGCGGTTGAATGCTAGCTTGGCTAAATTGCTAGCGCTTCAACTGCTGCCTTTTCAGTTGGTAGACTCGGCCCCCTTCCGTGAGTTTGTGCAATGTGCGGTTCCTCAGTGGCAGGTTCCCAAACGCCACTTTTTCGCATGGAAGGCGATTCCGGCTCTCTACAGGCATGTGGAAGGCAATGTCTTGGCCTCGCTGGACAGGGCGGTCAGCGGTAAGGTGCATATTACCGCTGACTCATGGTCCAGCAGGCATGGACAGGGACGTTACCTTTCTTTCACGGCCCATTGGGTCACTCTTTTGGCAGCTGGGAAGGATGCAGGACAAGGTGCAGTAGTGTTGGAGGTTGTTCCACCGCCACGCCTCCAAAATGCTACTACTGGTTGTGACACACCTCTCTCCTCCACCCCCTCCTCTTCTTCTTCCTCCATGGCCTCTTCCTGTGGTTTGTCCTCGGAACCAGCGGTGCTCCGTAGGCGTTCAAGGGGCTACGCAAGTACGCAGGCAAAAAGATGCCATGCCGTGCTTGCGCTGGTGTGTTTGGGGGACAGGAGCCACACTGGGGCAGAGGTCCTGTCTGCTCTGCAGGGGCAGGCCGAGAGGTGGTTGACGCCACGCCAGCTTAAGCCAGGAATGGTGGTTTGCGACAATGGCACCAACCTCCTCTCCGCCCTCCGACAGGGACAACTGACCCATGTGCCCTGTATGGCTCATGTCCTTAACCTGGTGGTGCAGCGGTTCTTGGGCAGGTACCCGGGCTTACAGGATGTCCTGAGGCAGGCCAGGAAAGTCTGTGTGCATTTCCGCAGATCTTATAATGCCAGTGCTCGCCTGGCTGAGCTTCAAAAGGAGTTGAACCTGCCCAAGAACCGCCTTATATGTGACATGCCCACCAGGTGGAACTCAACGTTGGCCATGCTGCAGCGGCTGCACACGCAGCAGAGGGCCATCAATGAGTACCTGTGTGACTACGGCACCAGGACAGGGTCAGGGGAGCTCGGGTTTTTTTCACCACGCCAGTGGGGCATGATCAGGGATGCATGCACTGTCCTGGCACCATTTGAGGAGGCCACGAGGATGGTGAGCAGTGACAGTGCATGCATCAGTGACACTGTACCTCTTGTCCACCTGTTGGAGCACACGCTGCGTGGAATAATGGACAGGGCACTTGAGGCAGAACAGAGGCAGGAAGAGGAGGACTTCCTTGCCTCTCAAGGCCCCCTTTACCCAGACAGTGTTCCTTCTGTCCCACCCATCGCACAGGAAGAGGAGGAGGAGGAGGAGGATTGTGTCAGCATGGAGGTGGAGGCTGGCACTCAGCATCATCAGCAGCAGTCTTTTAGGGATGATTTACAGTCCCAAGAAACCAGTGGACTTGTACGTGGCTGGGAGGAGGTGGCTGCGGATCATGTCGTCCTTAGTGACCCAGAGGACTCCAGATTGAATGCCTCAGCTAACCTACGCTGCATGGCCTCCCTGATCCTGCAAAGTCTGCGGAAGGATCCTCGTATTCTTCGGATCAAGGAGAGGGACCATTACTGGCTGGCCACTCTCCTTGATCCACGGTACAAGGGTAAGGTTGCGGACCTTATCGTACCGTCGCAGAGGGAGCAGAGGATGAGACAACTCCGGGAGGCCTTGCAGAAAGGTCTGTGCAACGCGTTCCCAGAGACTGGGAGGTTACAAACTCCTGGTCTTGGACAACGAGTTGCTGAGGCTTCGGGCAGTCAAAGAAGGAGCGGTGGGGAAGGTGGCCGTCTGACCGATGCGTTCAGACAATTCTTTAGTCCGTAGCCCCAAAGTATGATCGGTTCCAGCAACCATCGCCAGCGTCTGATATACATGGTCCAGGAATACCTAGGGGCAAGGTCAGACTTGGACACCTTCCCCACCAAAAATCCTCTGGCTTACTGGGTCTTGAGGATGGATCACTGGCCAGAGCTTGCACAGTATGCAATTGAGCTACTGGCCTGTCCTGCATCCAGCGTTCTTTCAGAACGCACATTCAGTGCTGCTGGAGGATTTGTCACGGATCACAGGGTGCGCCTGTCCACCGACTCGGTTGATCGACTGACTTTCATCAAGATGAACCAGTCTTGGATCACCACCAGCTACCACACACCAGATGCTGATATAACAGACTAATTGATTTTAAAATGTCACATCCCTTTAAGACTGATGCTGATGCTGAGTGCCTGTGCTGTTATGTTGACTGGCTATCCTCCTCCTCCTCCTCAATGATACGATTAACGATGATAGCTTGGAAGATCATTTTGGTTTATGGGTGACGCCACCAGTGGCTAAGGCCCAATTTTTCAGCCCCTGTTTAACAGGGGCGTGTAATTAAAATTTTTGATGCAATACTTTGCAACAGGCCTCATTGCTGTGCTCCAAGTACAGTATCTGTGAGGGGTTGCAGTGTTGTGCCACCAGTGCCTAAGGCCCAATTTTTCAGCCCCTGTTCAACAGGGGCATGCAATTATAATTATTGATCTAATAATTCACAGCAGGGCCCATTGCTGCGCCCACCAAGAGTAACTGTCAGGCCTTACAGTGTTGTGGCACCAGCACCACCATCACCACCACCACCACCACCAAAGGCCCAATTTTTAAGCCCCTGTTCAACAGGGGCATGCAATTATAATTATTGATCTAATAATTCACAGCAGGGCCCATTGCTGCGCCCACCAAGAGTAACTGTCAGGCCTTACAGTGTTGTGGCACCAGCACCACCATCACCACCACCACCACCAACAAAGGCCCAATTTTTCTGCCCCTGTTCAACAGGGGCATGCAATTATAATTATTGATCTAATAATTCACAGCAGGGCCCATTGCTGCGCCCACCAAGAGTAACTGTCAGGCCTTACAGTGTTGTGGCACCAGCACCACCATCACCACCACCACCACTACCAAAGGCCCAATTTTTCAGCCCCTGTTCAACAGGGGCATGCAATTATAATTATTGATCTAATAATTCACAGCAGGGAGCATTGCTGCGCCCACCAAGAGTAACTGTCAGGCCTTACAGTGTTGTGGCACCAGCACCACCATCACCACCACCACCACCACCAAAGGCCCAATTTTTCAGCCCCTGTTCAACAGGGGCATGCAATTATAATTATTGATCTAATAATTCACAGCAGGGACCATTGCTGCGCCCACCAAGAGTAACTGTCAGGCCTTACAGTGTTGTGGCACCAGCACCACCATCAAAGGCCCAATTTTTACTACCACTGATCAACAATTATATGTTATTACAATTCCTGATATTATAGTTGACAGCAGGGCGTTCCAGCACCCACCAAGAATAACTGTGAGTGCTTTCAGTGTTGTGCCAACACCAACACCTAAGGGGCCAATTTCTGCAGAGTATATACGGAAGGTCCCTACTTTCAAACATCCAACTTACAAACTACTACTACTTGCAAACGGAAGAAGACAACAGGAAGTGAGAGGAAATCTACCCCTTGGAAGGAAAATTCTCTCCTGTAAGAATTAATATGGGAGAAAGGTGTCTCCTCTCTACTGATGCTTTATCACCAATCCTTGTTTCATAAAAAACACCACATTTCAAAAACAGTTGTCATTGAGACGCAAAGTGAGGTGAAATGTTCTGAACAGGGGCACAGACAGCAAAAAAAATGTGACAGGGGTGATAACCGTTCCCTATGTTTTACAAAAAGCTAAAAAAAAGGAATTTGGCATGGAGCTCCACTTAAACAATGCAGCTGTTCAAAATTACAAACAGATTCTACATAAGAACAAACCTACAGTCCCTGTCTTGTATGCACCGCCTGTATACGGCTGTTCAGAGTATATAGGTCCTTTTTTATTTTGTGTGCGGGGTTCCCCTTAATATCCATACAAGACCCAAAGGGGCTGGTAATGGGCTGGGGTAGGGGGGGGGGGGGGTTGATGGGGTAGCTATGCCATTTTTCCTAAAGATTTTCATCCATATTACCGGGACCAGACATTGCATTAAAGCCGCAAGCAGTTTTAAATGGCTTTTTTCCCTTTAGAAATGTTATTTTGTGCAGGGACAGTTCTAAACACGGGAAACACGTGGCACTTCACAGGCATACTTTAGACACCCCCCAGGTACAATATTTAAAGGAATATTTGACTTTTTTTTTTCACTTTATGCATCATTAAAATGACTGCTCCCGGAAAAAAAGTAATTTAAAGGCACTCGCGGCTATAATGAATTGTCGGCTCCCGGCAATACAGAGAAAAGTCATTGAAAGTCATTGATAAAAAAAAAAAATGCGTGGGGTCCCCCCAAATTCAATTACCAGGCCCTTTAGGTCTGGTACGGATATTAACCACTTGCCTACAGGGTATTTTACACCCCCTTCCTGCCCAAGCCATTTTTCAGCTTTCAGCGCTGTCACACTTTGAATGACAATTGCGCAGTCATGCAACACTGTACCCAAATTAATTAATTTATTTTTTTCCCACAAATAATGCTTTCTTTTGGTGGTATTTGAACACCTCTGTGGTTTTTATTTCTTGCGCTATAAACAAAAGAAAATGGACAAGTTTGAAAAAAACACAATATTTTTTACTTTTCGCTATAATAAATATAATTTTTTTTTCTTTTTTAACCACTTAAGCCCCGGACCATTTCGGGCCATTAGGACCAGGCCTGTTTTTGGGATTCGGCACTGCGCTGCTTTAACTGTAAATTGTGCGGACATGCAATGTTGTACCCAAATGAAATTTGCGTCCTTTTCTTCCCACAAATAGAGCTTTCTTTTAATGGTATTTGATTGCTCACACATGCCATGGGCATATGTGAAATTACACCCCAAAATACATTCTGCTGCTTCTCCTGAGTACGGGGATACCACATGTGTGGGACTTTTTGGGAGCCTAGCCGCGTACGGGACCCCAAAAACCAAGCACCGCCTTCAAGGTTTCTAAGGGCATAAATTTTTGATTTCGCTCCTCACTACCTATCACAGTTTTGAAGGCCATAAAATGCCAAGATGGCACAAAATCCCCCCAAATGACCCCATTTTGGAAAGTAGACACCCCAAGCTATTTGCTGAGAGGCATGTTGAGCCCATTGAATATTTTTTTTTGTCCCAAATGATTGAATAATGACAAAAAGAAAAAAAAAATTTACAAAAAGTTGTCACTAAATGATATATTGCTCACACATGCCATGGTTATATGTGAAATTACACCCCAAAATACATTCTGCTGCTTCTCCTGAGTACGGGGATACCACATGTGTGGGACTTTTTGGGAGCCTAGCCGCGTACGGGACCCCAAAAACCAAGCACCGCCTTCAAGGTTTCTAAGGGCATAAATTTTTGATTTCACTCCTCACTACCTATCACAGTTTTGAAGGCCATAAAATGTCAAAATAGCCCAAAACCCCCACAAATGACCCCATTTTGGAAAGTAGACACCCCAAGCTATTTGCTGAGAGGCATGGTGAGTATTTTACAGCTCTCATTTGTTTTTGAAAATTAAGAAAGACATTTTTTTTTCTTTTTTTTTTTCTGTTTTTACATTTTCAAAACTTTGTGACAAAAAGTGAGATCTGCAAAATACTCAACATACCTCTCAGCAAATAGCTTGGGGTGTCTACTTTCCAAAATTGGGTCATTTGGGGGGGTTTTGTGCCATCTGGGCATTCCATGGCCTCCGAAACTGTGATAGGCAGTGAGGAGTGAAATCAAAAATTTACACCCATAGAAATCCTGAAGGCGGTGCTTGGTTTTTGGGGTCCCGTACGCGACTAGGCTCCCAAAAAGTCCCACACATGTGGTATCCCCGTACTCAGGAGAAGCAACAGAATGTATTTTGGGGTGTAATTCCACATATGCCCATGGCATGTTTGAGCAATATATAATTTAGTGACAACTTTTTGTACATTTTTTTTTTTTTTTGGTCATTATTCAATCACTTGGGACAAAAAAAAAATATTCAATGGGCTCAACATGCCTCTCAGCAAATAGCTTGAGGTGTCTACTTTACAAAATGGGGTCATTTGGGGGGGGGGGGTTTGAACTGTCCTGGCATTTTATGCACAACATTAGGAAGCTTATGTCACACATCATCCACTCTTCTAACCACTTGAAGACAAAGCCCTTTCTGACACTTTTTGTTTACATGAAAAAAAAAATTTTTTTGCAAGAAAATTATGTTGAACCCCCAAACATTATATATTTTTTTAAAGCAAAGGCCCTACAGATTAAAATAGTGGGTGTTGCATTTTTTTTCCCACACAGTATTTGCGCAGCGATTTTTCAAACACATTTTTTGGGGGAAAAACACACTTTTTTTATTTTTAATGCACTAAAAAACACTATATTGCCCAAATGTTTGATGAAATAAAAAAGATGATCATAGGCCGAGTACATGGATACCAAACACGACATGCTTTAAAATTGCGCACAAACGCGCAGCGGCGACAAACTACATTCATTTTTAAAAGCATTTAAAAGCCTTTACAGGTTACCACGTTAGATTTACAGAGGAGGTCTACTGCTAAAATGACTGCCCTCGATCTGACCTTCACGGTGATACCTCACATGCATGATGCAATTGCTGTTTACATATGACGCTAGACCGACGCTTGCGTTCGCCTTTGCGCAAGAGCAGGGGGGGACAGCGGTGCTTTTTTTTTTTTTTTTTTTTTTTTTTTTTTATTATTTATTTGGCTTTTTTATTTTATTTTTAAACTGTGCCTTCCATATTTTATTTTTTTACCATTTTTATCGTTATCTCAGGGAATGTAAATATCCCCTATGATAGCAATAAGTAGTGACAGGTACTCTTTTTTTGAAAAAAATTGGGGGGTTAGACCCTAGATCTTTCCTCTGCCCTCAAAGCATCTGACCACACCAAGATCGGTGTGATAAAATGCTTTCCCAATTTCCCAATGGCGCTTTTTATATCCGGGGGGGGGGACATTCCCTCCCACTGCTTGTAAAAGCAGTCTAGAGGCTAATTATCTGCTAGAATTGCTTTTACATGAAAGCCGGCTGCTGGCTGAAAAGAATGATACCAAGATGATACCTAAACCCGCAGGCATCATTCTGGTATAAACATTCAAAGTCCAGCAACATACCAGTACGTTGCTGGTCCTTGTTGGACATGTATTGTAATCTTTTTTTTCATACAGCCTATTGGCTGAACGAAAAAAAGAGATTGATTGGTGGGTATGCCCACCATTAGAATACCTCCCTTCATCCACCCACTTCTAATGATGGGCATATATGCCGAAGCATGGGGGCATCCTCCCGCAAAAAAGTTATGCCGCGTACACACGGTCAAGCCTTCGTCGGAATTTCGACCGTATGTACGCGGCATAAAAGGTTATGCCGCGTACACACGGTCGGACTTTTCCACGGGCAAGCCTCCGTTGGAATTTCGACCGTATATACGCGGCATTAGGAGCAAAATCGCTCCTCCGCCCCTGCTGCCCCCATGCTTCGGCATATATGCTCTTTTTTTTAACTGTGGTGGTGAAATCACCTCCTACAGCGTTGGAGTCACGGCTGTCAAGATAAATAGATCCGCGCTGCAACTGAATGGCGTACCTGCTAAGCAAATGGTGGTTAACATTAAAACAAAGTAACATTACAGTACAACAGTAAGACCTTACCATGCCATACCTGCAAAGCAAATACCAAAACAAAACCTAGTAAAAAATAAAAAAATGTTTTAACGCAACCTGTGCCTAAAATATATATATGCCGAAGCATGGGGGCATCCTCCCGCAAAAAAGTTATGCCGCGTACACACGGTCGGAATTTTCCACGGGCAGGCCTCCGTCGGAATTTCGACCGTATGTACGCGGCATTAGGAGCAAAATCGCTCCTCCGCCCCTGCTGCCCCCATGCTTCGGCATATATGCTCTTTTTTTTAACTGTGGTGTCACGGCTTTATGTATCGTGGGAGCAAACGCTGTTGCTGTCAAGATAAATAATTCCGCGCTGCAGTTGAATGGCGCACCTGAAAACAAAAAATTACATACCTGAAAAGCAAGCATGATAAAACATTGCAGAATAGAATACAGTAAAAAAGAGCAGAACAATAGAGAGAAAATAGAGAGAGAGAGAACAATAAAACGACAACTATTTTTGGTTTTTTTATTTTATATTTTTTTTGTGTTTTGTTTTTTACGTTTTTTTTTTCTTTTTTACACTTTTTTTGTAACTTTACAACTGTAATGGTTCGGGTCTCTCAAAATGTAATGGCATCTTGGGAGACCCTGTGTAAGTGTGTCCTTGTCTGTGAAATGCTGTACCCTACGCTAAAACTTCACTTTTGAGTGGTAGCGTTCAAAACATTCACCTTGGACTGGTTGATATTGATGGTTGCTATGGACTGGTTGCTATGGACGGTTGCTATGGACAGTTGCTATGGACGGTTGCTACGGATTGGTTGTTATGGACGGTTGCTATGGATTGGTTGCCATGGACAGTTGCTATGGACTGGATGCTATGGATAGTTGCTATGGATGGTTGCTATGGACAGTTGCTATGGACGGTTGCTATGGACTGGTTGCAATGGATGGTTGCTATGGACAGTTGCTATAGACTGGTTGCTATGGATGGTTGCTATGGACGGTTGCTATGGACTGGTTGCTATGGACGTTTGCTATGGACTGGTTGATATGGATCAGGCCTGTCTCTGCGAACGCTGCAGTTATGTGTGTTGTGTTTGGTAAGTGACAGTGATCGATCGATACTGCACTTGGGTGGGCTGGGCTGGGCTGGGCGGAGGGGCTAAACGCAGGCGCTAGCAGGTATCTGGGCTGATCCCGCTAACACTGCGTTTTTGGGAACCCTAAACCGCTGGGGATGCTAGTATAGATCTGATCAGATACTATACCACTAAGGGGGGTGTATGCTTTGCGCGTGGGTGTTAGCGTTACTGGCACTAACCTAACACTGCCTGGGGCGACGCAGACCCTCTCTGGCACTAAAACCTAATTGATCTCACCCGCCGGGCGATCAGGGGGGTTAAACCTTTATTGGGTTATATACGGCGGGTGCCCTGATGCTATAAAAAGCAAACTAATCAACCAGCGTCACCCCCCGTAACCTTTATATGGTGATCACTGGTGAAAGGGTTAACTAGGGGCAATCAGGGGGTTAAAACCTTTATTAGGTTAAATATGGGGGTACCTGACACTATATAAAAACCTGACGGGTAACCTAAATAACTAAATAACTTACTGGCTAACCAGTGACACCAGTGACGCTTATACGGCGATCACTGGTGAAAGGGTTAACTCTAGGGGCAATCAGGGGTTAAAATAATATATGGGGGTACCTGATACTAATAAAAACCTGCGGCGAACCTAAAAAAAAATAACTAATAATCTAAAACACCAGCGACACAAATACAGCGATCGGAAAAACAATCGCTTAGTGACGCTGAAGTTAGGGGGTGAAAGGGTTACCTGGGGGTGATCAAGGGGTTAAACCTTTATTAGGGGGGGTTAGGGGGCTACCCTGGACCTAAAGGGGCCTAATCCTAACTGCCCTGCAACTTTTTACAATCACAGATGACACTAAATGCAGTGATCAGTAAAATAAATGATCACTGCAATCAGTGACACTGTGATTGGGGGCTTTGGGGTGACCTGGGGGGTGATCTGGGGGTGACTGGGGGGTGATTTGTGTGCCTATGTGTACCTACGTGTCAGTGGACTGTTGGTGCACTAACCTGCTTCTTCTCTGCTCGGCGCCGGGAACGAAAAGACCGCAGCGAGGGAGATGACATCACTTCCTTCAGCCTTGTTTACATCACATGGCGGAGGAAGCATTTTCATTGGCCGGGAGCGATCGCGAGGGGGGGGCGGAATCGAGCGGCCGCCCCCTCATGCCTGATCGCTCCCGAACACTTAACGGCCGCTCACTGCAGTGAAGGGGGGTCCGGATGGACCCCCCAACTGCACAAAGGCGATCACGTAGATCTACGTGATTCTGCCTGTCCGTGCCATTCTGCCGACGTAAATCGGCGGTGGGCGGTCGTTAAGTGGTTAAACAAATTTTTTCCTCAGTTTAGGCCGATACGTATTCTTCTACATATTTTTGGTAGAAAAAATCGCAATGAGAGTATATTGATTGGTTTGCGCAAAAGATATAGCATCTACAAAATAGGGGATAGATTTATAGAATTTTTATAATTTTTTTTTTTTTTTACTAGTAATGGCGGCAATCTGCGATTTTTATCGTGACTGCGATATTGCGGCGAACACATCGGACACTTTTGACACAATTTTTGGGACCATTCACATTTATACAGCGATCCCTGCTATAAAAATGCATTGATTACTGTATAAATGTGACTGGCAGGGAAGGGGTTAACACTAGGGGACGAGGAAGAGGTTAAATGTGTTCCCTGGGAGTGGTTCTTACTGTGTGGGGAGGGGACTGACTGGGGGAGGTGACCGATGGTTGTCCCTATGTACAAGGGACACACCATCGGTCTCCTCTCCCTGACAGGACGTGGATCTCTGTGTTTACACACAGAGATCCACGGTCCTGCTCAGTTACTCGGCAATCGTGGGTGCCCGGCGGCCATCACTGCTGCCGGGCACGCGCATCGGGTCCCCAGCGACGCGCCGGGCGCGCGCCACCCTAGTGGCTTCTGAAGGCGCAACGTCATATGACGTCCGATCAGAACAATAGAGTCTTCCGCCCGCCGTCATTTGACGGTGGGCGGTGGACAAGCAGTTAAGGGGAACCCTGTGTCACATGAAAAAAAAAACGTGGGATCCCCCCAAATATCCATACTAGACCCTTCAGGTCTGGTATGGATTTTAAGGGGAACTCCACGCCAAATTGAAAAAAAAAATGGTGTGGAGTTCCCCCAAAAATCCATACCAGACCCTTTATCCGAGCATGCAACCTGGTAGGCCGCAGGAAAAGAGGGGGGGACGAGAGAGCGCCCCCCCTCCTAAACAGCACCAGGCCACATGCCCTCAACATGGGGAGGATGCTTTGGGGGTCTGTGATGTTGATGGGGACAAGGGCCTCATCCCCACAACCCTTGCCCGGTGGTTGTGGGGGTCTGCGGGCGGGGGGCTTATCGGAATCTGGAAGACCCCTTTAACAAAGGGGACCCCCAGATCCCGCCCCCTATGTGAATTGGTAAGGGGTACATTGTACCCCTACCATTTCACGAAGAAAGTGTAAAAAATAAAAAATAAACACACAGACACCGTTGACATGCGGGTGACTCCAGCCCCTCTGATGTAACGCAGGTTCCCATTGCATAAGAGGGGGGCGGGGTCACGTGACGGGTGGCCCCGTCCTCAGCTACATAAGAGACTTGTCAGGCTGCCGGGATTCCCGGGGTGTCTCCGGTGGAGACAGGATGCTTGCAGTTCCTCGCTGCGCTGGACATCTCATCGTTGGAGCCTGAGACCACGCAGCAACCATCGCCGTCGTATCTCCTGCTCTGCCCACCCGGGAACACGGCTATGGCGGTGGAAGGTATAGCAGGACAGAACGACTCTACACTTGATATTGTTTTTAACAAGGCTGACACATTGTAAGTGTACTCCAAATTTAATTTTCTAAATAAAGAATTCTTTACTTGATCACGCTATGTGCACCCTTTATATTTTTTTATAATGAGTCACATATAGATGGAGGCTTTTGGAGACCACTGACAACGAGTATATGGGATCCATTCATCAGCTTAAGATCAACATAGCTGACACACTCCAGCTGGATGACATCTGAGATGCAAGGATATGCTCTGAACTCGCTTACAGTAGGTGCCGCCGACATTGTGTTTCCAGCGCGATGGGATCGCGCTGGAAATCACCGCTGGGAGGCTGTGCTTCTCGCGCTCGCCACCCCTGAGACCATCCGCGATAGGGCTCGCACTGTTCATTAATACTTTCTAAAACTGTTGTTGTGATGTGTAACCGCGGGGTGGTGCAAGGCTAAAACCTTTGTGCAACTGCCAGCTTTTGTTCAGTTCTCCTCTGAGACCGCGGTTCGATCCCAGCCATGGCCAATCTTTTTTCAAATCCAAAACTCTGCACGGACCAATTACTGTAAAGTGTGTCTGCTCCGTGCTCTTATACTGTACAGCTGCTGCCAAGCCTGTTCACTGTACAGTACTGTACAGTACATATGTACCGCTCCGCACTCATGCACCCTTCAGCTGGCGCGGCACATCATTCGGCATTCGTCATTCATCAACGCTATGAAGTTCCGCTTTAGTTATAGTCCGCTTTGTCTTGGTATTGTAAATGCAATTGTATGCCAAACATGTCTGCACAGTTTAGCGCCTGTACTGTACACTTCCATTTTTATTTAACACATGTTGTTGCCGTACTGTACTGTCATTCGGCATTAGTGATTCATCAACGTTGTGAAGTTCTAATTTAGCTATGTGTGTCTGTGGTCCAGTTTTGTTTTTATAGTCTTATTTGTAATAAAGCATATTCGAGTACAGTACTGTATGTATTTGATACAGTACAGTATGTGTTACTTTATGTTTTAAACGTTTTGATTTAACACAACTTTTTACTGTACAAGTGTAACAAATTAATAGACTCGCCCCTTCAAAAGTTCCCCATCAGGTCCGCTCAGCCAATGACGTTGGTGTAAGGCTGAGCGGACCTGATGGGGAACTTTTGAAGCGGCAGGTCTATTCATTTATTTCACTGTGGTGGAAGTTCCCCATCAGGGGAACCCGCCCCCTCGCATGTCAGACCCGCCTACGTCATTGGCTGGCGGACCTGATGGAGAACTTCATCCTCAGTGTAATAAATCAATAGACCCGCCCCTTCAAAAGTTCCCCATCAGGACCGCAGTATGATAATGTAAAATACTACCATTTAAATGGGATTTTACTGATCTAAATGTAAATGTGAATTTCTATGCAAAAATGAGAATTCTAAAAGAGGAACTATTGTAATGTCTACCTCAACTTGTTTTCTTAGCCTTTTATTTCCAGCCTTTTATTTATTTTCTGCTTTTCATCCAAGAGCCATACAGTAGATTTTCACTTTGTATTCTCCTAATTTATTGTTAGTTTAACATAAAAGAACAGAAATATATATATTTTTTTAAAATAGTTATTTTGAAACAAGAGTTTGGCAACACTGTTTCCAGGCGTCTCTCAGGATCTTTTCTAAGTATGGGTGTTTATGTTCAATAAGCCTGTTAAATTTGCTAGAATCCATTAGGGATTAGAGAAAAGCAGTAGTTAAAAAAAAAAAAAAAAAGCACCAAGGTAGCCATCGCGGTCATTTCTTTTTGAAAATGCTAGTTACCTGGCTTTTATGATGAGCCAATGACTAACTCTGGAAAACTATGCAGATAAGGATTTCCGATTGCACTCTGACTATCCAGTTTTGCAGTGTTGTTCTACTGTAAGTTACTGTAGGCTTTCCCAGTATTGAAGTCAACGCCAGCCAGTAGACTAGCATTTTCTGAGGAAGCTGAGTAGTGACATTCTCTGTATTTCTGTCAGTAAAATGTTCATGAAAATTAAAAGCCTTTAACTGGCAAAACTGCTCCCAGACAGTATACAGTATATTTTTTCACCTGTGTATTTAGCGGCTCTCAAAGTTACAATCTGCACAGAGCGGGGGAGGGGAGCTGTAATTTAAACATTTACAGTAACACATGTTGTTGCAGTACTGTACTGTCATTCGGCATTGGTTATTCATCAACGTTGTGAAGTTCTAATTTATCTATGTGTGTCTGTGGTCCAGTGGGTGCGTCTCTGACTTTAGTGCACTGTGTCCAGAGTTTGATTCCCCAGTTAACTTTGTTTTTATAGTCTTATTTGTAATAAAGCATATTCGAGTACAGTACTGTATGTATTTGATACAGTACAGTATGTGTTACTTTATGTTTTAAACGTTTTGATTTAACACATCTTTTACTGTACAAGTGTTTTTTTGGAAAGAAACTGTTTCATTCATAAAAAATAAAAAAACCACTAAAGTTAGCACGATTTTTTTTTTGTATACTAAGCAATGCTTTACATTTTTTTACAGGTTTTTTGACTTGTGTAAATGGTGTCTGACGTGCCAGACATGATGTCTCCAGGACATGGTTTTGTAGACTATTGAACAATGGCTGTTGGGACTCTGCTAGACAACAAGATTCACACCTTTTCCTAATTGATGATTGCAAGTGTACTGTAGGGGCACCTCCCAGACACCTGTCTCCCAACATGCCATGATTCTTATAAAAGCCAGAAGTTTTGCAGTGTTGTTCTACTGTAAGTTACTGTAGGCTTTCCCAGTATTGAAGTCAATGCCAGCCAGTAGTAAATGTTCATGAAAATTAAAAGGTGTCCCTCCTCCCATACACACCAATCAACAGCACAGCAAAATGGTACATGTGAATTTATATAAAAAATGTGAATTCTAAAAAAGTATTTGTGTATTTTTTTTTGTTATGTTTAATGTGTACAGTAATTTGGTGTACGGTTTTCCACCTGACAACAGGTTCAGTACAGTGCTCTGCCACTCAAAAACATTGCCTGTGCCCCAAGGTCTGGCTCATGATATACTGTACTGTACAGTACTGTACTATAAGCTGAAGGTTAGCCAATTTCAACTAGTAGTAAGGTTGGCAAAGTGAATAAATACAGTACATGTTCTCTCATACTGTTCTTAAACTATTTTTTATGTAACGGAGCTTAGCAATAATAAACTGTACAGTACATATTGGGATGTTTCATTACAGTAGTACAACACTTGTACAGTACATTATAAAGTACAGTAGGAAACATACTTCCCCCCACCCACACACCCCTCCTAACAACTCTGCCTGTTGGGGTGTTGGCCCAGTTGGCACTCATTCTCTTCCCTCCCCGTCTCTCAAAGTTACAATGTGAACAGAGCGGGGGGAGGGGAGCTGTAATTTAAGCTTGCTGAGACAGAGCTGTGAGAAAAAAAAGATTAAAAGATTCAGCCCTAGGCAGTCTGTTACTGTAGGCTGGGCACAAGGTTGTCTAGCACTGAAAGGTGTCCCTCCTCCCACACACACCAATCAACAGCACAGCAAAATGGGGAACTTTTGAAGGGGCGAGTCTAATAATTTGTTATACTTGTACAGTAAAAAGATGTGTTAAATCAAAACGTTTAAAACATAAAGTAACACATACTGTACTGTATCAAATACATACAGTACTGTACTCGAATATGCTTTATTACAAATAAGACTATAAAAAACAAAGTTAACTGGGGAATTGAACTCTGGACACAGTGCACTAAAGTAAAGTAAAATAGAAAACTAAGCGCGCACGACATCTAGCGGTGAAAGTGATTTAGGCAGGAAAAAAAAGAATGAATGAGCTCGGCGCTGGCACCCGCGACGGGGGTCACAGGTGTCAATCTCGCCACTAACAGCGGCGAGATTGACACAATATCGGCGGCACCTACTGTACATCTGGTAAGTGTTTTTCCTTTGGGGATTAACAGACAAGCAGTGTGCGGAGGAAGACTATCACTTCTTGGGATTTGATCTCTTTTTGGGATTTCATATGGTTCATCGCCATTGATATAAACTTTTTTATGAATTTACTCTGATAGTAGAGTTCATATGGACTATGCATTTATGAGTGATTATGCAAGCACATTTTCTATGGACTGTGCACCCATTCAATCCTTTTAGCGCTATTAATGTTTAAATGATTATTTATTTATTTATTTAGACATATTTTTGATTCAATTTTAACTTTATAGTAGCAGCTTTACTAGCATCTTTATTCCCATGAGCGCTGAGGGAGAGGTATTTAAATTTTAATTATTTCTCATTTCTGTTTACAATAACTTGCATATAAGCCTTTAAAATTAGCACTTTAGATTTCTCCCATAGACTTTTACAGGGTGTTCCACGGCTTTTAGAATTTGCCGCGAACACCCCAAATTGTTCGCTGTTCGGCGAACGGGCGAACAGGCAATGTTCTCGTCGAACATGAGTTCGACTCGAACCTCGAAGCTCATCCCTACCTACAAGTAAGCCTATAATAAGGCTTACCTGTAGGTAAAAAAATATCTCCCAAACCTTTACAGTTTAGGAGATATTCCCCTTGCAATGAGCCGCTGACTGCAGCGGCGCATGTGCACAGGGGATTCTTGGCTTAAGGCCCGGCAGACGCCGGACCTTGCCGGAAAGAAGTCTCCCGCGTGCATGGAGTGACGTTGTGAGTGGCTGGAGCCACGATACCCGGAAGACACGCTGAGGCAACATGTCGGCTACCTCGGCGTGGACCAGGTGAGTGACAGATGCTTCGTTCTAAGGTAAGTATGTAAGTAGGTACGTTTTTCATAATGAGCTAGTATGCTGTGCAGTGGTTGAAGGGGTGGGGGGTCAGCCTGTCAGTGCTCATCATGTATGCTATCAACCAAATAACATACGGTATTATATAAACAAAATTAACCTGTTGGAGCCCGGGCCATTGTCAAATGACGGCCGCAAGGTGGCTCTTCAGGGCCCGGAGGCCGTCTATTGATGGCCTCGGCTCCTCCGGCCACTGGGAGTCGCACGTCACTGAGGTGCCAATGCACGTGCCTGGTGGCCGTGATGTCTGCCAGGTACCCGCGATTGCCCGTTACACAGCCAAGGACGTGAATCTGTGTGTGTAAACACACAGATCCACGTACTGTTAGGGAGAGGAGACCGATGCTGTGTCCCTTGTACCTAGGGACACAGATCGGTCACCTCCCCCAGTCATTCCCCTCCCCCACAGTAAGAATCACACCTAGGGAACACATTTAATCCCTAGTGTTAACCCCTCGCCCCTAGTGTTAACCCCTTCCCTGCCAGTCACATTTATGCAGTAATCAGTGCATATTTATAGCACTATTCGCTGTATAAACGTGAATGGTCCCAAAAAATGTGTCAAAAGTGCCCGATATGTCCGCCGTAATATCGTAGTCCTGACAAAAATCGCAGATAACAGCCATTACTAGTAAAAAAAAATAATAATATAAAAAATGTCATAATTCTATCCCCTATTTTGTAGGCGCTCTAACTTTTGTGCAAACCAATCACTATACGCTTAATTTACCAAAAATATGTAGAAGAATACGTATCGGCTTAAACTGAGAAAAAATATATAAAAAAAAAATTGGGATATTTATTATAGCATAAAGTAAAAAATATTGTGTTTTTTTTTCAGAATTGACGCTCTTTTTTTGTTTATTTTTTTATTCAAAAAAATAAAAACCGCAGAGGTGATCAAATACCACCAAAAGAAAGCTCTATTTGTGGGAAAAAAAGGACGTCAATTTTGTTTGGGAGCCACGTCGCACGACCGCGCAATTTTCATTCAAAGCGTGACAGTGCCGAAAGCTGAAATTTCGCCTGGGCAGGAAGGGGGTTTATGTGCCCAGTAAGCAAGTGGTTAAAGCAGAAAAAAATATGAAAAAAAAACACTTTTAAAAGAGTCTCAGGCACAATGACATACAATTAGAGCTGTGTGTATTTCTCAGCAAGCAATAGCTGACACTATTAGTGCTGCAACTTATAAAGACTAGTTCTTTCATGTGCAGATGAAAAGAGTATCTTTTGATCTGAACATAAGGTCAGTTAAAGCAACTTCGCAGTAACAACACATTTATATTTTAAATAAAATGTTCCTATTTAACACATTATTAACCCTTAATTAGTTAATTTAAATCAATCCTAATTAACCCCTCCTTCTCCTTCAAATGTATTTTTTTATTTCTTTTATCAAGCCTTAATTGCTATGTTTTGTACTAGAATGTAATTTTAGTATCATTAGAAGACGGTTTACCAAATATAATTTGCTTATTTTATTTGCAATAGCATTAGTTGTGCCAAAGATAGCTCTAGTCAAACTAATAAAAAGGATTGCTTTGCTATGCCTTTAGATTGCATAAATAAGAAAATATATATAATTTTTACAGACAGTTTTGCAAAAAGCAAACCTTGTTTAATACCCACAAAGTATATAATTTTTATTTCCGTATCACAAGTAATGACTAAGTAATCATAAATTAATAGGCGTGTTGCTCATTGCAGCAGTATGCTGGAGCTCAATTGGTTAAAATAGATTTTTTAATAAAGCTCACTAAATTAGGAAGGTTTCTGTGAATGTTTCCCTACTTCCTTTATGTGATATCAGAAGAACATAAGGATAGTGTTTGATGTTCCTTGTAGTAGGAATGAGCTCAGATTTGGTCTGAACTTCGTTCATATGGAACCCAGAAGAACATTTTCACTCCCACCCACACAGCTGAAACCAGGGCATTTCCCACCCTGCAGCAGCACATACACAAAGGGGTCAGGATACATGTGACATAATTGGCCATGCGGCCATATTGGGTCAATTAACTCATGAACATCATCACAGCTTTGCGTTTATGAAGCTGCAATGTGGGAAAGTCCTGTCTGCAGTTGGCTGAGCAGCACCAAGCTTAGATCACACCTGAGCTCATCCCCTAGCAGAGAAGAGATATAGGGAACACACAAGCCAGGCTGATCATAGGGAACACTGACCAATAAATTGGGATACAAGAAGCCTAAAGTTTATATTGAGATTCATTGTTACTTATGAGGTCATTATCATTTAATAATGGACATGGTTTGAGTGGAAGAGGACAATGAACAGTCTTATTGCAAAATTGCTTATTTTCACTAAATTGCAAATAACTAGCCTTGTAAATATGCAGAGCGGCTATGAGCAAGACATAGTGTGAGTGTGATGTGTACAGTACAGGGATAATACAGAGCTTAATAGCTCTGCCTCTAACCTTTTTTATGATTAGCATTTAAATCTGAACTCACACAAAGTAATGAAGCTCTGTAATAAGTACTGTATTTATTGGCGCATAACACTCACTTTTTTACCGTGAAAATAGAGGGTAAACTGTGCCTGCGTGTTATACGCAGGGGGCTATGGAAAGTTTTTTTCCTGAAACTTCCCTCTTAAAGTTAGGGTGCGTGTTATACGCCTGTGCGTGTTATACGCCGATAAATACGGTAATACATAATTAAATGTATGTTTTAAAATGCATCCGTGTCAGTACGTAAATTCGATATGTGGAAAAAATGACACATTCAAAAGACTCCTCATAGAAAATATGTTGGGGTGTTTGCTTTCCAAAATGGGGTAATTTTGTGGGTGTTTCTACTGTCCTGGTGCTCTGAGGCCTTCAAAAATGTGATAGGTTGTCAGGAAATTAGATGTGTAATGCCCCTAGAACGTCTGAAGGTGCTACTTTGATGTTGGGCCTCCCAATGTGACCAGGCTGTGGAAAAGTCTATATAAGAAATATCTTATATATTGACAACTTTGTGTAGCAAAAAATATGTTTTCATTTTCTTTCCACATTTTCCAAAAACTTGTGGAAAAAATGACATGCTCAAAAGACTTATTGTGCCTCATAGAAAATATATTGGGGTGTCTGCTTTCCAAAATGGGGTCATTTTTTGCGGGTATTTCTACTGTCCTTGTGCTCCTGGGCCTTAAAAAAATGTGAAAGGTAGTCAGGAAATAATAGTGTAATTTATGCCTCAGAACATCTGAAGGTGCTCCTTAGATGTTGGGCCTCTCTATGTGGTTAGGCTGTGGAAAAGTTTCACACACGTGGTATCCCCATACTCAAGAAGAATGTGTTTTGGGGTATAATTGCAAGTATGCCTATGCCATGTGTAAAAAAAAAACTTGTTAATATGACAATTTTGTGGGGGAAAAAAATGAATTCATCTTTCATTTCCAAAGAATTGTGGAAAGAATTACAACATAAAAAATCGCACCATACCTCCTACTAAATACTCTACTTTTGAAAAAGGATTCATTTGGGGGGGGGGGGTATTTGTATTTTCCTGGCATGTTAGGACCTCAGGAAATGAGTTTTCAATGATGTACCATAGCTTATGGACTCTAAAACTTCACACATACTAAATAATATACACTGATTTTGGTTATTTCTACTAAAGAAATGTAGCAGTATAAACCGTGACCTAGATTTATGTACAAAAATTTATTTGCAAAAAAATAAAAATTTCCCCCAAATGTTTGGTCTTTCCTTGTTACATCGTAAAAAATTAAAAATTTTGCTTGGGTATAGTGTTGCATGACTGAGTAATTGACATTCAAAGTGTGAGAGCAGGGGGCGTGTCCGGACGTGAAGCAGGGAAGACGTGCTGGTGCTGGGCTCAGCACCCATGGGGACAATCCTTTGCCATCCCTTGCTCGTCTTACCCCACTGGGCATAAAAAGTAACTTTACCCGTACCTGGGCATCTCCTGCCGCAGCCCCAGACAGTTTTTGCGGACTTTGCTTGATCAGACTCGTCCCGAGATTGCAGCTGGCTTGACGCTGCCGAGGCCTGCTGTCATCTTGAGGCCTACGGAGCCTACGGCGATCCCCGAGCTCGCCTGCCGAGACCTGCGAGGGCATTAGGCTCTCCATCCCTCTCCACCACACCTCCGGAGGCATACAGCGACTCTGCTGGGGGACACTTACAGCGCTGATCCCCTGCAGGAAAGCTCCGTGATCCGGCGGACCCGACGCCATTTTGAGGCCTTCAGACCCGGCTGCATCCTCCGCTCTCAGGTACTGTGATAGGCGCCCGTTGTTGCTGTGATACAGCCGGTACCTCCTGTGCTTGATCGCTGGCTGGGATCCGTCGCCTGTCCTTAGTGGGGAGGTTGTGGCCCAAACGGAGCGGAGCTCTTCCGGACGGCGGCCGTTCGTAGGAAAGTCCGCGGCTTCGGCCTAGTCCCGGAAGACGGTGGCCATCTTGCTACACCCGAAGCCCCAATACAGTTAAACACGGCCTGCTTTAACCCCTATGCCGCCCAGCTCTCCTTGCACAAGGCCCCTACCTCTTTCCTCTTCCCACAGCCACTGCAAGGGTCCCTTTTACTAATTACCAACTGTGCAACATAAGCACACAGAGGCCATCTTACTACACCCTACAGCTCAACCACTGCCTCTGTCTCTCTCCACTGCTTGGCCTGCTCATCCCCGTATCATAAGAGCTCCCCGATCTGCACAGATAGTCACCCTGCTAAATAGATACCGGATACACGGCCCACCCTGGGCAGCTAGCTTACGCATGGCGCTAAGGAGATGCGCTTAAACTGAGCTCTGTCTTGCTTTCGGCCTAAAACAACCAGCAATGCCATCTAAAGGCTCTACCTCCCGTTCAACTCTAGGTAAACGCTCCGTTAAATCCTCTACTCTGCACCAAACTATGGTAGGGTCCATCAAACGTTTCCTAGCTGTGGAGCGGGAGAGTCCCAGCTCTCGGATTACCAAAACCAGAACCTCAAGATCGCTTATCTCTCCAGCTTCACACGCCGCCTCTGCCCGTGAAAGTTCTCCGGCCTCTTCCTGCGGTTCGGAGATAATGGAGGACCCCGGCTCCCCCGCTGGCTCAGACATGTCATCTTTGGTGAGTGAACTTAAAAAAGAAATGGCGGGCATGTTTCACAACATGGAAAAATCGATCAAAAAGGAAATTTCTGCTGTTAGGGCGGACATGGCCCATCTACTGGTCAGAGTAGAGGAAACTGAACAACGCCAAGACTCGCATGAAGTGGCTATTAAAGAACTACAAGAATCTGTCACCCAATTAGCATATGCTCACAGGGCCTCACTATACAAACTCGAGGACCTTGAAAATCGCAACCGCAGAAACAACCTACGTGTCCGCGGCCTGCCGGAAGCGACCAGAGACAATGATTTAGAACCCTCAATCCGAGGCATCTTTAATACCATATTGGGTAACCCGGTTACGGATCCTCTGTGATTTGACAGGGTTCATCGTGCCTTGAGGCCCCGCAATATCTCCTCTGACCAACCCAGAGATGTGATCTGTCGTCTCCATTATTTTGAAGATAAAAATACCATCATGACCAAGCTACGAAACACCCCTAGCATTGACTTTGATGGAGCTACCCTTAACATATTTCCAGATATAGCTAAGGAGACCCTTGACCGACGCCGGGCTTTAAAACCTCTCTTGGAACAACTGAGGGGTGATGGAATCAACTATCTATGGGGTTTTCCTGCGTGTTTGATAGCAACTAAGAATGGTCGTTCCTACACTTTGCGGTTTCCTGAAGACCTTCCTGCCTTTCTTCAAGATCTACACCTTCCGCACATTGAGCTACCGGGTTGGCAGAACCCCGTACCTACTTTTTCGCCTCTAGACTCCTCCCAATGGCGGAAAACTCCAGCCAAACAAAGGCGAGTTTCTACCCCTGGATCATCTCAGAAAAATGGGTGAGATATTTTGCCACGTGTATCCACCCCCATTGCTACCTTTTCTTCCTGTATGGTTGGTAGCCTGACCTCCACTTTCAGTTGTTCTCTCTTCCATGGCAAGAGTCTGTCTCATCTCACTGAACACTCTCTGGTACAATCTTGAAGTTCTGTTATGATCGTATTGAGTTCTCTTCTATTTTGTTTCTTATAATCCCTTAAGTTCCTGATCTTCTAACGTAGAGAGACAGCTTGATATCTGGAGAGTGTTATATTCATGTTCTGTTAATTGCTTGGTCCTACAAATGTTCATTTAACTTTTTCACAGGCCGTTTGCTGATGGAGCCCCATGCTCTCTACTGATGCTCTTTCACAGGCGTTTGATCCCTGCCCCTCTCCTCCTGGGGTTGATGGGAGCTGGCGGTTTTTACATCCTCCTTCTTAATTTTTGTTTGGAACTCCTTCTGACTGCCTGCTTCCCTCATCCCCACTGGGACCACCGCAGATTTCTGCGTGACCCTTTTTTCAATCCCAATTGCTTTATAGTTTGCTATAATGCTCCTCTTGTGTATTTTTTCTCCTCTTCTTTTCTTTTCTCTTCTCTGATCTCTCCTCATCCCCTTCTTTTTGTCCCCTCCCCCCTCCCTAGTCTGTACTGCTGGCACATGTGGTTATGTAAATTACTGGTCCACTTTTCACTGATGACATGGCTACTCTAAAGATCCTCTCTTATAATGTAAGGGACCTTGGCGTGGCTGCAAAGAGACACCAAGTGTTGCGAGAACTGAAAAGCTCCGCCTGTTCTTTTGCTTTCCTCCAAGAAACCTACTTGACTCATACTACATCTGTAAAATTATACTCACAACACTTTCCACAATGGTACTATAGTTTATCTGACACTAATAAGGCCAAAGGAGTAGCCATTGGACTCAGTAAAAGTGCATCATTTCGTTTTATTGACATGTTAACGGATGATCATGGTCGCTTCCTTTTTGTCAAAGGATATATTGGGAATACTAGGTGTACTTTAGCTAATGTCTACTGCCCCAACCACAACCAACCCGCTTTCTTTTCTCAAATCCTTACAAAACTTTCACAATTTGCTGAGGGGATGATAGTTCTTGCGGGGGACATAAATATGCCTTTAGATCCCACTATCGATACCTCCCAAGGCCACTCTAGTATCCCATTCAAAAGATTAGCACAAGTTAAAAAGAAACTCCTAGATCTTCAACTTATAGATGCTTGGCGTCTTCTACACCCTAGAGGAAAAGACTACTCTCACTTCTCTAAAACACACAATTCTTACGCTAGAATAGACAATATTTTCCTGGATCATTTTCACCTTCCTCTCCTACATACAGCCTGCATTGGGACTGCTACGCTTTCTGACCATGCTCCTGTTTCTATATCCTTGACCATACCCGATTTGCCTCATCGCTCCAATAATTGGAAGCTCAATGACTCCCTTATTGCTAACTCTACGGAGGTTTCCATTTTATCTACTACTCTATCCCAATATTTTAAGGAAAACTCTACTTCAGACACTTCCCCCTCTGTCCTATGGGAAGCGCATAAGGCCTCAATGAGGGGTAGTCTTATTGAATTGGGCGCAAGGAGAAAGAGAGAGCATGGTCAACAGCTCAAGCAGGTCCTACAACAAATTGCAGACTTAGATAGGAAACATAAACTTTCACTACATGTCTCACACCTCGAAGCTCTCACCCTTAAAAGAGAAGAACTCAAATCTCTCCTCACCCTTGAAACCAAGAGAAAATTTCACTACATTTCCCAAAAAATATACGAATGGGGTAACAAACCAGGTAAACAATTGGCCAGATCTCTCACAGACAAAAAAACCCTATCCTTTATACCCAAAATAAAACTGCCATCAGGGACTTAGTACATACTACCCCCCAAATTTCAAAAGCCTTCAGGGAATTCTACGCTGACTTATATAATGTGAAGGGTGGCATGGCTTCTTTATCGCCATCAGAAAAACGTGCACGTATTCTCACCTATCTTAAGGAAGCCAACCTCCCAAAATTGTCAAAGTCGGCCCTCACTGACCTGGAGGCCAACTTCTCCATTGAGGAATTTCGCAGCGCGCTAAAATCATCTCCCTCTGGTAAAGCCCCTGGTCCTGATGGTTTTACTGTCCTGTATTATAAAACCTTTAGTGACATTTTACTTCCCCATCTCACAGCTTACGCAAATTCAATATCCCACGAATCTGGCCTTCGCCCGGAATCCCTTTCTGCCCACATCACCGTTATTCCTAAACCTGACAAAGACCCTACCCTTTGCAGTAGCTATAGACCCATCTCCCTTCTTAATGTGGACACCAAACTTTATGCCAAGGTTATGGCAAATAGATTGCTCCCCCTTTTGCCCAAGTGGATTTCAGCTGATCAAACTGGTTTCATTCCCAATAGAGAGGCTAGAGATAACTCACTCCGCACTCTATCCTTAATCCACTATGTTCGCAGGTGCTCCCAGTCCACTCTTCTTCTTTCCACTGATGCTGAAAAAGCATTTGATAGGGTGGACTGGGACTACCTTAACACTACCCTTCGTTTTTTTGTTCTTGGCCCTAAAATGTTTCACCGTATTTCCTCACTCTACTCCAACCCCACCGCGCACATACGTATAAATGGCTCTTTAAGCGACCCCTTTACATTACATAACGGCACCAGACAGAGATGCCCCTTATCCCCCCTTTTGTTTGCTATTTCTCTCAAACCCTTTCTGGCCACAATTAGACAAAATAGGAATATCCACGGCATCCAAGTTGGTAGTAGACTCCATAAATATGCAGCCTACGCTGATGACATTTTGTTTTATATCCAACAACCATGCATTTCACTGCCAAACTTAATGTCTGAATTCTCTACCTTCCAAACGCTATCTAACTTTAAAATCAACTTGTCAAAGTCTGAAATTCTTAACATTACAGTTCCCCAATTGTTGGCTGATCAATTAAAGCCCTTATTCCCATTTCGCTGGGAAACCACACACATGAAATACCTTGGTATATACCTTACCCCTCACCTACATTCCATCTTTAGACATAATTATATCCCTCTCCTAAATACCATCAGAGCAGATCTTCGGAAATGGTCTTCCCTCTCACATTCGTGGCTAGGTAAGGTTAACATTAACAAGATGAACATACTCCCCCGCATTCTCTTCTTTTTACAAATGATCCCCTTACGAGTTCCCATAGGCTTCTTTACACTATTGCAGACCATGATCAACCGCTTTATATGGAGAGATGGTCATCCAAGGGTCTCCAGAGAAGTCCTCTTTAGAGCTAAATGCTCCGGGGGATTGTCCTTACCTAATTTTAAAGCCTATTATCTCGCCGTTATACTATCACGTATAGCCGATTGGAAGTATGCCATTGCCTCTAAATTATGGGTGCAACTGGAATACTCTCTATGTGACTCTGATCTCTCCACGATCCCTTGGATACCACGCTTGTCCAGAGACCTCTCCCACAATACCTCGCCTCTTACTATATCCTCCTTGGATGTTTGGGATGGACTTCATAAAAAATATGCATGGGCTTATGACTCTCCGCTGACTCCCCTCCTACACCATAAATATTTCATGCCAGGTTCCATTGACCCGGGTTTCCAATCCTGGTCACCAGGAGGCCCTCTTCTCTTACATCATATCCTTTCCCCCAATGCTCTTAAACCCTTGTCTGAAATTATAGGCCATGGACCAATCACATTTATGGACAAATGGAGACATAACCAATTGAACTGTTTTCTTAAATCTCTCCCCCAACCACTGAGGGGACTCCAAGATCTCAATGATATTGAACATATATTTCTTCATAAAGACGCCCCTATACACTGTATCTCCCAGTTTTACAAAGCGCTTATTGAATTGCAAAGCCCTAAATATCCAAACTATCTGACCAGATGGGAAACCGACCTGGGTGCTGTCATCACGGACAAAGAAAAAGAAAAGGTTCTCCAACTCACTCATGTCTCCTCATTGGCCTCCTCCATGGCTGAATCCAACTTTAAACTCCTCACTAGATGGCACCATACGCCTGTCAAACTTCACCGCATGTTCCCTGTTAATTCTCCGCTGTGCTGGAGAAACTGTGGGCAGGAAGCCACTCACGCTCACATATGGTGGTTTTGTCCCCTCATTCGTCCTTACTGGTCCGAAGTGATAGACCTGATTCACCAGGTCACCGAAGTTAAATTACCTTTGGACCCGTGGATAGTCCTCTTTCACGCTACTTCAAGACCCGTGGGTAAATACAAGCGCTAGCTCATTCCACACCTTCTTAATTCAGCTAAAGCTATCATCCCTACGCTCTGGGGGAAACCTACAACTCCAACCATAAAGTCCTGGCTACAAAAGGTTTCTGAAGTAAGTCTCATGGAAGAACTCACCCACATCGCAAGAGACACCACTAAACAATATACCTCAACCTGGGCCCCATGGTCCTCCTTTCTTTCTACACAACCTTACAAAGACATCCTTCTAACAACCACTACAGCTACCCTTGCTTCCTAGTTAATTTTGCTGCTACTCCCATTGTCTTACTTGTATTGTAGGGGGAAGATTTAACCTCCTTTTAAGGAGTCGTTCTCTTATGGGCCATAGCAATGTGTTCATTGATAGTGCCGAATGTGCCAGCCTCCCCACCTAATCCCTTTTCCCCAAACCCTCCACCTCTTTCCACTCCTTTCCCTGTCTTTCTTTTCTCTCCCCCTTCTCCCCCTCTTTTCTATTTCGACTTTTAATTTGTTGTATACTTTACTAAACTTGGGTTGCTTAAAATGTCATCGCTGTGACCATGTTTGACTCTATTGATAAGCTAACCCAACAAACTATTGTTCTTGTATTTTACTTTATTGATGTATCTATATTTTTTCTTCAATAAAAATATATTAAACAAAGTGTGAGAGCATCGAAAGCTGAATATCGGTCTGGGCAGAAAAGGGGTAAAAGTGTCGGGGATTAAGGTGGTTAAAGCTGGGGCAGCACAGTGGCTAATAGGGATGAGCTCGGTGTTCGAGTCGAACATACGTTCGACTCGAACATCGGCTGTTCGCTCGTTCGGCGAACAACGAACGATTTGGGCCGTTCGCGCCAAATTCGAGTGACGCGAACGGCCCACAATACACTGCGCCATCACAGTGCAATCCCGGCGCTGTGATTGGCCAAGCATGCACTGTGACCCTGCATGCTTGGCCAATCACAGCGCCGGCAGCGAGGAGAGCAATGATTGGCCACAGGCAGGATGCCTGTGGCCAATTATAGCTCAGGGGGTTTAGTACACGCCCCACACTATAAAAGGCCGCCAGCGTGGCGGCCTCGTGTAGTGTGTTCCGGAGCAGGGAAAGAGAAGGATAGGCAGGGACAGTGTCATATCTATTCTTTGCTAAACCTTTTGTGTAGGGACAGAGGAGGATAGGCAGGGAGAGTGTCAGTGTCATATTCTTTGCTAAACCTTGTGTGTAGGGAGAGAGAAGGATAGGCAGGGAGAGTGTCAGTGTCATATTCTTTGCTAAACCTTGTGTGTAGGGAGAGAGAAGGATAGGCAGGGAGAGTGTCAGTATCATATTCTTTGCTAAACCTTGTGTGTAGGGAGAGAGAATGATAGGCAGGGAGAGTGTCAGTGTCATATTCTTTGCTAAACCTTGTGTGCAGGGAGAGAGAAGGATAGGCAGGGGACAGTGTCAGTGTCATTGTTGCTAAGCCTCCTGCACATTATACACCTGAAGCTAGCCCGTATTGCTGTGTTTTCCTGGTGTGTTACACTACCAGGCATTTGCAGCACTTACAACGGACGTAGTGTGCCTCCTGCACATTATACACCTGAAGCTAGCCCGTATTGCTGTGTTTTCCTGGTGTGTTACACTACCAGGCATTTGCAGCACTTACAGCGGACGTAGTGTGCCTCCTGCACATTAAACACCTGAAGCTAGCCCGTATTGCTGTGTTTTCCTGGTGTGTTACACTACCAGGCATTTGCAGCACTTACAGCGGACGTAGTGTGCCTCCTGCACATTAAACACCTGAAGCTAGCCCGTATTGCTGTGTTTTCCTGGTGTGTTACACTACCAGGCATTTGCAGCACTTACAGCGGACGTAGTGTGCTTCCTGCACATTATACACCTGAAGCTAGCCCGTATTGCTGTGTTTTCCTGGTGTGTTACACTACCAGGCATTTGCAGCACTTACAGCGGACGTAGTGTGCCTCCTGCACATTATACACCTGAAGCTAGCCCGTATTGCTGTGTTTTCCTGGTGTGTTACACTACCAGACATCTGCAGCACTTACAGCAGGCGTAGTGTGATTCCTGCAAAATATACTCCTGAAGCTAGGCCGTATTGCTGTGTTTTCCTAGTGTGTTACACCAACAGGCATTTGCAGCACTTACAGCAGGCGTAGTGTGATTCTTGCAAAATATACTCCTGAAGCTAGGCCGTATTGCTGTGTTTTCCTACTGTGTTACACCAACAGGCATTTGCAGCACTTACAGCAGGCGTAGTGTGATTCCTGCAAAATATACTCCTGAAGCTAGGCCTTATTGCTGGTTTTCCCATCTCCCTGCAGGCCATTAGAATGTCTGGAAGGCAAACAAGGAGAGGCAGACAGTCAGGAGCCAATAAAAGAGGGCAAGCAGGCTCTGTGTCTAGAGACAACAGTGCTGGTCGTAGACGCGGTGCATCGCCATCAGCACGTGGCCATGGGACACGCTTGTCCTTCTTTTCGGCAGCTGGACGTGTTGAGCCGCATCATGCCGAAGACTTGGTAGAGTGGATGACCAAGCCCTCCTCATCCCCCTCATCCTCTCTCACCCAGGCTCAGGGTACTGGCAAAGCAGCTGCCAAAGTGTCCTCATCCCTGGTATCAGTGTCATCATCAGTCACTCCTTCCCTAGAATCCACCATGTCCTCCTGAGGAGTCCCCCGAACTGTTTGAGCACAGTGTTGGGTATATGCTCCAGGAGGATGCCCAGCGTTTCGAAGGGTCTGATGATGATACCCAGCTAGAGGAAGGCAGTAGCGTGAGAGCAGAGAGAGGGGATGCTCAAGAAGGACACCAATCTGGCAGTCATGTTCCAGCAGCTGCAGCATACTGCCAGATTGGCTCCAGTGATGAGGAGGGAGGGGATGATGAGGTCACTGACTCCACGTGGGTGCCTAATAGGAGAGAGGAGGAGGAGGAGGAGGCACATCTCCAACGAGGCAGGATGCCCTTGGGGGGCCAGCGTAAGGGCAGCACACCGACGGAATCACACCGCAGAGCTCCGCCTGTGCAGGGCGCTGCCTCTGCCCGTTATTCAAAAAGTTCTTTGGTGTGGGCCTTTTTTGAGTCGAGTGCATCAGATCGCACAGCTGCTGTTTGCAACATATGTCTCAAGCGTATATCGCGTGGCCAAAATATCAGCCGCTTGGGCACCACATGCTTGACCAGACATATGTTGACCTGCCATGCAGCTCGTTGGCAAGCCTACCTTAAAGACCCACACCAAAGAACAAAGCGGACCTCTCCTTGCACCGCATCAGCTGGGATCTCCAACCCCACTATACCTTCAGTCCTCTCTGAAACCTGCACTGAGAGGAATGAAGGTGTAGAATTAGGTGTGTCACAGCCAAGTACTTGCGGGCACTCTGCTAGCAGTACACCGACGTCCGATTCTAGCAGGCAAATTTCCCTGCCCCAGCTGCTGGACCGTCAAAAGAAGTTCACTCCCAGCCATCCACATGCCCAGCAGTTGAATGCTAGCTTGGCTAAATTGCTAGCGCTTCAACTGCTGCCTTTTCAGTTGGTAGACTCTGCCCCCTTCCGTGAGTTTGTGCAATGTGCGGTTCCTCAGTGGCAGGTTCCCAAACGCCACTTTTTCTCACGGAAGGCGATTCCGGCTCTCTACCGGCATGTGGAAGGCAATGTCTTGGCCTCGCTGGACAGGGCGGTCAGCGGTAAGGTGCATATTACCGCTGACTCATGGTCCAGCAGGCATGGACAGGGATGTTACCTTTCTTTCACGGCCCATTGGGTCACTCTTTTGGCAGCTGGGAAGGATGCAGGAAAAGGTGCAGTAGTGTTGGAGGTTGTTCCGCCGCCATGCCTCCAAAATGCTACTACTGGTTGTGACACACCTATCTCCTCCACCCCCTCCTCTTCTTCTTCCTCCACGGCCTCTTCCTGTGCTTTGTCCTCGGAACCAGCGGTGCTCCGTAGGCGTTCAAGGGGCTACGCAAGTATGCAGGCAAAAATATGCCATGCCGTGCTTGCGCTGGTGTGTTTGGGGGACAGGAGCCACACTGGGGCAGAGGTTCTGTCTGCTCTGCAGGGGCAGGCCGAGAGGTGGTTGACGCCACCCCAGCTTAAGCCAGGAATGGTGGTTTGCGACAATTGCACCAACCTCCTCTCCACCCTCCGACAGGGAAAACTGACCCATGTGCCCTGTGTGGCTCACGTCCTTAACCTGGTGGTGCAGCGGTTCTTGGGCAGGTACCCGGGCTTACAGGATGTCCTGAGGCAGGCCAGGAAAGTCTGTGTGCATTTCCGCAGATCTTATAATGCCAGTGCTCGCCTGGCTGAGCTGCAAAAGGAGTTGAACCTGCCCAAGAACCGCCTTATATGTGACATGCCCACCAGGTGGAACTCAACATTGGCCATGTTGCAGCGGCTGCACACGCAGCAGAGGGCCATCAATGAGTACCTGTGCGACTACGGCACCAGGACAGAGTCAGGGGAGCTCGGTTTTTTTTCACCACGCCAGTGGGGCATGATCAGGGATGCATGCACTGCCCTGGCACCATTTGAAGAGGCCACGAGGATGGTGAGCAGTGACAGTGCATGCATCAGTGACACTGTATCTCTTGTCCACCTGTTGGAACATACGCTGCGTGGAATAATGGACAGGGCACTTGAGGCAGAACAGAGGCAGGAAGAGGAGGACTTCCTTGCCTCTCAAGGCCCCCTTTACCCAGACAGTGTTCCTTTTGTCCCACACATCGCACAGGAAGAGGAGGAGGAGGAGGAGGAGGATTGTGTCAGCATGGAGGTGGAGCCTGGCACTCAGCATCATCAGCAGCAGTCTTTTAGGGATGATTTACAGTCCCAAGAAACCCGTGGACTTGTACGTGGCTGGGAGGAGGTGGCTGCGGATCATGTCGTCCTTAGTGACCCAGAGGACTCCGGACCGAATGCCTCAGCTAACCTACGCTGCATGGCCTCCCTGATCCTGCAAAGTCTGCGGAAGGATCCTCGTATTCTTCGGATCAAGGAGAGGGACCATTACTGGCTGTCCACTCTCCTTGATCCACGGTACAAGAGTAAGGTTGCGGACCTTATCTTACCGTCGCAGAGGGAGCAGAGGATGAGACAACTCCGGGAGGCCTTGCAGAAAGGTCTGTGCAACGCGTTCCCAGAGACTGGGAGGTTACAAACTCCTGGTCCTGGACAACGAGTTGCTGAGGCTTCAGTCAGTCAAAGAAGGAGCGGTGGGGAAGGTGGCCGTCTGACCGATTGCGTTCAGACAATTTTTTAGTCCGCAGCCCCAAGGTATGATCGGTTCCAGCAACCATCGCCAGCGTCTGATATACATGGTGCAGGAATACCTAGGGGCAAGGTCAGACTTGGACACCTTCCCCACCAAAAATCCTCTGGCTTACTGGGTCTTGAGGATGGATCACTGGCCAGAGCTTGCACAGTATGCAATTGAGCTACTGGCCTGTCCTGCATCCAGCGTTCTTTCAGAACCCACATTCAGTGCTGCTGGAGGATTTGTCACGGATCACAGGGTGCGCCTGTCCACCGACTCGGTTGATCGACTGACCTTCATAAAGATGAACCAGTCTTGGATCACCACCAGCTACCAAACACCTGAAGCTGATATAACAGACTAATTTATTTTCAAATGTCACATCCCTTCAAGACTGATGCTGATGCTGAGTGACTGTCCTGTTATGTTGACTGACTATCCTCCTCCTCCTAAATGATCCGATTGATGATGTTAGCTTGGAAGAACATTTTTATTTCTGGGTGCCGCCACTAGTGCCTAAGGCCCAATTTTTCAGCCCCTGTTTAAGAGGGGTATGTAATTACAATTTTTTATGCAATGCTTTGCAGCAGGGTTCATTCCTGCACTCCAACTAGAGTATCTGGGAGAGGTTGCAGTGTCGTGGCACCAGCACCAGTGCCTAAGGCCCAATTTTTCAGCCCCTGTTTAACAGGGGCGTGTAATTACAATTTTTGATGCAATACTTTGCAACAGGGCTCATTGCTGTGCTCCAAGTACAGTATCTGTGAGGGGTTGCAGTGTTGTGGCACCAGTGCCTAAGGCCCAATTTTTCTGCCCCTGTTTAACAGGGGCATGTAATTACAATTCTTGATCTAATAATTCACAGCAGGGCCCATTCCTGCACCCACCAAGAGTAACTGTGAGGGCTTACAGTGTTGTGTCAACACCACCACCATCACCACCAAAGGCCCAATTTTTCAGCCCCTGTTCAACAGGGGCATGCAATTACAATTCTTGATCTAATAATTCACAGCAGGGCCCATTCATGCGCCCACCAAGAGTAACTGTGAGGGCTTACAGTGTTGTGTCAACACCACCACCATCACCACCAAAGGCCCAATTTTTCAGCCCCTGTTCAACAGGGGCATGCAATTACAATTCTTGATCTAATAATTCACAGCAGGGCCCATTCCTGCGCCCACCAAGAGTAACTGTGAGGGCTTACAGTGTTGTGGCAACACCAACATGTAAGGGGCAAATTTCAGCAGAGTATATAGGGCAGGCCCCTACTTTCAAACATCCAATTTACAAACGACTCCTATTTGCAAACGGAAGGAGACAACAGGAAGTGAGAGGAAATCTACCCCTAGGAAGGGAAATTCTCTCCTGTAAGAGTTAATATGGGAAAAGGGTGTCTCCTCTCTACTGATGCTTTATCACCAATCCTTGTTTCAATAAAAACCAAACTTTTCAAAAACATTTGTCATTGGGACGGAAAGTGAGGTGAAATGGAGGGCGGGCGCATGCGCGAGGCTGACTAGGCAGGTAATGTCCACCCAGCGCTTCGCATCTACCGGGACTTGACAACCGACATAAAACGAGTTGAAGACGCTAACTGTACCGGAACGGTAACCGATAGATAGCTAATACTCTCAGGCTCATAGATATATGATGTATAGTGGGAGAAGATCAAGGCTTAAAACACCAAAGGTCCCTGAAGCGCTGACGAAAGCTGTGACTAAAATGGCAGCAGCCTCTTCTTCCCGCTCCTCATTACCTCATTCACAGAAACTGAGTAAAGCTCAGTCAGCTTATAATATAGAACCTGAACCTGAATTTGACTTTAATTTGAGTCCGAATATCCTACAAAGTACAGCACCAAATTCAGACCTTATTGCCCAATTTGAAAGAGTTTTACAGAGGGCACTACAAAACACCTCAGATTCCATCACAGAGAAACTGACGCGGGAAATCCGTGAGGTGGGCAGACGAACATCAGTATTGGAGCAAAGGATGGATGAAATTGATGGAATAACTGCATATAACACAGACGAATTGGAATTATTGAGAGAAGACAATATCTCCCATAACAACCGTTTAGAAGAATATGAGAACAGAGCCAGAAGGTCTAATCTAAGAATACGTGGTATACCAGAATCTATATTAGACCTCCAACCTACAATTACCACACTCCTTCATGAACTAATTCCTGCAGTTCCTATTGAATGCTTGAAGATGGACAGGGTCCATAGAACACTAGCCCCCCAAAAAGAAGAAGGTCCCCCAAGAGACATTGTTATTAAGCTGCACTACTTCAATACCAAGGAACTACTTCTAGAAGCAGCCCGCAATAAAGATGCTCTGATTTTCCAAGGGCACAAATACCAGGTTTTCCAGGACCTCTCACAGCAAACCCTAACCAAAAGAAAGATGATGAAGCCTCAACTTTTAATTCTTCAACACAATCGCATACCTTATCGTTGGGGCTTCCCATTTGCCCTACGTTTCACATATAAAGGTAACTCCTACACCTGCAAATCAACTGAAGATCTTATCTCCATAATTAAAGAACTTCGTCTATCCATACCTGAAAATACCTCAGAAGGATCCAAGAGAAGAGCTTCCTCAGGTTCTCCCACAGCACAACAAGACCTGTCAGCTCTTCAAGCACTCTCCAACACTAACAAAAGAAGCCGCTTAGCTGCTCCACAACAAACTGTCGAAGATCAAATGGACTGAGTCTATTCCAATTGGTGATATAAAAAATAAAAAATATTATTATTATCTAGATACTCGGTTAATAACCTGTTATGGTGACCCCTGAGGCAGATTTATCCTCTGTCTCAGCTGGTTTAACTCTTTATTGGGTTCTCCAAAAATTATCCACTTTGCATGTGATAATATTCATAGACTAATAGCTATGGAAGAATTAACTACAACCACATTATACATATATATAGCTGAGTCACAAATCTATGTGATAAAAGAACTGCATGGATTTTGTGAATACACCTCTAATAATTTACCTGCTAAAGTGTTACCTCCCGTGCGTGAGTCAGAGAAACCCTTCAGTAATTCTCCACTGTCATTATATACATCCCAGTTATTCTAAATGAATTACATAATCTTTATATTATTTCTCTGCCTCGCGCATGGGACACTACACTTCTTATCCTACACAGATCCTAATAGGAAACTTAAATGGCTATTGTTTTGTTTAAATTTGCCTTTAAAACTTGTTCAGTACAATAAGTTATATGTTATAAAGTTATACAGGTTGTTCGGTTCTCGTAGACAGCCCACTGCACCTCACAAACGTTCCTTACGTGCCTGGTATAATATACCAGACATCCTTTGGACGAAATAGTACCCATTGTGTGGTAACTGTTGCCACACATTGGATACTAGCTCCAATTCGGAGCTCAACTTAAATACTTAACACATTAATAAACTTCTCTCCATCACATTAATACCAGATTTATTATTTCATTTATTTCCCCCCCCCTCCCAAGAAATATAATAAAATAAAATTACCCAATACATAACTGATACTTACCTTTTCATATCCATTTTCTTAGCTTTAAACAATTTAACGTACATTTCTCCTGAACTCTCCAACTACTACCTACACACTATATATATTCTGTTTAAGCTTACTCATTTATTACCATGACTTCTCTAAATGTGCTTACACTAAATGTACAGGGTCTCAATTCCCCTCCTAAAAGAACGAAAGCCTTTCAATTTTTCTCTTCTCTTTCAGCACATATTGTGTGCTTACAAGAGACACATTTTTCTACTCTTTCCTCTCCCAAATTTTGCCATCGTCGATATCCCCAAATTTTCAAAGCCTCAGCCTCAACCAAACAAAGGGGAGTAATGATAGCTTTCCATAACACTACACCATTTACTCTCCAGGCTGAGATTGCAGACCCTGAAGGTCGATACCTAATACTCACAGGTTTATTATTAGATGCCGAAGTAACCATTGTCACATATTATGCCCCGAACAAAAACCCTCTTGCCTTTCTTTCACACCTATTCACTATTGTAGATACACATAAAAAAGGGATGCTTATAATGTGCGGAGACTTAAACCAAGCAATATACCCAATTCTGGATAAATCCCCTACACCTTCCTCAAACCTCCGCCCCACTTACCAAAACCTGCTCAACCAACATACACTACTGGACACTTGGCGTGAACAACATCCTAAAAAACGACAATATACCCACTATTCCCACCCACACAAACAATTCTCTCGAATTGATCATTTATTTACTAATATCAATTCTGCACACCTTATCCTTCACTCCCAAATTATTCCATGTACATGGTCAGACCATAATACTACTATCACTACCTTCTCTTGTCCCAAAACCCAACTATCGCTCTTGGACTATAAATGACAATCTTTTAGCCATCCCGACCTATAGACAAACAATTGAAAAAACTATTCAAGAATATTACACGAATAATGAGTCGCCAGATATTAATCCTTTGACGCTTTGGGAAGCCCACAAACCAACAATAAGAGGAGTATGCCTCAGTCAAGCAGCTCATCTTAAAAAACAGAATAAAATTATTCAGACAAAATTGGAAGAAACTTTTTACAAAGCTTCAGAGGATTTTCAAACAACTCCTTCCCCCAGTAACAAACTAACCTATGATAAAGCAAAGCTGGAACTAGACATCTTCTTAACGGACTCGGCAGAAAAAATCCTTCGAAAATCTAGACATACATTATATATGAAAGCAAATAAACCCACTACCTTTTTAGCTCTAGCTTTACGTAAAGCAGACCACATTAGAAAACCAATACGACTGCAAATTACAAAAAATAAGGAGAGGAATTACAATTAGCTATAAAAACTTTGAAACTGCATAAGCGTCCTGGCCCAGATGGCTTTTCAGCCACATATTACAAACGATTCTCCACACTACTCTCCCCTCTCCTAACAGAAGCTTTTAATTCTCTCCTCTCAGGACATTTTTTTCGTCCTGAAACCCTTCTAGCCTCTATATCAATGATACCTAAACCGAACTCTGACGACACTTCCTGGTCCAATTATAGACCTATCTCAGTACTAAATTTAGACATCAAATTACTAGCTAAGATCCTTTCAAATAGACTTAACCCCATAATAGGGAAACTCATAAATAAAGACCAAACCGGCTTCATACCATCCAGACACACGGGAGACAATATACGGAGGGCAACCCTTCTTGCACATATGGCACGCACCCGGCGCATCCCTGCCTGCTTCCTCTCAATAGATATCCAGAAAGCATTTGACACTTTATCTTGGGATTATCTAAAATCTATTCTCCAAAAATGGGGTTTCGGAACAAATTTTCTACAATGGCTATTATCACTGTATGATAATCCAAAAGCACATGTTTTATACTCAGGATTTCGATCTGAACCCATAAAAATAGAAAGAGGTACCAGGCAGGGCTGCCCTTTATCCCCACTCCTTTTCGCTTTAGCGATCGAACCCCTTGCACAAATGATTCGTACGAATGTCAATATTAAAGGTCTCGAATTGGGTGGACACCAACATAAGCTATGTATGTTTGCTGATGATATTTTGATTTTTCTCACGTCTCCCCTAACATCAGCACCTAACCTTATAGATACACTTACTAAATTTAGTATGATCTCCGGCCTGAAAATAAACACCCAAAAATCTAAAGCCCTGAATATCTCACTCCCTCTGGAATTACTTACGGAATTACAAAACTCTCTTCCCTTTACCTGGTCTAACACACATATTACCTACCTAGGTATCTCATTTACAGCTGACCCATCTAATTTATATCAAGCTAATTACCCTCCATTACTAAAACAACTTACCTCATTGATGAAGAATTGGTCCACATTACCACTGGCATGGTTGGGTAGAATAACTGTAGCTAAAATGTCCATATTACCAAAACTTTTATATCTTTTTAGAAACCTTCCAATCCGGGTCCCAGCCTACTTTTTCCGAATCATCCAACGCAAAGTGTTGCAATTTATATGGGGCAAAATTAAACCACGCTTATCACAAAATACCCTTTTTACTCCTCGAACACAGGGAGGTCTAAGCGTACCCAACTTTAGCAAATACTACTATGCTGCCCAACTTGCCCAACTCCCTAAATATCATGCCACTAAGGAGATTCCACTATGGGTTTCGATCGAATCGGCCGATTGTGACCCCCTTTCACTGGCAAATATCCTATGGCTCCCCCCTTCACTCCGGCGAAGAATTTCTAACCCTATTACCAAACATAGTCTGACTATCTGGGACAGGTTCAAATCACGATTTAGATTACAATCCTTACATAACCCTCTTCTTTCCTTCTTACATAACCCTGATTTCTATCCGGCCTGGACCTTCCCATCCTCTTTTTCAACTTGGTCTAAAAAAGGACTAATACGAACACACCAATTTATTGCTTCAAATGAAATCATCCCCTTCCCCACACTTAGTGATACCTATGACCTACCTCCAACAGAAACCTTCAGATACTTACAAATTAAGAATTTTATACAGCTAAACAACCCTCAGAATATGTTCACTGATGAACGCACGACATTTGAGCATACCTGCATTACTGACCCACATAAACGAGACTTGATCTCTGACCTATACAGACAACTACTGCTTCCTATCTCTGAAAACCCTCCACCATACACATCTAAATGGGAATCCGATTTGAATCTCCAACCTGGAAATTTAAATTGGCCACAAATATGGAAAGCAACAAACTCAGCAACACCAAATATTGCTGCCCTAGAAACGAACTACAAGGTTCTCACACGATGGTACTTAGTTCCTGTTAGAATCTCTAAATTCCACCCACAATATCCTGCACAATGCTTTAGAGGTTGCACTGACAAAGACACACAATTACATATTTGGTGGACCTGTCCCATTGTTCTCACCTTTTGGAAAAAAATATTTGATCTATTATCCACCATGTTTAGCACCACTTTGCAACCAGACCCCACAGTAGCTCTTTTAAATAGTAAACCCCCAAATATTACTAACCGACAATTTAAACTGATGTTATATGTAACTACAGCTGCAAAACAATCAATTGCTTTCGCATGGAAAACTTCCACTTTAAGCATTGTACCGATTAAACATAGAATTAATCAGGCATTAATTCATGCTAAAACAGAAGCGATCTATTTAGATAAAATTGCCAAATTTGAAGCACTTTGGAGCCCATGGATAAATCACCACCTACCACAGGGCTTTGACCTTGCACTGGTACTGATTTAATTACAATGCCTTAATCACTATCCAATCCTATTTAGACACATATCCCCCACTCCTGACTCCCTCTGGAGAAATTTCCCACATCCTATCCCTTATTCCCCTGTTACCTTGATCTTGTTGAATTAGAGACCCACAAAATGTATTTCCACTCAATAAAACAATGTATATTTATACCACGGATGATTTAGTTCACTGACCTATCATTAGCGACTTTAATATGACACTTAGTTGTCCATTTAGACAGTGACGACCCTCTTTATCTTCAGGACACGCCAAGCCGCCTAGATGGACCTTGGCCCCTGATACGATTTAAGTTGACCGCGACTGTCTTTTATTAATATACCCAATCAAACTATTCATCTTCTTTTATGTATTCCTTACGATTAGATATTGATAAATCTGATTACAAATGGTATAAGATAAGCTTTCTTATTACATATTACTCTTTCCCCCCCCCTCCCTTTTTCTTTTTTTCTCTCTTCCCTCTTTTATTATACTGTTTCATTTAATGATTGTTATTACTTATGCATTTATTTTCAATAATACATTTTCTTTACTCCATATTTATATACAAAATTGTAGAGAAGATAAAAATTCCATCTACACGTATCTACTTAATTTTAAAATCTTGTATAACATATATGAACTGTATTGTGTAATCTTTAATAAAATATTTGAAAATGAAATGTTCTGAACAGGGGCACAGACAGCAAAACAAATGTTACAGGGGTGATAACCCTTCCCTATGTTTTCCAAAAAGCTTAAAAATAGATTTTTTGGCTGGAGCTACACTAATGCCCCATACACACGATCATTTTTAATGTCATTTTTAAAACTGACGTTTTTCTCGTCATTTTTTTTCTTGTTTCCTCTCAAGCCTGTCTTGCGTACACACCATCATTTTAAAAAATGTTCAAGAAAAGCGCAGTGACGTACACCACGTACGACGGCACTATAAAGGGGAAGTTCCGTTCGAATGGCGCCACCCTTCATGTTAGTAAAGTTTGTTGAGAGACGATTCGCTCTTTTCAGTCTAGTGCTTTTCAGTCCGTTACAGCATGACGAATGTGCTATCTCCATTACGAACGCTAGTTTTACCAGAACGAGCGCTCCCGTCTCATACTTGATTCTGAGCATGCGCATTTTTTTTCACGTCGTTAAAGCATACACACTATCGTTTTTCACGTCGTTAAAAAAAACGACTTGAAAAACGACGTGAAAAAAGAGAGCATGTTCGAAATTTTTAATGCCCGTTTTTCACGTCGTTAAAAATGCTCTGGAGCATACACACGATCATTTTTAATGGCCATTTTTTTTAATGGCATTTTTAACGGCATGAAAAATGATTGTGTGTATGGGGCATTAAACAATGTACCTGTTCAAAATTACAAACAGATTCTACATAAGAACAAACCTACAGTCCCTGTCTTGTATGCACCACCTGTATACTGCTGTTCAGAGTATATAGGGCCTTTTTTATTTTGTGTGTGGGGTTCCCCTTAATATCCATACAAGACCCAAAGGGGCTGGTAATGGGCTGGGGGGGGGTGATGGGGTAGCTATGCCATTTTTCTCAAAGATTTTCATCCATATTACCGGGACCAGACATGACATTAAAGCCGCAAGCAGTTTTAAATGGCTTTTTTTTCCTTTAGAAATGTCATTTTGTGCAGGGACAGTTCTAAACACGGGAAACACGTGGCACTTCACAGGCATACTTTAGACACCCCCCAGGTACGATATTTAAAGGAATATTTGACTTTTTTTTTCACTTTATGCATCATTAAAATGACTGCTCCCGAAAAACGGCCGTTTTTAAAACTTCTTTTTGCATTGATACATGTCCCCTGGTGAAGAACCCGGGTTCCCAAACCCTTTTTAGGACAATAACATGCATAATAGTCGTTATAATTAGCACTTTAGATTTCGAACGTTCGCATCCATTGTATTTAATAGGGTTCTAAAGTTCGTGCGAACTTTCGGTCCGTTCGCGGGTTCTGGTGCGAACCGAACCCGGGGGTGTTCGGCTCATCCCTAGTGGCTAAGTGGTTAACACTAGGCTCATTGGTTTGAATTAGAACCATAGGACTACCTGCATGGAGTTTGCATGTTCTCCCTGTGCCTGCATGGGTTTCCTCCCACACTCCATGCTGATGGGTTATTTTGCTCCCATCTAAATTGGCCCTAGTGTATTTATGAATGTGAGTTAGAGATCTTAAATTGTAAGCCCCGTTAAGTGCCTTGAGGGGAGGGACTTATGTAAATATGCAATATTTAATTGTTTATTTATATATATATATATATATATATATATATATATATATATTAATAATATGTAAAGTACTTCATAAATTGTCAATGCTATATAAATATCTAAAATAAAATATATTAACACCAGGTGAACAAATAAATTACAAGGATAAAACACATTTAACAAAACATTTTGACCTGTTTTGTATTGCTGCCTATCCAGTTCTGATATTACCATAGCTCTGCCACACCGCACAACCCTGTCTGGCGGGGCAAAAGACCTAAATTTCTGCTGCAGTGCAGTAACACTTACAGGTATTGTACCCATCCCCCAGCCTGTGACTGAACAGTGAAAGGAGAATCAGCATACTGATATGTTCATTTCTTTGTCACTCCGCTTTCTTCTACTCAGCATATTATTTCCTAGCACAAGAGTACAGAATAGCACAACTGACCGGCTTCTTATGCTGTTTTCCTCACTTCCAGTCTGAGCTCTGCTGTTCCATGGACTACAAACACAGTTACAAGGTCAAATCTAATGTTTTAATAATAAACACAGGAGTACATTAATGTGTAGGTGAAGGTCAATATTAGGTGTCAAAGACTGGTCACATAGCAAACAAAAAATGAAAAATAAGTTAATATTTAAAGTGTTCACCATTTTAAAACAATGTTCTCTTTTTCAATTTGTTTGAAGTTTGTCTTTAAATAAAGCAATGACAGTGAATTCTGCTCTACAAGTAACACCAAACAACTTATTTTTCTGTAAATTAATTGTTATTCAGTGCTGCAACACCAATTATACCACATATATTTGGTGTTCTGGTAAAAGTATCAGATACAGTACTTAATTTAGCATATTCTCATTAACATGTAAATTAAAGCTTTCTAATTTAGAGCAAAAGGAATTAAAACAGCAAACATTCTCCACAAGATTTTAATAGATTTGATATTCCCTGCATACTGTTTAATAGATATGTCATTTTCTAAGTTTTTTTTTTCTTTTTTGCTTCTCAAAATTGAAGATACTTTAATCCCAGTAATACATGTATCTCAATGTGGAATTATGATTACTATGATTAAAAATATCCCTTCACATTTAGGATTGATAATAACATGAATTAATGGTGTCTGATAATAGCTGAAGAGTGATTAGTTTAGTTCTGCATTAATAAGTTCCAGATGTTATATAAACCTGCTGAATCATTTGAAAGTATGGGTAGAGAAACTACTGCACTTTAAAAACATTCAAATGACAGCTGTGATATTTTTAATGCATTATTACTGATGCCATTTACTTGGCGCTCCTTAGAAAAATACATGTTTCACAGCTGGAACCTATAGAAGTCTACTACATAATATGTTGCAGAAAAAATCTCAAGGCAAACCTGAGAAAATTTAAAGAGGCTGCCATTGCTGAACTCTACTGTTTGCTTGGTTGGGATACTATGCTATTGGCGCAAATAATTTTTTGAGCTGCTGACTTGAAACAAGTGTAAATGGAAAAAAGGAACAAATGGCGCTGGAGAAATATAGTTTACTAAAAATCAATTAAAAAAATCTATTACAGTAAAGTACATTAGAGTCCAGCAAAATGTCCAAATAAAGCAATAGTATCAAGAAGGCGACAAAACACAGCAACAGCAGCAGCACCTTAAGAGAGAAGCAGGAACTCTGTAAACATATAAGGAAAAACACAGAGGGGCAGCAGACTAAGTGCAGTATTAAAAACAAAAATGTAATTTCGACAATGGGCAACTCACATATTGGTATAATCAAGTAAGCATGAATAATAATCCATGACTGGGTGTGAAGAGTCTCCTGGGTCTCCGGTCAGATGCCATCTTGCTTTCTATGCTGGTTGCAGTGGTGGTCGGCCGTTTCCTGGTGTTCCTTTCACAGCCGCTCTATTGTGCTGGTGCTGCACCCAATTAGGGATGAGCTTTGAGTTCGAGTCAAACTCATGTTCGACTCGAACATTGCCTTTTCGCCCGTTCACCGTACAGCGAACAATTTGGGGTGTTCGCTGCAAATTCGAAAAGCCGCGGAACACCCTGGAAAAGTCTATGGGAGAAATCTAAAGTGCTGATTTTAAAGGCTTATATGCAAGTTAGGAAAAAGGAAAAAAAGTAATTTAAAAGCACTCGCAGCTATAATGAATTGTCGGCTCCCGGCACTACAGAGAAAAGTCATTGAAAGTCATTGATAAATAATAAAAAAAAATGCGTGGGGGTCCCCCAAATTCAATTACCAGGCCCTTCAGGTCTGGTATGGATATTAAGGGGAACCCTGCGTCAAATTTTAATTTTTTTTTTACGTGCGGTTCCCCCCAAATATCCATACCAGACCCTGACAGGTCGGGTCCCCAAACACTTTTTATGACAATGACTTGCATATAACAAATTTATTGCCTGATCGCATGTTCTGATGCGAACCGAACTGGGGGGTGTTCGGCTCATCCCTACATCAAAACTAGGACTCCATGGGAGACCCTTCAAGCCCAGCCATGCATTATTATACATGCCTACTTGATTCTACCAATATGCTGCATTGCCCATTGTCATACTTTTAATACATTAAAGAAGAACTGCAGTCTGCTCACATAATTTGTAAAAAAAGCATCTTTGCCATTTTGAAGCTTCCCTCCAACCACTTTATTATATATATATACTGTGATTCTGTACTTCCCAAATATGCTGTAGAAATCTCCCTCCACCAAGTCTGGCTACAGCCATTTTAAAGTGGTTGTAAAACCTGGAAACATTTTTTTTTTTAAATCCCACCTGCAAGACAAACACATAATGAGCTAGTATGACTAGCATACTAGTTCATTATGCATCACTTACCTTAGATCGGGGCCCCCGAAACCGTCCTCGTCTCCCTCTCCAGCCGCAGCCATTGCTGCGGCAATAGCTGTAAGGTTACTTCCGGGTATCGCCCTTCCAGCCAATCACAGCGCCGCTCCGGCTCTGTGATTGGCCGGAGCGGCGAAGACATCACTCCGCGCATGCGCGCGGGAGCCATCAAATCCGGCTAAGCCGGATTTGTGAATGGGATTAACCCTGTGAATCCACCGTTGTCTACGGCGCGCATGCGCCGTAGACACCGATGCATGTCATTTTTTGCAAATATCTCCTAAACCGTATAGGTTTAAGAGATATTTCTTGCACCTACAGGTAAGCCTTAATCTAGGCTTACCTGTAGGTGCAAGTTGCTCTCTTCCTGGCAAACTCTCATGAGAGTGAGAGAGAGAACTGTGCATGATGTCATAAGCCTAGGCCAATGACAGACAAGAAACAGGAAGTGGGCTGTAAAGGGTATTTACTGGCAGAAAATAAATATTTTACTACCCAAAGTTAAAACAACAAGGGCAAAAAAATTACTGAAGGTCCACTCCCCGGACCATTTGGCTGCCAAATGACCAGGCCACTTTTTGCGATTCGGCACTGTGTCGCTTTAACTGACAAATGCGCGGTCATGCAACGTGGCTCCCAAACAAAATTGGCGTCTTTTTTTTTCCCACAAAGAGATCTTTCTTTTGGTGGTATATGATCACCTCTGCGGTTTTTATTTTTTGCGCTATAAAAAAAATCAGAGCAACCATTTTGAAAAAAAAGCAATATTTTTTACTTTTTGCTATAATAAATATCCCCAAAAAATCTATAAAAAAACAATTTTTTTCCTCAGTTTAGGCCGATACGTATTCTCCTACATATTTTTGGTAAAAAAAAATTGCAATAAGCTTTTATTGATTGCTTTGCGCAAAAGTTATAGCATCTACAAAATAGGGGATAGTTTTATAGCATTTTTATTTGTTTTATTTTTTTACTAGTTATGGCAGCGATCTGCGATTTTTATCATGACTGCGATATTGCGGCGGACACATCGGACACTTTTGACACATTTTTGGGACCATTCACATTTATACAGCGATCCCTGCTATAAAAATGCATTGATTACTGTTTAAATGTGACTGTCAGGGAAGGGGTTAACACTAGGGGACGAAGAAGGGGTTAAATGTGTTGCCTGGGAGTGATTCTTACTGTGGGGGGAGGGGACTGACTGGGGGAGGTGACCGATGGTTGTCCCTATGTACAAGGGACACACCATCGGTCTCTCCTCCCTGTCTACCAAATAGGGAGTAGTTTTAAGGCATTTTTCTTAATATATTTTGTTTACTAATAATGACGGCGATCAGCAATTTTGTATCGTGACTGCAACATTATGGCGGACACATCGGACACTTTTGGCGCTATTTTGGGACCATTCACATTTATACAGCGATCAGTGCTATAAATATGCACTGATTACTGTGTAAATGTGACTGGCAGTGAAGGGGTTAACCACTAGGGGGCTAGGAAGGGGTTAAGTGTGTTCTAGGGAGTGATTCTAACTATTAGGGGGCGTGACTATGAGTGACACGTGATCGTGGGACACCGGCGGACATCGAGTCCGCGGGTCCCACGGGCACGTTTACGGAGCTCGCGGCAGGGGCGCCCACACGGGGGCAAATTTAAAGTGACGTATATTTACGTCACTATATTTACGTCAATTTGCCTGTCCGTGCCATTCTGCCGACATATATAGTCGTGACCTGGTCTTTAAGTGGTTAAGGTGTTTTTAATATTGCACTTAGTCTGGCGCTCCCCTGTCTTGTTATACTTGAAACAAGTGGGCAGAGTTTTAATTTAGCTTCTTGTTCCAGGTTACTGACTCAAACTATTGAGGCTACAGAGAGTAAAGCAACTAGCATTTTGATTAGGCGGTAAGAAATAGTAACCTTTATGTAGTGGGGTATTCCCCTGTATTGGGAAGAAACTACATTACCCATAACCCCATTCTTTAGATGTTCCACCGCAGAGACTCATGGGAGGGGTTATAAAAGGAGGAGGCGAGGCCGGGCTCGGCCTCTTTGGGGACACGAGACTTCACAGACGGATCCTCCTGTGTGGATGTGTCGGAGTGCAAGGCCTGAAGCCTGAGGCCTTGCTCTGCACCAAAGAGCCTTCCACCCTCCCCTCTGCGAGCCTGGGTGGCATCTGACTTTGTGAGCTACAGCCTTGTCGGATCGGGGGCCTGATCGTTGGAGAGATCGAGTGTGTGTGACACGGCTGGTGGAGGTTTCCCGGACTGGATCCGTAGTCCGGCGGGTGAGAGGGCGTAAGCCCAGCTAAGATACTGTTACTGTATATAGGCCTATAGACTGCCGTGGCCTACAAGTTATTTTCATACCCCTTGGATTACAAAGTTATACTCTGTTTAAAGTGCACCACCATTAAAGACCTGTCGGTGAAGAAAGAAGGACTAAGCTAAATATTAGAACCAGGCCTGGTGGGGATTCTAGCGTGTTTGATTACTGCGCCATAGGGCACTTAGTTAACGGTCGCCCGTATGGCGCACCTGTAGCGTGTGTTACTATATAGTGTGTTAGAGTGGCAGGACGCTGCCCTTAGGAGTGATTATCTTGAACTGTGATTACTGTTACCCCTTTATCCATATTGAGAAAAATGAGTAAAACACTTTACCTATTACAATTCATTACTGTGTCCTTGCTTAGTTATTCTATTGCATAGGACATATCATTGATTGTTAGTACTAGCTGTGCCAGAAGGGGGTAGAGCCTATTGCCGGGGGTTGGCGGAGCTGCACTCAGGGCCCAAATCTAATTCTGCGGCCTCCTTAGTTGGAGGTATCGCTACACGTGGGGGCTCATCCGGGATCCTGATGCAGCAAGCGAACGCCAGAAGTGCCGGCATGGACCCCATGGATCCAAGAGCGGTAGAAGAGTGGTGCAAAGCCGCTAATACAGAGCCAAAACAGTCGATAGCCATTAGCCTTCCTGGCGAGAAATGGTCAAGTGAGACGGTAGAGGAACTGATGAGTTCAGTGTCCCCAGATCACACACCGTGGGTGATAGACATGAAGACAGACCCAAACATCTCATATCAATACGCATTAGTGGAATATTGGGACGGGATGCCAGAGGCTTGTAAGCACAAGTGTCTGCGGACGCCAGACAACAGAACATTTAGGCTGGCGCACGCAATAACTGTAGAAAGGGAACCATCCCCTACGGGATCGCTACAGGCTGCGGCCCGAACTCCACCTGAAAGAGAAGACAGGGCGACACCCCCGGTGGCACCTGCACCGGCCACTGCTATATCACCAGAACTGATAAATGCAATAGGGGATTTGCTAGCCAAATGTCAGAAGACAAGTACGGTGCATGTGGAAACTAGCTACCGGAGACTAAAAATATTCTCAGGGAAGCTCCCTGTCCTGGCAGGGGAAGAAGATTTTGATACCTGGGTGGAGCAGGCATTACAGGCGGTGGAGGCAAGGGAGGTGCCGGAGGCACAGAAGAGGCAGCGAGTGTTAGAAAGCCTTAAAGGTGCCGCAGCAGAAGCAGTGAAAAGTTTCTGGTTTGGGAATGCAGGGTGCACGGCGCAGGATTGTCTAGCTATGCTGCAGGAAGAGTTTGGTCAATTAGACAAGGTGACAGAGACGGTCTACCAGTTTGAACACACGTTCCAAAAACCGGAGGAGAAACTTTCCGAGTATGTCAGAAGGCTAAACAGGCTGCTGTGCAAGATTGTGTTAAAGAAAGGGATGAAGCCCCAAGATGCCGATGGGGCAAGAATGAAGCAAGTCTTAAAGGGAGCGCTACGCTCCGATCCAGTCTGGCTGCACCTGAAAACCTTGGGAGGAGGAATGTTGCTGACTTATGCTGATTTAATAAAAATTATCAGAGATGAGGAGGCGCTGCAACAGGACCAGCAGAAGGATAAGACAAATGTTGTACCCGCACAGGTGCTGGTCAATCCAGTAATGACCCCTGAAAGAGAGGCGGAGATAGACACCCTAAAAACTCAGATGTCCAAGGTGTTAGAGATATTGACCTCTCTGATAGCAAAAGACACAGAGTGTCCCAAGAAGAAGGAAAGTCCAAGAAGGAATTGAGGTGTGACCAATTGGAAGACCCCATGGGGAGATTGGTCCTGGAGGCCTTGAAAAATCAGGATCCAAACATACTCATGCGTCAACCTTCAAAAGAAGCTCGCCTGCTGAGGAAGGAGTGGGATAGGTTGCAGTTACATCAGGGAGTGGTCTACCGAAGGGGCCCCTCTGATGACTCAGAAGATAAGTGGCAGCTGTTCCTCCCAGAGAAACATCAGGAGACTGTTCTGATTGCCTTGCATGACAATCATGGCCACCTAGGGGCTGAAAGGACCTTTCAACTTGTCAGAAGTCGGTTCTATTGGCCCTGCATGAGGGCAGAGGTAGAGGAGTACTGCCACTCATGTGCGCGATGCATCCAGAGGAAGACTTTGCCCCATCAAGCTGCCCCAATGGGCCATCTACAGAGCCAAGGTCCCATGGACCTGGTGTGCATTGACTTTCTCTGCCTCAAACCCGACCTGAGTGGACTAGGAAATGTTCTGGTGATAACCGACCATTTCACCCGGTATGCCCAGGCTTTCCCCACCAAAGATCAGAAGGCCTCCACCGTGGCCAAGGTACTTATGGAGAAGTACTTTGTCCATTATGGGCTGCCACAGAGACTCCATTCAGACCAAGGGAGGGACTTCGAGAGTAAGCTGATCCGGAAGCTCTTGGATTCTTTGGGAATTAAGAAGACTCGAACTACACCTTACCATCCTCAGGGAGATGCTCAGCCGGAAAGGTTCAACCGAACCTTGCTCAACATGTTGGGGACTCTGGAAAGCGAGAAAAAGCAACATTGGAGCAAACACATAGCAGCCATAGTACATGCTTACAACTGCACCATCAGTGATGCTACAGGCTATTCCCCATATCGACTCATGTTTGGGAGAGAAGCGAGACTACCGGTGGACCTGGCTTTTGGCACCTCACTGGACCATTCCTCAGCCACATCCCACAAAGGATATGTGGACAGGCTCAGACACAGCCTGAAAGTAGCATATGAACAAGCTCAAGCGGCCTCAGATCAAAGGGGAGCTCGGAATAAAAGAAATTTCGACTTGAAGGTCCGGGTACAAGACCTACAGCCCGGGGATCGAGTACTGTTGCGCAATCTGGGAGTCCCCGGAAAGCACAAACTTGCAGACAGATGGAGATCTGAACCCTATGTCATCTGCAGGAAGTTGCAGGGCCTACCTGTCTACAAGGTGAAGCCAGAGGGAAAGGTAGGCCCACTGAAGACATGGCATCGAAACCACCTGCTCCCACTTGCGGAGGCAGTTAGAATACCTTCCGTGGGAGACTCCCCTGCACCGGCCTCTATCTTGGATACTCCTAGGCCGCACACTCGGTCACAGACCTCCCGAGCTGGAAATGGAGAAGCCTCCCAACTTAGTGGAGATGAAGAAGGAGAGCTTGATTGGCTGTGGTCTTCCCCAACTCCAGGAACTTCTATCATAGATCTTCCAGTCACCCAAGATACCACAGATGAAACACTGAACCCAGAGGCTACAGAGTTCATCCCTTTCAGTCCTTCAGCAGATTACTGGGAAGATGCCCATGATAGTTGCTCCGAGGAAGAGGAGCCTGTGACGCCAGAGCCAGAGATTCCAGGAGAGCAAAGAGCTCGAAGAGTCATTCGACCTCCTAAGAAGCTGACCTACCCCCAGATGGGGAACAGTTCGGAAGACTCTGTGGTCACTGCTAGGAGAAATGCTGAGATTCCGGATCCCTCCACTGTCCATTTGGTGGAGGGCAACCCCAGCTCACTCTCTGGCACAGTTAGGCAGGCCACCCATGATAATGTGACCTGTGGGCAAGGGAATTCAACCCCTCAGTTATGGTGGGAATCCCCTATCCCAACATCGTTTTCAGAATGGTCCAATGTTATATATAGTTGTTGCTAAAATTTATCTTTGGGGACCAAAGAGTTTAAGTGGGGGGAGTGTGTAGCGGGGTATTCCCCTATATTGGGAAGAAACTACATTACCCATAACCCCATTCTTTAGATGTTCCACCGCAGAGACTCATGGGAGGGGTTATAAAAGGAGGAGGCGAGGCCGGGCTCGGCCTCTTTGGGGACACGAGACTTCACAGACGGATCCTCCTGTGTGGATGTGTCGGAGTGCAAGGCCTGAAGCCTGAGGCCTTGCTCTGCACCAAAGAGCCTTCCACCCTCCCCTCTGCGAGCCTGGGTGGCATCTGACTTTGTGAGCTACAGCCTTGTCAGGATCGGGGGCCTGATCGTTGGAGAGATCGAGTGTGTGTGACACGGCTGGTGGAGGTTTCCCGGACTGGATCCGTAGTCCGGCGGGTGAGAGGGCGTAAGCCCAGCTAAGATACTGTTACTGTATATAGGCCTATAGACTGCCGTGGCCTACAAGTTATTTTCATACCCCTTGGATTACAAAGTTATACTCTGTTTAAAGTGCACCACCATTACAGACCTGCCGGTGAAGAAAGAAGGACTAAGCTAAATATTAGAACCAGGCCTGGTGGGGATTCTAGCGTGTTTGATTACTGCGCCATAGGGCACTTAGTTAACGGTCGCCCGTATGGCGCACCTGTAGCGTGTGTTACTATATAGTGTGTTAGAGTGGCAGGACGCTGCCCTTAGGAGTGATTATCTTGAACTGTAATTACTGTTACCCCTTTATCCATATTGAGAAAAATGAATAAAACACTTTACCTATTACAATTCATTACTGTGTCCTTGCTTAGTTATTCTATTGCATAGGACATATCATTGATTGTTAGTACTAGCTGTGCCAGAAGGGGGTAGAGCCTATTGCCGGGGGTTGGCGGAGCTGCACTCAGGGCCCAAATCTAATTCTGCGGCCTCCTTAGTTGGAGGTATCGCTACATTTATATTTCTCTTGTACAAGTTTCCTTGAAAAAAAACAAAAGTGGTGTGAATTTACCCGAAAGTCGCATACACCCATACAATTTATTTTTCCCCCTTTACAAATAAGTAACCCCCCCCCCCCCATCTGAATAAATAAGGGGTGCATAGTACTCCCATTCTTTTACAAAACAATGTAAAATAGTAAATATAGACATGATACAGAATGACTCCTGACAACCCACCAAAAGAAAAACCCTCCAATGCCCACACAATCTACTCCCAATGACTGCTTGTCCTAAATGATGGCCCCAGGTCCTTGCAGAGTGTAAACAAAGGGTGATCATTATCATTTCTGGACATGACGGGCATCCATGTAATGTCAATACAGATTTTATCCGATATTTAAAGATAAGAAAAACATATGGGATCATTTATACATACTCTATATAAATCCAATGTAATATATACAATCACATTCTAACATGTAAGTTCTAAATGTATTGGAGGTATTATGTGAAGTGTATTTATAGCAAAAACTTTTTTAAGTTTAGGATAGAGTAAAGACAGTTTAAAGCCCCTATCAGCTTATTTTTTGCTATCTGTGTACCATTGAGGAAATTTCTGTCCACATTTTGTCCCAGAGAAGCAAAAGGAAATTAGGTGAAAATCTCATAGAGTGAGAAGAATTCCCCTGTAAGAAAGTTGTCCCTGAAACAGGTGTCTTCGTTGAAATGATTCTTCTTGTTCTGGGGACAACTCTGACATTTTGGATTTCTCCTCATTTTCTGTCCTGGCAACCATGGTCACAAATCCAAATAGAGAGGTGAATCTCCCCAAGACAGACACAAACAGCAAAAATATGGGACAGAGAGTCTAAACCTTCCCCACTCTATTCAAAACTGGAAAAAAAAAGATTTACACCTAGAGATTAGTGTTGAGCGGGTAGCTGGATATTCGGGTCCGGCGGGTTCGGCCGAACTTCGGAAAAAAGTTCGGATTCGGGACCGAACTTTAACCCGAACCCGGACCCGGACCCGGACCCCATTGAAGTCAATGGGGACCCGGACTTCTGACGACTAAAAAGGCTCTAAAAAAGTAATGGAAAGGGCTAGAGGGCTGCAAATGGCAGCAAAATGTTGTTAAGAACATGGCAAGTGCTCTGCAAACAAATGTGGATAGGAAATAACTTAAAAGAACATAAAAAAAATTAAAAAATAAAAAAATATGCTGGAGGCCCCCTTTTCAGCAGAAGAGGTACAGGAAGTCATTAAGAACCTCAGAAACTCAACGGCACAATGCCACACATATGGTGGGAATGCCCCAGAATACGCCCTTTCTGGAATAAATTATTTAATTTAATGGATAAGCTAGTGGGAAAATAAAATACTTTGAAATAAAAATGTAGCGGGGTGCTAAATTTAAGGAAAGTGTTTGAGTGGTAAATAGGCTCAAATGCCCTAATTCTGTAGGATTCATGGACCATTTTGTCCTCGGGGGACAGTATTGGTGTGCAGTTCCCTGCGGCCTACAGGTGGCGCCTTTTGTGTCCCCTCTTGGCAGTAGTACAGCGGGGCGGGGAACCTGCTGTGCATGCCGGGAGAGCATATAAAAGGGGCAGACCTTTGGCCTGGGGGCTGATGTCCAGTGGGGTCCGCGCCCAAGTGCCTTCGGCCTGGGTGCATGTGTTCCTGTTCCATCTCGGGCACCTTTAGCCCGGGGTGAGGTACTATCCTGGAGTTCTTGCTGCCCTGGGTATGGAGGCCTAGGGGCGGGAGTAAAGCCTGGAGTCCAGAGCCGCCTCGTGTAGGGGACCCTGTTCCAGGGAAGGGAGGATCATTCTGATGGACCGATGCGGGAGTCACGGTGAAGGAATGGTCTGTTGACTCCCTGGAGAGATGTCTTCCCCTTGATATGGGCTAGGTTCGTAGAAGGAGAAGCTCAAGGTCACCTTGACTGTATCAGAGGCCTTATTCAACCGGCCCGTGGCAGGGGCCTTATACACCCTGGTCTGTGGCTGAGACCAAAGTTCTCCAGGCCCGTGGCAGGGGCCTTGTACACCCGGTCTGTGGCAGAGACCAACCTCAATGTCTGTGGCAGAGACCGTGCGCCAAAAACTGTTTGAGAAACCTAAGCAGTGAAGTGAATGTGCTACGTTTGTGCCTGGACCTCCTCCACACCTTAAGCTGTCCTGTTTCTTTGCTCTAACCTTTTCTATCTGAGTACAGTTTATTTTGCCATGAGAGAATAAGAGTTGGAGTTTCAGCTGGTGTGGACATTGACTTTACTGGCAATTAAAGGACTTGCCTCTACCTACAGTAGAGGTGAGAATCATCCTCTGGAGGAGTTTTGACTCCGGCTGTGGACACGGCCCGTCAAGTACACCGCTCAACCTCTTTATATAGGATGATACGGGCTGGTAGTGCGGTGTGCCTTTCTCCCTCCTGCGAAGAGCCAACAACATAAAGGCAGGTAAGGGGGAAAGGATCTGTGCGCTACAAAAAAATAAAATAAAAATTTTAATCTTGGCCTAGCAGGACGAGGTCCATATGGAGTAGGAGGTTGAGGTGGCGGTGGATGTGGCTGTGTAGGTGGAAGCGGCGGTGGAGGAGGACGAGGTAGCCAACACTGGTTCAAAAATACAACAATGGCTGGGTAAGGCCGGTGATGTGTCGAATTCTGTCCCCTGTCGAATAGTGTCCGCCCTGTACTGCGCTTGCTGAGTATGTAGGACAAGGGGATTTCAAAAATCTCCCAAGACTAACGGCGCCTGCGTGTTGAGTTCAGGTGAAGGCCACACCATCCGTGGTTCAAGCCGAGCCAAGCAAGGCCGCGATCGAAGCGAGCCCGTGAGGGGCCCTGTTACTATGTGCTACCGTATGTCCTCTTGGATGGTGGGGCTTGAACCTGCACTCACAGCGCAGGCGCCGTTCATCTTCGGAGATTTTGTGAATCTCCTTGTCCTCTGTACTGCGCAAGCGCTGCGCCTGCGCAGTACGGGCCGGGCACAATCCGATGGCCGGACAGTTTTTGTCACAACACCGGTATACATGTCTATTCTGCACAAGGTACGGACAAGTCCTGTGGGATCCATGCCTGGTTCATTTTAATGAACGTGAGCTTGTCCACATTGGCTCTGGACAGGCGGCTGCGCTTGTCTGTGATAATGCCCCCTGCCGTGCTAAATACACGTTCAGATAATACACTGGCTGCAGGGCAGGCCAGCACCTCCAAGGCATAAACGGCAAGCTCAGGCCATGTGCCCAATTTGGAGACCCAGAAGTTAAAGGGGGCAGACCCGTCATCCAGTACGTGTAGGCCTGTGGACACATACTGCTCAACCATGTTGGTGAAATGCTGCCTCCTGCTAAGACGTTCCATCTCAGCTGGTGGTGCTGGTTGTTGTGGCGTGCTGACAAAGCTTTTCCACATTTCGGCCATGCTAACCCTGCCTTCTGAGGTGCTGCCGGTGCCCCGGCTGCGTTGGCGACCTCTTCCTCCTCCTCTGCCTTCGCCTTGTGCTTCCACCGTACGCCCGCTGTCAGGTGGGAATGCCACCAGCAGCGCGTCTACCAGCGTGCGCTTGTACTCGCGCATCTTACGATCCCGCTCCAGTGAGGGAATTAAGGACGGTACGTTGTCCTTGTAACGGGGATCCAGCAGGGTGGCCACCCGGTAATCAGCACCAGTTAAAATGTGGGCAACTCGGCTGTTGTTGCGGAAACACTGCAGCATGTAATCGCTCATGTGTGCCAGGCTGCCCAGAGGCAAAGAAAAGCTGTCCTCTGTGGGAGGTGTATCGTCTGTGTCCTCTGTATCACCCCAGCCACGCACCAGTAATGGCCACGAGCTGGTCTGAGTGCCACCCTGCTGTGAACATGGCTCCTCCTCCTCCTCCTCCTCCTCCATCTCCTCCTCCACCTCGTCATCCTCCAGAACTGTGCCCTTTCTGCCGGACAATTGTGTACCTGGCGTTTGTTGGTGCAGGAACCCACCCTCGTAGCCACTTGTGAAAGACTGCCCTGAAAGCCTTTGAAATGATCCCGCTTCCTCCTCCTCCTCCTCATCCTCCTGTGCCACATCCTCTTCCATCATCGCACGAAGCGTTTTTTCAAGGAGGCATAGAACTGGGATAGTAACGCTGAGAACGGCGTCATTGGCACTGGCCATGTTGGTGGAGTACTCGAAACAGCGCAACAAGGCACACAGGTCTCGCATGGAGGCCCAGTTATTGGTGGTGAAGTGGTGCTGTTCCGCAGAGCGACTCACGCGTGATTGCTGCAGCTGAAACTCCACTATTGCCTGCTGCTGCTCGCACAGTCTGGCCAGCATGTGCAAGGTGGAGTTCCACCTTGTGGGCACGTCACATATGAGGCGGTGAGCTGGAAGGCCGAAGTTACGCTGCAGCGCTGACAGGCGAGCAGCAGCAGGGTGAGAACGCCGAAAGTGCGCACACACAGCCCGCACTTTCTGCAGCAGCTCTGGCATATTGGGGTAATTTTTAAGGAACCTCTGGACCACCAAGTTCAGCACATGCGCCAGGCAAGGGATGTGCGTCAAACCGGCTAGACCCAGAGCTGCTACGAGATTTCGCCCATTATCGCACACCACCAGGCCGGGCTTGAGGCTCACTGACAGCAACCACTCATCGGTCTGTTGTTCCATGTCCCTCCACAACTCCTGCGCGGTGTGGGGATTTTCCCCCAAACAGGAAAGTTTTAAAACTGCCTGCTGTCGTTTACCCCTGGCTGTGCTGAAGTTGGTGGTGAAGGTGTTACGCTGAATGGATGAGGAGGCGGTAGAGGATGAGGAAGCGGAGAAGGAGGAGTTAGCAACAGGAGGCAAACTGAAGCGCCCTGCAATCCTCGGTGGTGGAAGGACATGCGCCAAACCGCTATCTGCCTCAGGCCCAGCAGCCACAGCATTTACCCAGTGTGCTGTTAGGGAGATATAACTTTCCTGACCGTGCTTACTGGTCCACGCATCCGTAGTTAGGTGGACCTTGCCACAGATGGCGTTGCGCAGTGCACACCTGATTTTGTCCCCCACCTGGTTGTGCAGGGAAGGGATGGCTCGCCTGGAAAAGTAGTGGCGGCTGGGCACGACGTACTGCGGGACAGCCAATGCCATCAGGCTTTTAAAACTCTGCGTCTCCACCAGACGGAATGACAGCATTTCAAAGGCCAGAAATTTTGAAATGCTGGCATTCAGGGCCAGGGATCGCGGGTGGCTAGGGGGGTACTTCCTCTTCCGCTCCAATGTTTGGGAGATAGAGAGCTGAACGCTTCCATGGGACATTGTGGAGATGGTCGGTGACCCAGGTGGTAGTGTTGCTGGCAGATCCTCTGTTTGCGTGGTGACAGGTGCCACTGTCACTACAGAGGTGGATGAAGAGGCCAAGACTGCAGCAGAAGAGGAAGCAGGAGGAGCCAGAGACCTTTCTTGGTTTCTGAGGTGTCTACTCCACTGCAGCTCGTGCTTTGCACTTAGATGCCTGGTCATGCAGCTTGTGCTCAGGTTGAGAACGTTTATGCCTCGCTTCAGGCTCTGATTGCACAGCGTGCAAACCACTCGTGTCTTGTCATCAACACACTGTGTGAAGAACTGCCACGCTAGGGAAGTCCTTGGACCTGGCTTTGGTGTGCTCGGTCCCTTGCTGCGTTGGGCAGTAGCAGATGTACTGTCTAGGGGACGAATGCTCCGTTTTTGCACCCTGCTCCCTCTTCTGCTGTGCTGGTGGCTCTGTGCGACCACCGCCTCTTCCTCCGAACTACACTGGTCACCTGCATAACGTTGATTCCATGTGGGGTCGAGGACCTCATCGTCCTCCACATCATCTTCCACCCAGTCTTCACCCCTGCCCTCCATGTCTGTCTGCACAATTGCGAAAGCAGCAGCAGTTGGCACCTGTGTTTCGTCATCATCCGAGACGTGCTGCGATGGTCCTCCCATGTACCCATCATGAAACATAAGTGGTTGGGCATCGGTGCACTCAATCTCTTCCACTTCTGGGGCAGGGCTAGGTGGATGGCCCTGGGAAACCCTGCTAACAGAGTCATCGAAAAGCAGAAGAGACTGCTGCATGATTTGGGGCTCAGACTGCTTGGCTGATTTGCAAGGGGGTGAGGTGAAAGACTGATGGACATGGGCTTCAGGTGCCAACTCTGATCTTTCAGCAGAAGAGTGGGTGGGAGACAATGTGAAGGAACCCGAGGCACTGTCAGCAACCCAATCTACTATCGCCTGTACTTGTTCTGGCCTAAACATTGGTACAGCCTCATTAGGCATGACAAAATACCGCCGCAGGCTCGGTCGCCTACTCGCACCTGAGGAAGGTGTTTCACTTGTGCGTGTAGCTGGCACAGATCCACCACGTCCTCTCCCTGCAACAGGAGCTCCACCAGCAGCACCACGACCGGGGCCACCACGTCCCTTTGACCTTCCCCTCATATTTTCCAAATTTAGGATCTTGCCCTAAATGGCGTTTTTTGGAAGACCACAACACACCCACAGTACGTAATGGCTGAAACGCACAGCTACAGAACTGCAGAAAATGCTATTCAAAAAAAAATTTTGTTTTTTTTAGTATAGCACAGTACAATATATAGAAATTGTTTATTTTACACACCTCCACATGTGTATTTCACACTGCAAAATATTTTCTGTGGCCCTAAATGGCGTTTTTTGAAAGAGCACAACACAACCACAGTATTTAACCACTGAATCGCACAGCTATAGAAGTGCAGAGAATGCTATTCAAAAAAAATGTTGTTTTTTTTAGTATAGCACTGTACAATATATAGAAATTGTTTATTTTACACACCTCCACATGTGTATTTCACACTGCAAAATATTTTCTGTGGCCCTAAATGGCGTTTTTTGAAAGAGCACAACACAACCACAGTATTTAACCACTGAATCGCACAGCTATAGAAGTGCAGAGAATGCTATTCAAAAAAAATGTTGTTTTTTTTAGTATAGCACTGTACAATATATAGAAATTGTTTATTTTACACACCTCCACATGTGTATTTCACACTGCAAAATATTTTCTGTGGCCTTAAATGGCGTTTTTTGAAAGAGCACAACACAACCACAGTATTTAACCACTGAATCGCACAGCTATAGAAGTGCAGAGAATGCTATTCAAAAAAAATGTTGTTTTTTTTAGTATAGCACTGTACAATATATAGAAATTGTTTATTTTACACACCTCCACATGTGTATTTCACACTGCAAAATATTTTCTGTGGCCCTAAATGGCATTTTTTGAAAGAGCACAACACAACCACAGTATTTAACCACTGAATCGCACAGCTATAGAAGTGCAGAGAATGCTATTCAAAAAAAATGTTGTTTTTTTTAGTATAGCACTGTACAATATATAGAAATTGTTTATTTTACACACCTCCACATGTGTATTTCACACTGCAAAATATTTTCTGTGGCCCTAAATGGCGTTTTTTGAAAGAGCACAACACAACCACAGTATTTAACCACTGAATCGCACAGCTATAGAAGTGCAGAGAATGCTATTCAAAAAAAATGTTGGTTTTTTTAGTATAGCACTGTACAATATATAGAAATTGTTTATTTTACACACCTCCACATGTGTATTTCACACTGCAAAATATTTTCTGTGGCCTTAAATGGCGTTTTTTGAAAGAGCACAACACAACCACAGTATTTAACCACTGAATCGCACAGCTATAGAAGTGCAGAGAATGCTATTCAAAAAAAATGTTGTTTTTTTTAGTATAGCACTGTACAATATATAGAAATTGTTTATTTTACACACCTCCACATGTGTATTTCACACTGCAAAATATTTTCTGTGGCCCTAAATGGCGTTTTTTGAAAGAGCACAACACAACCACAGTATTTAACCACTGAATCGCACAGCTATAGAAGTGCAGAGAATGCTATTCAAAAAAAATGTTGTTTTTTTTAGTATAGCACTGTACAATATATAGAAATTGTTTATTTTACACACCTCCACATGTGTATTTCACACTGCAAAATATTTTCTGTGGCCCTAAATGGCGTTTTTTGAAAGAGCACAACACAACCACAGTATTTAACCACTGAATCGCACAGCTATAGAAGTGCAGAGAATGCTATTCAAAAAAAATTTTGTTTTTTTTAGTATAGCACTGTACAATATATAGAAATTGTTTATTTTACACACCTCCACATGTGTATTTCACACTGCAAAATATTTTCTGTGGCCCTAAATGGCGTTTTTTGAAAGAGCACAACACAACCACAGTATTTAACCACTGAATCGCACAGCTATAGAAGTGCAGAGAATGCTATTCAAAAAAAATTTAGTTTTTTTTTAGTATAGCACTGTACAATATATAGAAATTGTTTATTTTACACACCTCCACATGTGTATTTCACACTGCAAAATATTTTCTGTGGCCCTAAATGGCGTTTTTTGAAAGAGCACAACACAACCACAGTATTTAACCACTGAATTGCACAGCTATAGAAGTGCAGAGAATGCTATTCAAAAAAAAATTTGTTTTTTTTAGTATAGCACTGTACAATATATAGAAATTGTTTATTTTACACACCTCCACATGTGTATTTCACACTGCAAAATATTTTCTGTGGCCCTAAATGGCGTTTTTTGAAAGAGCACAACACAACCACAGTATTTAACCACTGAATCGCACAGCTATAGAAGTGCAGAGAATGCTATTCAAAAAAAAAGTTGTTTTTTTTAGTATAGCACTGTACAATATATAGAAATTGTTTATTTTACACACCTCCACATGTGTATTTCACACTGCAAAATATTTTCTGTGGCCCTAAATGGCGTTTTTTGAAAGAGCACAACACAACCACAGTATTTAACCACTGAATCGCACAGCTATAGAAGTGCAGAGAATGCTATTCAAAAAAAATGTTTTTTTTTTTAGTATAGCACTGTACAATATATAGAAATTGTTTATTTTACACACCTCCACATGTGTATTTCACACTGCAAAATATTTTCTGTGGCCCTAAATGGCGTTTTTTGAAAGAGCACAACACAACCACAGTATGTAACCGCTGAATCGCACAGCTGCAGAGAATGCTATTCAAAAAAAAGTACTAGAGATATACACTGCAAAATATTTTTTTTGCCCAAAAATAGGTCTTTTTTGCGCACAACAAAGTGCCGTTTTTATTTTTTGCAACAGCACAATAAAGTGCCTTTTTTTTTTTTTGGGGCCCAAAAATGGGTCTTTTTAGCAAAAGCACAATAAAGTGCCTTTTTTTTTTTTTTTCTGACCAAAATAGGTCTTTTAGCAAGAGCACAATACAGCCACAGTATGGAATAGGTGTATCACTCAACGTAATGCAGTGCTGGTGCACTGAGCTTGCAACACAAACAGATAAACCTATGCAGATCGCTGAGCTATTATATCTCTCAATCTGGACTCCTATCTAAATCTCTCTCCCTGAAAGCACAAACAGGATCCTGCCCCTACACTACACTACACTGTCTCCCTATCTTTTCTATCAGTAGATTGCAGAATCAGGACTAACTCCTATTCTCTCCCTCACAGCAACAGCAGCCAGGATCCTTTCCCTACACTGTCTAAAAGCAGAGTGACGATCTGTGCTGTGTGCCTCTTTCTTATATAGAAGCTGGTCACATGCTGGGTCACATGTTGCACTGACCAATTACAGCCATGCCATTAGTAGGCATGGCTATGATGGCTTCTAAGGGCACACCAGCTAATCAAATGGTGATTGGCTGGCCCCTGAAGCATTTCTAACTGCGCCATTAAATTCCCGAATCCGAACCCGAACCCGGACTTTAGCGCAAAATCCGGGTCCGGGTCCGGGGCCGGGAAAACGCCAAAATTCGGTACGGACCCGAACTTTACAGTTCGGGTCCGCTCAACACTACTAGAGATGCATCTAAAAAAAAAAAAAATTAATATAAGAATATTTGTTAAGGAAGATTAAAAAAAAAAACACATTAACCCATTTTACTGGCACATTTAGAAGCCTAAAAATAAAAAAAATATCCATCATAAATCCTACTTTTAAACTATGTAATGTATTTTAATGAAAAATCATTGCACAATACTCCTAACTGATGAAGTTTTGCAAATCAAAACTGGCAATAACTTTAAATATTTTTCCTGTGCTTGCATGGATTTTCTATATGAGTACATCATTTTTTTCCACATTACAAAGATGTGTTAATTGGCTCCTGTCTTGAACTTAGTATCTATGTATGCATGTATGGTAGGGACTTTAGATTGTAAGCTCCATGAGGACAGGGACAGCTGTGAATATACAATATATGTAAAGTGCTACATAAATTGTTGACAATATAAAAGTACCTGTAATAAATAAGTCATAAAATAATAACTGCCTAAATTAGATGTTCCTGTAAGTGTTGTGCGAGTCAACACTGCACAACTTTTGCTACCTGAATAACAGCAAAAGTTTTCTTGAAGTGCAATATAGCATGATCAATAGATATATCAGAGGACTTCAGAAAGGTTTATAAGCTAAAAAGGACTGGAAGAAATTTTAAAGCGATTTCTAAAGGATATCCAACACACATTCCTTCATTATTTGTATGTGTAACTGATCTTCCAAAGCCTGTGCAAGCCAAAACATTTTTTAACAGGGGATGCTGTTAAAGCGGAGTTCCGCCGGAAAAAATTTAAATGAAGGTCAGCAGCTACAAATACTGCAGGTTCTGACTTTTAATATTAGGACACTTACCTGCCCAGGGCGCCCGCAATGTCCTCACCCGAAGCAGATCTGTCCCTCGGCTCCCGGGTGCAGGCGCCGGCAACTTCGGTAGGAGGGGGCCAGACATGGCGTAGATTGCGGTGGATACTGCGGCAATCTATGCCCAGAAGTGTGAGCAAAAAGTTAAATTTTTGGGTGGAACTCCGCCCTGCACAACATGAGTTGTGCAGTCAATCTGTATTATGCAAAGGAAAGTGCTGAAGTAAATATAGTACAGTGGGGCAAAAAAGTATTTAGTCAGCCACCAATTGTGCAAGTTTTCCCACTTAAAAAGATGAGAGAGGCCTGTGATTGTCATCATAGGTATACCTCAACTATGAGAGACAAAATGTGGAAACAAATCCAGACAATCACATTATCTGATTTGGAAAGATTTTTTTTTGCAAATTATGGTGGAAAATAAGTATTTGGTCAATATCAAAAGTTCATCTCAATACATTGTTATATATCCTTTGTTGGCAATGACAGAGGTCAAAAGTTTTCTGTAAGTCTTCACAAGGTTGTCACACACTGTTGCTAGAGCAGTGATGTTTTGGGGCTGTCGCTGGGAAACACGGACTTTATACTCCCTCCAAAGGTTTTCTATGGGGTTGAGAACTGGAGACTGGCTAGGCCACTCCAGGACCTTGAAATGCTTCTTACGAAGCCACTCGTTCATTGCCCGGGTGGTGTGTTTGTGATCATTGTCATGCTGAAAGACCCAGCCACATTTCATATTCAATGCCCTTGCTGATGGGAGGAGGTTTGCACTCAAAATCTCACGATACATGGCCCCATTCATTCTTTCATGTACACGAATCAGTCATCCTGTTCCCTTTGCAGAGAAACAGCCCCAAAAGCATGATGTTGCCACCCCCATGCTTCACAGTAGGTATGGTGTTCTTTGGTTGCAACTCAGCATTCTCTCTCCTCCAAACACGAGGAGTTGTGTTTCTACCAAACAGTTCTACTTTGGTTTCATCTGACCATATGACATTCTCCCAATCCTCTTTTGGATCATCCAAATGCTCTCTAGCAAACCTCAGAGGGGCCCGGACATGTACTGGCTTAAGCAGGGGGACACGTCTGGCACTGCAGGATCTGAGTCCCTGGCAGCGTAGTGTGTTACTGATGGTAGCCTTTGTTACGTTGGTCCCGCTCTCTGCAGGTCATTCACTAGTTCCCCCCGTGTGGTTCTGGGATTTTTGCTCACCGTTCCTGTGATCATTTTGACCCCACGGGGTGAGATCTTGCGTGGAGCCCCAGATCGAGGGAGATTATCAGTGGTCTTGTATGTCTTCCATTTTCTAATTATTGCTCCCACAGTTGATTTCTTCACACCAAGCTGCTTGCCTATTGCAGATTCAATCTTCCCAGCCTGGTGCAGGTCTACAATTTTGTTTCTGGTGTCCTTCGACAGCTCTTTGGTCTTCACCATAGTGGAGTTTGACATGTGACTGTTTGAGGTTGTGGACAGGTGTCTTTTATAATGATAACAAGTTTAAACAGGTGCCATTAATACAGGTAATGAGTGGAGGACAGAGGAGCCTCTTAACCACTTAACGACCGCCCACTGTATATATACGTCGGCAAAATGGCACGGACAGGCACAATCACGTACCTGTACGTGACTGCCTTCGTATAGGTGGGGGGTCCGATCAGTGAGCGGTGGTTTTCCGTTCGGAAGCGATCCCTGATGAGGGGACGGCCATTGGTTTCCGGACACCCCCTCACGATCGCTCCCAGCGAATGACAATCTTCCTCTGCCTGTGTAATGTAAACACAGGCAGAGGAAGTGATGTCATCTCTCCCTGCGGCGCTCACACATACCGGAGCGCCGTGGAGAGAAGATGTCAGGTTAGTGCACAAACACTACACTGACACCAGCACACATAGGAACACGATCGCCCCCCCAGTCACCCCCAGATCACCCCCCAGCCCCCAGTCACAGTGACACTGATTGCAGTGATCATTTATTTACTGATCACTGCAAACAGTGACATTTGTAACTGTAAAAGTGTCAGGGCAGTTAGTGTAGGTCCCTTTAGGTCCAGGGTAGCCCCCTAACCCCCCCCCCCAATAAAGGTTTAACCCCTTGATCGCCCCCCAGGTAACCCTTTCACCCCCTAGCACCACTGTCACTAAGCAATCGTTTTTCTGATCGCTGTATTAGCGTCGGTGATGCTGCTAGGTAGTCAGTTATTTTTTTAGGTTCGCCGCCAGGTATTTATAGCGACCTGTACCCCCATATATTACCTAATAAAGGTTTAACCCCTTGATCGCCCCCCAGGTAACCCTTTCAGCCCCTTTTGCCAGTGTCACTAAGTGATCGTTTTTCTGATCGCTGTATTGGTTATGCTGGTGCCGCTAGGTAGTCAGTTATTTTTTTAGGTTCGCCGCCAGGTTTTTATAGCATCAGGTACCCCCATATATTACCCAATAAAGATTTAACCCCTTGATCGCCCCCCAGGTAACCCTTTCACCCCCTTTTGCCAGTGTCACTAAGCGATCATTTTTCTGATTGCTGTATTAGGTATGCTGGTGCCGCTAGGTAGTCTGTTATTTTTTTAGGTTCGCTGCCAGGTTTTTATAGCGTCAGGTACCCCCATATATTACCTAATAAGGGTTTAACCCCTTGATCGCCCCCCCAGGTAACCCTTTCACCCCCTTTTGCCAGTGTCACTAAGCGATCATTTTTCTGATCGCTGTATTAGGTATGCTGGTGCTGCTAGGTAGTCTGTTATTTTATTAGGTTCGCCGCCAGGGTTTTATAGTGTCAGGTACCCCCATATATTATCTAATAAAGGTTTTAACCCCCTGATTGCCCCTAGAGTTAACCCTTTCACCAGTAATCACCGTATAAGTGTCACTGGTAACACTGGTTAGCCAGTTAGTAATTTTGTTATTTAGGTTCCCTGTCAGGTTTTTATATAGCGTCAGGTACCCCCATATATTACCTAATAAAGGTTTTAACCCCCTGATTGCCCCTAGTTAACCCTTTCACCAGTGATCACTGTATAAGTGTTACGGGTGACACTGGTTAGTTAGTTAGGTTTTAGCGTCAGAGAGGGTCTGCGTAACACCCCAGACAGCGTCAGGTTAGTGCCAGTAGCGCTAACACCCATGCGTGAAGCATACACCTCCCTTAGTGGTATAGTATCTGAACAGATCAATATCTGATCTGATCAGATCTATACTAGCGTCCCCAGCAGTTTAGGGTTCCCAAAAACGCAGTGTTAGCGGGATCAGAACAGATACCTGCTAGCACCTGCGTTTTGCCCCTCCGTCCAGCCCAGGCCACCCAAGTGCAGTATTGATCGATCACTGTCACTTACAAAACACAACACACATAACTGCAGCGTTCACAGAGACAGGTCTGATCCCTGCGACTCCAGTGCTGTAGGAGGTGATTTCACCACCACAGTTAAAAAAAAGAGCATATATACCGAAGCATGGGGGCAGCAGGGGCGGAGGAGTGATTTTGCTCCTAATGCCTCGTACATATGATCGAAATTCCGACGGAGGCTTGCCCGTGGAAAAGTCTGACCGTGTGTACGCGGCATAACTTTTGCGGGAGGGTACCTTCGGCTGAGGCATATATAAATGGTGCATGTATGCCCATCATTAGAAGTGGGTGAATGAAGGGTGGTATTCTGATGGTGGGCATACCCACCGATCAATCTCTTTTTTTTCGTTCAGCCAACAGGCTGCATGAAAAAAAAAAAATACATGTACAACAAGGACCAGCAACGTACTGGTATGTTGCTGGATTTGAATGGTTATACCAGAATGATGCCTATGGGTTTAGGTATCATCTTGGTATCATTCTTTTCAGCCAGCGGCCGGCTTTCATGTAAAAGCAATCCTAGAGGCTAATTAGCCTCTGGACTGCTTTTACAAGCAGAGGGAGGGAATGTCCCCCCCCTGGATATAAAAAGCGCTAAAAAATAAATTTTTATTTTTAAAGATAGGTAGTGAGGAGTGAAATCAAAAATTTGCGCCTTTAGAAATCCCAAAGGTGGTGCTTGGTTTTCAGGGTCCCGTATGCGGCTAGGCTCCTAAAAAGTCCCACACATGTTGTATCCCCTTACTCAGGAGAAGCAGCAAAATGTATTTTGGGGTGCAATTCCACAGATAACCATGGCATGTGTGAGCAATATGTAATTTTTTTCTTGTCATTATTCAATCACTTGGGACAAAAAAATAAAATATTCAATGTGCCTCTCAGCAATTTCCTTGGGGTGTCTACTTCGCAAAATTGGGTCATTTGGGGGGGGGGGTTTGTACTTCCCTGCCATTTTAGCACCTCAAGAAATGAGATAGGCAGTCATAAATTAAAAGCTGTGTAAATCCCAGAAAATGTACCCTAGTTGTAGACGCTATAACTTTTGCGCAAACCATTAATATACGCTTATTGACAATTTTTTTACTAAAGACATGTGGCTGAATACATTTTGGCCTAAATGTATGACTAAAATTGAGTTTATTAGATTTTTCTTATAACAAAAAGTAGAAAATATAATTTTTTTTTCAAAATTTTCGGGCTTTTTCCGTTCATATCGCAAAAAAAAAAATCGCAGAGGCAATCAAATACCATTAAAAGAAAGCTCTATTTGTGGGAAGAAAAGAACGCAAATTTAGTTTGGGTACAACATTGCATGTCCGCACAATTTCCAGTTAAAGCAGCGCAGTGCCAAATTGTAAAAACACCTCTGGTCATTAAGCTGCGTATTGGTCCGGGGCTTAAGTGGTTAAAGAAGAAGATACAGGTCTGTGAGAGCCAGAAATCTTGCTTGCTTGTAGGTGACCAAATACTTATTTTCCACCATAATTTGCAAAAAAAAAAATATTTCCAAATCACACAATGTGATTGTCTGGATTTGTTTCCACATTTTGTCTCTCATAGTTGAGGTATACCTATGATGACAATTACAGGCCTCTCTCATCTTTTTAAGTGGGATAACTTGCACAACTACTTTTTTGCCCCACTGTACAGCGTTTAAGAGGGTATCTGGTACTGCATTAGCAAATTCTCCTATTGCAAGTAGGTAGGGGAAATTGTTCTAATTTTAATGTTATCAGCCTGTTATTTTTTCAATATCCTGCTTTTTATTTATATTGACATTATTTTTAAACTGTAAATTAGTGCTCTCCTTAGTAAGAGATGTTTATCAATTTATCAATCTCAATCTTAAATCAGATGCAAATGCTATTCAACATCCCCTCACTAATATGTTGTGACTCTTGCAGTGGCAATCCTGGATTTCCTGTGTGGAACAGAATACTTGCGCCTGGTCACAATGAGTCATAAAACCGTCACTAATATTATTTCTGAAAAATCTTTAACCTTGACAGGGTTGTTGGGCATGTTTAGTTCTGAATTTCAGGGAAGTAAGTCTTTAGTAAATGGAACCAGGATCAGAGAGGTAAACAAAATAATCTTATATTACCAACAAAGGTAATGGCACGTACCTTGTTGTGCCTGCCTGGTTTCCGAAGGACTTTTACTACTACAAGTTTCCCGTGGCTGATTGATTCACTATAATGTAATATGGTGTATTCATTAACATTAAGGAATAGTATTAGCTACAAGTAGTTCCTACAAGTAAATATATATTAAAATACTCAATATTTTTCTCAAACAGAAAGATGTAGTTAAATGTAATGTAAAGAAAACAATCAGAAAGCAATCAATGAACTCTCCTTCCACTGACTCATTTTACCATATTTTAAAAGGTCTATTGCTGCCTCTTAAACTGACAGCTTGCCTGCAAATAAACTTTCATTAGCCGAGGAGGGCAAGGTCACAGAACGTGATGCAGAAACTGCTTGCTCCCTTTTTCAGAGGGTCACAGCGACTGCAAACATTTAACTGTTGTCACAATGCAATCATCATGCATTTTCCTCAATTATTATTTGGCAGTGTAAAGGTAAAAGGGTAAATGTTAATATTTTCTGCTGTACAAGGATGTTTTAAATTGCTACCATCTAACTTTTCAGGGAAAGTGCATACTTCACCTTACAAAACCTAAGTATCGGTACCTGTTAGATTTCCCCAACTTGTTTTATTTAAACTGATCTGCTGCTATAGACAATTGATGATTTCTTTTGTTCTTTATACTTTGCTCAGTGATGCTTCCTGGGAAGTGCAATTTGCTTGTTGATTTATGTTTAACATTGCTAATGAAATAATTTCTATAAACTACATCTAGGCGGGGAGGAAAGAAAAGGAAAAATAAAATAGGGAAAATTAAAGAAATAGAATGATAGTTGTATACAGTAGTTAGGTTGAAAAAAGACCTCCATACACACATTCCTATACACATAGTTGATCCAAAGGAAGGCGAAAAAAACTCTTTTGAAGCATGATCCAATTTGTTTCAGTGGGGAAAATAAATTCTTCCTGATTGACCAGGAAGTAAATAGGAAATAGGAGAGGAGACAATAAGAAACAAGGAAGTCAAGTGCAACGGGGAAGAATGTATTGAGAAAAATTGGGCTTCTTTATATATTAAAATGGTTACGGTTTGAAGTATTTGATCCTTTGATCTATGACTAGCAATACTGTGATACTATATTTGCATGCAGGCCTAAACTAGCAATTAGTAGATTTTGGCACTTGCTTGGTGGCACTGGACCTTGTTACTGTTAAGTATAGATTAAAAGTGTACCATCTGTGGTCTTGTAATAAAACAACTGCTTTTAGACCCGGTTCACACAGGGCGACTTAGCTGCCTGACAAGTCACGCTCCATTCTGTACAATGGAACCATTCTAATAGGAGTGACTCAAGTCAAGAAAAAGGTTCCTGTACTACTTTGGGGGGACTTCAGAGCGGCTTGCATTGACTTCTATACAGAAGTAGTTTTGCAAGCTACGCTGAAGTCACTCTGTACGGGGCGGCTTTGAAGCCACCCTCGTGCGAACTGGCACAGGCTGATTCTCTAAACATGTAGTGCACTTACACTGAGTAGAAAAAAGGCTTGCCAGTGCTGAAATAACACTCTTGCATGCTGGACCGCAAGTGGTGAAAGAACAGTCTTGTATGGCTTCAGTGCTGCGCTTGTATGTTATGAACATTTAGTAAATATCTTACCATGTCTCTGTGGACTAACTGTGTTTTCTGAGTTTGCCATCCTACAATTTGTTTCTTTTGGTGTGTCGTTTACTTGTTTGTTTTAGTTAAGGAAAAGTGACTGTTGTGTACATCAACTTTTAGGTCAATTTTTCTGTTCACCCAACCACTATTCCTTCAGCTGAAAAGGCAGCAGACGGGGATATACACACACCACAGCTGCAATTCTTTGCCTGATAGCTATGGCAAGAATTTCTGTCCACAGAACGTGGCTCATTTAAGGGAATATGGTCATGCTGCAACTTTTTCACTGACAGACACTCCACTTGTGTTTGTTTGTTTTTTTGTACAAATGGGGGTGTTGGAAGTTTCTTCAAATAATGGGATGTCTTAAATCATTGTTCATTAATGCATATGTGATAATATAAGGTACTCAAGTGAACAGGTGTGAAATGGCTCTAAATCTAATATTTGGTCCATTCACTGTTCCCCTGTGAACTGTGGTTCCAGGAACAGGAGGGAAGGATTTCCAGCAGTAGAACCTTTATCCACACAAATTTTGGCACCCAAAGCAACACCCCTCTGCTAGGATCACTTCTTTGGCAAAATTATTTTTCTATTTTACTGGAAAAAAAATGATACTTGTATGGATGATAATTATACAGAAAAAAGCTAATTTTGACTCTGCTGCCTTTTCTTCCTAATGGTAATTCTGGTCTTAAGAATAAGGTAAAGTGAGCATTGTAATATGTCATCACAGTAAGAAGAAAATGTCCTTCCTGACAAACCCTCCATTGATTAATTTTAATTACTATAACTATAGATACAATTTTCATTAAAAATGCAATTAATCAGCATTCATTTACTATTGGCTATCACCATTTCCTTTAAATTGGAGGTCTAATCATCCTTATTAACCTATTTTGTTCACCATGGGGGGGGGGGGGGGGTCAGCTTTTCATTTAATTTTAGTCAAGTTGTTTTCAACCAGTACAGTACTATTGCCAAGTAAAAGTAGCAATTATGCCATAAAAATCTATTTTAAACCTAGCATATTCTCCAGTGCAGCAAAAGTCCTAATTATACCTCTGCATGAAAAGCCTATGAATAGATAGAAATAGCAGACACAAATGAGTATAGGTAAGGAGCAGCCACCTTTAATCAGATAAAAAGTACAAAATATTAAAAAAAAGAAAAATCTGAAATAAAATTGATTTTAGTTTAAGAACTAAAAGAAGCTGGCATAAATAAATAAAATATGGTAGTGCTAAATCATATATCCTACATTGCTAATCTATTTTAGCCTATCAGTCTTTCACATTCCTAATGCTGCGTACACACAACAGTTTTTCATGACGAGAAAAATTTAATTTTTTTATTTGGTCATTAAAAATGATCGTGTGTGGGCTCCAGAGCATTTTTCACTACGTGAAAAATGACCATTAAAAATTTGGAACATGCTCTAATTTTTCTCGTAGTTTTTCACGTTGTTGTTTTTCTCGTCATGAAAAATGGCCGTGTGTAGGCTTTAACGACGTGAAAAAAATGCGCATGCTCAGAAGCAAGTTATGAGACGTGAGCGCTCGCTCTGGTAAAACTAGCGTTCGTAATGGGAACGCTGTAACGGACTGAAAAGCGCGAATCGTCTCTCAACAAACTTTACTAACACGAGGATCAACAAAAGCAGCCCCAAAGGGTGGCGCCATCCAAATGGAACTTCCCCTTTATAGTGCTGTCGTACAAAACACTGTTTTATTCAATGACATTAAAAACAGTCATGTGTACGCGGCATGAGTGTTTTGAAAAGCGGAACTGATCATTTGGGTAAAACAGGCTGTTTGTACACAAGTTGATGAATAGATGGACTTGTGTACAACCAGCTATCCCATACATGGATGGAAATTCTCCCAGTTCCTGCTGAACCAGTGTAATTTCAATTCATGTTTAGCTGGCTTTACTCTAGCAGTACATTTGCTATGGCTTAGGGCCTCTGTCTGGTTCTCCAAAGACTTTACAAGCACTGTGCTCACACATACACACCTTGCCTGACGCATCTCCATGGCAGCACACATACTGGGTTGTAACTCCGACCGCACAACCTGACAGGATTGGTTAACTATAAATTTGAAGGAGAGGCATCCCACCTCATTCTCTTTTTTTATCCTCACCTGACAAGATTGAGACGGATTCCGCACCCTTACCGTATTCGCCCCACCAGGTTAAGCCTCTCCTGGCTGGAAGTCTCTGCTGTACAACCTCTAAAGGAGCCTTTATGGAGAGAACCCCAATCTGGTGGTCTCGGTGGCACATTCTGCCATCTATACAAGCTTTAAAGAAGCTTAAGAATATTGCAGTGACCTCCTACCTTTTACTTCTCTCTTAAGGTATTGTTTTTATTTCTTTTTTTCTTTCCAAAGGTTTCGGCTGAGATTTGTAGTCCCACAAGGCTTGTATCCTTCTCATCATGGCGGCCGCGTCCTCCTCGGCGCCCTGTGCATGCGCCGGGGGAAGTGAGGTATCTCGGCATGTCAATCTGCCCTTCTCAAAGATGGTGCGAGTGGCGGCGGAGCGCTTCTGCGCATGCGTAGTGACGTCATTTCCCCCGTGACGGCGGCGGCAAATTTAAAAAGGCTAGTTTTTGTTTTGGGAATTGCTGATGGTTGCAGGCTACAGAGGGATTCATTTTTTCTAGTCCATCTCTGCCCTCAGTCTCTGTTAGGTTAAATTCCTTCTCTTACTTGTTTGTTTGCAAACTGTTGTTCTTTGCATGCACTGCAATTCTATGCTGTTATTCCTTACCAGGTATTACCTTTTCAGTGCTCTGTCTTCATGGAGGTCACTGCCCAAGCAGACCACCCTCAGCATATAAGGTAAGAGCATGTCTGGTAAGTATGGAAGAGGAAAAAGAGTGCATGACCGTCTAATGCTGCGATTTCTGACAGCCCTTCCAGGTCAAGATCTACAAATCCAGGCATCAAGGTCGCTCAAGCCATACCTCAAGCCATAGGAGATCTGGGAGAAGTCACTCAAAATCTTCATCTCACCATCGGCACTCTGGCCATAGCCATTCTCACCACAGCTGCTCACACCGTAGCCGCTCATGCAGAAGGTCTCCTTCTCCCCGTTGAGAAAAGAGCTATCACACCCACCCTACAGCAAACACTTGCTGGGTGTGTGGAGCTCCAGCTTTGCCAGACAAATTTGCCTGCCGAGCATGCTTTAATGAGCCAGGGAGAAAGAAGCGGACGCAAGAGAGGTATCTGACCTCATCAGAGAGTCTGTGCAAGAATCTATTCTGGAAACATCAGCGCCTGAAACAGACAAGGCAGGCCCAAGCACATCTACTGTAACTCACAATCCTCCCATAGATTCAGATTCAGCTTCTGACAATGGAGTTTCAGAGATTCTTACAGGATTCAATTTTACTCTAGTGGAACCCTTTATAAGGTCAGTAAAAGGAGGCCATAGGATGGGAAGAAGCTCCTCCCAAAATCCGAAAGTACTTCCCTAATTTAAAAAGAGAGCCAGAGTCTTTTCCTTTCATAGAGGAACTGGAAGACCTCATTAAGGACGAATGGGAAAGATAAGATAAAAGATCTAACCTGAATAATAGGTTGGCTAAACTTTATCCACTGAAGGAACTGAAGGTGAATACACTAATTCATCCACCGGTTGTTGACGCCTCCCTGATGCGACTTGCAAGACATGTAACCCTTCCAATAGAGGATGCAGTAACCTTCCGGGACGTACTGGATCGGAAGATTGATCAGGATATGAAAAAAGCATACTGCACAGCAGGGGGGGCGTGTAGACCAGCAGTAGTGGCGGCTGCAGTCAGCAAAGCGATTTCTGGATGGTCAACCAATTTAGAAAGATCCATACGCGAGGGGGCCGACCAAGAGAAAATAATTAGTTCCGTTTAGAAACTAAAACTAGCAGGCGATTTTGTAGCAGAGACTTCAGTGGATGTCATTCATTCTTCCGCTAGGGCTATGTTGGCCTCAGTCACAGCAAGAAGAGCCCTGTGGCTCAAACCATGGGTGGCGGATGCAGCATTGAAGACCAACTGGTGCAAGATTCCTTATGGAGTTAATCTTTTTGGTCCAAAACTGGACTTAGCAATCTCCAAAGTGACGGGGGGTAAGTCAGGGCTGATTCCCTCTGACAGAAGACCTAAACCTCAGAAGGGTCCTTCTTTCAAACGCAACCTTCCGGAGAGGTACAGGGAGGCAAGATCGAATTTTTCCGTTGTGCACAAGAAACAAACTGAAACTAAACAAATGTTTCCGATGGGCACAGTGGCACAGGGAGGCACAGGTAGATGCAATCCTCATTCCTCAATCAGTGGAACAGTTCATCAATGCTCCTGCCGATTGCCATTCGCCACAGCGTGAAACAGTCGGTTTGGTGGTGAATGCGTACAGACAACCTCAAAAGACACAGACCTATAGTTCACCCAGAACCAGAGGTAAATACATCAGACAGGTTGGGGTGCCCACTATCGGGACCAGGCGGTTCAGGGTCAATGGCAATTTCACACGGTGGGCATGGTATTGAATGTTCTCGAACTCAGAACAGCTTTTCAGGCCCTCCTAGCCTTTGGACCGTCCTTGAAGGGAAAAAGTGTCCTAATACGGATGGACAACAAAGTGGCGGTAACATACATTCAGAGACAGGGGGGTACCAGAAGCAGTACCCTACTACAGGAAGTTCGCTCCATCCTGGAATGGGCCCAGTTGTTTCTAACAGATCTACGGGCAGTGTATGTTCTGGCAGCACAGAACTTACTAGCTGATTGTTTGAGCAGAGAGTTCCTGTCGAACAACGAATGGTCCCTGAACCATCAAACTTTCAATCTCCTAATACAAACTTGGGGGACACCGGAAATCGATCTGGCTGCTACACCTACAAACACCAAGTGCCAGAGGCTCCTGTCGAGGGCAGCATATCCATCTGTGAAAAGGGGTGGACTGTCTTGTTCATCAATGGAACTTTCGTCTGGGGTACATATTTCCCCCAAAACCCCTAATCGCAAAGTTTCTGTCCAGGCTCAGGAGGTCTTCAGCCTCAGTAATAGCAGTGATCCCTTTTTGGCCCAGGAGGCCTTGGTTCACGACTCTACTACAGCTCAGTATGAAAGACCCACTACCTCTTTCGCTGTCTCAGGAGCTACTTCACCACGGGCAGTTCTTCCATCCGGCTCCGGAGAGGCTCCATCTAATGGCATGGATGTTGAGAGGAATCGGTTTCTAGAGCAAGGCTGCTCCCAGGAGGTCGTTTCAACACTACTCCAAGTGAGGAAATGCTCAACCAACGTTACTTACGGTGGAATTTAGGAGAGATTCATGATCATGGCCCAGCAGAATGTCTGGGACCCACTATCTCCACAAGCTCTGCAAATCTTGGAGTTTCTTCAAACAGGCTTATCTAAAGGACTCAGTTCAAGTACCCTTAATGTGCAGATCTCAGCTTTGTCAGCAAAAACAGGGTTCAGATGGGCCTCACACCCTCTTCTAATCCAGTTTATAGGAGCTTGTGTAAAGATCAGGCCTCCAGGAGGACCGACATTTCCAGCATGGGATTTATCAGTACTACTGAATACATTGTCAGATTCACCCTTTCACCCAGCTGATTTGATTATGTTGTGGAACTTAACACTGAAATTTATATTTCTTATCGACATCACTTCAGCTAAAAGAGTCTCTGAGTTACAGGCGTTAATGATTTCAGAACCTTACTTGGTCTTTTACCCAGACAGGGTGGTTCTGAAACCCTCAGACCGCTTTTCTACAAAAGTGAAATCATATTTTCACTACAATCAGGAAATCAACCTTCCTTCATTTACCGATGGTCAAGGTCAACCACATGCCTTGGATATTAAGACCACTATTAGTAACTATTTGTCAGCTACTGTCTCTTTTAGGAAGACTGAAAATCTATTGGCGATTCCTCATGGAGGAAGAAGAGGACACATGGCGTCACCTCGCACCATCGCATCTTGGTTGGTCAAGGTCATCAAGAAAGCCTACGTCATTCAGAATCTGCCAGTACCTGGAGACATTAGGGCTCATTCAACAAGGGCAGTGGGAACTTCCTGGACAGCATATTGCAGGGTGCCACCAGAGACAATCTGCAGGGCAGCAACCTGGTCCTCCAGACATACATTCATGTCCCACTACCGGGTAGACTCGGCTCAGTTATCAATAGTAGAATTTGGAAGATCTGTTATTCTACAGCCATATGATAAATAAATTATGCTACTTTACTTGCCCACCCGAATGGCAAGTTATTTCCTAGTGTGTGTGCTGCCATGATGCATCAGGAAAACTGAAAATTGTATACTTACCTTTCTGTAATTTTCCTTTCCTGACAGCACGCAACATCCCACCCTTCATTAGAGGATAGCTACAGAGAATGAGGTGGGGTGCCTCTCCTTCAATTTTATAGTTAAAGCGCGATTCCACCCGCAATTTTTTTTTTTAAAGTCAGCAGCTACAAACACTGTAGCTGCTGACTTTTAATACGGACACTAATGCCCTGTACACACGATCGGTTTTACCAATGAAAATAGTCCGATGGACTTTTTTCATCGGATAAACCGATCGTGTATGGGCCCCATCAGTATTTTTTCCATTGGTGAGAAAAAATAGAACATGTTTTAAATGTATCCGATGGAAAACAAAAACCGATAGCGAATTCCGATCGTCTGTGTGGAACTCCATCAAAGAAAAAACCCACGCATGCTCAGAATCAAGTCGACGCATGCTCAGAAGCATTGACCTTCATTTTTCTCGGCTCGTTGGAGTGTTTTACGGCATTTGGGATGGTCGAATTTTGGACTGATGGTGTGTAGGCAAGACATCTGATGGAAGTTATCTTCATCTGAAAAATCCATCGGATTTGAATCCATAGGAAATCCAATCGGCTTTACCTGTCCTAGGCACCCGCGATGATAGCCCCCCCATGCGGATCCGGATCATTGCAGGTCCCAGTGCCGCCATCCTCAGTAAGGGAAACAGGCAGTGAAGCTTGCGGCTTCACTGCCCGATTCCTACTGCTCATGCGCGAGGCTCGCGCCGCTTTGTGAATGGGCGGCTGCTCTCTGGGATTCACACAGTTCCCAGAAGGCAGCGCGCCCCATTCACCAGAAGGAGGATGCAGAAGTAGACCAGCCGTGGACTAGGAAGAGGCAGATTAGGAACATCCGCATAGCAACAGGTATTTCAGATGAGTAAAAAAAAAAATATTTTTTCAAATTATTTTTATTTATTTTTTGCAGCATTTTCCTGTAATTTTTTTTTTCAGGGTGTAACTCTTTAACCAATCCTGTCATGTTGTGGGGGCGGAGTCACAACCCAATGTGTGTGCTGCCATGGAGATGCGCCAGGAAAGGAAAATTACAGAGAGGTGAGTATCCAATTTTCCGTTTTATCTGCTCCCTTTCAGCCACATGGACGCCTGTGGAAGATAGAGCCCTGAGCATTAAAATCAGCACTAATTCCATATAGGCTGTTCACAGCTGCACAATTACCAGGTGCTGCTCCCCGCCTAAATGTGAACTCAGGTTGAAAGCTTCATCCAACCCAATACCCTCACAAGGCTTTAACAAACCTAGAGAAACTGTTAAAAATTGCACATTTTTATATTTTGCTACCTTTTTCCCTAAATAATCTTAAAGAAAAAAAAAAAAAAAGAATTTAGGGACATATATTTTTATGTTATAGCTTTTTTTTTTTATATTGTGGGAGATCATGATCAGTAAATAGGGTCATGTATGCAGTGCTGCAAAACATTCCTGAAAAATGAATAATAGTACAAAAAAAATGTGAGTGTGTTTGTGTTTTCTCTTAAATAAAATGTTAAATATTTAATGTACCCTCTGCCCCCCTAAAATCCACACCAGGCTCAAAGGGTTAAAAAAATGACACTGTTTAAATTGACGGAAAATAAAACTTTATTTCTGGCTCCTGAAAAAAAACATAGGCCCCTCAGGGGTCTGCAATGTATTGTGGGGGACTTTTGGGGTCTGTGTGCCATTTTACTATTTTTTAAAAGAAGCCAGGAGGGAGCTGTCACGTGCGTGCAATTTAAATCTTGTTTTCCCTTTGTAAATGTCAGTGCTTAAAAAAAACAAAAAAACTGCTCCCAGCGTCATGGAATTAAAAAGGGCAGTGCCCTTGCCCCATGCTTTTTGACACCCCTGGCCTATATAGCCCAAGAAAATTGGCATTTTTAATTTGAAAGAATTGATTTTCCTTGATTTTAATTGGATTCGACATTCAAAGTTCTTTAAGACCGGGTTCACACATGTGCGGCCCCGGGCTTGTGCCTGGGGTCCGGTGCGTTTCTGTCCACTGGTTCAGGTGCAATTCAGGTCCAAATTTTTGCCTGAATTTGCACATGAAATGGACCCAAACACACACCGGACCCTTCTGCATTCCAGGCCGCAGCCGCCCTGGACCTGTGTGAACTGGCTACATTGGGAGGCGGTCACACTCGCCTGTCATGCAAATTGGATGTGTGGAAAACCGCATCCAATTCGCATAAATGTGAACCCATTCTAAAGTTCACTGAACCCTGTTCGAATTGAACCCAGGGAAGTTTGGCTCATCACTACTGTTTAAAAATGAAAAAGAGTACAGTCACCTTTTTTATTCTTAACTTTTTATATACTGTAGGTATTCCGAGAAAAACAGTGTTATGGTTTATCAATGTATTTATGGTGCAATATAATTAGGTCACTTTCTGTCTGAGAGCTCAGTTGTCAAGAGACTTTGGAAAATAACACACTCACAGCCTGGAAAAACATGATTCTTTCTTTCTATAAAAATTAATCATGCTGGAGAACACATTGATTTTTTTTAACACTGTTATTCTGTAAATGTATTCTGTTCCGTCTCAATTAGCTATTAGCTTGTAGTATTACAGTTTTTCTTGCTTTGTGTTTATCTTTTTTATTGAGTCAATAAATAAAATAGATTGTGGCCCAGCATCTGGTATTTTTATGCTGAAATTATTAATATAACTAAATTTAAAATTCGAAATAAACCTATTACTACACATATGACAGTATTTTATATCTTCGGTACATACTGTACATATGGGTATAAGCAAATTGTTTTTCAGTAACTTTTTTGATACACTCAATTGCCTTGTTTTCTGAGTTGCATAACTCTGTGCAAGTCAGACAGATCTGTATGCCAATTTTTGCTGCACCTATGAAGACAGCAGTGCATCCACTTGGCTAACGATTATTGTTGGTTTCTATACCTTTTCTTAGGATCACTTAAAAATGTGTGCTAGGGAGTTGGGCAAATGTATGACTCAGTCTTCTTCTTTCCTGTTGGCAAAAATGCCATGTCATACAGTCGTGTATTTATCAGCAGTGCATCTCAATAAAAATAAGTTGGGCTTTCTTCGCAGTACAGAACTTTCTCTGTAGCTTTGGTCGGATGAAAAAATATATATGAAGTATCTGTGTGTGTAGCAGGAGCCCTGTGTAGTGCAATTTGAGTTGGAACACCATGTGGAATAAAAAACTGATAGCAAGAACAAAATAAGGGTACAAGCAAAAATAAAAATAGATTTCAGAGCAATGCTAAGTGTTAATTAAGCTGGCTGACTCAAATTGATTCCCGCAATAGTATTCTGATAGCCAGGTATAAGGGTTGTGCCAATATGAAAACAAGAGGAGGCACCAGATACACAATGCAAATAAGGATACCAAAGTTAAGTATACACGAATAGTTTATTTTCTTTTTTATTCAAGTGAAAAATCGGAAAAAAAAAGCAAGGATGGATTCCCTAAAGGACTCCTTTACTGTTAAAATAGACTGATCAGCAGCTGCAGCCACTGATCGAATGAAAGTTTTCCAGCGTGGATAAGGATATTTATTGTTGTTCCAAAAACATGTTATACAGTATGTTCAAGTTCCATGAAGGGAACAAAATAAGGTCCCCTGTAATACAGTACATATTTTATCTTTTATTTAAGTCTAGAAGTCCAATTTATTTTCAGAAGGACAATTGTAGCATGATATGCTTCCATCTTACCAATACAATGACATTTTTTTTTGACCTTTTAAAATAAAAACATGCTTATCCATCACCAGGATTGGACCAATAACATGGTCTTATGAAACAACCCCCCCCCCCAAGTCAAAATTTACATACAGTATATCTTTGCATCCTATATAAAAATGTGTGTAAGAAAATTATTTGCATAACACCTTAAAAAGTCCCATGAAATTGGGGACCATATCGACTCTTAAAAGACAAGTGCAGGTTTTGAAAAAAACAAACATCCATATTCACCTAGGGTAATGCAGCATCTGATTCTGTATCTGTCTCGTTGCTGCCTCTACATGTAAAACCTAGCAATCAAAACTGTCAGTCACCGGCTCTCTGCTTTGCCCCTCCAAGCTCCAGGGTTCCTTGGAGCGCTGGGCTGTGGAGGGGGTGGAAGTGGCTGGCTCTGGTTCTCAGTGGCATGCTGAGAGGCTGAGCCAGCTGTCGTTCAGGCCTCTGGGTGGATCCCGACATTAAAGTTAGGATCCTTGTAGAGTCTGGACCAGCTGAGTAATGTCGACCGACAGCGGACTATAGCTCACTGTCAGCTGAATATGGGTCACAGGAGTGTGGGGCGAAGTGTACCCCTGTGATCTGCAGGAGAATTGGAGCCAAAAGAGCTTTGGCTCTACTTCTCCCTTAAAGCTGAACTTTAAACAAAGAGCTACCTATACAGTTAAAACACATCTATTGGAGTTGTTTTACCTATCAAAGTGTTTGCATTTCTGTCCTACCAGTCCTGAGATTTTTATACCCCCACCACAGAGAACAGCCAGTCTGGTGACCTGAAATTTCTAATATATAGTTAGGTCACCTCTCTGTCCTCAGCCTGTGAGATAACTGTGTGCCTAGCTAATGTTTCAATGTAGTGGGGGAGGTGCTATTACTAGTAGAAGACATGGATCAGTGTTTCTGCTTTACAGAAACACAGGATCCATGTCTTCTGTACTGGCAGGATGATAGTCTGCCTTGTTTACATAGTAACGAATGATCAGTAAGTGCCGGCAGACATCAGGTCTACGAGACCCGCTGATCAGCTCCTGCTGTGAAAAATCAGAGCGGGAGCAAGCCGCTGGGGGTGCGCACTCACGCCCAAAACCTAGAAGAGCAGAATCACATATATATATGTGATTCTGCACAGCGCGGCCACCCTGTAGCAGTAAATCTGCTATGGGGCGGTCAGCAAGTGGTTAAATAGTCTGTTTTGGGCACACTGGCCCAAACAAACTATTTTCATTACTGAAAAATACGGCCAATGTGTGCTGTAAGGGGTGTTGTGTCCTGGCAGCAGGGCTGGCAACTTCCCGTTTTGTATTTTTATCAGTGAATACAAGGATTCCTCTGATTGGCTTGAAATCATAACATCATGTGTCTCTTTATCTTGGCCAGTCAGAAGAAACTTTTAATTCTTTGATAAATGTACAAGCCTTCTCCTGTATGGTGGAGAAACACTAAGCCCAACCTCTTTATTTCCGGCAGCAGACAGGTAGTCATCCGTACTGCTGTCAGAACACAGCGCTACCTAGTTTTGTTGCTAATGCTCATACAGTACCTTCCAGCACACACAGTGGCCATTGTTTAGTAATGGAAATACTTTGTTTGGGCCAGCTTGGTCCAAACAAACTATTTTAGTAGTCTATCACTTGAGATTAGTTATTTTTTGGAGCATTAGCACTAGGATTTTTTTTTTTAGGAGCTATTCACTATTAGGCTGGGAGTACGAGCCTTCTTAATTTAATAACACCTAACAGTATATCACTCGAGATTAGTTACTTTTGTTAGCACTTGCACTATGAATTTATTTTTATTTTTTTAGAAGTTATTCCCTATTAGACTCGGAGTACGAGCCTTCTTGATTTAATAACACATAATAGTTTATCACTCGAGATTGGCTATTTTTTTTTTAGCACCAGCACTAGTAATTTAATTTTTTTTTTTTTATTTGTTTGTTAGGAGCTATTCACTATTAGGCTGGGAGCATGAGGCCTCGTACACACGACCGATTTTCTCGGCAAGAACCAGCAAGAAACTTGCTGGCAGAGATGTCTTGCCGAGTAAATCGGTCGTGTGTATGCGGCTATCGGGTTTCTCGTCGAGAAAACCGACAAGTAACCTCGACGAGAAAATAGAGAACCTGCTCTCTATTTTCTCATCGAGATTCTCGTCGGCATGTTTCTCGACGAGAAAAGTGAGTGTGTGTACACTTACCTGTCCTCCCGGAAGCCCGCGCATGTTCGAAATGAATTTGACGCATGCGCGGTAGCTTCCTAGGCATAGGTAGGGTATACCAAGATGGCGGCGACGGCATCGAATGTGACGAGCGCATGCTCGTCGTAGTCGATGACGTCACCGCGTTCGCTCGATTCAAAGAACCGCGGGTTCTTTGAATCGAGCGTGTGTACACTCGGCCGGGACAAGTTCCTTGTCCAAGAATCTCGTCGAAAAAAACAACATGTTTTGTTCGACGAGAATCTCGGCCGTGTGTACGAGGCCTTAGCCTTCTTGATTTAATAACACATGACAGTTTACTCGAGATTTGTTATTTTTGTTAGAACTAGCACTAGGGAACCCTCTCTTTTTTTTTTTTTCCTTATGTAATCTGAATGCACATGCACTTTAGAGGGTTCCGACTCTAGAATTCTAGACCCTAAGCACATAATATAAGAGAGGGAGAACATGGGGGAATAAGCCCCCCCTACCTCCTCTCCCTTTTTTTTGTGTTTTTTTTTTTGTTTTCTTTCCTTCTTACCTCTCTTTTCCTCTTACCTCTCTATCTCTCCCCATCTCACTTTTATTTTGTTGACTATCCAAACTAGAAGATAAAGACTTAGGGGGGCCATATGGATGGACATATTTTATATACAGTAGGATGAGTGGATCTCCCAGGATAATTATTACCAATGCTATAAGCTGATTCTTAGGTAGGAGTGGTATTGAGACCGTATAAGTGTTTTATGTATATGTGTTTTAAGTGTTTTTGTAAGGAAATGTATGTATTGTAATGTTGAAAAAGACCAATAAAGAAATAAAAATAAAATAAAAAAACAAGCTATTTAAAGTGACATGAAAATAAAAATTCTACATTAAACTTTTACAAATTTTTACCTGCTTTTTTCAGGCTTTTTAAAAACTTCTTTCTAAAAATGAGTGACAGGTTGCACTTTTATTTACCAACAACAGTTATTGGTTTTAGTATTTTACTATTTTCGTAATGTTTTATGAAAATAGGCATTTGTAACAATGCATATGTAACAGTTTTTGCTTAATACAATGAAAAGCACAACACGCTACAAAACTGGATACGTCTATCTGCAGAATGAATTCAGCAGATTTCAGGACATTCCGCTGCATATTTTTATCTGGTTGCGGGACATTATAAGAATAAATATAGAACAACAATAAATGCATTGGGACAAACACAAGAGCATTCTAAGAATAAACCATTAGAAAGTAGACTTGTGCACAACGGAAAAATTCGTTCCGTTTCGGTTCGTTTCTTTTCGGTCCTGTTGATTCGTAATCATTCGTAATTTTGCTAGACGGGATTTTTCGTGTTCGGACTAATTCGTATTTTCGCAAGCGACATTTTTCGTTGAATTTTTTGTTGCTTTATAATTCGTACTTTCGGTAGAGTACGTTGTTTTTCGTTGATTCTGGACACAACTCCTACTTTCGTAACTTTTTTTGGGTTCGTTGATTCGTAATTTTCCGTGTCTCTCTCACAACGACGCTGCCTATTATGCCTAATGTGCTTCGAATGGATTTGTACTTTTCTAAATACATAGCGGTTATTTGTAACGATTCGAAATCTCGTATTTTACTTTCGTTTTTTACATGTGGCTATAGGCTCCGCCCCTGTACACCATTTTGAGAGGGTTCAGCACGGTGAGGGAGAAGCAGAGAGCAGAGCAGAGTGAGTGTTATTGTGCTTCGAATGGATTCGAAATCTCGTATTTTACTTTCGTTTTTTCATGCGGCTATAGCCTCCGCCCCTGTACACCATTTTGAGAGGGAGTTCAGCACGGTGAGGGAGAAGCAGAGAGCAGAGTGAGTGTTATTGTGCTTCCAATGGATTCGTACATTCGTAACTTTTTTCATAACGAATTATGCCGAAGACATTCGGGCATTCGCTATTTGCGGTATAATTTATTTCGGATTCGGTTTTATTCGTAATTGCTTTGTTCGGAAATTCGAATGCTTCCGAATGTCCGAAAGTTGCTAAATTCAGACGAATTTCGATTCGTTACGAAACGAATTGCACAAGCCTATTAGAAAGTAAAATAGGCCTATTGGATGAACCAACTTATCTTTACCTGATGGTAATATTATGTGTCTGACAGTCCATTTCTAGAATAAATGCATTGAGTACTCTCCTGCTGGCGCCATACATTTTCTAAAGTTTTCAATGCAGTTTATTGTAGAATGCTTTAGTCTCTCCGTCATAAAATCCAAACATTTCACCTCTGCTTAATGACCCAGTAAATAAAAGATATACATATAGAATTTAAACTACCAATAACAAACATGGATTCACGTTATATTTGATTACATAATTTATGCAGCTTGTAGTAGTTGCGATAAAGTATTGTAAAAGTATTGTGATAGAGTTAAAAAAACAAGGCATAAATGTTTATTTTTTTACAACTGTGTTTGTATAGTGGTATAATAAAAAGAATAGTACAGTAGGTGGTACGACTGTTACTCTGACACTCAGATAGAGGTCTTAAAGCCTTAGTTGGAACTATTGTGGCCTGTTACTGAGATAGGTCTAGAATCATTAGACTATAGTTAATCTTGAAAGCTTCCAGTGATCTTAGAATACATATTTTACAAGAGAAAAACCTATTTAGAATCACAACATACATAAAGGACTATATATATTAACGAAACCCAAAAGACACCTAATTTCGGGCACATATGCTTTGCTATTTGCAGACGGTGACCCCAAATCTAACTTGGACAGCCGCAAATGGGAGCAGGAAATTGCTATTAACCACTTGCTTACTGGGCACTTAAACCCCCTTCCTGCCCAGGCCAATTTTCAGCTTTCAGCGCTGTCACGTTTTGAATGACAATTGCGCGGTCGTGCGACGTGGCTCCCAAACAAAATTGGCGTCCTTTTTTTCCCACAAATAGAGCTTTCTTTTGGTGGTATTTGATCATCTCTGCGGTTTTTATTTTTTGCGCTATAAACAAAAAAAGAGCGACGATTTTGAAAAAAACACAATATTTTTTACTTTTTGCTATAATAAATATCCCAATTTTTTTTTATAATTTTTTTTTCTCAGTTTAGATCGATACGTATTCTTCTACATATTTCTGGTCAAAAAAATCGCAATAAGCGTTTATTGATTGGTTTGCGCAAAAGTTATAGCGTCTACAAAATAGGGCATAGTTCTATAGCATTTTTATTAATAATTTATTTTTTACTAGTAATGGCGGCGATCAGTGATTTTTATTGTGACTGCGACATTATGGCGGACACATCGGACACTTTGGACACCATTTTGGGACCATTGTCATTTTTACTGCGATCAGTGCTATAAAAATGCACTGGTTACTGTAAAAATGACACTGACGGTGAAGGGGTTAACACTAGGGGGCGAGGAAGGGGTTAAATGTGTGCCCTGGGAGTGATTACTACTGTGGGGGGTGGGGACTGACTGGGGGAGGTGACCGATCTGTGTCCTTATGTATAAGGGACACAGCATCGGTCTCCTCTCCCTGACAGGACATGGATCCGTGTGTTTACACACACAGATTCATGTCCTTGTCTGTGTACCGGCCGATCGCGGGTGCCTGGCGGACATCGCGACCGCCAGGCACGCGCATCGACATGTCAGTGACGCGCCGGGCGCACGCGTGCACCGCCGGCGGTGCTCGCGCGCCCCCCAGTGGCCGGAGGAGCCGAGGACGTCTATTGACGTCCTCCCGGATATCTAGAGCCACCTTGAGGCCGTCATTCATCTATGGTTCAGGCTCCAGGTAGTTAATATCTCAGAACTAGAATGGAAAAATATCTATACATATATTCACAAGGGAACGGTCAATGTTTAGGCTACATAAAATCTCACCCTCACTCTCCCCACAATGCTGGTGATGTAATAGGGAGCTGGGTTTGCTATTGCACATTTGGTGGTCGTGCCCTCTGATACAATCATACTGGAAAGAAATGCACCGACTCACAAACCAAATTACAAAACTCCCCCTTGAATATTCATCCGTGCAGTTTTTTCTACATCATTTCTCAATCCCGAAACTACCTACCTTCATTCACTGGCCATGCATATGGTAAATGCAGCGAAGATGTGCGTCCCAGCTTGATGGTTTTCCTCAGACCCACCATCTATAGCCGATTGGCTTAAACTTTCACAGAAAACCGTGGAAATGGAGGAACTTATACACCAAGCAAAAGACACCCCCCTCCAAATTCAGGAAAATATGGTCATGCTGGTTGCATACTACTGATGAATATCTTAAACACATATCTTAAGTTACATCCACCACGTTCTGGTGGGAGAGAAGGGTAGAATATTGGCCCCTTTCTCCCTCCCCCCTCTACACTAATAGCTTTATATGGCACCCCTGACCCACCCAACACTACCCCATACTGTCCCCACTTCTACCCGCCACCATTTTCATGTTTATACTTGTCACTTTATAAGTCAGTCGAATATAGGCTTTTGAAACCTGTACCATATAGTAAAAATTTGCATTCTCCAATACAAGGTGGAAACTAAAGATTCATGCAAGGCTTACACCTGATATTAGTTACACCAGGTGTTCAACAAAAGTAACAATATGTTTATTGTCTTAAGATGTACTATCTGTTATAAGTGCTCTCATCCAACAAGATACCCCTATCTCACTTTTGGCTACTGCAGTGGCTGCGCCAGCACCTATATTGTTAATGGTTTACACCTTCCATAACCTCAATAAAACTTTATAGAATAATCATCCTGATGGGACTGATGGCCCAAACCCTAGCACAGTTAGCTGCTGGGGTTACTGTGACTAGGGATGAGCTTCGAGTTCGAGTCAAACTCATGTTCGACTCGAAAATTGCCTGTTCGCCCGTTCACCGAACAGCAAAATCAAAGACCTGAATGGTCTGGTATGGATATTTGGGGGGAACCCCACGTCATTTTTTTTTTTATATTTGACTCAGGGTTCTCCTTAATATCCATACCAGACCTGAAGGGCCTGGTAATTGAATTTTGGGGGACCCCCACACATTTTTTTTTTTTTTTTATCAATGACTTTCAATGACTTTTCTCTGTATTGCCGGGACCGGCAATTCATTACAGCCGCGAGTACTTTTAAATTACTTTATTTCATTCAGAAATTACACTTTGTGCAGGGACAGTTCTAAGCACGGGAAACAAGTGCTACTTTACAGGCATAATATACACACCCCCTAGGTACGAAATTTAAAGGAATATTTCACTTTTATTGTTTCACTTTTTGTATAGTTACATTGGACCAATGTAGGCATGCATGTACCATACCTGGCTTATTCCTGTGGAATCAGGAAAAAACTGTAATAGACACAGCTAATACAGTGACCGCTGCTAGCTGCCCGATCCTGTGCTGAGTGGCTGGCCTGCAGCTTAGTGAAGGCAGGAGTCATGGGTGCCATTCAGAGAACACTTTGCATTCTCTCAATGGATGCAAAGCAGTCTCTGATTGGGCAAGATGGATCAGTAGTCCACCAACTAACTCAAGCTGCTAAACAACTAGGCCGCCAAGAAGGGAGGGGTGCTGCAGGCCCCTAGCCTATCAGCATTCAGCAAGTCAGATAACCACCAGGGATTATTCAGAGTGATCCCTGGTGTAATGTAGCAATGATGGAGCGGAGACACTGACAGTTTGCAGTGAAGTCCTGGGAGTAACAGTCTGCAGGAGTTGGTGCAGAGGAGGAGTAACAGTCTGCAGGAGTTGGTTCAGAGGAGAGACTGTAAATGTTAGCGTCCATCATTTGCTCACAATACTATTGACTCAACAATTCTTTAACAATGATGGCAAAGTGATCTTTTCTATGGGCATCCCATACCCCCAACCAATTTATATCCCCCAAATAAACAAAAACAAAACAAAAGCAAATGACTATTCATTATCTCTGAGAGTGATATATAATATGAAGGTCTTGCAGCAGGGTGACCTAGTGGATGATAGTAACTAGTAGCAACCATCCGCTACACTAGTTACAATACCTAGAAGCAATGTGGTGGCATGCTATGTACAAAGCAGCTTCAACAACTGTTCAGCAACAAGTGTATACTACATACCCCAAACTTAAAGGCCTTAGTAGGACAAAATCAAATACAATATTCCCTCACCAAACAACAATATCTATCTATCTATCTATCTATCTATCTATCTATCTATCTATCTATCTATCTATCTATCTATCTACCTATCTATCTACCTATCTATCCTGTATATATACAGTATATATACTGTATATGTGTAGAGTTGAGCGGACACCTAGATGTTCGGGTTCGACGGGTTCGGCCGAACTTCGGAAAAAAGTTCGGGTTCGGGACCGAACTTTAACCCGAACCCGAACCCGAACCCCATTGAAGTCAATGGGGATCCGGACTTCTAAGGACTAAAAAGGCTCTAAAAAGGTAATGGAAAGGGCTAGAGGGCTGCAAATGGCAGCAAAATGTTGTTAAGAGCATGGCAAGTGCTCTGCAAACAAATGTGGATAGGGAAATAACTTAAAATAACATTAAAAAAATAAAAAAATATGCTGGAGGCCCCCTTTTCAGCAGAAGAGGTACAGGAAGTCATTAAGAACCTCAGAAACTCAACGGCACGATGCCACGCATATGGTGGGAATGCCCCAGAATACGCCCTTTCTGGAATAAATTATTAAATTTAATGGATAAGCTAGTGGGAAAATAAAATACTTTGAAATAAAAATGTAGCGGGGTGCTAAATTTAAGGGAAGTGTTTGAGTGGTAAATAGGCTCAAACACCCTAATTCTGTAGGATTCATGGACCATTTTGTCCTCGGGGGACAGTATTGGTGTGCAGTTCCCTGCGGCCTACAGGTGGCGCTGCCATGGTAGGCTAGGGTTGAACCGCCGATACAGTGCTGTGCCTTTTGTGTCCCCTCTTGGCAGTAGTACAGCGGGGCGGGGAACCTGCTGTGCATGCCGGGAGAGCATATAAAAGGGGCAGACCTTTGGCCTGGGGGCTGATGTTCAGTGGGGTCTGTGCCCAGGTGCCTTCGGCCTGGGTGCATGTGTTCCTGTTCCATCTCGGGTACCTTTAGCCCGGGGTGAGGTACTATCCTGGAGTTCCTGCTGCCCTGGGTATGGAGGCCTAGGTGTGGGAGTAAGGCCTGAAGTCCAGAGCCTTCGTCTGGAGTCCGCTAAGGGTTGAGGAGTCTTAGGGTGCCACCTCGTGTAGGGGACCCTGTTCCAGGGAAGGGAGGATCATTCTGATGGACCGATGCAGGAGTCACGGTGAAGGAAGGGTCTGTTGACTCCCTGGAGAGATGTCTTCCCCTTGATATGGGCTAGGTTCGTAGAAGGAGAAGCTCAAGGTCATCTTGACTGTATCAGAGGCCTTATTCACCCGGCCCGTGGCAGGGGCCTTATACACCCTGGTCTGTGGCAGAGACCAAAGTTCTCCAGGTCCGTGGCAGGGGCCTTGTACACCCGGTCTGTGGCAGAGACCAACCTCAAGGTCTGTGGCAGAGACCGTGCACCTAAAACTGTTTGAGAAACCTAAGCAGTGAAGTGAATGTGCTACGTTTGTGCCTGGACCTCCTCCACACCTTAAGCTGTCCTGTTTCTTTGCTCTAACCTTTTCTATCCGAGTACAATTTATTTTGCCATGAGAGAATAAGAGTTGTAATTTCAGCTGGTGTGGACATTGACTTTACTGGGAATTAAAGGACTTGCCTCTACCTACAGTAGAGGTGAGAATCATCCTCTGGAGGAGTTTTGACTCCGGCTGTGGACACGGCCCGTCAAGTACACCGCTCAACCTCTTTATATAGGAGGGTACGGGCTGGTAGTGCGGTGTGCCTTTCTCCCTCCTGCGAGGAGCCAACAACATAAAGGCAGGTAAGGGGGAAAGGATCTGTGCGCTACAAAAAAATAAAAAATAAATTATAATCTTGACCTAGGAGGACGACGTCCATATGGAGTAGGAGGTTGAGGTGGCGTGGATGTGGCTGTGTAGGTGGAAGCGGCGGTGGAGGAGGACGAGGTAGCCAACACTGGTTCAAAAATACAACAATGGCTGGGTAAGGCCAGTGATGTGTCGAATTCTGTCCCCCGTCAAATAGTGTCCACCCTGTACTGCGCTTGCTCAGTATGTAGGACAAGTGGATTTCGAAAATCTCCCAAGACGAACGGCGCCTGCATGGTGAGTTCAGGTGAAGGCCACACCATCCGTGGTTCAAGCCGAGCCAAGTGAGGCCATGCCCAAAGCGTGGCGATCGAAGCAAGCCCGTGAGGGGCCCTGTTACTATGTGCTACCGTATCTCCACTTGGATGGTGGGGCTTGAACCTGCACTCACAGCGCAGGCGCCGTTCATCTTCGGAGATTTTGTGAATCTCCTTGTCCTCTGTACTGCTGCGCCTTCGCAGTATGGGCCGGACACAATCCGATGGCCGGACAGTTTTTGTCACAACACCGGTACATACATGTCTATTCTGCAGAAGGTACGGACAAGTCCTGAGGGATCCATGCCTGGTTCATTTTAATGAACGTGAGCTTGTCCACATTGGCTCTGGACAGGCGGCTGCGCTTGTCTGTGATAACGCCCCCTGCCGTGCTAAATACACGTTCAGATAATACACTGGCTGCAGGGCAGGCCAGCACCTCCAAGGCATAAAGGGCAAGCTCAGGCCATGTGCCCAATTTGGAGACCCAGAAGTTAAAGGGGGCAGACCCGTCATCCAGTACGTGTAGGCCTGTGGACACATACTGCTCAACCATGTTGGTGAAATGCTGCCTCCTGCTAAGACGTTCCATCTCAGCTGGTGGTGCTGGTTGTTGTGGCGTGCTGACAAAGCTTTTCCACATTTCGGCCATGCTAACCCTGCCTTCTGAGGTGCTGCCGGTGCCCCGGCTGCGTTGGCGACCTCTTCCTGCTCCTCTGCCTTCGCCTTGTGCTTCCACCGTACGCCCGCTGTCAGGTGGGAATGCCACCAGCAGCGCGTCTACCAGCGTGCGCTTGTACTCGCGCATCTTACGATCCCGCTCCAGTGAGGAAATTAAGGACGGTACATTGTCCTTGTAACGGGGATCCAGCAGGTTGGCCACCCAGTAATCAGCACCAGTTAAAATGTGGGCAACTCGGCGGTCATTGCGGAAACACTGCAGCATGTAATCGCTCATGTGTGCCAGGCTGCCCAGAGGCAAAGAAAAGCTGTCCTCTGTGGGAGGTGTATCGTCTGTGTCCTCTGTATCCCCCCAGCCACGCACCAGTGATGGCCACGAGCTGGTCTGGGTGCCACCCTGCTGTGAACATAGCTCCTCCTCCTCCTCCTCCATCTCCTCCTCCACCTCGTCATCCTCCAGAACTGTGCCCTTTCTGTCGGACAATTGTGTACCTGGCGTTTGTTGGTGCAGGAACCCACCCTCGTAGCCACTTGTGAAAGACTGCCCTGAAAGCCTTTGAAATGATCCCGCTTCCTCCTCTTTCTCCTCATCCTCCTGTGCCACATCCTCTTCCATCATCGCCCGAAGCGTTTTTTCAAGGAGGCATAGAACTGGGATAGTAACGCTGAGAACGGCGTCATTGGCACTGGCCATGTTGGTGGAGTACTCGAAACAGCGCAACAAGGCACACAGGTCTCGCATGGAGGCCCAGTTATTGGTGGTGAAGTGGTGCTGTTCCGCAGAGCGACTCACGCGTGATTTCTGCAGCTGAAACTCCACTATCGCCTGCTGCTGCTCGCACAGTCTGGCCAGCATGTGCAAGGTGGAGTTCCACCTTGTGGGCACGTCACATATGAGGCGGTGAGCGGGAAGGCCGAAGTTACGCTGCAGCGCTGACAGTCGAGCAGCAGCAGGGTGAGAACGCCGAAAGTGCGCACAGACAGCCCGCACTTTCTGCAGCAGCTCTGGCATATTGGGGTAATTTTTAAGGAACCGCTGGACCACCAAGTTCAGCACATGCGCCAGGCAAGGGATGTGCGTCAAACCGGCTAGGCCCAGAGCTGCTACAAGATTTCACCCATTATCGCACACCACCAGGCCGGGCTTGAGGCTCACTGACAGCAACCACTCATTGGTCTGTTTTTCCATGTCCCTCCACAATTCCTGCGCGGTGTGGGGTTTTTCCCCCAAACAGGAAAGTTTTAAAACTGCCTGCTGTCGTTTACCCCTGGCTTTGCTGAAGTTGGTGGTGAAGGTGTTACGCTGACCGGATGAGGAGGCGGTAGAGGATGAGGAAGCGGAGTAGGAGGAGTTAGCAACAGGAGGCAAACTGAAGCGCCCTGCAATCCTCGGTGGTGGAAGGACATGCGCCAAACTGCTATCTGCCTCAGGCCCAGCTGCCACTGCATTTACCCAGTGTGCTGTTAGGGATATATAACGTCCCTGACCGTGCTTACTGGTCCACGCATCCGTAGTTAGGTGGACCTTGCCACAGATGGCGTTGCGCAGTGCACACCTGATTTTGTCCCCCACTTGGTAGTGCAGGGAAGGGATGGCTCGCCTGGAAAAGTAGTGGCGGCTGGGCACGACATACTGTGGGACAGCCAATGCCATCAGGCTTTTAAAACTCTGCGTCTCCACCAGACGGAATGACAGCATTTCAAAGGCCAGGAGTTTTGAAATGCTGGCATTCAGGGCCAGGGATCGCGGGTGGCTAGGGGGGTACTTCCTCTTCCGCTCCAATGTTTGGGAGATAGAGAGCTGAACGCTTCCATGGGACATTGTGGAGATGGTTGGTGACCCAGGTGGAAGTGTTGCTGGCAGATCCTCTGTTTGCGGGGTGGCAGGTGCCACTGTCACTACAGAGGTGGATGAAGAGGCCAAGACTGCAGCAGAAGAGGAAGCAGGAGGAGCCAGAGACCTTTCTTGGTTTTTGAGGTGTCTACTCCACTGCAGCTCGTGCTTTGCACTTAGATGCCTGGTCATGCAGGTTGTGCTCAGGTTGAGAACGTTTATGCCTCGCTTCAGGCTCTGATTGCACAGCGTGAAAACCACTCGTGTCTTGTCATCAGCACATTGTGTGAAGAACTGCCACGCTAGGGAACTCCTTGGACCTGGCTTTGGTGTGCTCGGTCCCTTGCTGCGTTGGGCAGTAGCAGACATACTGTCTAGGGGACGGACGCTCCGCTTTTGCACCCTGCTCCCTCTTCTGCTGTGCTGGTGGCTCTGTGCGACCACCGCCTCTTCCTCCAAACTACACTGGTCACCTGCTCAACGTTGATTTCATGTGGGGTCGAGGACCTCATCGTCCTCCACATCATCTTCCACCCAGTCTTCACCCCTGCCCTCCTTGTCTGTCTGCACAATTGCGAAAGCAGCAGCAGTTGGCACCTGTGTTTCGTCATCATCCGAGACGTGCTGCGATGGTCCTCCCATGTACTCATCATGAAACATAAGTGGTTGGGCATCGGTGCACTCAATCTCTTCCATTTCTGGGGCAGGGCTAGGTGGATGGCCCTGGGAAACCCTGCTAACAGAGTCATTGAAAAGCAGAAGAGACTGCTGCATGATTTGGGGCTCAGACTGCTTGGCTGATTTGCAAGGGGGTGAGGTGAAAGACTGATGGACATGGGTTTCAGGTGCCAACTCTGATCTTTCATCAGAAGAGTGGGTGGGAGACAATGTGAAGGAACCCGAGGCACTGTCAGCAACCCAATCTACTATCGCCTGTACTTGTCCTGGCCTAAACATTCGTACAGCCTCATTAGGCGCGACAAAATACCGCCGCAGGCTTGGTCGCCTACTCGCACCTGAGGAAGGTGTTTCACTTGTGCGTGTATCTGGCACAGATCCACCACGTCCTCTCCCTGCAACAGGATCTCCACCAGCAGCACCACGACCGGGGCCACCACGTCCCTTTGACCTTCTCCTCATATTTTCCAAATTTAGGATGTTGCCCTAAATGGGTGTTTTTGGAAGAGCAGAACACACCCACAGTACGTAACCGCTGAATCGCACAGCTACAGAACTGCAGAAAATGCTATTAAATTTTTTTTTAGTTTTTTTAGTATAGCACAGTAGAAGAAAACTATTTATAAATTGTTTATTTAACACACCTCCACATATGTATAACACACTGCAAAATATTTTTTGTGGCCCTAAATGGCGTTTTTTGGAAGACCACAATACACCCACAGTACGTAACCGCTGAATCGCACAGCTACAGAACTGCAGAAAATGCTATTAAATTTTTTTTTTTTTTTTTTGGTATAGCACAGTAGAAGAAAACTATTTAGAAATTGTTTATTTCACACACCTCCACATATGTATAACACACTGCAAAATATTTTTTGTGGCCCTAAATGGTGTTTTTTGGAAGACCACAATACACCCACCGTACGTAACCGCTGAATCGCACAGCTACAGAACTGCAGAAAATGCTATTCAAAAAAAATGTTTTTTTTTAGTATAGCACAGTAGAAGAAAACTATTTAGAAATTGTTTATTTCACACACCTCCACATATGTATAACAAAATATTTTTTGTGGCCCTAAATGGCTCTTTTTGCAAGCGTACATTAAAGTGCAAATTTTTTATTTTTTGCCCTAAACGGGTCTTTTTTTGCACGAGCAAAATAAAATGGAAATTTGTATTTTTTGCACAATGGGTCTTTTGGAAAAGAGCACAATAATGTGCCTTTTTTTTTTGTCCTAAATGGATCTTTTTCCAAGAGCAGAATACACCCACAGTATGGAAACGGTGTATCTCTCAACGTAATATATGTAGTGCTGGTGCACTGAGCTTGCAGATAAAAGGTAGATTTTCTCTGACACTGGGCTCAGAGCAGTGTAAAAAGACTGTACTGCAACACAAACAGGTAAACCTATGCAGATCGCTGAGTTATATCTCTGAATCTGGACTCCTATTCCTATATAATATATCTCTCTCCCTAAAAGCAAAAACAGGAACCTGGCCCTACACTACACTGTCTCTCTATCTTTTCCCTCAGATTCCAGAATCAGGACTAACTCATGTATTTTTCTATCTCTCCCTAAAAGCAGCAGCAGCAGACTAGATCCTCTCCCTATCCCTATCTATTCTGAAGCAGAGTGACGTGTGTGCTGTGTGCCTCTAGCTTATATAGAAGCTTGGTCACATGTTGCTCTGACCAATTACAGCCATGCCATTAGTAGGCATGGCTATGATGGCTTCTAAGGGCACACCAGCTAATCAAAAGGTGATTGGCTGGCCCCTGAAGCATTTCTAACTGCGTAATTAGATTCCCGAACCCAAACCCGAACCCAGACTTTTGCGCAAAGTCCGGGTTCGGGAAAAAGCTAAAGTTCGGTACGGACCCGAACTTTACAGTTTGGGTTCGCTCAATACTATATATGTGCTAAAAATACAAGGCCTTGTACAGGCTACCTGACAGCCCCCCTTCCCCAAATCATTATTTCAAACACAATACATTTCACTCTAAAACTAAAAGTTTAAATTGTATTGAGTTAGTAAATAAATAAACAAAGCTCTGTGTGTAAATTAGGTCTTGGGGCTCATTTACATGGGCATTGTGGCCTGTACATTGTAAGTCAGTGATTTGTTTACGTGGCTGCAGCCGCCTGGTGCTGTGTGCAGCCAGCCTATGTTACGCTGGCTGAGAACACAGCAGCTGTATGAACACAGCTGTACAGCCACAGGTTGTAATGTGACAGGCGTGTGGGGGAAGGTGTACGGCCCTGACTACAGTGTGCATTCAGGGCCACTCATTCACACCTGTCAAATTAGGACCTGCGGCTATGTTTGTACAGTTGCTGCAGCCCCATAGAGTAACAGTCGGCTTCAGCCGCATTAAAGCGGAAGTAAACCCATCGATTTAACAGTTTTAAAAAGCAGCTACATTCCCTGCAGGCCGGGAATGCCAACTGTCACATTGGTTGTGCTCTCAACCAAACTGTCAAACCATCCAATGGCTGGTGTCATAACTGATCACATGTGCAGCATCATAGCAGTTGAAGATTAAACAGAGGCCAAGATGGCAGCTTCCTTGCCTGAAAAATGATAGGAGGGTTTACTTCCACTTTAACAAACTACGCATTCATATGAGCAGAGTACCTGTGTGAATGAGCTTAGGGCTTGTTTACATGTGAGGTCAGGGGGAAGTAAAATCCCACAGTTGACCTGCTCTTTTACTGCACTTCAACCGCTACTCCCTTTAGCTGCAGAGGCAGTGACTGGGGGTGTACATATGCAGCGACTGTGATAGTTTGCTTCTCAGCTAGTGAAGAAATTACATCCCCCTGTTGAATGCGACCCATTCAAGTGAATAGCGCTCCTTTGCAAGTGCCCCACAACTGCGTGCAATGCACATGGTTGTGGCATGCTAGTGAAGGTTTAAAGCAGGAGTCCATTTTTTGTATAGCATAGTTTAGCATTTTATCTATTTCTATGTGTGGCGCCCCCCCAATATTTGGGGGCGCTATGTGTAAATTTAAGGGTAGTCTGAGCCAGTAATTGGGCTCAGACCAATTGATTGTTCTGGATTAGCTTCTGCTCTGGGTGTGATACCGCCTGGCAGTAGTGTTCCCTGTCTGCCTGTAGGTGGCACTGTCATCACCGGCATAGGTTGAACTACAGGGGGTATCACAACACCTTGTGTGTCCTTTCTCGGCAGCCATACAGTGGGCGTGGTCTACCCTCTGTGCATGCTGGGAGAGGGTACATAAGGAGCAGACGCCATTAATTGGGGTCCTGTTCTGGGGTTCCATCCTGGGAGCCCACCCGTCAGTGCACGGGGTGCGTGTGTGTGTTCTGGCCCCGGGCACCTTTAGCCCGAGGCTACATCGCTGCATTATAGGCCCAGCTCTGCTGGCTGAGGCCTATACTTTTCAAAAGGATCCTCAGCTACCCACCTGAGGGAAGCCACGCTTAGGGAAGGAGACCAGGGGAGGATCTGCCCCGGAGGACACTAGCGACGGTGACTGCTGTCTCGGGAGGAGGCCTGGAGCTCACCTAAGGAGGGATCCATCATTACAAGCCCTGCAATATGCCAATCCGGCTTAAAGGTTCTCCACTATTGCTTGGCTGGGAGGTTCGGGACTTTTAACAATCCTGTGGCATAGGATTCCTGATCGTATCCCTAAAAAGATTGATTCGTGCTTCATCCCGGCTGCTAGGACCACTAAACGGGACTATCCGGGTGAGCAATACCCACTCAGGCTTGAGTGGCAACTATTGGGACTTTAGTGTTGCGTGCCTGAACCTTCCCCGGTGTTTCTCTCGTTTCCTACTTTCCTCTAAAGTTTTACACTTCAGCAAAGTAAAATAAAGCCTGACTGTTTGGGTTTTACATTGTGTGGACATTGGCCTTTCTAAAGACCTTTCTCACACCCTGACAACGGAATCCTTGGAGGTAGTTTGCAGACCCAACAACACCAGCCAGTCCCTTAAATGGGGGTAAGTGCAAAATATACTCTCCCGACAAAGATTTATAGTCATCCAAACAGCAGTTTAAAGAAGTGTATTTTTCTTATTTAGAAATTATCCCTGCATCTAATTCACTGAAGGCATGTCATACACTTTTCAGTGGTACACAACTGAGTCATACAAAAGGGAAGCTGACATGTGGATTGTCTGTAACTATGATCTGTACTGAAAGCTGTAAGGGCACAGTGAGATGATTACAGATTGTGTATATTCCTATGCATTTACAGTGTACTACTATATGGTAGATTTACAGAGTAATATATAAGAAATGTGAACAGATTAATGAGTTAATTATGGTCATCATCGTTGTGCATTATCATTCAGGATACATCACGCACATTGGAACAGTTCAAGGCCATTAAAGAATCATGGAATAGATTTATTAATGTTTTACAAAAATACTGGACTAATGACATTTTTCCCTCTGCAGAACCTTATATTCAGCTGTCATTCAGCAACACATAAGAGAAGAATTTTCAGTTAAAATTTAATATAAAATAACATAAATTAGCAAAATAGAAAATATTAAGTCTATTACGCAATTTCTTTCCTTATCTTTTCTAGTTTAAAGCTGAACTCCATCTTTTGTTAGAATTATGCTTGGCCCAAACAAACTATGTCCCTCACTAAAATGTGAGATCGCTGGATGTGCGTTATGAACTGTATGTAGCTGTGGCTACATACGGCATACTGCACTGTGTTCTGGGAACCTCTGACTCAGCCAATCAGAGGAAGCTTTGTATTCATTAATATAATACACTGCTTTCTATGAATGGCCGAGCACCACTGTAATAGACTCTTCTGTGTTCTGGGCATGAGCATGAGACAAGGAAATCTTGGCTTGACCCCGGAACACAGTCTGGTATGCTGTACATAGCCACAGCTACATACAGTTTATACCGTACATCCAACGGGCTTACATCTTAGTTAGGGACATAGTTCGTTTGGGCCAAGCTGGTTCAAACAAACTATGTTAAGTCTAACAAAAGATGGAGTTTAGCTTTAATTTTATCACAATGCAGATTTAAAGCGGTAGTAAATCCCACTTTGTGATTTTTACCTACATGTAAGCTTATGATAAGGCTTACCTGAAGGTACAATGAATATCTTCTAAGAATGGACCATTTAAGAGATATTCACCCTGGATGCAGCCGGTGACGTCACCAGCGCATGGGCTCAGAAGGCTTGGCATACATTGCCAGACCTTCAGAGCTTTGTGCCGGAATTGAGGGCTCCTGTGCGCAGGTGCGACGTTATCTCAGCTCCAGCCAATTACATAGCCAGAGCGTGCGAACCCGGAAGAAAGACCGGGGGAAGATGTCAGCACTGTCAGCGAGCTGCTGGAAGGCTTTGTTCCAAGGTAACTCTTTCATAATGTGCTAGTATGTGATGCATACTAGCACATTATGCAATTATCTTACAGGTGTTTTTTTAACCAGCCACTGTTTACTACTTTTCATAAAAAACAAAGTTCATGAGAGGGATGGCCGCTCAGGATATTATCCTATGTTCCCCGCATTAGAGATGGATGCAGGTAAGGATTCAACACTTCCCAACTTGCTCAGGTAGAAAATAGATGTACAAACTGCTTACCGGATCAGACGGATCCCCATTACAGGGATCTTTTAAAGCTCGATATCCTTCACGGATCACTCGGATGATCAGGAACCCAGCAGCACATCCAGGAACTCCAAGGGACACGTCTACAAAAGCAGGAAAAGCCGAACCACCTTTCTGTTGCTCAGCTTGTCAGATCCCCCTCCAGACGTATTAGATTGTGGATTGGAAGTAAAATGAAAAAAAAAACGAACTGATCGGATTGCACCGCAGCTGAGAATCCTTTTTTTCGTTCAAATTATTTGGCGCTTTTATGTACAATACCCAGGATTGCAAATAAAGGGTATCTTCTTTTAACAAGAATACTGCACCATGAAGCATTTTTTTTCATTTTACTTCCAATCCACAATCTAATACGTCTGGAGGGGGATCTGACAAGCTGAGCAACAGAAAGGTGGTTCGGCTTTTCCTGCTTTTGTAGACGTGTTAACCCCTATCTGAATTACAAGGTATGTGTATTTTCTATTCTTATTTTTCAATTATGGTTTTGCAAAAATGCAAACATGAATTTTGTAAGCAAATTTTCATAAATTATGGGGTTGATTTACTAAAACTGGAGAGTGCAAAATCTGGTGCAGCTCTGCATAGAAACCAATCAGCTTCCAGGATTTATTGTCAAAGCTTAATTGAACAAGCTGAAGTTAGAAGCTGAACTCTCTGGTTTTAGTATATCAACCCCTATGTCTGTGGCCGTAAAGTGTATTTCCTCTTTTGCAGACACTTCCTTCATATTTACTACATGTTCCTATTCAGTGGTAGATGAGTAGATGAGTGTTGTAGCATGTTAGCCATCATTTATTGCAGAACGTTTGGAGTTTAGGTGATACTCTATATTGGCTAACTTAAAGAAGTATCATCAGAATTTTAAAACTGTTATTGAATTAGTGCACATAGCACTCAATCCCATTAAAATGTGTTTTTAAATATAATGTGATCTTTAGTTCTGTCAGTGCTGGTTGTAACTCCACTCCGGGCTGAAGCACAATTTATGGGCATTCCAATGGGAAAGGTACAGCCAGCACTGAAGCCACCTCCCTCTTCATTCAGCAGCTTTGTCATCTATCATGAAGCCCTGTGCCTCTTCTGCAATCTTCCTTTTTACTGAAATCTCTTGGTGCTGCTCCCTCCTCGCTCACTGGATCGCTGGGCTGTGGAGGGGGCGGCCGGCTCAGCCTCTTAGCGGCTCGCTGAGAGGCTGAGCCGGGTGTCGGTACAGGTACCTGGTGGATCCAGACTCCATTGTCCCGATGACGTGGTGCCTGGACTGACCGACTGACTTCAGTCTGCTCTCTGTTGAAAACGGGTCACAGGAGAGCAAAATGAACTGCGCTCCTGTGATCCATACTAGAAGTACAGCCAAATTTTGAGAGTACTTGTAATGTCCTGGCAGGGGACTCATTTTTTTATTGATGTTTTTAGCCTTTTTCCCCTTATATAGTACAAAACAAATATCCCAGAGGGTAAGTACCGCCAACAAATGCTCCATTTCTCACAACATATTAACAGTTCATCAGATAACCTAAAAATCAGGTAAATAATATCATATCCTAAAAAAAGTCCTTGAAATTCTCCAGATTGAGGACTGTGTCTTAAGATATGATATTGGGTAAGCGTTACTCTTAGCATACTGATAGGAATTACATTGCAACATTCAACACTTAGGCCTCGTACACACGACCGATTTTCTCGTCGTAAAAAACACGTCGTTTTTTTCGACGAGATTCTTGTTAAGCTTGTCGATTTTCTCGTCAAGCTTTCTATGCGTACACACTGTCATTTTCCAATTTCCTCGTGGTTCTCTGTGCTCACGTCCAGCACGTATGACGGCACTATAAAGGGGAAGATCTTTTTTCTTGGCGCCACCCCTTGGGCTGCTTTTGCTGATCTCGTGTTACCGCGTGTGAAGTAAAAGTTTGGGAAGAGACGATTCGCGCTTTTCAGTCTTCGTACTTTTCAGATCGTTTTCTGCCGTTCAGTTTGTGCTTGTGGGTTCGTATCTTGACTTTCAGGGCGTCTAGGCAGGTCGTATCTGTTTTACAGTGCGTTCTTGCCTGTTCGTTTCTGAATTTCAGTTCGTTATTCATAGGCCTTGCTGTTCTAAAGTGCGTTCTGTTCTGTACGTTCTGATTAGACGACCGTTTCCTAGCCATGTCGCCTGGACGTTCTCGTCGTCGAGTTCGTGCTGTGCGTGCGCTTGGTGTTGGTCTGCTTGTTTTGGACCAAGACCAGTCCATGAATGGTGTGAGGAGGAGTTCATGGACCAAGAATTGGTTTCTCCAGCGGGACCAATTCTGCCACATGCCTCTGCTGCGGGAGATCGTCGAGAATAATCCTGAGGACTACAGGAATTTTCTGAGGATGTCTGACCCCGTTTTTCAGGAACTGTTGGCTTTGGTGTCCCCCTATATTACCAGGAAGGACACCGTTATGCGGGAAGCCATCAGTGCTGAGCAGAGGTTCATCGCCACGTTGCGTTACCTGGCGACAGGGAGAAGTCTTCAGGACTTGAAGTTCACCACAGGCATCTCCCCCCAGGCTCTGGGCCTCATAATCCCAGACACCTGTTCTGCCATTATACAAGTCCTGCAGGAGGACTATATTAGGGTAAGTTTTCTCCCTTAACATCACATTTTAGTTATTACATGTATGCTAATGTATTGTATTTCTTTCATCCTTCCCTAATTACCATGATTGTAATATGCTGAGAATGTCCCCTTTGTCCCCATGCATGTTGGAAGCTTTAGATTGCCCCTTTTTTATCCTCCCTAAATATTTCCCCTCACTAACTTTTCCAGCAGGGGCGCCTGTTGCTCCAAATGTTGGGGGGTTCCAACCCCAATTTCAGAAATAAACTTCCTCCTTTTTTGCTCTGTTGCCTAATAAATGCCCCCAGTTGTCCCCTCCAATGCAGCCATTTTGTTCCCTCAAATGCAGCCATTTAGTCCCCTCTAATGCAGCCAGTTTCCCCCCAGCCCTGCACTTACCTTCTTGTGGTCAGCGCCATCCTTATTCTGTCCTTGATGTGTTCTCCTTCCCTTCATGTTGCATCAGCCAATCATGTTACCATTAAACAGACTTGGTGAACATGATTGGCAGAGCAACCTGTCAGTGTTTACACAAGGAATGCCCCCCTCCTTGCGTCCCCGATTTTTCTTTGAGGAAGCCAATTACATCCCTCAGGTTGTAATTTGCAAGACTATTTTAATACCTGTTTCTGCTCTGCAATTTTAACCCCCTAAATGCCGCAATTATTCATATGTCGGTCGCTTTACAAGAGGCCATCCACCTGAATAGTGTGCGGCATAGACAATACATAGGTTCATGCAACGCATGAACCTATGTATTGTTCTGAGTGATGGGCACAGGAGAGAGGGGACAGTGCTCCAGCGCCCACTCTGGACGCACCGCCACTGCAATGCTATCCTGTGGCCAAACACATCTCCCCCCCCCAAAATAATTTAGTAATGGCCCATCAGAGGGGGTGATGAATATGATAAATGAGCCTTCCATTATACTTTTTTTACACACCTTAATAAACGTATAATTAGATTGATGTTGGTCTCTAATTTTTTGGGATAGAATTTCCTTGTAATGTATGCCTTTGTTTTTCTAATATTATTTCATCTTGTTTCACTCCACAGCTTCCTTCCACGCCACAGGAATGGCAGACTGTGGCATCGGAGTTTGCCACGCGGTGGGACTTCCCCAACTGCGGTGGTGCCATAGACGGGAAGCACGTCCGCATCATGCCGCCACCCCGTTCTGGGTCCTACTACTACAATTACAAGGGGTTTCATAGCATTGTGCTGATGGCGGTGGTGTCAGCACGGTATGAATTCCTCTATGTTGATGTAGGAAAAAATGGCCGGATGTCTGATGGGGGATCCTTCATCCAGACGGAGTTTGCCCTCCGTCTCCAGAGTGACGACCTTGCATTGCCACCGGATGCGGGGAATATTGAAGGACTCCCCTTTGTTTTCTTGGCTGATGAAGCCTTCGGACTCGGACGGCATCTTACGAGGCCATTTCCACAGAGGACCCTGACCCCAGAGAAGAGTGTGTTCAATTACCGGCTGGCCAGGGCCCGAAGAGTCGTTGAAAATGCCTTTGGCATAATGGCCAGCCGGTTCCGCCTTTTTATGACTTCCATCCACTTGGCGGACTACAAAATAAACTATGTAGTGTTATGCTGCTGTGTGCTACACAACTTTCTGAGCCAAAAATCTAATTCCTATATGGCCTCAGTTTTGCCAGAGGCTGGACTTTCCCCTGCAAATCCCCTTCCGGGCCTGGAATCTGCCCGTCTTGGCTTGCCCCCCCAAAATGCCCGTGTGGTTCGGGACAAATACATGGAGTATTTTACGGGTAGGGGGGCAATTCCTATGCCAGCCTATGTCTAAGTATCCCAATAAAAATCTTGTTTAAACCTTAAATTATTTGTTCTTTCCTGTCTCCTAGTTTGTCTTTGTGCATTTGTAGTGGCAAGTGTATTTTACTTTAGTAAATAACAACCAATTTCACTATGTTACCTTACAAAAGAACCAAATAAGCTTAGAGAGTATTATAAAAAGAAGCTACACGTTGTTTGTGGTCAAATATTTTACTCTCTGCACATTCTCTTTTTTAATTTTTTTTTTGTTTTACTTTGGGGTTGGCCTGGCCACAACCCGGCAAATTTTGGCTTATGAAAATACAAAAATATCACTTGCATTTCTAAAATTACAACATTGGATACCTCTGAGCAATCTGAGACATTCAGTTAACTATGTCTCTATGTGCCCGTCCTAATATGGGGTCCTGCCACCCCTTGCCCAGCCAAAAATTCAATATGCACACATTTTTACTTTTTTGCAAATAGGAAGTTTACAATCCTGATCCCTATTGTCAACATGTGCTATCTGCCATCAGGGGTGATCAATGGACGTGTTTTGGGGGTGCATCCCCTTCCTCAGTTCACCGACTTTTGATACGAGGAAGGGGTTGCACCCACAAAAGACGTACATGGATATCCCCTGATGGCAGATAGCACATGTTCACACACTGTGTGCATATTCAATTTTTGGCTGGTTTGTTACTCAAAAAATTATAAAAAAATATAAAAACAAACATGTAAAAACAAATGTGTTTGGATGGCTTATTGAATTCTCCCCAAAACATCGAGAATGTCTTTAAATGTTTGTTCCATCACATGGATTCTTTGTTTAATTAGGTCCAGTTCCGTGCTACATTCCATCACTTGCTGGATGAGGCGGAGGGCACTGTCAGCAGAGAACCGTGTGCTATCCTTCACAACATTTCCATCCCCTAAAAACCAAAAAAAAAAATTAATAAAACTCTGCAGGCCTACCTCGCTTACCTTAAGCTGTGGTGTCAGATACTGACCTGTTGTGGTGACCAGATCCACAACGTCATCCACCTCTCCTTCCTGCACTTCTCCTTCCTCCACCTCAACTTCCTGCACATCTTTCGGTTGTGGATCTTTGGGAGTTTGGGGTTGCTTGGAAGTTGTGGGGTGCATGTGCTCCCTGGAGTGTCCTCCTCCCAGTCTTCTCTCCCCTATGAGAATAAAACCAAAGGTCTATTTATCACACTGTAAAAATCTCATTGTTAAACTAAAAACAGGCTAAATTGTTTGGAAGTGGGGTACAAGTGTGTGTTTGTGCGGAATTTAAAGAAGAATGCATTATTTATGACCCCAAATATGTTTAGTATTCACATTTGGATGTAATTTTTTGGACATGGAGGCACCACAAATAAACTCTGATGCACCTGTGTGGGACACCCAAAAAAGGCGGGTCTGGTGGCCCACACTATAGTGCTCCAAAGTACAGATGTGGAAGCAGCTGCTGAGTGTCCTCTCCTTTACACTGATAAAAGTTTGCATTTCATTCTCCTTACAAACACATCATCTAGACTTAAAAATTATCCACAATACTTGATCAAAAATGGCAGATGTCTAATTACTTTTGTGGCTCTTAAATAAGCCAAAACCGCGGATAGTGGCCGAACGAAGTGTCGGTAACGTAACGAACGATTACTGTGCCCAACCTAGTTCAAAATATTACATTTTGGAAGGGAGTCCAATATGATAAAAAAAAAAAAAAAATGTCAGTTTCTAAAAAGATTAATAGCAGAAAGGTCGTCATTTTACTTACTTTTAGCGAGCATCCTCTTTATGATCCTCAACTGGTCTGGCTCCCTCAGTTTGAGGTCTGACCACCTCTTTCTGAGCTGCTCATTTGAGCGTTTCACCCCGAACTTCGCCCTCAGACTCTTCACAACTTTAGTGAGGATTTTGGCCTTCCTTCTATTTGGTTTGCTATACGGCCCATGCTTGGCATCATAATCAGCCTTGACCAAGATGTCCACCATCTCCGCCATCTCCGCCAAAGACATATTCGATGCCTTGAATCTCCTCCTTGATCGTGACGTGTCCTCGGTCTCCGAGCTTATCTCCTCGCTAGTTGCGGAATTATCAGACACCTGCTGTAACTCCGCCATATCTGTCTGCGCGCCGAAAGAGAAGGGGCGGGGAAAAGATGTTAGTTAGAACGTCATGGGCGGGCAATGTGTGCGGAGCGACGTGTTCGAATTTTGACGCATGCGTGGTGTGTATATAGCAAACACACATGTGACTATAGTACGTTCGGTGTGCGGAGAGAGGAGTTCAAGTGACGGACGTGCGAACGAAGGTATGTGATTTTGTGAGACTTGTAAAAATTGTTGGCCTATACTGTCTTGAGATTGGTGGAGGATATATATGGTGACTAGGATGTGAAGGAGGTTAGACTGTTTGCCTCACATTATTTAAATATAATTTATTTTACTTGCAGATACAATATGAATGTCTTTATTAGCGACAAAGAGTTCCTGGCGGAATTTATTGACCGGGTAAGGGAGCTGCCGGCTCTGTGGGAGACCAAAAACCCCATCCATAAAAAAAAAGGGGTGAGAAAAGCAGCGCTGGAGAAGCTGCTCCCATTTGTGCATACCAAGGTGCCCACAGCCACAGCAAAACAAGTGGACACTAAAATTGGGAGCTTGAGAGGTACCTACAGGACTGAACGCTCTAAGGTGCTGGCTTCTCAGAGGTCAGGAGCAGCAGCAGATGATGTGTATGTCCCGATTTTGTGGTACTACAGCAGGATGTCCTTCCTGGATGACCACATTGAGCCAAGGCCATCACTCTCCACTCTTCCCCCCAGACTTCCCTGCAGCCAACCTGAGCCTTCTCTGGAGCAAGAGGAGGCAGCCATCCTGGATGATCCTGATTTGTCCATCTGGAGCCAGGTATAGTATTAACTGAAAATGTAGTGGGATAAAATTAATGTTTCCCAAATATGTCAGGATGAGAAACATACATTATTTTGTATTCCACAAGTGAAATCATGATCTGTAGACATTATTCTGCACTTAATTGTGTGGTAAATAGTCAAGCTGATGTAGTGGTAAATTTAAAGCAAGGATTTATGCATTTACATTCTAATTGCTTCCATCAGGATTACAAAGTTTGATGCAAAGATTAAACCAACATATTAAACTATGTTCCTTTTTCATACACAGGATGAAATCAGCCAGGAGGAGGGTCTGGAAACTGTCAGGCAGGAGGAGGAAGGGCCCAGTGGCAGCCAGGAGGTGGCAGGGCCCAGTGACAGCCAGGAGGTGGCAGGGCCCAGTGGCAGCCAGGAGGTGGCAGGGCCCAGTGGCAGACAGGAGGTGGCAGGGCAAAGGAGAAGCACCAGATCCCAGGTGCCTCCCATACGGCTTCACAAAAGAGGCAGGAGGGACAGGACCACCAGTGAGGCAGCAATGGCCCTTATTAAAGAGGCCCATGTCACCCTCAAGGAGCCCACATCCCCTGAAGAGGCCATTGCCGGCCTAGTGGAGGCTAAGTTCAAGGTGATGAGCATGGAGCAACGCCTCCTATGCGAGCCCCTGCTCATCACCTTGCTCAACAAGGGTGTGATGGAGCAAATTACCCCCAATACCGCCATATGTGAGGTGGCCCAACTGACCCAACCTCAACCTCCACCTTCCTCTTCTGCCCCACCCCCTTCTGCTACACCTCCACCTTCTGCCCCACCCCCTTCTGCTACACCTCCACCTTCTGCCCCACCCCCTTCTGCTACACCTCCACCTTCTGCTCCACCCCCTTCTGCTACACCTCCACCTTCTGCCCCACCCCCTTCTGCTACACCTCCAACTTCTGCCCCACCCTCTTCTGCTACACCTCCACCTTCTGCCCCACCCCCTTCTGCTACACCTCCACCTTCTTCTTCTGCCCCACCCCCTTCTGCTACACCTCCACCTTCTTCTTCTGCCCCACCCCCTTCTGCTACACCTCCACCTCCTCCTCCTGACAGGAGTACCCCTCCAGTGGGCCAGCTTCCAGCCAAACGAAGAAGGAAGGCTGCAGGAAAGGCTTCAGGAAAGGCTGCAGGGAAGGTTGCCAGGAAGAAGAGGAAGTGATGGCCTTGCTTTATTGTGGTCGGACAGAAGGCAGCCTGTTGTAGTACCACACACTTGGGACATATATCTCACCTGCTGCTGTTCCTGACCTCTGGGAGGCCAGCATCAGATTGTGTTCTGAAATGTGGGCCTTCTCAAGCTCCCAATTTTAGTGTCCACACAGGGTTGCTGTGTGCTCTGGGGTCCCTGGGATGCACAAATGGCAGCAGCTTCTCCAGCGCTGCCTTCTCTTTATTTAATTTATAAACATGAATAAATGTGTTTTTTGTTTAAGTTCATACTTGACTATGTGTATTTTTAAATAAAAAAAATCAAGCTTTGGAGTAAGCAGATACATTTGACTGACAATAAAAGGCACAGATATCACCCCCCCAAAAGAATAACTAAATCTGATTAGCACAAAAACATGGTGGGAAATTTTAATAATATAGATTCCAAAATTAAATGGGAGATCGCTATCAAAACATTGAGAAATTATAATTAACATCATTTTGAAAAATCTAACCATTTAAATTATTCCTAAAAACTTGCACGATATAATACACCTAAATCTTATAAAGAGCAGCATGAAAAATGTTAAAAATAAGGCAGAACTCTGTGTGAATATCAGCAGCAAAAGAAGGTCACTCGTTTTGATTAATGTAACATTCTAACGAAGATTTCAATGCAGAACATTTAAACTATGAAATATTTATGAGCGTGACGAATGTGCTCTCTCCATTATGAAGGCTTGTTTTACCAGAAGATGCGCTCCCGTCTCATAGTTGCTTGTGAGCATGCGCGCTTTTGGAAGAGTCGTAAAAGCATACACACGAACCATTTTCTCGTCACAAAACAGGCCGACGAGAAACACGACGAGGAAATCTGGAATCCTGACGAGAAAATAGAGAGCAGGTTCTCTATTTTCTCGTCGAGATTCTCGTCAAGTTTCTCGTCGTAAAACCATACACACGAACGTTTTTCTAGACAAAAAAACTCTTGCGGCACTTTTCTTGACTGTTTTGGACGAGAAAATCAGTCGTGTGTACGAGGCCTTATGCTAATTTATGGATAATAATCCTTTTAATATAGATTGATCACCTACACTCTCTTCAAGTGGAGCATATAGGTGTATATAGCTGCACTAACCTTGACAGTGCACATTGGATTTTTTCAAGACATAAGGTAAATAATCCTATACTCATATACTACTATATTGCATCGCATTTTATATTCACGTATTGACATCATTCACGGCACTATGTCATTTCTGAGATTGTTCTCACAATATGTTGTTACATTTTGCATATAAGTTTGCTGGAGCACAAACAGCATTTTTCACACAATGATACAAAAGTGATATTTGATATCCATTTGTCATCATTACATCACCAGGATTCATTATTTATTTTATTCACATCTGTTTATCCTTTAATTATCATTTTAATCATCAATAGGGTTAAGCGGACCCGAACTGTAAAGTTTGGGTCCGTACCGAACTTTTGTGTTTTTGGGTCCCGAACCCGAACCTGAACAATTGACTGTATGTTCGGGTTCGGGTCCGGTGTTCGGAAATATGCATGTAAAGCAGCGCTTGTTTCCCGTGCTTAGAACTGTCCCTGCACAAAGTGTCATTTCTGAAGGGAAAAAAGTCATTTAAAACTCAATCGCGGCTATAATGAATTGTCGGCTCCCGGCAATATATAGAAAAGTCATTGATAAAAAAAAAAAAAAGCGTGGGGGTTCCCCCAAATTAAATTACCAGGCCCTTCAGGTCTGGTATGAATATTAAGAGGAACCCTGCTGCAAATTTTAAAAAAAATGCGTGCGGTTCCCTCCAAATATCCATACCAGGCCCTTCAGGTCTGGTATGGATTTTAAAGGGAACTCCACCCCAAATAAAATAAAAATGGCATGGAGTACCCCCAAAAATCCAGACCAGACACTTTATCTGAGCACGCAACCTGGCAGGCCGCAGGAAAAGAGGGGGGGACAAGAGAGCGCCCCCCCTCCTGAACCGTACCAGGCCACATGCCCTCAACATGGGGAGGATGTCCACATGTTGATGGGGACAAGGGCCTCATCCCCACAACCCTTGCCCGGTGGTTGTGGGGGTCTGCGGGCGGGGGGCTTATCGGAATCTGGAAGACCCCTTTAACAAAGGGGACCCCCAGATCCCGGCCCCCCTATGTGAATTGGTAATGGGGTACATTGTACCCCTACCATTTCACAAAGAAAGTGTAAAAAATTGTAAAAAAAAATACACAGACACCATTGGGAAAGTCCTTTACTAAAAATAAAAAAATATTAAAAAAATAAAAGCATTCCAGCGATGAAATCCAGTGTCCCACGGCGATCCGATGTCCGGCGCTGTCCACACGAAATGTAATTGGCTAAGCCTGAGCGGACCTGATGGGGAACTTCCTCCGCAGTGTAATAAATGAATAGACCCGCCCCTTCTAAATTTCCCCATCAGGTCCGCTCAGCCAATGACGTAGGTGTAAGGCTGAGGACCTGATGTGGAACGTGAGAAGGGGCGGGTCTATTCATTTATTATACTGCGGAGGAAGTTCCCCATCAGGTCTGCTCATCCAATGACGTAGGCGGGGTCTGACATACGAGGGGGCGGACCTGATGGGGAACTTCCTCCACAGTTTAATACATGAATAGACCCGCCCCTTCTCACATTCCACATCAGGTCCTCAGCCTTACACCTACGTCATTGGCTGAGCGGACCTGATGGGAAACTTTAGAAGGGGCGGGTCTATTCATTTATTACACTGCGGAGGAAGTTCCCCATCAGGTCCGCTCAGGCTCAGCCAATGACATTTCGTGTGGACAGCGCCGGACATCGGATCGCCGTGGGACACTGGATTTCATCGCTGGAATGTTTTTTTTTATTTTTTTATTTTTAATAAAGGACTTTCCCAACGGTGTCTGTGTATTTTTTTTACTATTTTTTACACTTTCTTTGTGAAATGGTAGGGGTACAATGTACCCCATTACCAATTCACATAGGGGGGGTGGGATCTGGGGGTCCCCTTTGTTAAAGGGGTCTTCCAGATTCCGATAAGCCCCCTGCCCGCAGACCCCCACAACCACCGGGCAAGGGTTGTGGGGATGAGGCCCTTGTCCCCATCAACATGGGGACATCCTCCCCATGTTGAGGGCATGTGGTCTGGTACGGTTCAGGGGGGCGCTCTCTCGTCCCTCCCTCTTTTCCTGCGGCCTGCCAGGTTGCGTGCTCGGATAAAGGGTCTGGTCTGAATTTTTGGGGGAACTCCACGCCATTTTTTTGGGGGGGTGGAGTTCCCCTTAAAATCCATACCAGGCCTGAAGGGTCTGGTAATTGAATTTTGGGGAACCCCCACGCATTTTTTTTTTTTTTTATCAATGACTTTTCTATGTATTGCCGGGAGCCGACAATTCATTATAGCCGCGAGTGAGTTTTAAATGACTTTTTTTCCTTTAGAAATAACACTTTGTGCAGGGACAGTTCTTAAGCACGGGAAACAAGCGCGAATAGTCCTCAGAAGTTCGGGTCCCCATTGACTTCAATGGGGTTCGGGTTCGGGGTCAAGTTCGGGTCAAGTTCGGTCCCGAACTCGAACTTTTTTCCAAAGTTCGGGGCGAACCCGTCGAACCCGAACATCCAGGTGTCTGCTCAACTCTAATCATCAAATATTTAATCACTTTATTATGTTATGGTATCATCAATGACAATAATTCACATGTAATTTAATGGGCACTTAGTCCCTCACGCATCATCCCCTATTCGATCATTTATACATTGTAATTAATTATGATCATTCAAATGAATATATCTGACCTTCACACCCAATATTCACATGATATTCCATTCATTAGTGTATAAACTTTTGTCTTTAGAGAGGGGGGTAGAAATTCTCCCACCTCCTCAATCAATCCAATGTAGATTTTATGTAATAACACTTGTATTAAGGAGATAAGTTAAATGTAATAAAGAAACCATTCGGATTAACATAAACTATCAGACTTAGTGAGTTCTCTTATTGAGAACTTCTCATGAATATCGTCTAACCCTACCCATCCATGTTTGATCATTTATTAATTACAAATTGCAGGTACTCCCACTCACACCTGCCCCCACTCAGGGGTCTCTAATATGTGACCACCTGCAATCCCTTCAGACTGGGATCTGGTCCTGGGGGTGAGCGGAGGAGATACATGAAGGCCCTGGATCATCTGAACATAATTGTTTTATAAATATATATAAAATGTTCTTGCGCTAAAAGCAAACTTACAGACTACAATCAGTGAAGTGCAAAAACCTCCTATACCAGGATAGATGAAATCGATCCGTGTATAGAAAGTGATCAAAACAAATAAAGTGCAATATGAATCAATAAGAGCAAATAATTGCAAATAAATACAATGTGCAAACAAATGCAATAAGTGCCTGTGCAGGACTGCAACAGCATGCAAACCTGTACAAAAGTGCTACAATAAAGTGCAAATGCGTGCCATAAATAACCAGAGAAAATGGATGAATGAGTCCTGCTGAACAAAAAGTGGGTTCTAGATATGAGTCTCTGTATATTATATATATAATTATATATTTTTGAGTACCATTGTGTAAGGTGAACACTATTAGTTTTTGCAGCTTTTTACCTTTATTTTCATTTCGCTTACTTATTAGTAGCGCAAAAGACTCACATTGTTTCAATTCATAATTGTTTTATAAGTCTCTGCCGATGTGAGGTTCCTCTTGGTTGAAGGGTAAATATACCATTTGAATATAAAGCTATGTACAATTTTCATGTAAGAAAAAATATAGAATATGTCACTATTCGAAATTATGTAATGCAAATATGTTGAAAATGTATTTTTGATGTATTTTTAGAAAATAATAAACCCCCTGAAGAAGACCGTAATTATAGGGTCGAAATGCATTGGAGGATTCTCATACATCCCATGGTATAAATGTGATTCTCAAATGTACCACTTTTTGATGTATATTGTCTCCATCAATTCTAGTTATCTCACTGTATGTACAAAAACCAGAGCTCATATTTTAACTTTTGTTTAAGAAAATGTAAAACCTTTCACAATAAAAGAACCTGTTTTTTACAAACCGACATTTATTATTTTTGCTGCTAAAAAACCCTATGGGGAACTTTTCAATTTTTTCAATTACTATTATTGGGGTGCTAAGCGCTTTCTTAACTCTCATATACAGGGGGTCCCCGAGTTACGAACATCCGAGTTGCGAACGACTCCTACTTACGAACGGGGTCCTGCACTCCATCCTTAGCCATCCGTGCACATAAACACTTAAAAACAACCTAATTACATGCCTACCTGTTCCTCTCCATACCCTGCTGTGTCCTGTGCCTGTATTGCGGCCGGGGCCTGGTCCGGCCTAGTGCGGCCTAGTGAAGCCTGCATATCCACGGTCTTTCCTGTGCTGCTGCCCCACGGAGGTGCACCGCAGCTGGCCTGGCCTGGACTCGGATGTGCAGACACTGCTGCTCTCACCTGCCTCATCAGCCATCCATCTCCCTGCTGTGAT